>JAVQMG010000122.1:29792500-30992500 GCA_032878915.1 Castanopsis chinensis | reverse complement strand
AAAATAAAGGTAATGTAAGGGTACAAATCAAGCTGGTGCAGAGTCAGACCTTTTGACCAAGCCAATAAGCCCTAAACAATAAATTTATAGAGAACAGGTTTCTAATCTAGGTTTATGGACGGTAGATAACACAAAAGTTAGGTTCGATCACAGAATATATGCGTACTCCTCATACGTGGACGAAATATTGATTCCTCGTTCTCTCAGTTATTGCATATAAGGTCCTTAGTACGAGAGTCCTTGAACTGCCAGATCACTAATATTGTCCTCGGACATCATGTCTCGTGGTGTTCTGCTCATGTATGGCACCTTCCTTTGTCACGTGGCACCGTAAGCTAGAGTTATTATGTCCTCGGACCATTTCATGTTGTCGGGTTGGACTTTCCTCCTTACGGGAGTCTTTGGGCTGGCCCAATACGTGCTTTGGGCCCATGGGCACTACAATAGCCCATCGAAATCCTTATTTCTACTCTGTGGAAAGGAATGAGGGTTTCGACACACACACACGTGAGGCAATCCGTTTCTGACACTTCAATTTGTAGAACACGCTTCAATTAAATGTTGGCGGCTCTATGTTCCCCATTTCCAACAGTACGATGCTCATCCAACGGGTGGGCGTGTTTTGAGGAGACAGGCGGGAGGCTTCCCGCTTTACACCTTTCCACGAAATAAAAACTGCCATTTCAAAGGTCCCTTGTTCATTTCAGAGTCTGTACACCGAATTTAGCCCTCCCTGCAATCTACACGCGTCTCTAGTCCTTTTAGTTCTAAGCCGAGGTGACATAGTTACTTTAAAGTAGGGGTGTGCTCGGTTCGGTTTCGGTCGGTTTGTATGGGTATGGCCAACCGAAACCGAAAATTTCGGTTTGTGAAATTCTCAACCGAGACCGACCGAAATGGCTGGAAACCGATCGGTGTCGGTGTATTTCGGTGTCGGTGTTTTCGGTCGGTTTTCGGTTTTCCAAAGAGAGGGTTTGAGATTTTCAAAATCACACTCTTTCAAATTCAAACGATAAAGCAAAAATCAAAACATATAAAATCACACTCAGAATCAATAAAAACCACAAGCTCAAAACTTTAAAAAAAAAAAAAAAAATCATAGCATAAACGAAACAAAACAAACACAGCCTAAAGTGTAAAAAAAAACCCACCAATTATATAATGAGAATCTCAAATATACGAAAGAAAAGAGAAGTAGAAATCTCTTACACTTGGTCTTCATCGATCTGAAGCAAAGAGATGAAACGCAGGGAGAGACAAAGAGAGAGATTGGGAGAGTGTCAGAGAGGCTGAAGACTTTGAGCGAAGAAAGCTTGAGAAAGCTTCTTCTTCCATTTTGCTGTGTGTGTGTGTCAACTGAAGTGAGAACGTGTAGGATAGAAGGAGACAGAAAAACTTGAGAGAAAAAATTTGAAGAAGGAGGCGGCTGGAGAAAAGAGAAGGGAAGAAATGAAGAATAGAGGAGGGGCATTTTCGTCTTTATCAGCTCTAGGGTTTTAAAAACTTAAATAGCCAAAATATAAAAACACGTCCGCGCGAAGGCTTGAACGTGAGATCAACCAAACAAACCACAAAGGGCATACCACTTAGCCACTGATCAGATACGTTTTAAAATTACATAAATATATATATATATATATATATTTCGGTCGGTTCGGTTGGTTTCGGGGCGAAAAAATCCAACACCGAAACCAAAACCGAAATTTTCGGTTTTTAAAAAATGAAACCGAAACCAAACCGCACCAAAACCGAACTGAAATTTTGGCACTGGTTCGGTCGGTTTCAGTCGGTTTTTTCGGTTCGTCGGTTTTTTGCACACCCCTACTTTAAAGTAAGTACTCCAATTTTCTGTTTTCGTTATTACTGCTCGTTTTTTTCTTGTTATTCTCATATTTCCTGTCCTCGGCCGTCTAAACTTCCCAACCTCAACATAGTATTCTCCTCTTAGTTTTAGGAAATGGGTAGGTTTCCATCCTTGGTGGATACTCCTGAGAAAATAAAGGAGTTTAAGGTTAAATATGGGATCCCTCAGGGAGTATCCATCAAATACTATGAGCAAGGAGGGTGGCTCACCGATAGGGACACCGGTGAGGTGGTGATCCCTATGATAGTATTCATAGAGGGGGAAATGAGAATCCCTATGATGCCCATCACTAGGAATTACCTTAGAACAGCTAGGTTATCTCCCACCCAGTGTGCTCCGAACATGTTTAGGATCTTAGGAGCTATTGACGTCCTAAATGAAAGGCTAGGATTAGGACTCACTCACCACGAGGTGAACTGGGTGTATAATCTCCACCACCTGAAAGGGCACACATACTACCTAAAATCTAGGCATCCCGAGGTTAGGTTGATCCAATGCCTTCCCCACTCCAACAAGGGTTTAGACAAAGACTTCCTTATACTGTCTGGGGATTGGCACGACGGTCTCACCTATCCGACGAGAGGGGGGAACTTGGTAAGTATCTGAGTAGCGCCAGCCCATATTAATAATAAATTTTTTCGTTTTCATTGTTGGTTGTGTTTTTCTTTGACTTGCCCTTGTTAATTTGTTTTTTGGAATATATGCGCAGATCGTCGCACGCTTGCCCATCGTGCTAACCTCGTCAACTTTGATCGTCTAAACAAGATCTTGAAGGCCGAGGTATTTGTGCACTCGGATGATCAGCTTCGCGCCGCACACCTCATTCTCAGATACACACCCATCTCCACCGCTCTCCAAGATCCTAAGTGCGTCATCAAAGAGAAGGACCCGCGGCTGCCGAGGATCAGAGTAGCGGTTGAAGGCTTTTTGTTGCCAGCTGGCACCCCTGTACCTCAAGGCATTCTGATCACCGAGCCCGTGAGGGTCATCCTGAGAGCCACTCATTTAGCCACATCTTCAGCTCGACCTAGGTTGGGTGAAGGTCCCTCCTCTCAACCAATTGCCAAGGAAGAAGAAGAAGAAGACGAAGAAGAAGAGGAGGAAGAAGAAGAAGAAAGAAAAGAAGAAGTCATTGAGCTTTCGGATTCAAAAGAGGAATTCGAAGCCTTTCACCGACTTCTATCGCCCAGGAACCTAAATCCTGTCATCGGCTCCCCGTCCATCACATCCTCAGACGAAAACGACCAACCGTTAATAAGAATGGGCATCCAGCACAGACCCAAGCCCAGTCTTAAGGACGTATTAGAAGGTCAAGCTGGAGCGCAGGAGCTTCTTAAGGTGCCTCTAGTAAAACTTAAGGACAAGGGCAACGAGAGGATTCCTTCAATAAGGGTTACCCTTCCTCCTTCCTCCCAAACTCAACATCCAGACCCCGTTGACCATAAAAGAAAAAGAGATCAGCACAAGGGGAAGGAGATAATCGAAGGGACCAAAGACCTCCCCACTAAGGAGAATGAGCTAGAGAGGGGAGGAAAGCATGCTCGTCATGCTCATACACGGTCGGAAAGACGAATTGACCCTCCAATAGCCCTCCATGCGCCCATTTGGGCTCCCCAAATGAATGTGGACGATCAAGCAGTCATTACTGATGCGTCTATTAGGGGATCCGATAAGGGCACCGCTGCATGCATCACCGATGCATTGGAGCAAGCACTTCTACTACCCGAGGACATGGGTGAGCTGCGAAGAATAAGGGATCAAAACGTCTTCATAATCCTTAAGAAAGAGTTGGCCATGGTAAGAATCTCAGTTGATTGCTTCTTGGTATCTATGCTTTTCGTTATTGCACTTGTTGTTATTATTTTTTTTTTTTTTTGACATTAACTGCTTTCGTATGCAATTTACTGACAATGTTTGTATGTAGGTTGTCCAATCTGCACATAGGGCAGAGGAGATCGCCGCTAACTCGTATAAGGCACTGAGGGATGAAGAGATGAGGCTGGATCACAACAAGAAAATATTGGAGTTTAAGGAGAAGAAGCTACAGGAGGTCACAACCAGCCTAAGCAAGGTGGAAAGTGAGAGGTCGGGTCTGGAGGCCCAGCTGAAGACTACCACCAGGCAGGCCGACGATCAGAGGTTGCAGCTCAAGCGTGCAAATGAAGACCTTGCCTCAGCCAAGAAGCTGGCAGAAGATCTTAAGAGGGATCTCACAGCGTCCGAGGAGGCTAAGAAGGAGGCTTTCAAGGCTAAGGAGGAGGCACTCGTTAAGGCACAAGAAGCTGAGGCGATGGTTGACGAGGCTGAGCAAAGCGGCTATGAGGTGGGGGTGGCAGAGACCACTGACACATTCAAAGCCCAAGTGCCGGAGGTTTGTAGGGACTACTGCCTCCAGGTGTGGAAGGAAGCCCTCTCCCAAGCCGGAGTTGATGCTTCCTCTCCCTTATGGAAGGTGGAAAATGCCTACATCCCTCCTGCCATCCGAGTGGCCGCTTCAAGCTCGGCCAAGGATGACACCAACTCTTCTTCAGCCGGAACGCCAGTGGAAGAGGTTGCAGCTGGTGATGTTGCTCCTGCTGCCCAAATTGGAGATGCACAGCCTCCTCTTGCTTCCAAGGAGCTGCCCCCCAACCCTAAGGTGAGCGGGACTATGGAGTTAGTTCTGGCGACCCTGCCCATAAAGCCAAAGGAAATGGTTGGGGGGTCCTCAGCCTCGGTGGTGGCTCCTGCTGATTCTAAAGACCAGATCCAGCCCAAGCCATGATAACTTGTGTCTCAGCTGTTTCCTTTTCTTTTTCGTTGCCTTTGCTTTTGTACTTTTACTAATTAGTTTCAGCTTTTATTTTCCTTCCTTTGTAACTTGACAATTTGGTAATGAATGTATTGATAGATCTTTCATTTAATGAAAAGAATTTTTAATTTAAACTATTGCTTTGTGTTACACTTAGTGTTGGCAATGTATTCCACTGTTATACATGTAATGAGGCATGGCAACAGTTTGAAATCTTGGCACATTTTTATAATTACCTACCAATAACCAAGTAAGGACAACGGAAATTTGTACAATTCATATACCTGCAAATGCTTTAAGTGATAACTACAAGTTTTTTTTCAATTCTAGCAACGAGTAAGACACTAAAGAGCAATGTATTAGTGTGGAATCCGTTTGCTTAGGACTTGCTTAAAAACTATCTTCATAACAACATATTAAAACAATAAATATCAACATTTCTGATTTGTTCCACACTTGAACTACTAGTGGCTCAAGAATTGTACATAACGCTTAATGACCAACAAAATCATATGAAACCCATATTTGAGATACTTATTGCTAGTACATACTCGTTTCTATAGAACGCGTAGGTGCTCTGCAAAGAACTTATGTAACCCAATCTTTGTCCCTGCACTTACCTTTGGGGCTCCAAAGTAACTTCAATTTTATTTTTGATTAAGGTAGAGGATCCGAGGACCCGGCATAACCTTATTTTTACTTTGGAACTAAGGTAGAGGATCTGAGGACCCGGCGTAACATTATTTTTACTTTGGAACTAAGGTAGAGGACCCGAGGACCCGGTGTAACCTTATTTTTACTTTGGAACTAAGGTAGAGGATTCGAGGACCCGGCGTAACCTTATTTTTACTTTTAAACCAAGGTAGAGGATCTGAGGACCCGGCGTAACTTTATTTTTACTTTTAGATTAAGGTAGAGGATCCGAGGACCCGGCGTAACCTTATTTTTACTTTGGAACTAAGGTAGAGGATCCGAGGACCCGGCGTAACCTTATTTTTACATTGGAACTAAGGTAGAGGATCCGAGGACCCGGCGTAACCATATTTTTACTTTGGAACTAAGGTAGAGGATCCGAGGATCCGAGGACCCAGCGTAACCTTATTTTTACTTTTAAATTAAGGTAGAGGATCCGAGGACCCGGCGTAACCTTATTTTTGAGCTAAGGTAGAGGATCCGAGAACCCGGCGTGACCTTACATATAACAGTAGAAACAGCACAATAGCGATAAGATTAGAATGACAAAAGTGCTTTTTATTAATAATAATATCGTCGCAAATTACTTACATTCCAGGGATGGGGCACAACTTTTTCATCTAAGTCTGCAAGATAGTAAGCTCCTATTTCGTCTATTGCCGTAATGCGATATGGTCCTTCCCAGTTTGGTCCAAGTTTTCTCCACGTTGGATTTTTGGTATTACCGATTACCTTCCTCAGCACTAAGTCTCCAAGGGCGAGTGGTCTCGAGTTCACATTCGAATCATATCCCTGCTTCAGTTTTTATTGATAGTGAGCCAAATGAATCATGGCAATCTCTCTCCTTTCTTCAACCAAATCTAGGCTCCTTTCTAATAGCCTATCATTACTTTCCAGAGTGAAGGAACTTGTTCTCATTGTTGGAAAACCAGTTTCCAAATGGATAACAGCCTCGGCGCCATAAGTCATTGAGAATGGCGCCTCTCCTGTAGATCGGCGGGGGGTGATCCGATACGTCCATAGAACATGAGGCAATTCCTCCACCCACCTTCCTTTGGCATCCTCCAGACTCTTCTTAAGTCCATTCACAATAACTTTGTTGACTGCCTCGGCCTGCCCGTTTCCTTGCGGATAAGCTAGGGTGGAATACCTATTGATTATGCCGAGATCACAGCAATACCGCCTGAACGCTTTGCTATCGAACTGCAAACCATTGTCTGAGATGAGAGTATGAGGGATTCCAAATCGAGTGACAATGTTCTTCCACACAAATTTCTTCACATCGATATCCCTAATATTTGCTAGGGGCTCGGCTTCCACCCATTTGGTAAAATAGTCAGTGCCGACAACTAGCCATCTTCTGTTTCCAGGTGCCTTTGGGAAGGGACCTACGATGTCCAAACCCCACTGTGCGAAAGGCCAAGGGCTCGTCAGAGGATTGAGCAACCCCCCAGGTTGGTGAATGTTTGGTGTGAACCTTTGACACTGATCACACTTCTGCACATAACTTTGAGCCTCTCGTTGCATATTGGGCCACCAATACCCTTGTGTTAGAGCTCGGTGAGCTAAGGACTTTCCCCCCATGTGACTGCCATAGATTCCTTCATGTAACTCTTCCAGAAGCAGCTCTGTCGCCTCAGGATGTATGCATAACAGGTATGAGCCAGAGAAGGATCGTTTATAGAGTTTGTGATCTTTGGATAACCAAAACCGCGATGCTTTCCTACGTACTTTGTCAGCTTTAACCTTTTCCTCGGGCAGAACATCATCTTTAAGGAAGGATATGATGGGGTCCATCCAACTAGGCCCCACCCTGATTTGGTGAACCCGGATAACACCTCCAATCATTCTCGAGGGTTTGGGTAAGTCCTCAACTAGGATAATCCGGGAGTCCTTGTGCCGATGATGTGGCAAGGGTCGCTAGAGAGTCTACATGCGCATTGTTACTCCTGGGAATGTAAGATAAAGTAAAAGATTCGAATTTGCGTTGCACAGTTTTGACTTGACTCAAGTAGTCCTGCATCCTCGGATCCCTGGCCTCTACTTTTCCGTCCACTTGGCCCACAACAAGTTGCGAGTCCGAGAACACTTGTACGGCCTTTCCCCCTAGTTTTTGAACCATATCCATCCCTTTCAGCAAAGCCTCATACTCGGCCTCATTGTTGGTAGCTGAGAATCCCAATCTCAACGACTTTTCCAGTACGAGACCCTCTGGGGTTATAATTACCAAACCTACCCCGGATCCTCTTTGATTGGCAGCCCCATCAACGTAAACAGTCCACCCCGCGAGACCTTTGCATGTAATCTTACCAACTGATTTTTCATCAATGTCCCTGTTAATGACACCATCTTCTATTGTGGGCTCAGTAAATTCCGCAACCAGATCAGCTAACACTTGACCCTTTATTGAAGTGCGGGGCATGTAATTGATGTCAAAGGAGCCCAAGATGGTTCTCCATTTTGCGATCCTGCTCGTGTAATCCGCACTCCGGAGTATAGCTTTGAGGGGAAGCCAAGTTAGAACAACCACCGTATGAGACTGGAAATAGTGGGGGAGCTTACGTGTACCATGCACTATAGCCAGGATTGCCTTCTCCAACGGTGGATAGCGCACCTCGGCTTCATGCAAGGACTTACTCACATAGTAAACCGGTTTCTGTACATCTCCGTCGACCCTTATCAGCACCAAACTAACGGCATGGACTGCGACCGTAATATATGCAAATAGGACTTCATCAACTTCGGGCCGAGACATGATAGGAGGGTGTGAAAGATATTCTTTAAGTTGCTGAAAGGCACCAGCACATTCCTCTGTCCATTCAAACACTTTCCATTTGTTTAATAATTGGAAAAATGGTCTGCACCGATCAGCAGATCTTGAGATAAATCGGTTGAGGGCAGTGATCATCCCAGTCAACCTCTGCACCTCCTTTGGATTCCGAGGCGGCTGCAAATTATTGATGGCCTTGACCTGAGCAGGGTTGACCTCAATTCCTCTATGCGTCACCATGTAGCCCAGAAATTTTTCGGCTCCCACTCCAAAAGAACATTTGGATGCGTTAAGACGTAACTTATGCTCTCTCAGTGTTTGGAAGGTGTTATTCAGGTCTGGTATATGAGCCGAGATAGTTTTACTCTTAACCACCATATCATCGACGTACACCTCAATTGTTTTTCCCAGCTGTGATTCAAACATTCGCATCATCATTCTCTGATAAGTAGCCCCAACATTCTTCAAGCCGAAGGGCATTACCTTATAGTGGTAGTTTCCCGTAGGCGTGACAAAGGCTGTCTTCTCCTGGTCTTCTGGAGCTAGGGGTATTTGATGGTAACCTTGAAAAGCATCTAAAAAACTCATCCGAGGATGCCCTACAGTAGCATCAACCAACTGATCTATGCAGGGCATTGGAAATGAATCCTTTGGACAAGCCCTATTCAAGTCTGTAAAATCTACGCATACCCTCCACTTTCCATTCTTCTTTTTCACTACCACAGTGTGCGCTAACCATTCTGTGTAAAACACCTCCTTAATTGCCCCTGCCTTCTTAAGTTTCAGTACCTCTTCCTTAACGGCGTCGGCATGCTCTTTAGATGAGCCCCGAGGTGGTTGCCTTCATGGCACTGCGGCTGGACTAACGTTGAGGTGATGACAAATGAATCCCAGATCAACCCCTGGAGCTTCGTAAGTGTCCCATGCAAACACATCGATGTTCTGTTTCAAAAACGTAACTAGATCTTCTTTCTCCTGTAGGGGCAACTGACTTCCTATCTGGAAGAATTTCTCCATATCCTCTGCAATAACCACCCTCTCCAAGTCCTCACATCCAGGCTTTTCAGCCTCAGCCTCATCTGGTTTGGCCAAGGACGTTAGTTGCTACAAACTTCTTTCAGCCAAGGCCTGGGACTCCTGCTTTTCTTGACGTATAATTGCTGCCATGATGCACTGTCTTGCCATTGATTGGCTACCAATTATTTCTTTGACTCCATCTTCATATGGGAATTTCACTTTAACATGTAGAGTTGACGATACAGCACCTAAGGCGTGCAGCCATGGCCTTGCCACTATGGCTGTGTAGGGGGAATAGGCGTCTACCACGATAAAATCTACATCCACCACCACTAGCCCTGACTGCACAGGTAGTCGGATCAACCCCTTTGGAATGACAGCCTTCCCTTCGAAGCTTATCAATGGCGAGTCATAAGCCGTGAGATCCTCGGGTTTCAAGTTAAGGCCCTTGAACAAATCTAGGTACATGATGTCAGCCCCACTCCCCTGGTCAACCATTATTCTCTTCACGTCGTAACCCCCTATCGTTAGCATGATGACTAGTGCATCATCATGCGGCTGGATAGTGCCAACTTTATCCTCCTCAGAAAATCCCAAGACTGAGGAAGGATTCCTCCTAATCCTCTTCAGCTCAGAGTCGGGGTCCTCGGCAGAGGGGTGCAGCACTGACATTACTCTGGTAGGGCAAGACCCGGTCCGACCTGGCGCAACGAATATAACATTGATCGTGCCCAAAGGAGGTCTTGAAATGTTACTGCCTTGATTCACGGAGACAGATTGTGTGCCTTGTTCATTAGGCCGATTCATAAATTGCCTTAACTTTCCTTCTTTGACCAGCTGATCCAGATAATTCCATAAATTCCTGCAGTTTTCAGTAGTATGACCCCTATCCTGGTGGTAATTACAATAGAGGTTCTGGTTGCGTTTTGTAGGGTCTCCTATCATTCTGTTGGGCCACTTGAAATATGGTTCATGACAAATCTTCTCCAACACCTGCTATATCGGCTCACAAAACACAGCGTTCACTGTCTGAGGAGCAGGCGATCTAGAATGGCCAGTAAAATCCCTTCTTGGCGATTTGCTACTGTATTTGTTTGTCTTAAAATATCTGCTCTCCTGAGGGGTAACTTTCATTTTTCCTTTGCTTTGCTGCTGGTCCTCCTCTACTCGCTTATACTCGTCAATATGATCCAT
The DNA here is from genome assembly GCA_032878915.1 of Castanopsis chinensis. NCBI lineage: Eukaryota > Viridiplantae > Streptophyta > Magnoliopsida > Fagales > Fagaceae > Castanopsis > Castanopsis chinensis. Next base: position 30,982,171 of record JAVQMG010000122.1, on the reverse strand, counting down.
AAGCCGTCGGACAGTCTTTACAGGTTTCTTGGTCAAAGATTTTCTTAAATCATGTTCAACTGGAAGGCCGCCTTTAAAAGTGTTGACTGCTACTTCATCAAAGTCACCGTCGATCTCATTAAACGCTTCCCAATATCTATCCGAGTATGTTTTTAATGTCTCCCCCTCCCTCATGATCATGGATAGCAACGAGTCCAGGGGCCTAGGTACTCTGCCGCACGTAACAAAGCGGGATCCAAATGCCATCGTAAGTTCCATGTAGGAATTAATGGAGTCTGCTTTTAAACCATTGAACCATCTCATCGCAACAGGTCCTAGGCTTGAGGGGAATACTTTACACATCAGGGTTTCATTCTGCAAATAGACTGCCATGTGTTGGTTAAAATGGCTTACGTGTTCCACCGGGTCTGTTCTGCCATTATAAATGGTGAAGTTTGGTTGCATGAAATGATGGGGAAGCTTTCCTCTCTCAATACGATGTGTGAAAGGTGACTTGGAGAGCCGATGTAATGCCTTCCCCATAGCGTCGCTGCCTAAACCCCTGGGGAAAGATTTCTTGCTCGTCCTATCGTGTGGACTTCCCTCTTGGTATGAGAAAGTCTCACTAGGAGGAGTTCTCGACCTCGGCTTATAGCTACTGCTCTGGGAGTCATCCGAGGAAGGGTCAGATATAGAAGGCGTCCGCTTTCGTTTGGCTCGGCGCAGCTTTCTCTTGAGCTGGTCGATTTCCCTCTACATGGCCCTAGTACCTCTTTCGTTAGAGCCCTTGCTTCCACCTCGTGAATAATCAGCAACAGTTCACCCCGTGTACACACTGCCCTCTCGATCTCCCATCTGTTCTAGCTGCTGAAAAGGATCTTGGTGTTGAGATCCTAAAGATTCTGCTCGGACTGGACCGGAACCCACCATCACGTTATCTGGGCCTAAACACAAGATTCCCACAGACAGCGCCAATTGTAAGGGCACAAATCAAGCTGGTGCAGAGTCAGACCTTCGGACCAAGCCAATAAGCCCTAAACAATGAATTTATAGAGAGCAGGTTTCTAATCTAGGTTTATGGATGGTTGATAACACAAAAGTTAGGTTCGATCACAGAATATATGCGTACTCCTCATACGTGGACGAAATATTGCTTCCTATATTAATGCCGAGGACAATGTTTGGTGTTTCCTCACAAGTTCCCCCCTCCCCTGTTTCTTCTTCCTTCATCCTTTTATAGGCCTGCCTCCCTCCTCCTTTCCTCCACGTGTAGTCTGGATCTTCTCTCCCCTTGATACTTATCCCATCACCCCTTCTTACTAAGGCTTCTGGCGGTTAGGATAAGGTTGAATTCTGATGTTCAGGCGTCACTTCCTCATTAATGCGGCCAGAGAAGTAGGTATAATGCCTTCAATGCGGTGGTAGCAACTTTTTCTCTGATATTTGTCTATCAACTCCCTCTGTCTCTTATCCTTTCTCTCTCAGTTATTGCATATAAGGTCCTTAGTACGAGAGTCCTTGAATTGCCAAATCACTAATATTGTCCTCGGCAGCATGCTGCCGAGGACAAGATCATCCTCGGACGTCATGTCTCGTGGTGTTCTGCTCATGTATGGCACCTTCCTTTGTCACGTGGCATCGTAGGCTAGAGTTATTATGTCCTCGGACCATTTCATGTTGTCGGGTTGGACTTTCCTCCTTACGAGAGTCTTTGGGCTGGCCCAATACGTGCTTTGGGCCCATGGGCACTACAATAGCCCCTCGAAATCCTTATTTCTACTCTGTGGAGAGGAATGAGGGTTTCGACACACACACGTAGGAAGAGAAAAACACAGACATAAATGCAATCAAACATGCTACACAAACAAGGATCCAAACAACATTTTAAGCTCTCAAAATCATCTCTTAATTAAGAAAAAAATATCAAGCATTTAGATCCAAAACACACACACACACACTAAACAAGTCTAACCAATTCTATATTTCAAAAACAAGTCAAGACAGTTTAGTGGGTATACATTAACACATGTGTTCTTTGTAATGGCCAAATCACATTATATATGCACATGTATCAAAAGTAGCAAAGAGTATTGAGTGTCTTGTGTGAAAAGCATCGCAAGATTGCATAAGGTTCTATATTTTATGACAATTTGAGATATGAACAAATCAATTTAACTCACACACAATCATAACTGCTTGATGGAGACTATCACTTTCGTGATACATCCTATAACTCCCACATCTCTTAAAAGACACGCTTGCAATCATATATATAAAGCATTTTGATTCTTTTCCTTTTAGTTTTCTTTGCATATTTTCTTTTATTAAGCATATCATGCATGGGCATATAAGAGAGAGAAAAGAAGTACTCAATTATGTTAAGTTTTTGACATTGCACTTTTGCTATGTCGAAGCATACAGATATCATTTCATGATTGGCAGGTAACAGTGGTGAGATGATTATTTATGCCTTTCTCTTAGAATTTTCTAGTCCTCCCCGTCAAAAATAGTGATACAAGTATTAAATACAAGAGATTACTTAATCTCACTTATCACAAACATGAGCCACAAACCTCACTTACTTAGTTGTGCATAGAGATGCTTATCTAAGCTACAAGAGATTCAAAGTTTAGAAAACATTGTTTAAATGGCCATCCAAGGTACACAAGTACCAATGTACACAAACACCCATTGTTTTTGTATTTTTCTTATTTTTTAATGGAAAAAACAAAATAAAACAAAACTAAAAACAAACAAAAACATGTTAAGCAAAGCAATGCATAAAAACTAGATGCAAATGCATGAGAAAGGAGGAGGAGAAGAGAAGATCATTCCATGAAGATAACATTGATGCTTTGACGAAATAATTCAAACTGTTTGCTATCAAGAGGTTTGAGGAACAAATTAGCCTTCTGATCATCAGTGTAAATGAACTTAAGAGTAAGTGTATCATCTTCAACAAGCTCACGAATGAAGTGATGTCAAATCTCTATGTGTTTAGTTAGAGAATGTTGAACCTTATTTTTAGAGATATTGATGGCACTGGTATTGTCACAATAGATAGTGAGCTGTTCTTGACGAATACCATAGTCAAGGAGGAGTTTTTGCATCCATAAAAGTTGGGTGCAACAGCTACTGGCAACGATGTATTCAGCCTCTGCAGTGGATAATGAGATAGAATTATACTTTTTACTCATCCAAGAGACAAGATTATTACCCACATAAAAACAACCCCCCGAAGTACTATTTCTATCATTAGCATTCCTAACCCAATCAGCATCTGAATACCCAGCTAAGACAACATTTATGTCCTTTGTTATACCACACACCAAAGTCAGAAGTGGTTTTGACATACTTTATGATTCTTTTCAAAGCAATCATATGAGATTCTTTGGGATTAGTCTGATATCTAGCACACACTCCCACATTGTAACTAAAGTTAGGTCTACTATGTTAAGATGTAAGCCCTTAAATCCTATTGTATGATACTATGTATGACATTATATACGACATAATGTTATGATTAATAAAGTTATTTTATTATTATCTAAAATAATGGTAACATGAATATTTTGACAATATTATATAGTCCATGAGATGCATAGTATGTGATTTATGTGAAAAATTACAGGAGATATAAATCACAAGTTTCTTGTAAACTCAGAATTATAGTTCATAATCGGTGATAAAATTGGGCATTTCATCTCCGAAGACTATAACGTATCAACTAAGAAGATTTATCTTGATGGAAGTGGAGACTTCTAGTTGGTATGTTGATATGTTTTAAGAGTTAAGACATATTGAACTGAACCACCGTAAGATTTACTATTCTCCTAACAACTGTCAAATGAATAATAAATCTCACGACTTCTATTTGCATAAACTCTTAATCCTGAGAGAATAATGAACCTGATTAAGAGGTGTAGGTTGTTTTGATATATTAGGAGTGAGATCCAAAGTCAAGATCAAAACCTCAGTATGTTGGATAGCCACATTTAGTTTTGATGGAACACATATTCTCAAGATAGAATTCATAATCTCTTAACGGAGATATAAAATATTCCCTTAAGATAAATTTAATGGGGCTTGGTTATTCAGAGTGTTAGGCCTAACCACTTTAGTAAGTAGTAACTAAATATTTATGAAATTGAATTTCATAAATAAATTATGAATAACTTAAGGGATTAAACCGGGTACTCAAGGATTAAGACGTAGTAATCTTCAAAGTGACAATCTACATTCATGACTTTGTATTATTACGAATATTATATGAAGGGGTTACATGTATAATAAAGTCTTGAGATATAATTTATTAATAAGGCCTAGAGTGCAATTATATTTATATAGTGGTATTAAATATAATTAATGGTAACTTTAGACTTGTCAAGAGTTGACAAAAAAACCCAAGGTCCATTGGAGCTAGTGTCTTGTTGGTCCTTTTTGGTCCCACTCCAAATCACACACTAAAGCCCAATTGGAAAGGCCTAATAGGCCAGCCTAATTAGATAATTAATTAGTTATAAAGGGAGAAACATATAAAATTTTTCATTAAAAAAAAAAGAAAGAAAAAAGAAAGACATCATTGTCAAATGGTGTGTATGTGTGAGTGAAGCCAATCGATTATTCTCCCTTGGAAATTGTTTGAGAGACCATACTTCTTGGGTGTAAAGTAGAATTGGAGTGAAGATTAAAAGTGTTCCCAAGTACTTCTAATCTTTTGTTTTGAATTTCACCATACCAAGGTACTCTATTTTGTTCTTAAATTTTGAAATTTACAAAGTGCATGTTATCAATCATGAATGAAATAGATCCTTATTTGTTGCTTTTGCTGTGTGTTTTGTATGAGATACAAAACCAGTATTTTCCAACATTCTAGTAATAAGGTAAAGAAAACTACCTATCATGCTTCTATAGAAAGATGGATCAACACTTTTTCCAAATACACCAACAGTAAGTTTAACATTTAGACTAATAGGGGTTCTAATGGAACTAGCAGATTCCAAACCAAACTTTTTCACAAGATTTCTAACATATTTAGATTGAGATATGAATATGCCTAACTCTTGCTGGCGGATCTGCAATCCAAGGAAGTGATTTAACTCTTCAATCATGCTCATCTCGAACTCGGCCTACAGGAGTTTGTAGAAACCATGAGCAAGTTCATCCTTTGTTGATTCAAAGATGATATAATCAACATAAACTTAAGAAATTATCAACTCACCATCTTCCCTTTTGACGAAAAGAGTTTGATTAGCCTTTCCTCTTGTGAACCTATGTGACACTAAGTACTGTATGAGTCGATCATACCAAGCTCTGGGAGCTTGCTTTAAACCATAGAGTGCCTTCTTGAGGTACAACACATGATCCGGAAAGTGGGGATCAATGAATCCTTTTGGTTGAACCACATAGACATCTTCTTTAAGGAACCCATTTAAGAAAGTAGTCTTGACATCCATTTGGTAAAGCTTAAACTTCAGATGGCATGCTAGGGCTAGGATAATCCTGATGGACTCCATACGAGCTACTGGAGCAAATGTCCCATCATAGTCCACTCCTTTCATTTGTGAGTATCCTTAAGTCACAAGAAGAGCCTTGTTGCAGATCACATTGCCCTCCTTATTGCGGAAAATCCACTTTGTGCCAATGATGTGCTCACCCTCGGTCTAGGTACTAGAGTCTAGGTACTAGAGTCCAGACATCATTCCTTTGAAACTGAAGTAGTTCATCATGCACAGCTTCCACCCAGATTTCATCCTGAATAACTTCCTTAACCTTGGTAGGTTCAACCTTCAACAAATAGCAAGAATTAGACACAAAGTTAGCAACGCATTTATCAACTGTGCATTTCCTTAGTGTAAGTTCATTCATATTTCCCACAATAACTTCAGGAGGATGATTCAACTTAATTCTGGAGAAGGGTCATTTCTCTTTATGAGATTCAGAATCAGGTGAATTAGATATGTCTGCTGAACCTTCTACAACACTTGGAGTACCGAGAGTACTTGAAGATGCAGACGCTTGATCAATGGGTTCTTGAACATCCTTGGGCTTGGGAGGAAGAATTTCTTTGGGGATTTCCTCACTGATATTCTCTAAATCGGACTACAAAGCTTCATCGATAATAACATATACAGTTTCCATCAACTTCTTGGTTCTCTTGTTGTGTACCCGATAAGCCTTACTTGTAGAGGAGTATCCCAAAAATATTCATTCATTGCTTCAGGATTCAAATTTTCCCATATTCTCTCTATCCTTGAGAATGAAACAAGTACTTCCAAAGATTTTGAAATACTTAACAATCTGCTTCCTTCCCTTCCATAGCTCATAGGGAGTCTTTTTGGTACTGGATCTGAAATACACCTTATTAACCGTATGACACGCAATGTTGACGGCTTCTCCCACAAGTTTCTAGCCACATTCTTGTTATGCAACATGGCTCTAGCCATCTCTTGAATAACCCTATTCTTTCTTTCTACTACACCATTCTGCTGAGGAGTAATAGGAGAAGAGAATTCTTGAGATATATCTGATCTACCGTAGATAAGCTATCTATCGAGGTTTATGAAAAACAAATTTTCAGTTCTGATTTTCATTCAATCCGTGAATACATACTTAGGACACGTTTGGTACACTGTAATGATTATTACATGGGAATAGGAATAAGTATTACAAGGAATAGAATTCTAAATAAATAAGTATTACATTAAATTGGAATGTAATAAGTATTACTATTCATTAGTTTGGTGACCATTTAGGAATAGAATTCTAAATATGCATCCACAAGTTAGTAGAGTATAAAAAAAAGGTCTAATTAAATAATTTTTAAGTCAAATTTCCGAAAATACACTTATTTTAGGGTGTTCAAAATAGAGCTAATAATTAACAATAAGGAAAAATTATTTTCTTTCCTTTTGAAGATGTAGCAATTAATGGCTTTTTAGGAAATTTTTTAAAATAGTTATTACATAAGTTGAAGGAATAGGTATTCAGCACTTTTGATAAGGAATAGTTATTCCTCATTTTGAAGAATAACTATTCATAAGGAATAACTATTCATTGTAATAAAAACATAACCAAACAACCGAATAGTTATGCCATAGGAATATCTATTACATTACAGTGTCTATTACAGTCTACCAAACGTGCCCTTAGGTTTTCTTTTCTTACAACCCTAAACATATATAAGGATTATTTTAAAGGCCATCAAAGGTGGCACAGTTACACGAGTGTGAAGAAAAGTTGTGTTCATGCAAATTGTGACTAGAAACCTAATTTCCCTTAATTCTTCTTTCTTTTGAAGAAGCTATTGCGTTTGTACGCCATTGGGTTTTGTAACCAAGCAGCTTCGTGATCTTCATCATGTTAATGAACTGAAGAATTTTGCAGCCAACATCTTTCTCAAGTTGGTGATTAAGTCGCGTACTGGAATCTATGCATCTATTGGTTAGTCACGTACTAGGAGCCATGCATTAAAAGGAGAAATCATCACTACAGAACAAGTCCAATCGTGTATTGGGGTAAGGGTTCAACTATAAGTTGGTATAAGGTACCAGGATTCCTTTACTTGTAACCGCTTGTTGTGATAATAGTGAATTCTTGGGAGTTGTAACCTTAAAATCACCCGGCGGGGTTTTTGCCTTGGAGGGTTTCCCCATTCGCAAACAAATCACCGTGTCAACTTTGCTGAATTTTATTTTAGTTGGTGGTTTGTTTGTGCTACCACACATACTCTATGTTAATTTGATTAATTAATCAACTTGGCTAATTAATTGGTTAATTCATCACAAGGGGTCAATACATTCTTGGCCTATCAAGATACAAGTTGAACATCATGATGTAGGCAAGGCATCTCAAATCTAGAGGAAAGGAGATTGTGTTGAGGCATCTTCCTTCTGCATGGCCACCAATGCGGAGTTACACAGTTTGTTGAGAGATCATTCTCTCCTTGAGTGGAATGAACCCATCATAGTCAATTTCTCCAAGTCCGAGAATAGCATCAATGTTCTTAATGTCAAGAGTCAATGCACGACGTCTTGCCTAGCAATCTATTTGATCCTCTTTGAGTGTTGCATTGGCATAGAACTCTCTAATCAAAGATTCATAAACTCCAGGGATATCACCAAGGAGTTTGTCCTAGCCTCGTCTTTCAAAACAGCTAGGAATGAATGAGTCCTTGAGATCAACAAGATTCACATATCTCTCCTAAATGATTAAAGCTGTTTCAAAGTGATGGGAGTATCACTCATAGTTTTGAGGGGAGCGAAATGGGCTATTGTCAGAGCGCTTTCTCTTGTCACCACGCTGAGCAGTGATTTTTCATGGAGCCATCTACAAAACATAGCAACAAATACCACAAAAACAAAGCACAATAGCTGGTAGCAAACATGATTAGTAACAAGTTAGTACCAAAAACACAATAAACTACGAATTAAACCCTAAAAACTGAAATTTAAAGAGCAATTCAAAAAAAAAAAATTGACATGTGAAGATGCTTGTAGAAACTCGATTTTGTACACATGATTTAATCAAGTAAGATGATTGGAGTAACCATCCATGTACCACAAAAACATTATTACATTACATGCATCATTTGTCTTTGCATCACATGCATCAATTTGTTCTTGCATTGCATTCATCGATTCATTCATTGCATAATATAACAATGATCTTGAGATTCTAACGATTGCAACGGTGTGTCCGGTTTCTAAGTCAAACCATTGGACCGAAAGATATCACACGATCAAATTTGCATAGTCCATATGCATTGCGTCTAGGAAGAGTTGACCACACATGATTAATTTAAATCAATTCTGATCAGTTGAACGATTAAAATTCATTCAATAATTTTGTGATTGATTGATAATTATTGTTTAAAATAGAGATGTATGCATATGAATAAAGGGGATGATTAGATAAAGATGAAATTGTGGATAATCTGAACTTTATCAAGATTTATTTTAGGGGATTTATCCACAAGATAATTGTTCTTAAAAAGCCTGAATTATCTAGAAAAGAGATAAAAAAAAATAAAAAAAAATCATGGACAAAGGATGAAAACACATCTAGATACAAGGACCAGTCAAAAAACCCTAGAAAGAAAGTCCAAATGGCACACGAACACGAAAGTGTGTTCGGCATTCAAGAGCCAATTCAGCACTTTTGGAGTGCCGAAGGACACTTTGAAAGTGCCGAATTGCCATCATGTGGGTTTTGGCCCAACAGCCTTCGGGTGTCGATAAGGCACACCATTTTCGACCTTTTCGCAAAAGGATGAGTCCGAATTCACATCCTGACCGTCCGTGCCTATTTTTGAGAGATTTCAAGCCTCTATAAATAGAGTCTGGGTCTCATAATTCAGCACCTTTTTTTTACACTTTGAGAGACATACGTTTTGAGACTTATAAATTGCTAATATTCTTTTATCCTCTCTGAGATTTGATACAAGAATTAGGGTTTTTAGGTTTCAAATAGAACTGAATAAGTTTCTTTGAACCTTAAAACATCCTCTCAAAAAAAAGAGTGCTCATGCAAAAGGTTACTTTCTAACCATTCTTCTTTTATGTTTCTCAAATCATAATGGTGCATGATAGGCCAAAAATGTATTGACCCCTTGTGATGAATTAACCAATTAAGTAGCCAAGTGAATTAATTAGGTTCAATTACATGTAATGAGCATGGTAGCACAAACAAATCACCAAATAACTAAATGCAGTAGAAATTAATTGACACGGTAATTTGTTTACAAATAGAAAATACCTACACGGCAAAAACTCCACTGGGTGATTTTAAGGTCACCACTCCCAAGAATCCACTATTATCAAAACAAGCAGTTAAAGTAAAGAAATCCTAGTACCTTATACCAACCTACAGTTGAACCCTTACCCCAATACCCAATTGGACTTGATCTGTAGTGACAATCTCTCCTTGTATTGCACGGCTCCTAGTGTGTGACTAACTCATAGATGTGTGGATCTCAGTACGCGACTTGATCACCAACTTGAGAAGGATGTTGGCTGCAAATTTCTTCTGTTCATCAACTGATAAAGATCACGATGTTGCTTGGTCACAAAACCCTATGGTGTACAAGCACAACAACTTCTTTAAGAACTTAGGCAAACTAGGTTTTCGATCACGCTTGAGGAATTATGTTGTTGTGCAATTGTGCTCTTGGCTGTGCAACCAGATACAACCCTTAAAATAATCCTTATATATATTTAGGGTTGTGAGAAAAGAAAGCCCAAACACATGCTCACGAATTGGATGAAATACAGTCTAGAAAAACTGAGTTTCATAAATCTCAATACATAGCCATCTTTCGAGCTAGCTATCGAGCCACAGGCTTCAGTAACTTTTGAACCTCGATAGATACTAGCTGTCAAGCTAGCTGTCGAGTTTTAAAATTCAACACTTCATTACTTGATTCTTGGACAGACTTGCATGGCTTCAATACTTTAACTTGAACTCTTGTTCATTGAAATATTGAACAACTCCTAGATCTACCCAATTACAAGTAAAGTGTGTTTTGTCAAAGGATTAGCTAATACATAAAATGTTGACATATATTCCTAACATATAATCACATATGTCCTAAAAATCTCCCCCTTTGGCAATCCATGACAAAACCACAACAAACAAATGAACATATGAGAGAAGTCATAAATCACTCAACTCATACTCACTTGTTAAGTACAATAAAATCTATCCTAACACAAACTCTTGAAAAACTTTGCAATAAGAGAGTTCATGGCAAGGAAGACTTTGACAACCTATATTTCTGAAACACTTAAACAAAAACTCATCAAGGCATCTTTATACAAAACAGAAATAAAAGATTGCATACAATAAATAAGAAACATGTGTATAAAGAGAGAAAAGAAATAACACATGTAGAGATAAGTGAAAGAACATACATCAAAATATATAAACTAAACATAAGTAGAATGTATGTCAAAATGGTTACAAGACCCATGTACAAGATCAATGTATCTAAACTAGAAAGAAGAAAAAGATACATCAAAATCCTCACTACATCCCTCATGAACACTCAAGAACACTCCCCCTATCTTCTAACTAACCCTCCTCCTATGAATATGACTACTCTTATCTTAAAACTACTCCCCCTTTTTGTCACGGGTGACAAAGGGGTAAGTACATCAAGTAAACATCTCATCATCACTACGCGAGCCAACATCCTCATCCTCATCACTACCAAAGCCATTGTCACTCCCATCCTCGGACGCCGGTGGAGATGGAGAAGAAGCAACCGTGAAATCACCCATCACAGCTTGTCGTCGTGCAATACAACCCACACAAGTGTTCACCTGACACAACTCATCACTCAGTGTGTCTAGGCAAGCATCCATCCGCACAAGCTGTGCCAAGATGGCCTCAAGAGTCACTCTACCCGCTGAAGACGAAAGAATAGAGGTGGATGGAACGGTAAAAGCTGGAGGAGCAGCCGTCTCAGTCTGAGTCTGCCTCGAGCAAAGCTGTGCAAAACTCCACTTAACGATAATGCATCAATGTCACACATGTAAGTGAAGTGGGGAGACTCAGGATAGGAGACAGAGAAATGGCGAATAAGCCGCATGATAGCTGAGGGGAAAATGAGCTTATCACGAGTCATCGTATCCTTATAGACATCTATAAGGGATAATATGAAGTGAAAGGGGAAATCTATGAAAAGGTCCTCAATGGGGGAAAGCAAAAGGCGAGCACAAGGCTCTGTGATAGTGTTATAGTGAGAAAGAGGATGGAGAACAAAGGTCATAACCATGTTAAAAAACCTCGGACCTATAGCAAAGGTCATGCAATGGGTGAACTGACGATCACCCCAAAAAGAAGGTGTCTCATAGAAACAAGGCTAAAGTTCATCTTTGGACATAGTCCTCAGAAGCTCACAACCAGGATAGTCAGGAAACTCTACGTTGGGAACATGTAGTACCGCAGATACAATACCCGGAGTAACTACCATGCGTATATCCCGAATGCTAGTGACAAACTGAGCTATAGAGGTGTCAAATCCTTGCATATTAAAGTAGAACTCATGTATGTTCACGGAAGGACATGTGATAGAAATGCCACAAAGTGACTCCCAACCCCTACTGTGAATGGCAGTGGGTAAGCCAGGGTCTAAAAAATCGGACAAAATGACTTGGCCTCTTCGTGAAAAGTTCTCATAGAAGTCTGATTTGGTCTTCTCATCAAGGAACCGTACGTGAAGAGAAGTGGGGTCAAAAGGAGAAGAAGATGAAGATGCCCCAAAACAAAAAGGGTTCCGAGACGGAATAGATTAACGCTTAAGTGCCATAATGCAACTAACATCAGAGGGGGAGAGAGAGGGAGAGAGAGAGAAAGAGAGAAACAATCAAAAAAGTACCAAGCAACACATATATCAAAATATATAGAATTGAAGGTCAAAAATAAATACATCATGGGCTCAGCCCAATCCAAACCTACCAGTACACAACATAGCAACAAAGTAAACACACATCTAAAATGCATGAAACATTATTAGAATGCATGAAACATTATTAGAATGCATATGTGATGCAATGCATGAAGTTTAAAGATCATTTTAACAAAAACCCATCCCAAAATTCTATCAAAAACCTTAACAATTTTGAAAAATCCCAAAAGATTTCAAAAACCCCAAAAGTTAGGTCAAAAGATATGAGATGCAAGATTAATGAGTGAGAAAGCATCATACCAAAGGGGAAAGGAGATCTTAAGACCAAAAAAAGAGTGGGGAAGAGGTTTAGAGTGAGTGAGAGAGGTTTTGGGAGGTAAAGAGTCTGAATGTGTCAAGAGAGATCAAGGAAATGTGAGCAGAAATTGCGATGGCTCTTTATATAGAATCCTTGTAAAGCTTGGTAGATCGAGAGCTATCGAGCTTTAAATAGGTGCTTTTCAGCTGTAGAACCAGCTATCTGTCAAGAGCTATCAATTAGCTATCGAGATTGCTTAAAAAACAGTTTTTCAAAGAAGAGAAAAACATAAATATGAATGCAATCAAGCATGCTACTCAACCAAAGATCCAAACAGCATTTTAAGCTCTCAAAATCATCTCTCAATGAAGAAAAATTTCATGCATTTAGATCCAAAAACACACACACACACACACACACACACACAACAAGTCTAACCAATTTTATATTTCAAAAACGAGTTAAGACAGTTTAGTGAGCATACATCAACACATGTAAATCTTTTGATGACCAAATCATATTGTACCTGCACATGTATCAAAAGTAGCAAAGAATATTGCATGTTATGTGCGAAAACATCTCAAGATTGCATAAGTTTCTTTATATTATGACGATTTGAGATATGAGTAAATCAATTTAACTCACACAAGATCATAACTGTTTGATGGGGACTATCACTTTCGAAGTACATCCTATAACTCCCACGTCTCCTAAAATACACACTTGCAATCAAATGTAAAACATTTTGATCTTTTTGTTTTTATTGTTTCTTTGCATATTTTTCTTTTATTAAGCATATCATGCATGGGCATATAAGAGAGAGAAAAGAAATACCCAATTTTTTTAAGTTTTTTGACATTGCACTTTTGCTATGCCGAAGCATACAGATGTCATTTCATGATTGGTGGGCAATAGTGGTGAGATGGTTATTTATGCCTTTCTCTTAGGATTTTCTAGTCCTTCCCATCAAAAAGAGTGATACAAGTTTAAGTACAAGAGATTACTCAACCTTACTCATCACAAACACGAGCCACAAAGCTCACTTACTTAGTTATACATAGAGATGCTCATCTAATCTACAAAAGATACAAAGTTTAGAAAACTTTGTTTCAATGACCATTCAAGGCACACAAATACCAATGTACACAAACACACACACTTTTAATATTTTTTTGATTTTTCAATTTTTTTTATGAATGAAAAAAAAAACACTGAAAAAACAACCAAACAAAAACATGTCAAATAAAGTAATGCATAAAAACTAGACTGTCTCAATTAAAGAAAACACAAATAATGTAAACATATCAAAAAGAGGGAGAGAGAAAAAATGACTAAATCACTTGAAGTCTTTTTCCTTCCACACCTTGGAAGAACCTTTCCTTGTAACAAATCCTTGAACCAGCAATGAGGAGGAAGAATTAAAATCGTTTAAGCTCGAAAGGAACAAGAGGCCTTTAAGAAGATCTCCTAGAGGTGCAAGAAAAGGACGAAAGCTGGTTCTGACTTCCCAACAACGTCATGTTGTTGCTCTATTGAGTGGCTAACTACTTATAGCAATTTGGTCGAGTATGTCTAGCTGCGCCATAGTGATGATAGAGATGCTGCTTCTTCTCTTTGGAATTTTGAGTATTACTTTTCTTAGCCTTAGGGTTTTTGGTTTCTTTCTTAGCAAGCTTAAAGGGTGCTCCTAAGATAGATTTACCCTTGTCTATGTTCTCATTAGCTATCACAATTTTAGCATTATTATTCTTAGAATCAATATCTTTAGCAGGAGAAACAAAAACAGTAGTACTAGAGGAAGCAATATTAGAAGAAGAAAAATAATACCATAAACCAGTTCGATTGAAGGCAGATTTTTTCATGCTAAGCATCTAGTCAAGCTTTGCACTTGAGGTCCTCTCCAACTAAGCTCTCACTTGGAACAGTTCCGCCTTAAGCTTTTTGGTCTTCTCAGCCAAGAAATTGTTCTCAAAGCTCAGTACTCTAATAGTCTGATTTGCTTCATCAACTTTTATGGAGAGTTGTTCTCGTTCAAGGTCCACATCACTAAGCTTTTTGGTGGCCAACCTATACGGCTTCTCATGTTTCTCCGAGACCTTGTATAACTTTGCATAAGCTGTGTTGATGTCATCTTGCTCATCCATCTTCTCAAATTTGGACTCCACCAAGTTTTCTTATTCATCCACGTCTTCTAAAATCCCGTCAGTAGGATTGACAATAGTGATGAAGGCATTCAGGATTCCATCAAATTTGTTTTCAGAATCATCCTCAAGTTCAGTGTCAATCAAGGTAGCAGCAAGTGCCTTGTTTTTCCCAATAGACTTGATATAAGTGGGGCACTCTTGTTTCATTTGATCGAATTCTTGACAACCAAAACACTTAGGCCCTAAAGGAATCGTGTACTGACCGCCATCCCTAGCACTCTTCTTCCCTTTGTCTTAGCTCTTAGACTATGAAGAACTTGATTGCCTACGGTCCTTGTCGAAGCCCTTTGCATTGGCATTCTTCATGAACTTCTTGAACTACCGGGTGATGTAGGACTTCATTTTAGAATTTTCATCATCAGAAGACTCATCAGTGTTACTGCTCTTGGCCTTCAATGCCATACTCTTGCTCTTGCTTGACATCTCGAGCCTAGACAAATCCAACTCATAGGTCTGTAGATTTCCAACAAACTCTGTCAAAGGAATTATATCAATATCCTTTGATTCCTCAATAGCCATGATCTTGGCATGAAATCTCTCGGGCAGAGATCTGAGCACTTTTCTCACAATCTTAGGTTCTAGAATGGTTTTCCTAAGATTAAATGCTAAGTTCACTATATCCTTGAGCTTGGCATAGAACTCATCAAATGACTCATCCTCCTCCATCTTGATTTCTTCAAAGCTAGTAGTAAGCCTTTGAAGTTTCGAACCTTTGACAGCCTTAGTTCCTTCATAGGTTATCTAGAGAATGGCCCACACCTCCTTTATAGTTTCAGTGAAGGAGATCTTCTTGAACTCCTCATTTGTGACCGCATTGAATAAGGCATTCAATGCTCTGCTGTTGAAGTTAGCCACCTTGATCTTTGCATCATCCCAATCGGCTGGCGCTTCCTTCGGCTTAATCCAGCCTATCTCCACAACTTGCCACACCTTTTCATCTAAGGATTGTAAGAAAGCTCTCATGCATACTTTCTAGTATGCATAGTTAGTTCCATCAAATAAAGGAGGTACAATAAGTGACTGTCCTCTATCCATGATAGACAGGGGTCAATGGATCTCACAGTAAAGATTAAACCCTAATCAGAGTGTGCCTGCTCTAATACCACTTGATAGGCTAAAAATGTATTAAGCCCTTATGATGAATTAACCAATTAATTAGCCAAGTAAATTAATTAGGTTTAATTACATGCAATTAGCATAGCAGCACCAGTAAATCACCAAATAACTAAATACAGCGGAAATTTGACACGGTGATTTGTTTACAAATGGGAAAAACCTACACGGCAAAAACCCCACCGGGTGATTTTAAGGTCACCACTCTTGAGAATCTACTATTATCAAAATAAGCGGTTACAAGTAAAGGAATCTCAGTACTTATACCAACCTCCAATTGAACCCTTACCCCAATACCTAATTGGATTTGTTCTGTAGTAACAATCTCTCCTTGTATTGCACTGCTCCTAGTACGTGACTGACCAATAGATGCGCAGATCCCAGACGCGACTTGATCACCAATTTGAGAAGGATGTTGGTTGCAAAGTTCTTCTATTCATCAACTAATGAAGATCATGAAATTGCTTGGTCACAAAACCCTACAGTATACAAAGACAGTAGCTTCTTCAAGAACTAGGACAAACTAGGTTTCCGGTCACACTTAAGGAATTATACTCTTGACTATGCAACCTGATACAACCATTAAAATAATCCTTATATATGTTTAGGGTTGTGAGAAAAGAAAGCCCAAATACATACTCACAGATTGGATGAAAACAGTCCAGAAAAACTGAGTTTCATAAATCTCGATAGATAGCCATCTATCGAGTTAGCTGTTGAGCCACAAGCTTCAGTAGCTTTTAAACCTCGATAGATGCTAGCTGTCGAGTTTTAAAATTCATCACTTCATTACTTGATTCTTGACAGACCTGCATGGCTTCAATCCTTTGAATTGAACTCTTGTTCCTTGAAGTATTAAACACATCCTAGATCTACCCAATTACTAGTAAAGTGTGTTTTGTCAAAGGATTAGCCAATACATAAAATGTTGATATATGTTCCTAACATCCAATCACATATGTCCTAACAGTGAATGCTTTTTTGTTTTAAATATTTATATTCTGATTTGTTATTTTAAATTATCAAATATGTTCTTGATTCTATTTCTTAGTTTTGAAGATCTACATGTACTAAACTAATTTTTTGTTAAAATAAACTAGATCTACATCTTCTTAGATCTAGATCTAATTTTTTTCATTGAAATAAAAAAGATCTACATCTTCCATAGATGTAGATTTGAATTTTTCTTAAGATAAAAACGGATTTTTTTTCTTTTTAGATACAAATCTGATTTTTTAATGCATGCAGATTTTTGAAATAATTAAAGATCTGAATTTTTTAACAAACCAAAAAACTTTGTGTTTCATTAAATAAAAAAAAAATCTAGATTTTCTCTCCAGAAACCATTCTTTTTACACATACAAAACAAATCTGATTTTTATATAAGTCAAAATAAATTTTTTTTATCATTAAAACAGATCTAATCTTTTTTAAACAAAAGAGGATACATTCATAAATGGTTTTGTGTTGTTTAGTTTATTTCACATGTTCAACATATCATTTATGACATGCATAAAATGGTACATTGGTCACAAGAGTCTAGAAGACCAGACTCTATCTTGGCAAAATGGGTGCCTAACACCTTCCCATTCCGTAACCTAGCCTCTGGATTTAGATTCTATGGTTAAGTAGATCTAGTTTTATTTTTGTTTTTATTTTGGGTATATTGTAACTAAGACAAAAAGCCATGTATTTTTAGTAGATTGTAACTAGGACCCAAAGCCATGTAAGGTTCAAATTTTAAAATTTTATTTTTTATTCTATCAATGAAATGAAGAAATTCAGTCATGTATTTGTATATTAGTTTTTCTTATTTTTTGTACATAAAAAATAAGTGGTGACTCCACACCACTTATCCAAAAAGAGAGGTGCCTTAAAAAGCACACCACAAAAATCTCTCTCTCTTTTCTGAGGGGCACTCATCTGGTGAGGTCTCTCACAATGCTAAACATCAAAGCATGATATAATCATGGCATTATTCATACAAATTGTCAAAGAGTGTGTGTGTGTGTGTGTGTGTGTGTGTGTGTGTGTGTGTGTTTGTGTCTGTGTGTGTGTGTGTGTGTGTGTGCACGCATCACATTGAAAAAGTTTGCATATAAGGCATGAAAACATGCAAGGGCAAAGTGTGAAACACAAATCATTAGTTGTTCCAAACATGAAAACATGATTATCCCCAAAATTTTGAACTCAATGGAGTCCAAAAATACACCAAAAAAAACATCTAAAGGACATTTTATCAACAACATGGTATGCACATCACAACACAACATAGTATAATGCGTGAACATGTAATGAAAACATGAAAAACATGTAAAACAAGTATAATGCTATCAAACTCAACAAAACCCATATACCAATTTCAACAAAAACATCAAAAACCCATATACATCAACCATAAATCAACACCTCAACATAAACAACAAATCCATGAAAACTAAGGCATTAAACTGGAAATAAAGTGAAAAGAAGTGACACCCCATACCTTTTCAAAGATTTGGAGTGAATATTTGAGATGAAAATGAAGGTTTTTGAAGCAACAATGGAGGTTTTAAGAGAGGGAGAGGCGGAGAAGACAAAGAGGTATGCACGTGATGCAAGGGAAATTGAAAAGTTTTTGAAAAACTATGTGAGTTTTAACCTTATTTGTGCAAAACACACAATTTTTGTAACTTAACTGACTCGCGAGACAGTCGCCAAACTGAGTTGCCAAAATCCCTTGAACCTAGATTTTGAAAATTTTCTCTAAGTCTTTTTTGCGACTAGGACCTCCACTTGCCAGATTTTGAAGTCCTTTGGATGACATTCCGACTCGCAAATGAGTCGCGACTTTGAGTCGCCAAAAATTCTAAAAACCCAATTTTTGAAAATTTTTCTAAGTGTTTTTCTCGACTAGAAACCTAACTCCCCAATGAGTCGCGAAACAGTCTAGGTAAACTAGCGATTGAGGCCTTGAAAACTTATAACTCTCGAGTGAATCGCCAAAAAGTAGAGTTGAAAATTTTTCGATTTTTGTGAGAATTTTGACACAAGAAAACTTTACAAAAACAACTAAAATACTCAAAAATCTTTTTGTGTTTGATCAACATATGCTTGAGTATGTACATCACATTTAATCAAGTACAATCACACAAATGAATAAGACATTCATTGAACATAGACATCCATGATGTAGGTGGGTATCAAGTGTGAGATAGTCCTTAGTCTAATGTGAAGCCTCAATAATCAATTCAAGTAAGTCATACACAATTAGCACTAAGCAAAGTGACCTATCTCAATTATGGACATGAACATATATGACCTCCTACATAAACTTGATTACATTGAGACGCTTTTCATTTGGCTCATTTTCTTATGATCATTTTTAATCTTTACATCTCATTTTGAGATCAATACCTGAAATTTTTGATATTTCAATTTGATGAGTAAGCCTTTGGCTTTTGGCACAATACATTATAAAAACAAGTTGCTCTCCCCTTTTTTTAGTTAAATACCAGTATGTGCGACGGCTTTCGCAGCTCATTTATCTCTTTTTGAGATTTGACATTGATTGAGCTTTTAAGAAAAAAAATAAATGAGTAGGAAGAGATATAGGCACCAGTCTAAGCATGTCTCAAGATCAATAAAACTATCGATTAATTATCCATGATAAGTTTGAAGATCTATTTACAACAACCACATAGATGTCAAGATTTTTCCCACAAAGATACAAGTGCATAGAGAGCAAACTAAGCTCATTAATGCACAAAGCCATTAGTACGAAGGTACAAGGCTAAAAATGCATGTGACAAAACACAACAATATTGATCAACCTTTTTGGATTTTATACTTTTTATGTGCTTTTGGATTTTTGACACAAAGCAAGTAAAGAATGATCAAAAACAGAAACAAGCAAAGCTTTTAAATAGCAAAAACAATAAAAACATGCTAAAATGAAAAAATAAGCACACAACCTACAATGTCACATTATATCGAAAGAATTAATGCATGGACATGTTATAATGTTTATGCATGAGTACCATTCTTCACACACACGACATGTGCGTTTGGATGATATCCTTTGAGGATCGGGTACTTGAGCTCTGATTTTCAAATCTTAGCATGAAGTCGGCCAAACATGAGGTGATGGTGTTAATCATCTTCATCACATCATTTATAACGGGTTCTTCTTCTCGCCCTTTGAGTTGCCTAAGCTTCCCATTGCCATTTCCTTGTCTTCTTCGCTTTTGAAGGTCCGCATTCTTCAGCGCATAAAGCTTATGGCAATTTGGCCTAATGTGCCCTCAGATTCCATAATGATAACAATAGTGTTGTGTTTGAGGACCTCTTTATGCCTTAGGAAGAGACTTTCTTTTGCGTTGGGCTTTGCCAAAATTAGATTTAAAGCCTTTGTCAAAACCTTTTGATTCACCTAGGGGTGTCCACGGGTCGGTCCAGGTCGAGTTTGTGCCCGACTCGAGACCAACCCGACAGAATCGAGTGGAGAATGATCTGACCTGTCGCCAATCGACGAGGTAATCAGATCAGAGCGGTCGATTTTGTGCCGAAAAAACGGTCGGTTCGGTCGAAACCAACAACGGTGGAAAATCCGGCCAAAATTGCTTATTTCAGGCCAAAACGCACTGATTCGGCGGAGATCTCACCGGATCTGGTGAGATCTCGCTAGATCCAGTGAGATTTCCACCAGATCTGGCTGAGATCTCACTAGATTCGGTGATATCTCCCCAAATCTCATAAAAATCTAAGGTATCTGATAAAAAACTTGCCAAAAAATTCTTCTTCTGTCGGATTTTGGCAAGGCTTCGGTCGAGTTGGTTGAGATGGGTTTTAGAGGAGAGAACTCGCCATCCGACCCGCCGAACTTGGTTTCTAGGCTTTGTAACCCGCCGCCGACCACCGGAGCTCACAGATCAGTCGTGGGTGGGTCGGTTCCGGTCGAGTCTAGTCGGTTGGATCGGGTTCGGATCTTGCTGGACACCCCTAGTCATTCACCACAATTGGCTTCTTTCATCTTTTACATTTTCAACAAGAGGGGTTGTCACCAATGATTCTTTGGCTTTGACAAACTTCATTCCCTTAGACACATTAGGGCTTGAACTACTTTCTCTAGTGTACCCCAAACCATTTCTATCCGAAGAGGGCTTTTGATAGGCAAGGACTTCATCAAGTTTCTTGGAAGCAACACGCTCCACTTTGGCATTTGCTTGAAAGACCTCATGCACAAGAAACTTTATCTTAGAGTAGGAATTCGTTATCTCTCCATTCAACCCTTTAACTTCACACTTGGTTTCTTTGTACCATACAAGGAGGCTTTTGTAATCCTGTTCAGCTTTCTTCATCTTTCTAATGGCTGCTTTAGCCACTTTTGCATATTCTCCACTCTTTTCAAGAAGTGCATTGTAGGAATCCTGCAATCTATTTGTTCCTTGATAGATGCATTCTTCTTCATCATCATCGGATTCATCTCCAACACCCATAGACTCCACTTCGGGGTGCTCACCAAGCTCTTCCACTAGATTACTTATATCTTCTGAAGAGTCTACGTGAGCAATGGTCATAAAGGTGGAGTAGTTTCCTTCCCCATCACAACTTCCTTCTGAATCGAAGTTTGAGCTATCCAAATCACTAGGGTTTGTAGCAAAGACTTTACCATTTGCCTTCAAATAGGTGGGGCATTCTTTCTTCACATGACTATGCCCTTTGCACTCATAACAAGTGACTGCTTGAGAAGGAGAAGAGTCTTTGGAATCCTTCTTTTTGAATTCCTTCTTGTCTTTCTTGAAATTGGAGAATTTTCCTTTCTCAAAGGACTTCCCATCCCTTTTGAATTTCAAGAACTTGCAAAAGTTCTTTGCAAGGTATGCCACTTCTTTTTCAACCTTGTCCTCATCCGAGGAATTTTGAGCTTCAATTCTCTCATTAATTGTCTTAAGAGTAAGGGATTTGCTCTTCCTATGAGATGGTAGAGATAGCTCATATGTTTGAAGAGAGCCGATAAGTTCTTGGACATTTATCTCATCAAGATCCTTGCTCTCCTCAATAGTGGTCACCTTGGCACGAAAGCTCTCTAGCAATGATCTAAGGATCTTTCTCACTACTTTAGGGTCTTCTGTCTTCTCACCCAAGTTCAATTTCTCAATTACCACCTCATTCAACTTTCCTTAGAATGAGTTGAATGGTTCATCTTTGCTCATCTTCAATTCTTCAAATCGAGTTGTAAGCATTTAAAGCTTGGTATCCTTCACCTTCTTGGTGCCTTTGTAGGTGGTCTCCAAATTTTTCATGCCTCCTTGGCAATTGACACATGAGAAATCCTGTGAAATTCATCCGGTGAGACACCACAAAATATAGAATTAAGTGCTACACTATTAGCATTGGCCGCTGCAAGAGCTGCCTTATCCCAAGTAGATTTGGTAGCCTCCAGCCTTGTCCACCCATTCTCAATAGCATACCACACACTCTCATCAATGGAGCACAAAAATGCACACATGCGCACTTTCCAAAATGTGTAATTACTCCCATAAAAGAAGGGAGGTGCATTGAGGGATTAAGACCTATCCATCCTAGGAGTTAAGGATCATACTAAGGGTATAGAAATCCATCAAATTGTACCCACTCTAATACCAATTGAAAGTTCACTTAGTGTATAAAACACTTGTGAATGTTTAGACCTTAAATTCAAATTTTACTTCAAAAGATTAAATTCAAAAATATATGTGCAGAAAGATAAATATAAGCTATACCCAAATATGCAAACTACTCTAAGCCATATTTTAATCACATCATAGCAGTAATTAAAAGCAAAGAGTAAGGGAAAGAGAGATGCAAACACAGATAACACTGGCACATGTTATTCGAAGAAAAAATCGAAGAACTCGCCAAAAACCTCTCTGCCGCCCTCCAAGCGGTAAAATGATCTACTAGAAAATCAGTTGGAATACATGAATAGAAATAGACCCTCCAAGTCTAATCTACTCGATGCACCTAAGCCCACTAAGCTTCTTGCTCTAACAGGGCTACGCCTAACCTTGTCTTCTCTGGCTTATCAGATCCCACAATTAGCCCATTGCATCAGCCAAATGAATTGGTTCTCTCTTGAACTACTTCCCAAGCACCAAAAACCTTCTCACAGCCATGAATGTGGTGAGGTAAGGATTTGACTAAAGATCTTCTCAAGGGTATGACAATGGAGAGGGTGAGAGTAGAAAAATTTGGAGAATCAAATATGTAAGATTATGGATGAGTCAATCTTGTTTTTCTTTAGGGTTTCTCTCTCAAAATTCTTTCTGGAAGCTCTCTACATTTCGTAGTATAAAGGTATTTATAGTAGGGTATGAGAAGGAATGTGAAAAGTCATTTTTCTGCAAAACAGGGTGTTCTGGCAATTCACTAGTGACTAGGAGTTCTAGTCGCCAGAAAACAGAATGGCCAGATTGTACTTTTTGTCCTGTAGTGATCCAGTTGTCCTGACCCTTCACCTTTCTGCCTGCTCCAAACTTGTGCCTGATTCTGGCAGGTGGCTAGTCACGAGTTGCCTCTTTGATGTACACTCTTGATCAATTCTTCACACTCTCTCACACATAACCCTTACATAATTCCCACCTATACAAGATTTCTAAATGCTGAATTACAAGCAAATTTGGTACGGGATAAAACCAACACACGGTTGAATAAATTCAACCTTACAATAATAACATAAGCATTAAAACCATAAAATAATTATTAAGAATATACCAATAAACGATTGAGTTTCACCTCTTGCCTTAACAAGGCTTCTAGCAAGCCATAACACAAATAAAACTCTAAAAATTGTAAAGAAATTTTAAGAAAACCTAAATTATGTTCTAAAGCAGCTCTCTCTCTCTCTCTCTCTCTCTGAATTTTTCCCTAAAGAGCTTTTAAATAGGTCAAGAAATCCTATTACAAATTAAATTCCCATTTGGAGAAAATCCTAGGTTTTCAGGTTTCATTTAACCGATGTTTTCGGCCCTTTAAAATTTAGAATTCAAACTTTTGATAAACTACAAAGTTGTATCCCTTTAAGTTAAATTTCTAGCCTAACTTGAGATTGGACATCCGAGTCAAAAGTTATGCTCCAAATACTAACTTGTGCACAGACTGGAATCCTAATCCGAATTGGACTTGGATTTGGTGTAAATGTCCTTTAATTCCTTGCTCCAATTGGACTTAAATTTAATTGGGTTTACCTTCTTTGACTTCATCATGTCCCTTGTAAAATTAAAGTCCATTAGCTTTCTTCTTTGCACAAATCCACTTAATTTCATTATCCTACAGAAAAAAAAAAAATTCACGCATTAAAATTCAATTAAGTACAAAATTGATTATTCAGTATTATTCCAAAACCAACTATAAAATACCTGAATTAACTCAAAATAAGTATGATAATGCTATCTAATAATGATATAAATATGAAAAATTAAGCTATTATTACTGATTTTCATCGTTTATGAAGTGAAGGACTTTGTAGCCAACAACAATCATCAAGTCACTAGAGTTAGTCATGTACTGGAATGTGTGCAAAGGAGTTAGTCACAGATTGGAAATTTGTGCAACAAAGGAAAAAAGTCTGCTACAAGATCAAGTTCAATTGGATATTGGAGTAAAGGTTTAACTATAGATTAGTATTTTGGGATAAGCTAGGGCAGTGGTAAGATTCCTCATACTTGTAACCTTTTGATTATTGATTAGTAGATTCTTGGAAATGGTGACCTTCAATTCACCCGGTAGGATTTTTGTCTTGCAAGAGGTTTTCCCTATTTGTCAACAAATCACCGTGTTAATTTATTTTCTGCTACATATTAGTTATTTGGTGATTTGTTGGTGCCTCCACAATTTGCATGTAATTTGACCTAATTAATCACCTTAGGTAATTAAATTAAATAACCAAGATCAATCTATTTTAACCCAACTCTATATTATATTTGAAAACTGAAGCGTAGCATTTATTGTTGCTATACCCCTGTTAAGCCACATCAGCAGCCACGTCATGGATCCCACTTACTTTCTTTTTTTTCTTTTTCTTTTCTTTCCTTTTGCAAATTAACATTTTCCCAATCACATCCCAAAAAAAAACGCCTTCTCTTAATTAACGTTTCCTAACTTTGAACTTTGCAGTTATTATTCCACCAAACTCAATCTAATAATAATTCAAACTTCCTTCAACTCTGACTTTCCCTCTCCCCAATCAAGTAGTTATGAAAACTATTCAATTGCCACTCTATTAGAATCCCCAAAAAAAAAAAAAACTTGCCGATTTTTTGTCTATATATATTTGCAATTACTCTACCTCACTCCTGAAAATTTGGAAAGTCTCTCTAAAGTGAAGTTTTTTTTTTCTTTCTTTCTTTATGTTCTCCCCCATATTCTTCAGGTTTTCCGAATTAAATTTGTTAGTGATGTGCTATCAGAGATCTCAAATGCCAACAACATTGATTCCATAAACCATGCAAAAAAAAATCTCAAAGCCATAGCGAAGAATACATTAAAAGATGGGGCCTTACTACTATAGTTTATGTGGTTGTTAATCATGGATGAGTTTTTTTTCCATTGATGGGATACCTCTTATGTGCACTTGTGTGATGCATTCACCATTATGGATAAATAATTCTCTTTGTATATGCGTAGCATAAATTAGTTCTATTGTACATACGTACTAGTTGTGACATGAATATAAATGCATAACTTAGTACAAGATATGTTACTATTTTTTTGTATTGTAACAAATCTATATAAAGCTAAAAGCTAAAGCGTAGTATTTATTGTTATTACGTTCTTATTAAGCCACATCAGTAGCCACGTCATCAGTTCCACTAAATTCTTTTTTTATCTTTTTCTTTTCCTTCCTTTTGCAAATTAACATATTCCCAATCCAAAAAAAAAAAAAAAAAAAACCATATCTTAATTAACGTTTCCTAACTTTTCAGTTTTCCATTTATTATTCCATCAAACTCAATCTAATAATAATTCAAACTTCCTTTAACTCTATGACTTTCCCTCTCCCCAATCAAGCAATTATAAAAACTATTCAATTGCCACTCTATTAGAATTCCAAAAAAAAAAAAAAAAAAAAAACCTACTGATTTTTTGTCTATATAGTTGCAATTGCTCTACTTGACTCTTGCAAATTTAGAAAGTCCCTCTAAAGTGAAGTTTTTTTTTTTCTTCTTTTTGTCCCCCGCCCCCCATATTCTTCGAGTTTTTTGAATTTATTTTGTTAGTGATGTGTCGTCGGAGATCTCAAGTGCCCATAACATTGGTTCGCATAAACCAACCAAAAAAATCTCAAAGCCATGGTGCAAAATACATTAAAATAATCGCAATGGAATCTTACTACTATAGATTATGTGGTCATTAATCATGAATGAGTTTTTTTCCACCAATGGGATACCTCTTATGTGCATTTATGTGATGCATTCACCATTATGGATAAATAATTCTCTTTGTATATGCGTAGCATAAATCAATTCTATTGTACATACATATTAGTTGTGACATGAATGTAGATGCATAACTTAGTACAAGATTTTTTTTTTTTATTTGTTGGTATTGTAACAAATTTAGATATTATTATAGGATGCTTTTGCTATAAGACTTTTGGCAAAATTGTAGAATCTGATATCAATGGAAAGAAAAATAAATCAAAGGACATGTATAAAACTATATAAGGTATATATAGCAATAGACAACCAAAAAAAAGACTAGGGTGAAAGATTATCCAAGTTTGGACAAAGCCTCAAAATCCACGAAAACCAATTGGATGTGAGAAATTCCACGAAGATGTATGCTTGGCTATATGAAGAAATTGAATTTGGATAAAATATGAAGAAGACCAATTGAATTGAATTGAGTTTTCAATCACAAGTCCTCTCTCTCCTTCTTATTGTTTTGATTTAATTTTTTTTTTGAGCTAATAATTAGTTAAAAAATTTAGTTGTATTCTAGATATTCAAGAGGAGAAAATTCTAAAAAGAAAATCAAGTTGTTGAGGAAATTACATAATCCAAATTCTAAAACTAAAAACCCAAATTAGGAAAACATAATGTACTATGACATAATTTAGAGAAATATGAACCACCTAAAAATGGATGAATATCAATCAAGTACATCCAAAAATAATAGAATGATATATTTGTATTTGTAGATATATTGAGATGACAAATAATTTTAGAAATTGCTTAATTTTTGAAAACAACTACGTCTATAACTTTTTCACAACAACTCACAGTTGGTAAGTTATCGGGTCTAATTTAAACTTATCACTAAAATTACTTTTCTTTCCAACCAATAACAACCTGCTACATATGATTTGTTACGAAAGTGTTGTAAAATTATTGTCGACATAACATTTCTCTTAATTTTTTGGTAGAGCAAATTATGCTTATATCAAAATTACAAAGTAATTATCTATTCCCACACATTGTTGTAGGTCTACGACTAATGAGTATTAAAGCACATGGTGGTTTGTGGCAAGGTGGCAATGGATATGGATGTGTTAAAAGAGATGTCTCAAATCTTGAAGCCCAAGGAAGAAGAAATTATTAGGTCCACCTGAGGACTGTTGAATTGATTCTCCTAACCAATAAAATGTGCAATTCTCCTTATGAAATAATTTCTCTTACAAAAAAGGTAATGACTTACTTGTGAGAGAAATATTGCTGTTAGAAATACTGAATTCAATAGTATTGTATTTCATAGTGAAAGAATATACGAGTGCTTTTATATAGGAGCCATATGAGTGCAATACAAGTAAGAATATAGTACAAGAATATATGTTATACAAGTAATCTAGTTGGGCCTAAAGCCCCCAACACTATACACATTATCAGCCCCCCTCAAACTCAAGGTGAATGTGAGACCAACTTGAGGTTGTCAACCAAAGTACGAAGGTGTCCATTAGGATATGACTTAGTAAAGATATCTGTAAGTTGATCTTTAGAGGAGACTGAGATTAGCTTGAGAGCACCATGGACAAGATGATAACAAATAAACTGACAATCGATCTCAATGTGTTTAGTCCATTCATAGAAGACATCATTGTGAGCAATATGAATGGCACTCTAATTGTCACAATAAAGAGGAGTAGCAGAGGATGTAGACACACTTGAGCTTTTAAGAAGCCATCGTAGCCAAAGGAACTCAGATGCGGTATCAACAAGGGCACGATATTCTGCTTCAGTACTGGAGCGGGCCACATGAGTTTGTTTCTTACTTCACCAAGAAATTAGAGAAGAACCAAGAAGAAAGCAATAACCAGTTGTGGACCTGCAATCAATGGGATCTCCTGTCCAATCAGCATCAGAAAATGCACACAGCATAAAAGGAGACTGGGTAAAGTAGAAAAGACCATGGGAGAGAGTGCCCTTTAGGTATCGAAGAATGCGCAGAACAGCAAAATAGTGAGTTGATCATGGAGCAAACAAATACTGGCTCACCTGGTGAACAACATAGGAAATGTCTGAATGAGTGACAATGAGATAAACTAAGCTGCCAACTAAGAGTCTGTAAGAGAGGGATTAGATAATGGTTTCCCCCCTAAGGGAGTCAAATGCGCATTAAGCTCAACTGTAGTGTCAATATTCTTGCTATCAGTGAGTCCAACCCCTCTTAAAGAGTCAAATTCGCATTAAGCTCAACTGTAGTGTCAACATTCTTGCTATCAGTGAGTCCAACTCAAGACAAGAGTTCAGAGGCATTCTTGGCTTGAGTAATATAAATTTCATCTGTAGAATGAGTGATTTCAAGACCCAAGAAGTAGCTGAGATTTCCAAGATCTTTTATCTCAAACTGCTGACTGAGAAAATCCTTAAGTTCTTGAATGCCACTAAGGTCATTACCAGTTATGATCATATCATCTACATATAGGAGAAGTAAAATAGTACCTTTGTCAGTGCGACAAAGAAATAAGGCAGAATCATAATGACTGGCCATGTAACCCAAGCGAAGATGGTAGAGTTGGATTTGGCAAACCAAGCTCGTAGAGCTTATTTAAGGTCATAAAGTGCATGTCGAATTTGACAAACCTTATTTAATTCAATAGAGAGACCAGAAGGAGGTTGCATATAAACTTCTTCACTTAAATCCTCATTAAGGAATGCATTTTTGACATCCATCTGAAAATGTCCCATTTACTGGCAGTAGTAATAGCTAAGAGGGCACGAACAGATGAAATACAAGCAACAGAAGCAAAGGTCTCTTCATAATCAATCTGATACTCCTATGTAAAACCTTTTTCAACAAGACGAGTTTTGTAGTTCTCAATGGACCTATTAAAGCAAATCTTAATCTAGTAGATCCACTTACAACCAACCACAGATTTCCCAGGGGGAAGTGTCACCAAATCCCAAGTATGGTTTTTAAATAATGCATCAAGTTCCTCTTTCATTGCAATTTGCTATAAAGGGTCAGTGGAAGCCTCACGATAGGTGTGAGGCTCGTGCAGTGTAGTAAGGACAGTATAACAATGATAGTTAAGTAAATGTGCAGGAATGGATCTTACTTGAGTTGAGTGATGAGGTGGAATGTCTTGCACAAGATCTTCAGGCAAAGCAAGAGCAAGGGACCCAAGCTCAAGGTTGGGGTTGGGTAGCTCGTCTTTGACCTGTTCATCTTCCACTTGTTCATTAAAGGGTGAACTAGGAAAGGGATCAATGATATCTGGTGGTTGGACAGAGAATTCTATAGGAGAATCAGGAAAGGGATCATTGCAATTTGCTATAAAGGGTCAGTGGAAGCCTCACGATAGGTGTAAGGCTCATGCAGTGTAGTAAGGGCAGTGTAACAATGATAGTCAAGTAAATGTGCAGGAATAGATCTTACCCAAGTTGAGTGACGAGGTGGAATGTCTTGCACAAGATCTTCAGGCGAAGCAAGAGCAAGGGACCCAAGCTTAGGGTTGGGGTTGGGGTTGGGTAGCTCGTCTTTGACCTATTCATCTTCCACTTGTTCATTAAAGGGTGAACTAGGAAAGAGATCAATGATATCTAGTGGTTGGACAGAGAATTCTATAAGAGAATTAGGAGCAACTATAGGAGGATCAGGAGTAGCTACAGAAGGAATATGTGCCTCAGATCTAAGACAGAGGAGGAAGATAGGGAGGCACGGAAGTGGGAGAGCTCGACAAAGAGGAGATGTTCCCAAAAGACAACATTGCGGGAGATACAAAGATGATGAGAAACAGGATCATAACATCGATACCCCTTTTGAGTTATAGCCAAGAAAACAACAAAGTCTTGTCTGAGGCTCAAGTTTGTTATGCTCATATGGCTGAAGAAGAACGAAGCAGGCAAAATCGAAGGAGCGAAGGTGATGATAATCTGGAGATGACCCAAAAAAGACACTCATATGGAGCTTGATTTTGGATGATAAGACTGAGAATGCGATTAATAGCATGAACAGCATGAAATGCAACTTCGCCCCAAAAGGATCAAGAACTTTGGTAGAGAGAAGGAGAGTACAAACAATGTCAAGAATATAACGAAATTTTTGTTCGGCTCTACTATTTTACTGAGAGGTGCCTGGACAAGTTAGTTGATGAACAGTGTCATAGGAATGCAAAATAGCTTGGAAAGCATATTGGGTGAATTCAAGAGCATTATCAAATCGAAAAATTTTGATGCGTTTGGAAAACTGAGTTTCAACCATTTTTGCAAAATTACAATATACTTGCAATAATTCATAACGATGTTTCATATGAAAAATTCAACTATAGCGAGAAAAATCATTAACAAAGACAACAAAATATCGAAATCCACTAATACTAAAGACAAAGGAAGGCCCTCAAACATCAGAATGAATAAAGTCAAAGATATCAGTGGATATTGATTCACTAGTATTGAAAGGCAAAGCTAGTTGTTTTCCTAACTGACATGAAACATTAAAAAAATTTTGTAGACACTGAACCTAGCAAACCTCTAGAAGCCAATTTTTGAACCCGAGAGGAAGATGCATGACCAAGTTGAGCATGCCAAAGTGCAAGGGAAGGAATAGAAGAAACAGCAGCAACTGCAGTAACAGAAATAGGAGCAATAAGTGGAAGATGAAGGTTGTCCACAGGAAAGCTCCTATCCCATCCTTGGATCCTACACAATACACCTAGAATAATCAAATATAATGCAATAACCTAACTCAGCTAATTGTCCCAATAAATTGTAAGAAAGGTCAGGAACATTAAAGACCCCAAGAACCAAGAGGTTGGAGGTCGAAACGGAACCTATATTATGACCAGACATTGTGGAACTATTTGCTGTGCGAATATTAAGAGGGTGTGGTGCAGGTTTAAGGTTAGAAAATAAGGACAAGTGAGGTGTCATGTGATTGAAACAAGAAGAATCCATAAGCCATGTGGTAGGAGGCATACCAGGTAAAGCTGAGAGAGAAGAGAAATAAGATGCATTACCAACCATATGAATGACATTAGCGATAATGTTTATAAAATCATCTCTGGAAATGGTGAAAATGGATCCAAAAGACTGAGACTGTGCAGAGACGGGAGCCATGGGTAGGACACTCTCAATGTTAGCAACTGTAGCAGCAAAAATGGAAATAGCTAATTTGTTGCGTTAATAGCAAGTCTCAATATTTTGGCGAAAACGTTTGCTGGATTGTCAGCGATGATTGTTGCAAAAGGAAGAAGACTTGTCCTTATTCTTCATTTAGATGCAAAATATGCAAAAATGAACAGCAAAAATGAAATCTACGTGAAGAATTTGGTAAGGAGCACCTGAACTACAGAAACCCAACCTTGGAAAAGTCAACCCTGCTGAAAGTCAACGGTCTACTACCAGAAGTCAAAGGATGAAGTCAGCAGCTAACGCAAGCAAGTGACGTCAGCGATGACGCAATTAAGGTTGACGTGGCAGAATAACGTCAACAATGACGTCAGCTGGAGTGTAGAGGCGCGTGAAGGCGAGTGAGGGCGTGTGACCTAAAAGCGCAGTGCATGGGAGTTTGTGGAGATACAACCCAAATGTGTAGTGGCGCATGGAGGCACATGGGGCGCATGAGTTGCAACACAGAATCTTTGAGCAGCGCGTGGGGGCGCATGCGGTCTCCGATGGCTTTGAGGCTTCTATAAGTGTGTAGATCAGCACAAGACGATCTCAGTGGTACCTGCAGAAAATTAATCAGAGCAATATTCACGGCGGTGATGAAAAAGGCAGTGGTCTTTGCAGTGTGGAACTCCTCAAAGGCAGCAGCTGCAAGTTCAGAACCCAAGGACGATAGCTGGAAGACGTTGGAGGTTCAACGGCGAAAGGCTACGGCAGCTGCTATGATGGCGAAAGCGATGTAGAGAATGGAGTAACACTAATAAAGACAAGACTTCTAAGAAAAGGTCAGAGCAGTGGCTCTGATACCATGTTAGAAATACTGAATTCAATAGTATTGTATTTCGTAGTGAAAGAATATACTTGAGTGTCTTTATATAGGAGGGATATGAGTGCAGTACAAGTAAGAGTCTAGTACAAGAATGTGTGTTGTACAAGAATGTGTGCAATACAAGTAATCTAGTTGGGCTTAAAGACCACAACACTATGCACGTTAACAATTGCTATGTACTCATGTGTGAGTGAGTCACAAGTCTATTCTTCTTTTTTCTTATTCTTTTATATTCAAAATTATAGCTTTTTTTTTTTTTAAATCACAAAGAAATGTTATATGTTTCGTCTAGTTTTGTGGTTGAACTGGATTCAAATAATTCAGCAATCCATGGATTTGAATCATTATTTTATATTTTCATTTCCGTATATGAAATTATGAATGGGTTTTATTGATAACCTTTAGAATTTACATTTTATCAATCAAGCGCATGCATCAATGGTTGAGCTTTTTCCTAGGGGAACATTTTTCATGATACTCAACGGGGTTCAACTTATATATGATAAATTTTATTCACCTGTCCTTAATGTACAAGAATCAACGGTACTAATTAATTGGATCGTCACATGAAGCTTTCAAACTCTTTGAAATTGTGGCAAATAACATATTTTGGGGCCAAAATAGCCAAATACCACAAATTTCAAAAATTTGTAGCAAAAAAACACTGTTTCGGAAATAAATAGGGAAATACCACTTTTCTGGTACTCGAGTTTCTTAAACTCGAGTTCTAAATGGTACTCGAGCTTAAGAAACTCGAGTACCAAGAAGTTTAGCCACCATGGCATTGCTGACCTGGAATTTATGCGCTTTAAAAAAATAATATGGTACTTGAGCTTGGTAACCTCGAGTTCCATGCAACACAGTACTCGAGTATACCAAACTCGAGTATCTATTACAAAAACAAATTATGTTTATTTTTATTTCTAAGGTACTCAAGCTTGGTAAGCTCGAGTACCTTGTAAGGAACTCGAGTTTAGTAAACTCGAGTTCCTTTCCTTATAACTTTTTTTTTTTTTTTATAATCGGCAAATAAACATAAACATAAACATATTTTTATGTTTTTATTTATTTAAATAGAAGCATTGTAAAATAGATTTTAATTTCAAAATATAAATTAATTTCTACATTAATTAAAACTGTTCATTTTTTTCTCATAAAAATTGTTTACTGTTTTCTGCAAAATCTATTTCTATGATTTTGCATAAAATTATTTTCTCTTTAGCATTATTTAAAAAATTGTTCACTCTCTTTTTTGCGTAAATTATGTTATGTTCACTATTTAAAAAATTATTAACTGTTTTTTTCATAAAACACCAACTAAAATCGTGTTATATAAATTTAAAAGCCAAATCAAAATGTTTTTTCGTGCTTAAATTTCACAATAATCGAATTTATTTTTCTGCATTAATGAAATCTATTTCCACATTAATAAAATTTGCTCTCTGCACATCACATTTACTCTATATTCGAATCTGCTTACTGCATTCATAAAATCTGTTTTCTGTATTAATTAAAATTGTTCATTGTTTTCTCATAAAAATTGTTCCTTGTTTTTTTCAAAATCTATTTCTATGATTTTGCATAAAATTATTTTCTCTTTAGCATTATTTAAAAAATTGTTCACTCTCTTTTTTGCGTAAATTATTTTATGTTCACTATTTAAAAAAATGTTAACTGTTTTTTCATAAAACACCTACTAAAATCGTGCTATATAAATTTAAAAGCCAAATCAAAATGCTTTTTCATGCTTAAATTTCACAATAATCGAATTTGTTTTTCTGCATTGATGAAATCTATTTCTACATTAATAAAATTTGCTCTCTGCACATCACATTTACTCTATATTCGAATCTGCTTACTGCATTCATAAAATCTGTTTTCTGTATTAATTAAAACTGTTCATTGTTTTTTTCAAAATCTATTTCTATGATTTTGCATAAAATTATTTTCTCTTTAGCATTATTTAAAAAATTGTTCACTCTCTTTTTTGCGTAAATTATTTTATGTTCACTATTTAAAAAATTGTTAATTGTTTTTTCATAAAACACCTACTAAAATCGTGTTATATAAATTTAAAAGCCAAATCAAAATGCTTTTTCGTGCTTAAATTTCACAATAATCGAATTTGTTTTTCTGCATTAATGAAATCTATTTCCACATTAATAAAATTTGCTCTCTGCACATCACATTTACTCTATATTCGAATCTGCTTACTGCATTCATAAAATCTGTTTTCTGTATTAATTAAAATTGTTCATTGTTTTCTCATAAAAATTGTTCATTGTTTTTTTCAAAATCTATTTCTATGATTTTGCATAAAATTATTTTCTCTTTAGCATTATTTAAAAAATTGTTCACTCTCTTTTTTGCGTAAATTATTTTATGTTCACTATTTAAAAAAATGTTAACTGTTTTTTCATAAAACACCTACTAAAATCGTGTTATATAAATTTAAAAGCCAAATCAAAATGCTTTTTCATGCTTAAATTTCACAATAATCGAATTTTTTTTTCTGCATTGATGAAATCTATTTCTACATTAATAAAATTTGCTCTCTGCACATCACATTTACTCTATATTCGAATCTGCTTACTGCATTCATAAAATCTGTTTTCTGTATTAATTAAAACTGTTCATTGTTTTCTCATAAAAATTGTTCATTGTTTTTTTCAAAATCAATTTCTATGATTTTGCATAAAATTATTTTCTCTTTAGCATTATTTAAAAAATTGTTCACTCTCTTTTTTGCGTAAATTATTTTATGTTCACTATTTAAAAAATTGTTAATTGTTTTTTCATAAAACACCTACTAAAATCGTGTTATATAAATTTAAAAGCCAAATCAAAATGCTTTTTCGTGCTTAAATTTCACAATAATCGAATTTGTTTTTCTGCATTGATGAAATCTATTTCTACATTAATAAAATTTGCTCTCTGCACATCACATTTACTCTATATTCGAATCTGCTTACTGCATTCATAAAATCTGTTTTCTGTATTAATTAAAACTGTTCATTGTTTTCTCATAAAAATTGTTCACTGTTTTTTTCAAAATCTATTTCTATGATTTTGCATAAAATTATTTTCTCTTTAGCGTTATTTAAAAAATTATTCACTCTCTTTTTTGCGTAAATTATTTTATGTTCACTATTTAAAAAATTGTTAACTGTTTTTTCATAAAACACCTACTAAAATCGTGTTATATAAATTTAAAAGCCAAATCAGAATGCTTTCTCGGGAGTGGTAACCATAAAATCACCCGGTGGGGTTTTTGTCGTGTTAGTTTTTCCTCATTGGAAAACAAATGACCATGTCAATTCAATTTCTATTGCACTTAATAAATTTGGCTAATTAAGCACGAAAAGCATTCTGATTTGGCTTTTAAATTTATATAACACGATTTTAGTAGATGTTTTATGAAAAAACAGTTAACAATTTTTTAAATAGTGAACATAAAATAATTTACGCAAAAAAGAGAGTGAACAATTTTTTAAATAATGATAAAGAGAAAATAATTTTATGCAAAATTGTAGAAATAAATTTTGCAGAAAACAGTGAACAATTTTTATGAGAAAACAATTAATAGTTTTAATTAATACAGAAAACAGATTTTATGAATGCAATAAGCATATTCGAATATACAGTAAACATGATGTGCAGAGAGCAAATTTTATTAATGTAGAAATAGATTTCATCAATGCAGAAAAATAAATTCGATTATTGTGAAATTTAAGCACAAAAAAGCATTCTGATTTGGCGTTGAAATTTATAAAACACGATTTTAGTTGGTGTTTTATAAAAAAATTGTTAATAATTTTTTTAATAGTGAATATAAAATAATTTATGCAAAAAAGAGAGTGAAAAATTTTTTAAATAATGCTAAAGAGAAAATAATATTATGCAAAATCATAGAAATATATTTTACAGAAAACAGTAAACAATTTTTATGAAAAAAAAATGAACAGTTTTAATTAATGTAGAAATTAATTCATATTTTGAAATTAAAATCTATTTTACAATGCTTCTATTTAAATAAATACCAACATAAAAATATGTTATGTTTATGTTTATGTTTATTTGCCGATTATAAAATTTATAAAAAAAAAAAAAAAGTTATAAGGAACTCGAGTTTACTAAACTCGAGTTCCTTACAAGGTACTCGAGCTTGGCAAGCTCGAGTACCTTAGAAATAAAAATAAACATAATTTTTTTTTGTAATAGGTACTCGAGTTTGTTATACTCGAGTACTGTATTGCATGGAACTCGAGTTTACCAAGCTCAAGTACCATATTATTTTTTTTAAACGCACAAATTCCAGGTCAGCAATGCCACGGTGGCTGAACTTCTTGGTACTCAAGTTTCTTAAGCTCGAGTACCATATAGAACTCGAGTTTAAGAAACTCGAGTACCAAAAAAGTGGTATTTCCCTATTTATTTTCGAAACAGTGTTTTTTTGCTACTAATTTTTTAAATTTGTGGCATTTGGCCATTTTGGCCCATATTTTGGCCTTCTTCTTATGTTTTAAGACATTCTCAACAAAGGTTGTAAATGCTATAAATGCTATTTTTTAGCATCTAAAACCACAAAACGTTACTCCATCAAACATCCTATATTTTAAAATTTTTGCATTTGTGCTACAGTGCACTCTCAAAAATGAGAGCGCACTGTAACTCAAATCTTATAATAAAAAAAAAAAAATTATTGCTTTCTCATCTCCCTTTCTGTACTCT
Organism: Castanopsis chinensis; assembly: GCA_032878915.1. Classification (NCBI taxonomy): domain Eukaryota; kingdom Viridiplantae; phylum Streptophyta; class Magnoliopsida; order Fagales; family Fagaceae; genus Castanopsis; species Castanopsis chinensis. The sequence goes on along the minus strand of JAVQMG010000122.1, from coordinate 30,945,042 downwards.
TCTTTCTTTTTCTCTCACCGGTGTCTTCTTCTCTCATTTCTTCTTTCCTTCTTTCCTTCTCTCACTAGTCTCACTTCTTTTTTCTTTTCTTCTTTCTTTCTCTTTTCTTCATTGACCGGCATCCACAACTGAAAACCATGGTGGTAGTGGTTTGGCGAAACCGTGAAGAAGATGAGGTCGAGTTTGTGGTTTTTGGGTCTCTGCTGTTGATCGGGGTGGCTGGGTTGCGTTGGTTCGGCGATCATGGCTGGGTTTCGACAGGTGTGGCTGGGTTTGGGTGGGTTATGTGATTTGATTTTGGGTGAAAAATTTCAAAAATATGTTCTTTCTAATTTTGAGTTTGTGATTTCTAACATGGGTTTGTGATTTGTGGTGGTACTGGGTTTGATTGGTGGTTTTGATGTTGATTTGTTGAGTTTTTTATTTGGTTTTGGGTGGTGGCAATCCCAATTTGCAGACGTTGTGGGTGCCGCCGATGATGGTGGCTATGGCTGTGCTGTGGTGGTTTGTGGTTGGGTTTGTGTGGTGGGTTTTTGGGTGATGGGTTTGTGGTGGTTGGCTGTTAGGTGAGGTGGCTATTGGCTATTGGGTGTGGTGGCTGTTGGGTTTTGTTATACTAGTGGTGGTGGTGGTGGTGAGTGGAGGTGATGGTGTGGCCCGGCAGTGCTATGAGAAAGAGAGAGACAGAGCAGAGAGAAAAAATAAAAAAAAATATTAAAAAATAATAAAGCAACAATATTTAAATGAAATGGTAAAAAATATGAAAGTTTTGATATAGGTTGTATTGTAAAGTGACGTGTTATATATTATAAAATTAAGTTTTGAGATTGTAAATGCTAAATTTTTTAGAATACATAATACGAATGCTCTCAGGACCCCTTTTTTGATGTATTTCTTCCCAGGAATAGATTTAGGGATCTACTCTACCTAATTCTACAATGGCTACGACCTACAATTGGTAGAATAGGCTTAACTGTATAGTTATTAACTCATGTCATGCACTCATTTAGAAATTAATATATGACTGTGTTGTGCTTCTTATGATTGTAATCTAGGCATAAGGCAGACTTGAAGGATTACTAGTTTTTTTTTTTTTTTTTTTCGCTGAAAATGGATAACTAGTATTTAATGTTTTGCTTCTTAAGAAGGAATGTCCATTATACGTTGGCAGGGCCGGCCCTAGACATTTTGGGGCCTAAGGCGAGAATTAAAAATTGGGCCTTTTTTATACTTATATATTAATTAAATTAATATTTATTTAATATTTTTATATTATAATATATTTCATTTAAATTTTATTTTTCTTGCCTTTTGAGATGCAAATTGACTAATTAAATTTTTGTTCATTTGTGACATTTTCATTATTATTTTCATTTTCTTCTAGTTGAACATCACTACGGTGAACTTGTTTATTTGTAACATTTTCATTATTATTTTCTAAATTATTTTGAAGTTCATTATCAAGATTTGTTGTATTGCAAAATTGAATATCATTGTTATTTTGCAATTGTATCATTTCATTATCTTCTAACTCTTTTTGGTGAATTTCTTGCTCATTTGTGATATTTTCATCTAAATTTTGTATTATATTTTGTTTATTACTAATAACAAATTTATCCACTGATCCTTTTTGAGACTCAATTAATTTTTCTTCTTTTTTTCTTTTTTTAAGTTTTTCATATTCAGATGCATATTTTCTAGTAGACATTTCTAATCAAACAATATATTTATAAAGACTAAAATAAAAAATGACTTTCAAGTATAGAGCAAATGAAAAATAAAACCTGATTTATATAGAAATTATTGTTATAATTTCACCGAACAATAGCAAGTGTAGGGGCACAAATCAAACTAATCCAAGTTTGGACAGTGGACCAGCTCAATGAGCACTCAACAATGAATTTGTAGAGAGTGGGTGTTAAATCTAGGTTTTTGAGATGATAGATAATACAAAAGTTTGATTCGGCTTTTTATTCATGCACTACACTAGTATGAGTATGTAACATGGAGTTGAATACATTGATACTGAGAACGATAGTTTTCCGTTTCTCTTCCAAATTCTTTCTCCTCCCTTCTTCAATTATCTTCCTTTTCCTTTTATAGGCCTCCCCTTTTCTTCCCAGGTGCAATCCAGGTGTTTCCTTTTTAGATACTTGTCCCATCACCCCTTTTGGCTCAGGTCTCTGGTGGTGAAGATAAGGTTGAAACCTAACGTTCAGGCGTCACTTCTTCATTAATGCGGCCAGAGAAGCAGGTGTAGAGCATTAAATGCGGTGATGGCAGCTTTTCCTTTGGCCACAGTCAATTCTTTCCCTTTATTCTTTATTCTCATTTTCTTAACTCCAGCATCAAAAAGAAAAAACCTTCATCATGGGCGTTATCCAACTATAAGAACATTCACATAGTCCTCGGCGACGCCTTGCCGAGGACTGGTTTGTCCTCGGACGTTATGTTTCTTAGTGTCTGGACATGCATGATACTTCTTTCTCTCACGTGATCTTGTAGGTCGGACTGATTATGTCCTCGGATCATCTCAAGATGTAGTGTTGGGCTTCTTTTATTGTGAGGGCCTTTGGGCCGGCCAGATACGCGATTTGGGCCCATGGGTACCACAGCAAGCTTTTAGCAATCTCAACCTGCATAAATAAAGACTTATTTAATATATTATTACTAACTAAAATATATATATATATATATATATATATATATATATATATATATATATAAACACAAGATTAAAAAAAAAAAACACAAAACAAATCCTATCTATAACAAAAAAAAAAAAAAAAAAAAAAAAAGAAGGCTGAATGGAATTCGGCTGAATCAAGGGGCTGAAGCCTGAATCATTAAAAGAAAGAAAAAACAAAAAAAAAAAAAAAAAAAAAAAAAAAAAAACTAAGGAAGGCCCAACCGCCCAAACTGTTACAAAACCAAGCCCAATGCCCCAATCTCATTATCTCAATCAATCTGTCAACCACAAAAACCGGACCCCAAATTTTATAAATCATACCTCAATAGTCAATCAAACACTCAAACACAAAAACCGGACCAAATATCTAATCTCAATCAATCAGACAAACACTCAAACCTGAAGAAGTGAAAATGAAGTTATACCTGAAGGTGAAGTTCACGGCTGGCGAGGCGACGTCGCGGCGAGGCCAAGGCGGTGAGGCGACGAGGCGGACAGCGGGATAGCGGCAAGGCGGACAGTGATGTCTGACTCTGATGATTCTGATCTGATCTGCTGCCTTCAGTTCAGTTGCTTCACTTGCTTGAATTGGATTTGCAAAGAATGAAAGTTCAAAGAGGATGAGAGACAGTCAGACAGAGAGAGGCGGAGAGCTTGAGAGACAGAAGAGGCGGAGAGCAGAGAGAGGTAGTAATATTTGTAGGGTTTGAATTGTTTTATTTGTTTTGATTTGTAAATGTTTTTTGGTTAATCTCATTGACTAGATTTGTAGATTATCTGAATGATTTTTGGATTGTCCAGAGGATAACATTGTTTGACTGAATTTTTGGATTGTCTGATATGGATATATTTTTTTTTTAGTTTAAATTTGATACTTTTTTTTTTTCTTTTTGTTTAAATCTGATACTGATTTTTTTTTTCTTTTAATCTGATACTAAATTTTTTTTTTTTAATTTGATACTAAATTATTTTTTTTTCCTACTACCCCTAATTTTTTTAAAATTTGGGGCCTTCCTTTCCCTTGGGGGGCCTTAGGCAGTTGCCTAATTTGCCTAAGGGAAGGGCCGGCCCTGTACGTTGGAAAAATTCTCTCCAAAACCCTTCAAACTCGTCCTATATGTTTTTTTATGTAAATTTTGAAAATATAAATGTTAGATTGAATCTTCTCTTTTTGAAGACTAGATTGAATGTTCTTATTATATCATCATTGCTTTTAAAATTTCAAAAATGTCAAAAATCAAATACCTATACAATCAATCAAATATTTAAATTTCAAGATTTTGTAGTATAAAATTATGCATAAAAATAAGTTTAGTGATTCATAGTAAATAACATTTGGTTTAATTCAAATTTGACATGTGTATGATATTAAATTGTGCAGTTCTGTGCATTATGGACAACCGTTCAATCTTAGACTTTGTACGCCTTTTGAATTCCCACAAGTAGCGGTTATTAGTTTTTCCTTTTAATTATTCCACTTGATATTTAGTTGTTGTTTCCAATGCTTCAAGAAGTGGTACCTTGTAGTTGTTCTCAAGTTTTGGTAGGAAATATGGAAGGCAAAGCTTTCAAGAACAATGAACACGACACTAATTGGACGCGTAGCCAATTTTGAACGCATATCGGTATTGTGTAGCATCGTGTGCGCTGGAACAGTGTCTGCAAGCCAAAGCCAAGGATGGATAAACAAGTTTCCTAGCAGTCAGTACCATCAGAGAAGACCATATTTAAGATTTACAGTGGCCCCTAGTTATTAAAACAATGGGTATATGATGGAACATGAAAATACTTTTGCAGTACATCGGAAAATATGGGTTCTTGAATTACTGTTGGTGAGTTTGGATTGGTTTATAATTCAACGCAACGAAATTAGTTGGTACCACTCAAACAAAATCATTTATTAGGCCACAGGCTATATTTTGGTTCTGTGAAAGTGCAGTCCTTTTGTACAAAATGCTCTGACCTTGACAAAGCAGCACAGCAGTCTAGACCTTTGGAAAGGTACACTGGGGGAATTAGGAATTAATTCTTTCGTACTTATTAATATTAGAGTCCGGTTAATGTGTGTCCTAAGGGCACGCATTAAGCAATTTATTTTTGAAAACATTATCTCGGGAGTTGAAATAGCTATTAATACTTTTTCAATTTTCGAAAAAATATTTTCAAAAATAATTATTTATTGTGTGCCCTTAGGACACACATTAACAAAATCCTTAATATAATAACTAGGGAATGAGAAAAAGCAAAACTCAGACACCCCATTCTGCATTTGTACTGAAAAACACATACAGGGAATCGAAACCTCAACTCATCATGGGTCCCACCCAACAGAATTTTGAGGTTAAATCATCGGTGACTAAGTAAGATCTTTCAGTCTTTTTCTTTTTCAGAAGTGACCTTTCCTGAACTTTTTACTAGACTCTTTCCATCCTAGAGAATGCTTCAGTTTCAATAGTTTGATTAGTTTTGTGCAGAAAGGTGAAAAGAATATTTCCATTAGTCATATTACATGGATGGAAAACTAGTCCCAGGCCATTAACCTCAATGAATTGCCCAAAGCCAATGGTTCTGCTGTCTCCAGGAATAATTGGATTATGGGAAAGGAAAAGGAAAAATAGAGCTTGTACCTAATAATGCCTTCCCTTGGGTAATGTTAGAAATTCTTATGCATTTTCCTTCCCTTGTTTTCCCAAGAACAAATCAAGGGAATCAGGTTATGTAAATGCTCCACCAACCCATCCAGTTATTTCCATGCTCAGGTTGTCTGTATCCTTGGTTACTGTCTAATCTGAACCCACCAAGATGCTCCTGGCAGGCTTATTATTGTATTTTTCATGCTGTGAATTCGAACTTGAAACTAAGAAGAAAGTAGATCTTCTGCGTATCTATTTAACAATTATGTAAATTTGTATTGCTCGATTCTTCCAATAAGGAGAACCTAAGTTCAAATACCTTTCTCCCACTTGTTAAAAAATAAAAATAAAAATAAAATACTGTAGAAACGAAACTTGCAACCTGTGGCTCTATCTGCATTTAGTTATAATAACTATCAATCTTTCTTCTTTACATTGCTAAAAGCAAAGAGTTTAGAGACCGAAGAAACTACTTGTGGCAAACTTCCTTCTGCTTAGCAACCATATAATTCATCACTTAAAACCAATTTTGGCACTAGAGGAAGATGAGTTAAAAAGTGAGGAAGCAGAGAAGCTTGTATTATTGCTTTTTGGAAACAAGCTTTGCACTGCAGGTCTTGATGATGAAGTGGCTGGAACTCCACTAGAATTCTTATTTTCTTGAACATTGTTTGCTGGAGATCCCTTCAGGAGCACATCCACCTTCGCATACTCCTCTCTTTCATGTTTAATCTCCTTAAGCATTGCTGCTACATCTTTCATGGCTGGTCTTTCATCAGGAGAGGAGTTTACACACAATAAGGCTATGCCTAATGCTTGCATCATTTCCTCTATTTCTGATTCTGATCTAGATAGTAGGCTGGGATCAAGGACCTCAATTCCTCCCCGCTTTTGTCTAACCCAGTCCACTAGATGGATCCCATCCGGTATTGTAGGATCAATCGGTTGCTTCCCTGTCAAGACTTCCAAAACTACAACACCATAGCTGTAAACATCACTCTTCTCTGTGATCTTCATCATGTAGCCATATTCTGAAAATAACATTAAGGTTAGCTGTTTCTAATATGATATTAAATGGTAAATTTAAAGGGCTTGTTAAACCATCCATTATAAAAATTGTTTGAAATCTCATTCTTCTGTTTGCAAGTATAACTCTCAAATGCTTACGAGAGAACTCTTCAGTAAAATTTCCGTAACAAATTGCATTTGGTAAAATTCAGATATATGAAAAATGAAATAAATCCAAATACAGCATGAATATTAATTTTGCTTGAGTATAAAATATGTGATTTGAAAAAGTAATAAGCATCGAAACAAACATGATACAACTATATTTCAAAAGGAAATAGTACTCACCAGGTTGCATTGGTCAAATTCAGAAATGTGAAAATGTAATGCTTCTAAATACACCATAAATATTAATGTTAATTTCATATAAAATCTTTGATTTGCATAAGTAACAAGCATCAAAACATATCTACAACCATATTGCAAAAGGAAATAGTACTCACCAGGAGCAATATATCCATAAGAGCCAGCAACTGTATTAGAAGACCGTGCATAATCTCCATCATCAACAAGCTTGGCTAGGCCAAAATCAGCAATATAAGGCTCAAATTCAAGGCCAATGAGGATGTTATTGGCCTTGATATCTCTGTGAACAATTGGAGGGACACAATCATGGTGTAGATAAGCAAGGCCTTGTGCTGCCCCCAACAAAATTTGGTATCTAAGTTCCCATTCCAAGGCATTTCCTGTCCTCTCATGGAGTATACCTCCCAAACTTCCATTGGGCATATAGTCATACATGAGCAATTTTGTGTTTCGATTCCAACAACAACCCAGAAACCTAACAATGTTTTTATGACGGATTGAGCCGAGGGTTTTCACCTCTGTGGAGAAGGAATCGCGAACTGTACATTTATCATCAGCACATCCATTGCCTCCAGCCATTGTTGATGGCCAGAGCTTCTTCACTGCAATCACTTCACCATTGTCCATATCAGCTCGATAAACAACCCCAGAACACCCTTTTCCAATTACATTGGCATCTACCAAGCATCTCAGAACTTGCTCCACAGAGAAATTTAGTTTCTGGAATGGAGTGAATTGCCATGGCCATGAGTCCCCCAGTTCTGATTCATCATCATCTCTGATGGTTCTTCGTGCCCTTATGACTGCAAAGATCCCCATAACTAGCATTGCCACTGTCAGGGTGACCAGCAATGCAATTGCTAGTTTAAGTTTCCTTGTCCGCCTTACATAATTCTCGTTTCTTGTTAGTCCTGTCTTACCAACATTACTCGAGAAACAAGAGTCGCGATTTGAACAGAGACCTTGGTTTCCTGCTAGATCCATTGGTGATAACTGCCGAAAGAGCTTGTTGTCAGGAAGATAACCAGTGAAGTTATTGTAAGAGACATTGAGTAAAACAAGATTATCAAGCCCGGAAAGTGGACTCAAATCCCCCTCTAGCTTGTTATGAGAAAGGTCTAGGATGGAAAGTTTGTTCAGTGCAGATATTTTAGATGGGATTGTTCCAGTGAGTCCATTGCAACTGAGGTTAAGAGCGATTTCAAGAGCTTCAATCTGGCACACCTCCATAGGAATGCTGCCTATGAGTTCATTACTGCTAAGATCAAGCAATTGGAGACTTGAACAGAGGCCAAGAGATGGAGGAATCGACCCAGAAAGTGAATTCCTGCTTAGCATGAGCTTGTTTAATGAGACAAGACGACCCAAGCTTGCTGGAATCTGACCGGAAAATCTATTAGACGAAACATCCAAGACCTGGAGCTCAGATAGAGATGACAATGAATTAGGTAGAGGACCTCCCAAAGTGTTGTTGCTGAGGTCTATCATTTGCAATTCTGCGCAACTTCCAATCTCATCTGGCACCGACCCAGAAAGACGATTTCCAGACATATCAAGAAAGTTTAAACTCCTAAGGCCACCAATTGAGTTAGGAATCCCACCAGCAATCCTGTTGTTTCCAAGCCTCAGCCTCACAAGAGAGCGGCAATTACCAATTTCTATTGGTATTGAACCCGAAATATCATTGGAAAGCAATAGCAGTTTTGTGAGATTTTGGAGCTGAAACAAGCTAGGAGGAATGCTACCAGTGAGTGAATTGTGAGACAAATCTAATGCTTGGAGATTACCACAGCCACCCAAAGTGGAAGGAATACTTCCTTCTAGCTGGTTGTCCCAAGCCAATAGCACAGTGAGCTTTGACAACACCCCAAGCTCTGGTGGGATCAAACCTGAGATCTGATTTGTGTCAAGTTGTAACTGTACAAGATTTGTAGCATTGGAAAGATTTGAGGGTATTGAACCCGACACATTGTTATTACTAATCATAAACTCCTCAAGCTCCAAAAGGCCACCTAAAGTTAAAGGTATGATTCCGGAAAGAGAATTCAATGAAAAATCAATCATTCTTAAGCTACTACAATTCCCAATCTCATTTGGGATAACCCCAACAAGACTATTCCTCCACAACATCAACTGCTCCAGTTTTTGGAGCTTACCAAGCTCTGGTGGTATTGGACCAGAGAGACTATTTTCATAAAGAAACAAGCTTACAAGCTCAGAGCAGTTACCTATATCAGGAGGAATTTCACCAGAGACCATTGTGGTATATATTGACAAAGTCTGAAGCTTGCTAAGCCTACCCAATGAGGCTGGTAAAGAGCCTGAAACTCTGCTATCAGCCAGCCCCAGCACTCTCAAATTGCTGCAATTTCCAAGCTCATCTGGGATTTTCCCAATAATGTCTTTGTTACCACCTGCTCGAAGAACTTCAAGGCTTGCCAATTTGCCTAGCTCGGGTGGTATAGACCCACTTAGCTGATTATCAAAAAGCTGCAGGTTCTTTAGGCTTGTGCAGCCACTTAGCTCAACTGGGATTTTCCCAGTGAGCTGGTTGGATCTCAAGATCAAGTCTTTGAGGCTTTTGAGCTTGCCTATGCTTGCAGGGATAGAACCAGCAAGACTATTTGAGCTAAGGTCAATGGTTGTAAGTCCCATACAATCACCAATCTCATCTGGGATAGTCCCTGTGAGATTGGCATCAGATATGACAAGTTTTTGAAGATAGTGGAAGGAGGAGAGATTGAATGGCAAAGGAAGCTCAAGCTGGATAGATTGTATAGTAATGTCGGTGACAAAACCTTGGGAAGAGCATTTTATGTAGGTCCAATTACATGGGTTGGAGTCAAGTATGTCCCAGTTGGAGAAAAATGGAGGTGGTGTTGATGCAGAGCTGTGGAGCCAAGAGAATAGAAGGGAAGCTTCATGGTTGGATGTGAAGGCAGGGGTGTAGAGAAGGTTGACAAGAAAGAAGAAGAAGTAGAAAAAGAGTGAAGAGGAGGGGTTGTAGAAGAAGAAGGATTGCCTCGTGCTAAGCATCGACGACATTTGCCTCAAATTCTAAACCTTTCTTCTCGGGTTTGCATCATTGGGTTTTGCAGCCTCTCTCTCTCTCTGTCTCTCTCTCTCTCTCTCGCTCTCTCTCTATGTGACTTGCTTTCTTGCTTTGAACTCAAGCTCAAAGAGTAGTAGTACTTGGTTTTTCTACTACACTAGGCAAAGCAAAGAACACCACCACAAACGCACACCTAAACAAACAAAACAACAATAAAGAAATGGAACCCAAAGAAAATCCAATGCCTAGAGATCAGCAAAAACTGCACCACCACCTCCACCCCCACCCCCACACTTGGGATGCCTCTCACTCTCTCTCTTAGTAAGGTTTATTATTAGAATAAAGAAAGCTTGACAGCTGGGCTCACGCGCAGAGAGGGAAAAACACCATTTTTATATATGGACCATGACTTCACATCTTTCTGGTAGTACTGATTTGTTTAGTTTTTATGTTATATTTTGACTCCACTATCGAAGTGAGAGTAGTTACTACTTACTAGTTAGCTCCAACTTCAAGTCAGTGTCGTTGTTTGCCTCCATCATCTCCAATTTTTTATATAATAATAACAGACATGGATGTACTACCCCATTTGGATCACATGCATGTGAAGCTTTTTGGGCTTCAGTTACTGTTCATTCACTCCTCTCTTGCACCCAATTATTTGGTGCCATACCATCCTATGCCAATCATAACTCATAAATATCAAGATAAATTTTAAAGGGGGTTTTTCTTTCGATAAGATTTGAATTTCGGACCCATGGTTTCATTTTCACACAATTGAGAAACGTATTTAATAACCGTTAAAAGAGGTAAGTGTTAAAAGAGGTAAGTGCACTATTGTAGCTTATAAGGCAAGAGACAATTGTGTTATTGTATGGGCCCAAAATTAGAACTTTGGCAATTATGATTGAAAGAGGCTGGTGATTTTACCACTTAGGGGTGTTTGGTACAATAGTTATAACACATTTTTACACATTTTAAACAATATTATATATATTTTTACACATTTTTTCACCCACATGTATATCAAAAACACTCAAATAATATAACTTAAACTACTTTCCCAAACACCTCCCTTATTTCTTTTAAGTGACAACTCATTCTTGAGATTAGATGGGACAAATGATTTGTATTCAGATATTTTGGTAATGACCACTGCACACCCTTGGTGCAGTGGTCACTCCACAAATATAAATGCTTGTAAGATGTGGAGGGTAAGGGCTGGGGTTCAAGTTTCTAGAAGGGAACTTCATACACATATAGACTTAGATTAGGTTAGAGTAAAAATTATATCTTGTATAAAAAAAATAAAAAATAAAAAAAGATATTTAGGTAATGAAAGGTGTTTATAGTTTCTCACTAACAAGTGATGCTATATGCATGCTCATTGGATAAAGAAGTTTCGTTCCATCTTTGGTCATACTAATTTCACTTTTTTTTTTCTTGTTTTTTGGAATATATATATAATTCAAAGGGAAATTCAATCAAGAATCCAAATCTTTTATTTTTTTTAAATCTATATCTACATCCACGTATCTATATATAAAACTAGGTAACAGTAGGAACTGTAACCATAGTGGTCTAAAGTTTTACCATGTGGTACAATCTTGGGAATTATCTTCATTTAGCCTTCAACATTGCAGAAATTTGCATTTATTTTAAAATATTAATTAATTATCATGTGTTAATGAGAAAACACATTTATTTTTATTTTCTATACACTAATTATTTTTGTTTAAGTAATCTCTCTCTCTCTTTCTCTCTCTCTCTCTCTCTCTCTCTCTCTCTCATGTGTAACTTTTGTTAATGTTGCATTACTAAAAAATTTATTAATTTAATATATTCAAAATTACATCATTGAATTACACATTTTCATTGTCCTTGACACACATTTCGAATTATGTGTTAATTTAATATTATTTATTATTTAATAAAATATGTGACGACTAAATTAATTATTGATACCTAGCCATCTTAATATTGTGTTAGTACAAAAAAAATATAAGAGACAATATAACACATGAGCAATAGGTTACTATTTATAACTCATTTAGTGACATATAATATATAATCAAAATTACCTTTCGAAAAATTATAGAATACTTTATGAGTACTATAAATGCTTACTCCAACCTCTCACATAAATTGTCTGTTACATCGTAAATTTAATTAATGGGACCAACTATTATGTAAAAGGAGATAGTATGTATTTATGATACTTCCGAGGTATTCTATAATCACCCTTAATTTCCCAAATTTAATTGATGACGTGTAATATAATTAAAATTAATTTCTCAAATATTATAACACACAGTCTATCTATCTATCTATCTATCTATATCTATATATATATATATATATATATATATAGGGTAAATTGCAAATTATACCCCTGAAGTTTGGGATTGACTAGATTTTACATCCCAAAATTTCGAAAACTTGATTTTACACTCTGAAGTTTGGTTCTGTTAGCAATTTACCTCCCATGATTAATTTTTTCTATTAAGTGACACATCATCATGCTGATATGTTTTACTTTTGACAAATCAACCTTAAAACTATGTCGTTTTAGTGATAATCAAGCAAAGAGCTGGTATGCATCAAAGCTAGTAGTTTCAAGGATATAGTTAAAACAAAAACCTCCCCCTAAATGGCACAGTTCCAGCCAAAATCCTAAAATCTAAAAACAAAACCTCACATGACAAAAAACTCAATTCCCATAAACCAATCATCCCAGTGGCACCAGCGGCGAAGGCTCCAACAGTGTTGAACCCATATCCAAACCTCTCTTACTCTGTGTCACATGTGAAAAACTTGAATTTTTTTATATTACTCAATTTCTTGGCTATGAAACCAAGCCTAAGCTTGTCAAGCACATGGTGCTTAAATTGTATTCTCTTTTATTAAGTATAAATAATTACTATGACTATGACATAACAGGCTTAATCCAATTTGTTCCATAGGTAAAAGTCCCAACTTGGATTAATGGTATAGAAGACAGTGAGTATGTCAGTGTTGGTGCTTGATTTGGCCCTACCTTGGAATCAAAGGAAAAGTGTGCCAATCATACTAAAGTTGTTCTAGCCGACCATCCTGATTGTTGTAGCACACTCAAGAATAATGTATTCTCAGTTAAACTATCCATATCATGTTCCGCCATTTCATTCTATGGAGATTCACATGCGGAGATTCACTGCTCAGTCCAGGGTTAGGTCGGGTTCACATGTGAAACGGAGCAAGAGAGGTTTAGGTCTAGGTTCACCACCGTTGGAGCCTTCTCTGCCAGTGTTGCCGAGATGATTTTTCGTGACTCGTGAGGTTTTAGTTTGTGGGAACTAAGTTTTTTGTCGTGTGAGGTTTTGTTTTTAGATTTTAGGATTTTGGCTGAAACTGTGCCATTTAGGGGGAGGTTTTTTTTTAAGTTTAGCCTTGAAACTACTTAGTTTTGATGTATAGCAGCATAATGATGTGTAAAAAATTAAATATATCAGCATGATGATGTGTCACTAAACAGCAAAAATTTATTGTGGGGGGTAAATTGCTAATTGAACCAAATTTCAAGGTGTAAAATCAAGTTTTCGAAACTTTTGGATGTAAAATTTAGTCAACACCAAATTTTAGAGGTGTAATTTGCAATTTATCCATATATATATATATATATTAACAGGTAAAACTGAGAGAAAATCCAATTACATTTCAAATTGGAATTCAATTAGAGTCTAATTTTGTGCCACATGTCTCATCTAATCTAAGTTTTTAAATTTTTTTTGTTAAGTAAGTTAATTTAATATAGAAAACGATGAGTTCAATATAAATAAATCTTAAAAAACCTAATCATATATATATACCATAACTATTTACTGTCCATTACTAACTAATATATAAATATATACACACACACCAATGCTTAGAGCAAATTTAATTAGATTCAAAATTGAGTTTTGCTTTTGTTAGCTTTCCATACAAATTAAATTGTTTAGATTTTTGCTGTTATCTTTTCCCTAAACTAATGAGCATATTTTTTATACTATTTCTATTAAGATATTTTGTATGTTAGGATTTTGAACGTAACAAATCGTAATTGAGCTAAACAATCCCATGCACCTATCCCCATTCAATTTAGGAGATACTATTGGACCAATTTATTCTTTTATTTTGTGTTGTATTTATAATTAGTATAATTTCATGGACAATAATTGAGAATTAATATTGTATATGTAGTACCCAATAGTGATTTTAAAAATTATATACATAATAGCCAATGTAACCAATATCATGAAAATTGTAAGAAAACACTATTTTAGTACCTCCAAATGTCCTAAGTGAACTAATATCCTATATGCTTTAACCCAAGGTAACATCAATAGTACCACTATACACGGGTTACATACTAGTAAGTATAATACATGAACCATAAAAATAACTTTTTATTCGAAATGAACTAATATATATATATAGCCAAAGCTCAGAGAAATCCAATTAGGTTTTAATTGGACTCTCAATTTTGCGCCACGTATCCCAATTAGTTTTTAATTTTGTGTCAAGTGAATTATTGAATGTACATATCAAAGATTCCAAATCCAATTTAGATTATAAATTTGATTTCAATTTGTTACGGTCATATTTTGTTGTAATTAGTTAATCCTTTGACAAAATACAATTTACTTGTGATTTGGTAGATGTAAGATGGATTTAGTACTTCAAGAATCATGTTGCTCAAATCAAGTATTAAAACAAATGAAGATTGGTCCAAGAAACAAGTGAAGAAAAGTTATTCATTAAGTCTGGACAAATAACTCGACAGATGCATGCTATCAAGACTTAATGTGAAGCTTGATAAATAGCTCGACAGCAACTCGATCTATCGAGAATTACGATTTTAGAATTTCCAAATCTAAAATTTGGCCTAGTCTTGTATATTTGTTTGGGATTTCTTTTCTCACAACCCTAAACATATATAAGGCTTATTTTAAAGGTTGTCACACACAAATACAGAGACAAAGAGATTTATATTCTCTGTATGAAGCTATTACGTTTGTACGCTATAAGGTTTTGTAACCAAGTGCTTCCAGATCTTCGTTGTTGATGAAGTGAAGAATTTTGCAGCCAACAACATCTATTCAAGTTGCTGGAGTTAGTCACGTATTTGGGGTCCGTGCAAAGGGTTAGTCACAAATTGGAGATTTGTGCATCAAAGGAAAAATGGCTACTACAAGATCAAGTCCAATTGAATATTGAAACGAATGTTCAATTGTACATTGGTATTTTGAGATAGACCAAGGATAGTTGGTAAAATTCTTTGTAACCTGCTTGATTGTTGATTAGTGGATTCTTGGGAGTGATAACCTTAAAATCACCCAGTAGGATTTTTGTCTTGCGAGATTTTTCCCATTTGTCAACAAATCACCATGTCTAATTTATTTTCCGTTGCACTTAGTATTTTTGGGGATTTGTTGGTGCCTTCACATTTTGCATGCAAATTGAACCTAATTAATCAACTTGGGTAATTAAATTAATTGACTAGGGTAAAGTTATCTTAACCCAATACAATTGGAGTCCAAATTTTAGACACGTGTCCATTCAAGTTTTTAACTTTTTTGGCAAGTGAATTATTGGGTGCAAAAATCGAAGAGTCTGAAACTAATTAAATTCTAAACTATATATATATATATGGATAAAATTCAGCTATAGAATTGATTGTAGACCTTATTCAATAAAATAAACATTATTATACTAACCGTTAAATTGCATGTTCTTTACGCTCTTAATACACATGTCAAATTTTGTGTAAATCAGATATTAATTACTATATAATCTATAAGTTTATATTTTATGCATAATTTTAAACTATAAAAACTTGCAATTTATAAAATTTATTGATGAAATAACTATTGAGCTTTAATTTTTTAGAAATTTTGCAAGCATAGAGGATATAAAAGAAAAATGTAATCCAATGATAGATTTGTCAAAATTCACCTCCAGTAAAATGATATTGAGTAAGGTTGTAGTCTTAAGTTACAACCAATTTTGTAGCTAAATTTTGTCCTATCAATATATATAATAATATGTGATATTAAGAGAAACTCAAATTAGAATTCCAAATTAGAGTTCCAATTTTGCGTCATATGTCCTAAATTATTTTTTTCTTAAAGAGTTTTATTTTTTAATTTCAGAATCAAATGTGGGACCACATCATATATGTTCATCCAAATGAGTAATTAAGTACAAAAACTAACGAGTTTAGAATAAATGAATCATAAAAACAAAGTGCTTTACAATAATAAATAAATAAATAAACATGGACAATTTACATTTTATACTTAATAATATCCTTACAAAATTTTTTAAAGAGTTAACAAAATATAAAAATGACTATCAATAGTATTTAAATTATAAATATATGAATTATTTTATGTATCTTATTGTATATCTTTAAGTGTATCCATGCATATGCATGGGGTTACAAGCTAGTATATATAATGAGAAACCATTACATATTTTAGAAATGTATAGTTTAAAAAAAGTATAAGATAATACCATATGTAATTTGAACTTCTTCTTAAAAAAAATGTATAATTTGAAATGTATAATTGTGATTATTTTTAATTGTACTCATGCATATGCATAGAGCTACACATCAGTAGTGTATAGTGTATGGTGCATAATGCGAGATATCACCTAGTTTGTTTATATATATATGAGATGGATTTAAATTACAGATTTTTTTAACCAATGGATTAAAATAGATCCAACAGTCAAAAAAAGATACTCATTAATGTTGATATTCTGATTAAGATCTCATTTATTATCTCTTATTTATAAAATCCTATATCTATCTTTAAACTCAAAAAAGGTCTACATTCTCTCTCTCTCTCTCTCTCTCTCTCTCTCTCTCTCTCTCTCTCTCATCACATTTTTCTCTACTCTCTCTCTCTCTCCATCGCTTTTCCCTAAATCAATTCCATTGCCTTTCTCTTAATTCCAATCTCACTACCATGCTCCTTGCCCCATCAACATGAACACTCCAAATCTTGACTCTTGATCATGAAGGTTGTTTCTTCAACAAGAACCCACTACAAACAAGTATCAGTTACTTAATGTATCTGTCGGACAGTGAGCGTTGCCATTCCACCTCAAAACCAATTAGTGATAAAGAAGATACACTCAAATTTTTTATGCATTCTACATCACACCATAGGAGCCTATTTTAGAGTAGTTATAGGAAGTCAAATTATGGTCCCCCCAACAATCCATCCCTCATAATGACAATCTCGTAACTTGAACCCATGACCTTGGCTTTAATACCATTTGTAAGACCGTGAGCTGTGTCATTCCACCTCAAAACCAATTGGTAATGAGGAAGACACACTCAAATTTTTTATGGCATTCGATATCACATCACATCACACGGGCCTGCTTTTAGCGTGATTGTAGGGAGTCAAATTATGGTCCCCCCAACAGTATCAATATAACTGCTGCATGTGTGGTTTGGGATGTGTGGTTTGGGATATGCATGGTCAAATCTCCATAAGTTTTTCTTGACCAATCTCATCACAAAAGTGTTCTTATAATACAACTCAATTAAACTCAACTACACTTTAATCTAATCTGGTTGGAGCTGCTACATGAACTTCTTTGTTTCCATTTAGCTCTTTTAAAGGTTATATATATACTAATGGCGTTCAAAATAGAAACTAAAGTCATATTATCCCTTTTTTGGGTTTAGAGATACGTATAGAATGTCATAAATAAGTGATAATAAATGAGATCTTAATTAGAATATCTGTATTAATGAGTGTTTTTTTTTTTTTACCACTAGATATACTTAAATCCAATGGTCTAAAAAATGTGTAACTCTTTAGAGTTACTCCTTTTTTTTCTCAAAAGAAAAGAAAAAAAAAAAGAGTTATACATTTTCTAAACCATTGGATTTAAGTAGATCCAACGGTCAAAAAAGACATTCATTAATGCTAATATTCTGATTATGATCTCATTAATTATCTCTTATTTATTACATTCCATACATATCTCTAAACCTAAAAAAAAGGTATACATCTCTCTCCCTCTCTCTCTCTCTCTCTCTAATTTTTTTTCCTCCACTAACGTCTCTCTCTCTCTCTCTCTCTCTCTCTCTCTCTCTCTCTCTCTCCCCCCACTCTTCCACCTCCACTATCAGGTCTCCGACAGAAAAAATAAAAATAAAAATAAAAATAAAAAAATAAAAAAACCATAACTACTGGTAATTTGGGATTTCTAATGCTAGGGAGTATCACATGTTATTGCGCCATTTAGCTTATCACCACACTTTGCTTGATACTTTCCAATATTCCCCTTACCCTCTAGTTAGCCTCCCGCTTTTTTTCCCTTGTTATAATTTCTTAAATAGAACTATTTTATTGTATTCAATTATATTGTAGTTCAAACGTTAAAAAATTTGGTGGGTGTAGTGGTTCTTTTTTGTGCAATAATATTGATGATTTAGATTAAAGTGAGTTTTTTCATTTCATTTTTTTTAATTTTAATTTTGATTGTAATAATATATATCTTGTGTTTCAAATTTACTTATAGCTTCTTCTTTTTTCAACTTTAAGTACACGTGGTTGAAGAGAATCACAAAATGAGCTTCACTTGGTGGAATTCAAATATATAGAGTCCAAGTAGCATAGAATATAAGTGTTTAAGGACCTATGTTGTTAATCATGATGAAATAGTACATTTTGGTTTTTTGTTTTGTTTTTTTAAGGACCTATGTTGCAATACTGTTTGAAATTTTCTAGCTAAGAACCTTAGCTATTAATCTTTGATCCATGACAACTTATATATGGAGGGTAGTAGAAGTGCAGCCATAGTTTTGGTTACAACTACTCATTTGCTTTTGCTTTAATTTAATGTCATTAACGGTGTGTTTATGGCACATTTTTCAGATTTTCAAGCAATTCTATACTCTTTGTTTAGTCCTATATTCATTTTTCACATAGGAAATATTTTTTGTGAAAAAACAAGAAATGGCATACCTCTTTTCTTAGATATTACACTGGATTTAAGTAGTATCATTTTGCACTATGGGTTTAGGGTATGTTTCATAATTCATTTCTATTCCCTATAATACTAGGGAGCATGGAAACTGCATGGTAGTGTAAAGAAAGAAGAAGATTTACTTAGTATAGGTTTATACTTTTGCATAGAACCATTAGCTTTCTTAGACAGCTTAGGATTTCAGAGCATATGGTTGAGAATTGTATATTATTTTTGAAAGTTTTGAAGATGGTATAGACAGATTGTTGTCCCAAAAAAAAAAAAAATCTAGGGCATACCAATAATTTTAATGATTTTAAGTATATGCTGGTGTGATGATTGTATATTCCATCAAATGAAGGAAAAGTAGAGGCATCCCACCATGTAAAATGCAAGATGTAGATACGTTCATAGCTACTGCTATTTGAAATAATCACTATTCTCATTTTAGAATCCAATTTTTAAAGTGCTTTTATTTATTTATTTAAATTTTGTGATTCAAATTTCAGTATTTAAATAGCATGGAAATTGGATAAAATTTTATATTTGAGAAACAATCTGTTAGAATAATGAAAACGTTTTGGAGGAAGCCTATTAAAAATTTTGCCAAAATGTGTTAATGTCTCCTAGGATGGCTTTCAATTAAACATGGTCAACATGTCGTCTTATAATGCATTAGCAACCTGCTTGTTATTCTGATTCAAGACTCTTTTGCTTATAGAAATTGATCAACAAAATCGTATTTTGATCTAAAGATAAAGTTCACATGTTAAAAAAAAACTAGCAGCTTCATGGGTGGCAGAGTTACAACATTTCTTAATCCAAAAGTCTCTAATTACAAAAGTCGATATATGAAGAAGTAATTTTATTCAATCAATGGGAGCCTTAAGTGTACAACTAACATAAATATATTTAGTAGTAAAACTAACAACTGATACAATAGCATTTGCTACTCCATAATCACTCTTAAACTTCCATAATCACTCCAATACCAGGTGAAGCAGAATCTAAGGATCATTTTTGCTGCTCCATAATCACTCTCAAACCTACAAAAGTTCTTAGTCACTAATAATACATTTTGTATTCCCATCAAAACGTTTGTCAATGAGCCTTCTATCATTTTCCTTCAAAATGAAGTGTTTGTTTTAAGTCTTTCACAATCAACTAGAAGCAATAGATCTTACTTTAAGAGCCTGTTTAAAAAATTAGAGCAAGCCAATACTACTACTTCCATAAGGTGTTGTTATCTTCAGGTGAAAGGACCACCACCCCCACCCCCACCCCCAAAAATAAAAAAGAGGGAGGTGGCAATTATTAACTTTTTAGAGAGGAAATCTTACAAGATTAAATAACCAACACACCCACCAAAAATTTTAATGTCTGTACTTCAATATAGTTGAATACAATAAAATAGTTATATCTAAGAAATTATAACAAGGGAAAAAAATTGGGAAATTAACCAGAGGGTAAGGGGAATATTGGTAAGTATCAAGCAAAGAATGGAGGTGGAAGAGAGACAGACAGACAGACAAACATGTAGTGGAGGAAAAACAATTAGAGAGAAAGACGTTACCCTTTTTTTAGGCTTAGAGATAGGTATGAAATGTAATAAATAACAGATAATTAATAAGATTCTAGTCAGAATATTAGCATTAATAAGTTGTTGTTTTTTTTACTGTTGGATCTATTTAAATCCAATTTAGAAAATGTGTAACTCTTTAGAGTTACACTATATGTAACTTGAACTCATCTTATATATATATATATATATATATATATATATATTGGGGGTGAATTTTGATAAATCTATTATTGGATTAAATCTTCTTCTTATATCCTCTCTGCTTGCAAAATTTTTAGAAAATTAAAGATCAATAGTTATGTCATCAATAAATTGTTTAAATTGCAATTTTTTTGTAATTTAAAATTATGCATAAAATATAAGTTTATAGATCATATAGTAAATAAATCTGATTGGCACAAAATTTGACATGTGTATTATGAGCATAAAAAAAACAACAATTAGATTTTCAAAATATGTAGTAATATTTATTTTATTGAATAAGGTTGTAGCCTAAGACTACAACTAATTTTGCAGCTAAAAGTTGTCCATATATATATATATATATATATATATATATATATATATATGGGTTGGGTTCAAGTTACATCTGATGTAACTCTAAGCAATGTTACACCACTTAATATATTTTTTTTTTTTTTTGAGAAATAATTACAACATGCTGCTAGCCCCACAGCTCGAACCCTTTCCCCCCTAGACCCCCAAGCATTTTGTACATGGGGATGTGCCAATTCAGCTACAAGGCCTTTGGCTAATATTTTTTAATTAGATGCAAATTTTGACAAATTTACCGTTAGATTATATTATCTTCGTACTTTAAGTTGATCAAAAATTAATAGCCATGTCATTATTTTTTAAATTCAAATTTTTGTAGTTTAAAATTATGCATAAAAGATGAGTTTATGAATCGAATAATAAATTACATTCAATAGGTATGAAAATTGGCATGCATGTTAAGAACATATAAAATATATAACTCAACGGTTGGATTTTTAAAATATGAATTTTATATCAAGTTATTGGATGGTGTAACATTATTTAGAGTTACACTAGGTATAACTTGAACTCAACCCTCTATATATATATATATATATATATATATATATATATAAAGAATTCAAATTAATTCGTCCTTTAAATTGTTTCTTAATTAGCCATTTAATTCAAGCTATTTAAGGATATCTAATTAATGTGCGTGTACTATTAGTTTAATGACACCTTCTCTCCTTTTGGAATTGTTTTTAATTATAGGGTAATGTTCTACCAAAGAAATATTTTTTTGGATTTTCTGATGTTGTAATTAATTAGTCACTATGCATTTAGTAATGCATAATTTATTATTATTACATTTATTAATAATACAAGTAGTAATATATAGTGTCAAAATTGATTGACAAATAGTAATGAATAAAAAATTAATACACCATTAATTTTAGTAGTATTAAATAAACAATATTTTTTAACCTATCATTGATATTATTAAAGTTGTTTTCTTTTTACTCTTAGACTCCTTAAAACATTTATCGAAAATTTTAGTAGTACTAAACACAAAATATTTGATTTTATTTTTCTATATCTACTTTTTGCGAATTTGTAATTATTAGTCCTTAGATAACTACTACATTTTTTTACATAAATGACTTAAGATATATAATGAGTATTATCATTTTTTTTATAGATAATAATTATTTGAATCTGTGGTGTCTATTCCATGAAATTCATTACTTTATAGAAATTTATATCTATATTTCATTTCCCTTTCATTTGAATTTTAATGTTTGAACTAAGTCAGATAAAAAAAATAATAACAATAAGATTTCAGTTGTTCTTGATCTCTTTCTTTTTTACAAAGTCTACTTTTATAATTATTTTCTCAAATAGTTAGTAGACATTTTTAAAATTTTAGGTAATATTCTATAATTGTATATTCACCCTTTCCCATTTTTTAGACTAAGGGGTATTTAAGTTTGATTTTATCCCATGTATAAAATAAAAAGTTTGATTTTTTTTTTTTTTTTGTCCAATCAACTTTCCTTTTTAAAAGGTTATTTGAAAATTTTCCTTAAAAACAATTGGTGTAAGAAATAATTTCGTTACCACATAATTCCAATATTATATTATATTATATTATATATATATATATATATATATTAATATTATCAATCATTTATAAGGGTTTTTCCATAGCTCGCCCTTTTCTTTCCTTCCAAATTGAGAGTAATTTGACTTCGTAGTAAGTAAGAGGATGTTTGAAAGAGAAGTTTAAGTTATTTTGTTTAAGTGTTTTTGATATACGTGTGGATAAAAAAGTGAGTAGAAAAATGTGTAATGTTATTTAAAATGTGTAGAAATGTATTTAAACACACTTGCCAAACACACCTAACAACACGTGGAGCTCTATCTTTATTCTTCTAGGACACTTGTCCAAAGTTATCATCAAAGCATTAACTTTCATTATTTTTTTATTTTTTGGAGAAAAAAATGCACGCACACAAGGAGCCTCTCATAAAAATGAGGAACTGCCACCTCATTATAGTACAGTATTGTCACTGTAATCTCCTAATATTTATCATATGTTGTTTATTTTTGGTGCCATTTATCCTTTAATTATGATTCTAATATTGTGAACTTAAATTCAAAATTCCAATACAATCAAGCAGCTTCACTATAGCCAAACGTCTTGTAACTGAATTGACACTTCTTCATGCACAAGTGCTTGAGAGTCTATGAGAGAAAGGATTCGAACTGTAGTATTAGCAATATGTTGTATTTATTTCTCGAAAAAAATAAATAAATAATAGTTTCACTATAGTATTAGTACGTCAAACTGAGTCCAATACGCCAATTACACTGGGGATATTCACTAGGACTATCCACATTTTCGTGATTGAAATTTAGTTGAAACACAGAGCAGTCATCGATCATAAAATAAAAGCATTGAATTAAATTATAAAGAATGCCACAGTCAAAGTTCTACTGATTAAAGATCTAACTACTCACACGGCAGTCTCAAAGTTAGGCTTAGTCATGTTATTGAGCACAACCCCCCATTTATCATCTCTCTTTCTTTTCTTTTCTTTTTGTTTCAAACATTATGGTCGGTTCATGACTATCTATATATAAGACTATATATATATATATAACAATCAGGAATTGGTTAATATATACAACATACTCAAAAGCATTCCAGCCATTGGGAAACAAGTGCTGTGCTTTCAAATTAAGTATGTTCGTCAGGCACACACAAAATCTTAGACCGTCTCTGACTGACCACATCGATCATTCCCTAAAATCAATTAAATCCTTGAGCAGAGCTTATAAATATTGCTGTAATTCTTTACTAAGAAGGAAAAGTTGTACGTAAAAATGTAAGATTTCCAGAGCTTCTCTGTATGTAAATTAGTATCATCTTATTATCTTACACCATAAGAAACAGCAGAATGTGCAGAAGATGATGGTAGATTGTAAACACCGCAAGCTTGCAGTACCATGCAGATGCAGTGTCATGCGTCTTAAGCATGGCTTAATATAATTTACAATTTTGCATTAGTTTATTATTTCAGAAATTAATAATCTATATCTATTAAGTACTGTCTAAACTAAGCAATTTATATATATTAACCATACTGCCTTTCACGTGATTTTAATGCGTTTCGGCACGCGCCAATTAATCAGGTATGGCTTACATTTCGACTTTCTTTTCAACCCTAAAAATCTGACAAACGTAGGAGCATCCTTAGGGAAAAGAGATTGGCCTTCACATTGCCGTTTGATCCAATGGCATTTCCATGTTTTTCCTATTATTATATATATTCCAAAAGAGAAGGTCCAGAATTTCTTAGCTGTCAATAATTATAGAACTGTTATGACTTGCAGGTATTAGAGCAATCACATCAGTCTCTTTAAAGTCTTCTAAAATAAAATAAAAAAATACTAATTTTTCACATTTTGAGTAAAAAAACACCTACATCAGTGGGTGTAAAAATATGTAAAATTGTGCAAATTCATCCACAAGCTACGATAGCCGTGTATATTTACATGATTACTATAGCTTGTTTATCCATTATTTTATTAATTTTCGTTCATTTTTTTTTTTTCACTCTCTTCTCCGTGCTCAACAAACCCAGTTAACTTCTCCTCTCCTCATCTTCTTCTTTTTCCTCAGATGCACACAAACACATCTACACAAACAAATCAACAGAAATACACTTGCTCAAAAAAAAAAAAAAAAACACACAGAGAGACAGATCGGTGCTTGATCAGAACGATCAGTGCTAGATCGATGCTTGTGGAACGATCGGTGCTCGACTGGATCGGAGCTCGTGGGTCTTTCTTGTGGATCGGAGCTCGTGGGTCTTTCTTGTGGATCGGAGCTCGGAGCTCGTGGGTCTTGCTTGTGGATCGGAGCTCGTAGATCGTGGATTGGAGCTCTTGGATCGTGGATCGTGGATCGTGGATCAGAGCTCGTGGATTGTGGATCGGATCGAAGCTCGAAGCTTGTGGATCGGAGCTCGGGAGAATTGATCGAGAGGGAGAGATGGATTGGAGCTCGGAGCTCGTGGATCGAGCTTGGGAGAGTTGATCAAGAGGGAGAGTGAGAGTTGATCAAGAGGGAGAGATGGGTATAGAGAGAGAGCAACAAATCAGAAATGGGTAGAGAGAAAGAGAGAGAAAGCGCGTATATATCAGGTAGTTGAGAGATATAATAAAAAAATTGAGGAAATTGATTATTTAATTAGAAGAGGTGATAGAATAGATGAACTGATGTGTGTGTTTTGTAAAAAAAGATGTGTAAAATAGAAAAAGTAGGTTTTTAGTATAAAAATAGATGTGTAAAATAGAGGAATTGATGTGGTTGCTCTTAAAACACACAAAAAGAAAATTTATATTATGTGAATCCAACAACAATCAATTTTAATGGGGTCAACCAAAATCGAGGCAAGTCAGATAATACATCTTTCCATTTTATTTTGTTTTTTAAAATTCTCACTTGTGATAACTTGCACAATGCTAGATTCTTTCTTTGAAAAAACAAATTAAAAATGTACTCTTAACTCTTCAGTTAAGAGTCTAATGGTTCAATGATGTTATCTTGTTCTTCAATGGGAAAAAAAAAACTTGGCTTCAAATCTTTCTCTCCCTTTATATATATATATATATATATATATATATATATATATATATACACAAAAAAAAATCTATTCCTCGAAAGATTTCCAACCATTCATTAAAAAAAAAAAAATTGTTAGATATACACGTATGTTAGGTTTCACATTGAATATAATTTAAAAAGTGAATTTTTTTTAATAAGAAAAGTAAGTGATTGACATAACATAATTGAATCTAAAAAAAACTTACTCAAGGGTATCCCTCTTGACCTCACAAATTTCTTTTTTATAATATATATACAGTTAAGTGATTTTGTAGTACATATTATTAAAATCAAAATTTTAAATTTTAAAAAAATTACGTCTAACACTTGATGAAGAATTAAGTTAGCCTAGAAAGACCCTAAAATTGGAAATGACCGGCTAGCTGACACCTATTTCTCCCACCTAAAACTAAAATAAAAAATAAAGAGTTTTAGTTAATAAATACCTAAACTCAAGTGGTGCCATTGTGTTGAAGATGCTGACTACCTCAAGGAGTGTTGCCAACTCATCCACGGACCAACTCAATAGTGCCATTTTGTTTACATAAGATAAATTGTTGTAATTTTATTACAACTTGAGATGATTAAGTTAAAATGTATTAAATAGCAATTTTTATTTAATTATATTTTATTAATACTTAATAGACATAAGTTTAAATTTCAAGTATTAGTTTTGTGGGGGGCAAGGACCTAGAGTAAGTACAAATATTTGGGCCCTTAACTTATTTGTAAGTGGGCTGAATCTCAATCCTACTTTCGGGGCTCCAACATCGACCTGGTAACCTTCCTTCCAACCCTTAACTCTCCCCTGAATTTCCTACCTCCCCTCTGTTTTCCCGTTGCTCTCTTAAGATCTTTCTAACCAATTTTTTCCAACCCCCAAAACTATGGCCTAGACCTCCTTTTATACCCCTTCTCAAGTGGGGTGGTCATAATTTTTATTCCCACTCACTCACGTATTCCCACACTCTCAAAATCCCAAGGAATCCTCACGAATTTAGAGGATTCCCTTGGATCTTGTTCCAGACACCGGTTAAGGTTCGGTAATGGGTTCTTCTTTGAATCACTGGTTCTCAATTGCCGACCTCCTTTGGACCATGTATGGGATTCCTTCGTGGCTGACAAATTCCCCATTCCAAAAGGATCCCTTGGTAGGGTCATGCTAAATTCTTTGTAGTCATCTAGTGATCGGGTTAGACATGAGGAAGCCTGGGGCAGTCTTTCTATGGTACCCAAGGCTTACTACATTAAATGGGCTCTGGGCTTTGTATAGGGCTTTGCTTGTATGGTCGGCCCAGTCCATCCAGCCCAGTTCACTCACAATAGCCCCCCACGATCCTATTCTTACAAAGTATGGATAGGATCGTGGTCTAATTATTTTATGATCGGGGTGCTAGTTCCCATTCCTGCAGGAAGGAGTGTGCGTGTCTCGGGAAGTCCAACAGATCATCTTTTAATGCGATGGATTGGACAACCTGCCCCATATGGAAAAGAGCATGGCAGGGTCCAGAAACCCTGACGCTTTGTTTACCAAAGCATGCATGATGCGTAATAATGGCCCTCATTTATTGCTATGTGACAGTTACCATTAATGGCTCTCTTACCCCTATAAATATTCCCCCGTGTCTACGGTGTTCTTTTCTCTTCTCTTTCCCTTCATCTTTTGTTTACCCTAGTGTTGTCATCCTCCCTACGTTCCCAAGCCCTTATCTTCCTTAAGAGACCTCAGTCCCTCATTCTCAAGAAAAATTTCTGTAAGTCTCTCTCTCTCCTCTCCCATTTCAACTTATATTTTAACAATATGCATTTTTCTTATCTTTTAGAAACTAGGGAAAATGTGGCATCGTTCAAGGCTAGATTTAATATCCCTCAAGATGTAGAAATCTCATATTGTGATGAGGGTGATATAGAAGACCAAAGGCGTCCACACATAGTTTTCTTCCCCTTAATGTCCATTCTTGAGGGCGGGGTTAGGTTCCCTATAGATCCATTTTTGCTTAGGACTCTTAGATTCTATGGTTTAAGCCTTGCCCAGTGTTTACCCAACTTTTATAGGGTAGTGGACTGTATGGCTCGTCTAAATCGATTGTATGGTTTAAGCCTTACCCATCATGACATTAACTTCATGTACTCCATTCTAGGGAGTTTACACCTCGAGTATTACCTTCAAACCCAGAGCACCATGGTCCGACTGATATCTTGCCTTCTTGATTCTAATAAGAACTCAGCAAGGGAATTTGTAAAGGTAAGCGGCAATTGGCTGAATGGATAGTTAACTTGCCCAACCTCACCCCGTAAAATAGATCGGTTCTCCTTTTCTCGACCCTATGTGACATTGCTATCCCGCAATTGATTTATACATTTGAACGACGCCAACTAACATAGACACAATTTCACTTTATTAATTATTGCCATTGCACATTTAACTTCTAACTGAACATAACTTTTGGTCGCAATTTCCAAGAACTTCTGGCCAGATATCAATGTTATGCAGGTCAAGGAGCTTAACTTCATCCTCCGCTCTGAGATATTTGTGCACTACAGTGGGCGATTGAGGGCCTCCTATCAAATCCTGGGCTGCACACCTTCATACACAAGCTACGAAGATTCATCAGGTGCCATTTCGTACAGCAGCTCCTTACTGTCATACATAGACATTCGTCTTCCAGGCCTTTTACAACCAAGGCTTACTTCCGAAGAAGCTAGGGATTAAGGTCCTCGACTAGTCAGACACGACTCCCTTAAGCCCATCCAAGACGGTTTGGGGAACATCGTTTTCCAAGGTCGGCCAGGGCATATTCCTATGTAGGCCCCTCCCCCGAGAAAACCTTAAGGAAAAGGGCCCAACCACCGAAGTGAACATCTCTACTCACCCAGATCCTACAGTAGAGATGGTGAAAAGGTGGTCAATGACTTTAGATCACTAGTTCCCGGATGCGCTAGCCTCAGGAGGTAAAGCGTCCTCCCAATCCGCCCTTCAACAGGCTACTCCCCCCATGCCCAAATAACGAAAGAAACATCACAAAGGCATAGGCAGAGTTGTAACTCAGGAGAGCACTCCCCCAACCACCCATTTACTGACTCCTGCCTCAAGTAAATCATCTGTACTGCTGACTGGTAAGACTCCTTCGGAGAAATAGCCCTTGATCCAAGCGGTTATAATCGGTTCACAAGTCACGAGATCCTCCTTAGGTTCGGGCACTTCATGGAAGTGCAGCTTCTAGCTGGGAGACAAGGAACTACCCTCCAATTCTTATATTCGAACTTGGCAAAGCGGAGAGGGAGGTCAAGTATCTGATAGCTTAGGGCAAGCCCTCCTGCTCTCAGCAGACATGCAGCATTATTCTAATTGCCGAGATGGTGACCTGGTGATCAAGTTAAAATGGCACACCATCATGGTAAGTTTTGGCTCATCTTGAGTCTATTAAACATAAAAAATAAATAACAAGTGTTACTTGTCAGTTCGAAAATATTTCAACTTGGTTCTTTGGTGTAGGCTGCCCAACTAACCCATGTTAAGGAGGGTCGGTTGATGGACGCTCAGGAGGAGGCTGACAAAGAAAAGGCCCTCAAGTAAGTGGCCGAGACAAATCTAAAAGAGAAGGTCTCGAGGCTGAATGTGATGGAGCGGCGTGCTACAACTGCCGAGAAGGCGTTGGAGCAAGCCAAGCAAAAAGCCACTAAGGCTTTTAACAGGCTCGGGGAGGTCAAGTTTAAGCTCGCTGAAACTGCAAGCATCCTCTCAACCTGGGATAAAGAATTTGCTGATTATAGAGGGGGAGAGAAAGTCTGGAAGCAAAACTACTATAACAAGGACGTCAAGCATGTTGAGGACTCAGTAGGTCCTGTGATCTATCAAGCCAAGAAGTTAGGGTTCATGGAGGGATGGATGGCTACGGTTAATGCTATTGGGCTCCCCGAAGAATCTCCGTTTCAAGAAACCGACCAGCTGCCCTTGCCCGAAGACCCCGCAGCTGGCATCCAACCTGAAGGATAGGAAATGGACAACAGTGATGATGATAAAGGTAGAGTCCCAAGTCCCGAGAGTTGTCACTGCAGATTGACTATCAAGTTGTGGTGCTCGATAAGGAACAGTCGAGGACTGAGGCTTTTGCTTCTACACAGACGGTCGAACCAACAGTGGTATCTGATGCCCCGCTCAGCAGCCCTTCAATCGTCCCGGGAGCTTAGACCGGGAGATAATATAGGTATATACAAGGATAGGTTGTAATAATGATGGTTAAGTTTGGAGAATATGATTTCATAAAGTGAAAATTCAAATTCTGTAATTTTCTAAGTGAAAAATTGAAAATATGAATTTTCTAGAATTTTCTACAGAATTTTCTGGTGACTATTTAAAAAGGTTGAAAATGTTTCAATCTTTCTTAACCGTTTTATGAAAAAAATAACTAATTCTCCATACATTCCTTTTCATGAAACATTCGTATCTTTTCATGAATAGAGGCTTATGTTCACTTGAAAAATAATTAACTCTCCATACATGCCTTTTCATGAATAGAGGCTTATGTTCACTTGAAAAATAACTAACTCTTCATACGTGTCTTTTCATAAAACATAACTCTATAGGTATAAATAGAGGCTTATGCTCACAAGAAACACAAGAAATCCGATGGTCATTCTCCAGAATTGCTTTCTGTAGAACCCAACATCTTGGTTGTATCCAGGAGGTAAATTTGCGATAACCCTTTAGCAACAAAAGTGTGGGGGACAAATATTATTCAAGGAAAACGATATAGTGCCTCCAAGTTATCTATTTTCTATTTGTGTTTTATTTTAATCTTGTTCTTCCATTATTACTTTGAATAATATCCCCAACCCCAATGCAAGCTGAAACTCATGTTCAGACTACGCCCTCATGGAAAGATTTAAGAAGAAAAAGAAACGAAAGGTTTTCAACTAGTCGATGACCGGGGTCAAGCCGAGACCAGCATTCTGTCCTTAGAGAAGAATCTTAAGGTTTCCATCTGGTCGGTAACAGGGGTCAGGCTGAGGCCAGACTTCTATCCTTAGAGAAAAACCTTAAGGTTTCTATCTGGTCGGTGACCGGGATCAAACCAAGGTCAAACTTCTGACCTTACAGAAAAAATATAAGGTTTCCATCTGGTCAGTGACCGGGGTCAGGCCAAGGCCAAACTTCTGTCCATAGAGAAAAAACCTTAAGATTTCCATCTAGTTAGTGACCAGGTCAGACCAGGGCCAGACTTCTATCCTTAGAGGAAACTATAAGGTTTCCATCTAGTTGGTGACCGTGGTCTGGCCAAGGTCAGACTTCTGTCCTTAAAGAAAAAACCTTAAGGTTTCCATTTGGTCAGTGACCAGGTCAAACTGAGGCCAGACTTCTATCCTTAAAGGAAAAATATAAGGTTTCCATCTGGTCGATGACCGGGGTCAGGCTGAAGCCATACTTTTGTCCTTAGATAAAAAATCTTAAGGGTATACACATCCAATTACAAATTACTATAACTTTGCTCGGGGAACATGAATTGAACATTCGCTCTATTTCATTATCCTTGCCACATTACAATCGCAAATGATTAGTTTTTGAGACACATCACATTCACTGATAATATTTTCTTAAGTTTTAAGCATTCCACGGTCGGGGTAAGGATCTTTCCTCTAGGTCTTCTAAGTAATATGCTCATGCTCCTGCTACAGTAGTCACTCGGTAAGGCCCTTCCTAATTCGGGGCCAGCTTGCCAGCATTCTGATCTTTCATACTTCCGACAGCTTTACACAAAACAAGGTCCCTTGACACAAATTCCTGAGGTCTTGCATTTCTATTATACCCCCTGGCTAATCTCTGTTGATAACTTGCGAGCCACATAGATACCATATCCCTTCACTCTTCTAATGCGTCCAAATTGCCAATCAACCCTTCGTCGTTGTGTTCTTGTTTAAAGTAAGCCACTCTTGGGCTCAACAAATTGATCTCAATAGGTGTTACTACTTCGGTGCCATAAGTCATGGAAAAAGTTGTCTTGGGGTTTTCTGATAGGACCATAGTACATTCGGTAACTTATCAACCCAACCCCCTTTCGCTCCCTCTAACCTCTTCTTCAAACCATTGACAATCGTCTTATTCATCACTTTGGCTTGCCCATTACCCTAGGGGTATGCAGGAGTTGAATATCTATTGTATATCCCAAGGCTACTATAATAATTCTGAAAAACCTTACTATCAAATTGCAACGAACACAAGTGCTCGAGGAACTCCAAACCTTGTGATGATATTTTTCCACACAAACCTTTTCAAGTTCACATCCTTGATGTTGGCCAAAGCCTTGGCCTCCTCCTATTTTGTGAAATAGTCCGTGGCCACTACCACATACCGTCGGTTCCTTAAAGCCCTTGGGAAGGCCTGATTACATCTAGCCTCTACTAGGCAAATGGCCAAGGGCTAACAATTGAATTCAAATTCCCTCCAGGTTGGTGCAGTGTTGGGGCTTGCACCTGGCACCGATCGCACCTCTTCACATATTCCACTACTTCCCTTTGCATATTCGGCCACCAAAACCCCTGAGTCATGGCTGGATGGGCAAGGGATCTGCCCCTCAAATGGATGCTACAGACCCCCTCATGAAGATCGGATAGTAGCCCAGCAGTTTTGCAGGAAGGTAGGCATAGCAGGTTCGGTCCCCTGAGCGAGCATCAGTATAAATTTTTGTCATCAAATAGCCAAAAACGGGCCGCCATCCTCTGCACTCTCGCAGCTTCCTTCTTGTCCTCCTGTAGGGATCCGTCCAACAAAAATGCTATATAGGGGTCCATCCACCTCTACCCCTGCTCTAAAGTGGTTGTTACTACCATCTACAGCTCTATACTCAATTGCTCCAAAGATTCTACCAATATCATTCAGGGAATCTAGTCATTTGAAGATAAGGTGAGTATGGCTAAGGAGTCTACATAACTATTCTAACTTCTCAATATCCTGTTCCCGGTAACCTCTCTGAAACTGGCATGTATACTCTCAATCAACTTTAAGTACTAACCCATATGCAGATCCCAAGCCTTAAAACTCCCGTCCACCTGATTAACCACTAATCGGGAATCTAAAAATACTTCTACCTCTTCCCCCCCAAGCTTGAGTGTCACACGCAGTCCAACAATAAGAGCCTCATACTCGGCCTAATTATTTGAAGCCTTAAAGCCCAGTCTGAAAGACTTCTCCAACCTCACACCTTGAGGTGACTCCAAGACAATCCTAACCCTCGAACCCATGCGGTGGATGCTCCATCAACATATACCTTCCATGACCTAACTATAACCTGGCATATAGTTTCCAAGGTCCTGGGCGAGGGGCGAATTCAACAACAAAATCCGCCAATACCTACCCTTTGATTGAATTCCTTGGCTTATAGCGTATGTCAAATGTCCCTAGTCTTGCTCCCCACTTTGCTATCCTTTTAGTGAATTCTAGTCTTTTCAACAAGGACTATAAAGGGTGCTTGGTCAGTACCCACATGGTATGGGCTTGGAAATAGTGCGGTAGCTTTCTTGTAGCATGAACTAGGGCTAACACCATTTTCTCTAGACGCAGGTACCGCGTTTCTGCATCTACTAGGGTTTTGCTGAGGTAATGTATGGGCTTTTGGACCCCTTCGTGTTGTCTGATTAGTACCGAGCTCACGGCATGGTTAGAGACTACCATATACATGTAAAGGTCCTCCCCGAGCTCTAGTCAAGATAGGATGGGCAGGCTAGCTAAATATGACTTCAAATCTTCAAAGGCCACCTCACATTTGTCCGTCCACTAGAAACCCTTCCACTTTTTCAATAGTTGGAAGAATGGCCGACATCGGTCTGCCAATCTAGATACGAATGGGTTCAAGGCAGCAATCATGTTGGTGAGTTTTTGCACTTCCTTGGGGTTGCTGGGAGGTGGTAGCTGACGAATCGCAGTAATCTGGTTGAGGTTCGCCTCTATACCCCGAGTGGTTATCATATAGCCCAAGAATTTGCCAGATCCTGCCCCAAAGGAACACTTTTCAGCATTAAGGCATAATTTGTGCTGTCTCAATATCTCAAACACTTCCTCCAAGTCCCCCATGTGCCCTACACTCTACTTGGTTTTGATCACCATATCATCTATATATACTTCAACGGTTTTGCCGATCTGGTCCTTGAACATCCAGATAACCATTTGCTGATAAATGACACCAGCTTTTTTCAAATCGAAAGTCATAACGGTGTAATGATAGTTCCCCTCAGGTGTGATAAAGGAAGTCTTCTGCTAATCCTCGAGAGCCAGAGCTATTTGGTGATACCCTAGGAAAGCATCCAAAAAGCTCATTCTCTGGTACCCAACTGTTGCGTCCACCAATTGGTCTATCTTCGGTATCGGGAAAGGATCCTTCGGACATGCTCAGTTAAGATCGATAAAGTCAACACAAACCCTCCACTTGCCATTTTTCTTCTTTACAACCACCATGTTGGCTAACCACTTAGGAAAGAAAACCTCTTTAATAGCCCCTGCCTGTTTTAACTTCTCCACCTCCTCCTTAATGGCCTCAACATGGGGCTTTGCCACTCTCCTCAACCTCTACTTCTTCGGTGGGACTAAAGGGTCCACATTTAGTCAATGCGTGATAAAGGCTGGGTCTACCTCTGGTACCTCATACTGGCTCCAAGCAAACACATCCATGTTCTGCACTAATGTCAACAAAATTTCCACTTGATCCTCTATCGGCAGGTTCTTCCTAACTCGAAAGTATCTATCAGAGCATGGAAGAATTCTGATGTGAATTAATTCTTCCGCACTGTCCGCACCTGCCGTACTCTCAGACATCTGTAATTGCTATAATGGTTCCCGATCAACTTACTCCTTTTGCTTGAGATTGTGATTTATCACGGCCACCAAACACTGCCTGGCAACCTTTTGATAGGCCTTGATTACCGCAACCCTATCCTTGGTAGGGAACTTGATCTTTTGGTGCAATGTTGAAGGCACCACCCTCGTGCTATGGATCCAAAGGCGCCCGAGAATCGCAATGTGAGGCGAATACGTATTAACCACGATGAAGTTCACCTCCACTTCTCTACCTTCAACCAATACTAGGATTTTAATTTGCCCCTCGGGTGTTACCACCTTTCCATCGAAACCTACTATAGGGCTATCAAATCCACTCAAATCCTCCGGCTTTAATCCCAGTTCTTTATAGAGGTCGAGGTACATAATCTCAACCCCACTCCCCTAATCTACCATAACCTTTTTCACCAAGAAGCCACCAATCATGCAAGTTATCACCAAAGCGTCATCATGCTACTGGGACATTCCCTCCAAATCAACTACATCGAAGGTAATCGAGATCAATGTTCTCCTCAATTTCTTCTCTGGTCGGTTCTCGGAATCCACTTTAGATACGGATGCTACACTTAAAAAGTCCCTTCTGCGTGCTCAAGCTTACGCCTTTTGAAATAGCACAGATCACCGTAATAACTCCTAGTGGAGGGGGACGTGCCCTGTCATTTTGGCCTCTAAACCCTTGGCCCACATCCTCCCCCCTTTGCTTAACCAAAAACTCCTTGAGATGTCCTCCCTTTGCTAGCTACTCCAAATGATCCTTGAGCACATGGCATTGTTCAATCGTATGGCCCTTCTCTCCGTGCTACATGCAATACAAACTCTGGTTCCTCCTCGCCAGGTCACCACCCATCTTACTCGGCCATCGAAAGTATGGCTCATTCTTAATGCATTCGAGGATTTTGTAAACAAGCTCTTTGAAAGTCATATTAACTCCTTCGACGTGTCGACTCGGATCCTCAATGGGGGCCCTCGACTCCTTTGCAACCCTCTGCTGAAACCTGTCAGGGTGATACTCCTTACGATACTGTAAGGTGGTCGAGGCCTTACCTTTGCCCTACAAGCAGTCATCCTCTAACCTTCTAAATTCCTCAATCCTTCTCATCAGTTGGTGCATTCCCTCAAGCGGCCGCATGGTTAAAGAGTCCCTGAGCTCTGAATCTTCAAGAAGACCTAGCTGAAAAGTACTAGTAGCAATCTACTCATTACCACTGCCTATCTCATTATAGAGCTCCCAATTTCTGTTCGTGTAAGACCGGAGGGTCTCCCCATTCCTCATCCTCATGGACAACAGGGTGCCAATGGGTTGTGTTACTTTGTTGCATGTGATAAACCTAATGCCGAACTCTTGGATCAACTCCCTAAAACTCCTGATGGAACCCTTCCTCAACCCATTAAACCATCTCATAGCAGTTGGACCGAGACTAGAAGGGAAAATCTTACACATCAACCCATCATTATGAGAATAAAGCGACATCATATGTATGTAGTGACTTACATGTTCAACATGATCGGTTTTTTCGTCATATATGGTAAATGGCGGGCGAGTAAACCACCTCAGCATCTTTGTGTGTTCTATGTCCTCCGAGAAAGGTGAGCAGGTCGCCCTCCTCAATGATCGGCTCATTGTGTCGAAGGCCGCATTATGATGGCAATGCCGACCATGTCAGGGAGACTCACTACATAGATCCACTGGTTCGTGGGACCTTTCCCTTGACCGGTATGAATCATTACCTCGGGACGATGGCCCCAGAATATAATCAGGGTCGATGGATGAGTTGTCCCACTCCCTTCTACGGCACCGACCCCTAAGCTCGATTTTCAAGTCATTCACTTGCTTTCGCAGGTTCTCTAGCTCCCGTTCGCAATCACCCCAACAAGATCGCTCGAGAATATAAGATACGGATATCTCCCCTTAAGAAGATCCCTCATCAAAATCCACCCTCGTCTTGTGCCCATCTTGCATATGCTACTGCTCCCTTCTTCGCTCCCTTTCTAACCTTATTTGGCCCCATGATAAGGCCCTATAACGATTTCCTCCTATAGAGCCCTCTCTAGCCTGTGCGCCTTCCATAATTTGCAAATACCAGACCAACTCGAAGCCCTCAATACAAGTAAGATTCCCACAAACGGTGTCAATTGTGAGTGGCAAGGACCTAGAGTAAGTACAAGTACTTAGGCCCTCAACTTATTTGTTAGTGGGCTAAATCTCAATTCTACTTTTGGGGCTCCAACCTCAACATGGTAACCTTCCTTCCAACTCTTAACTCTCCCCTGAATTTCCTGACTCCCCTCTATTTTCCCGTTGCTCTCTTAAGATCTATCTCACCAATTTTTCCCAACCCCCAGAACTATGGCCTAGACCTTCTTTTATACCCCTTCTTGAGTGGGGTGGTCATCATTTTTATTCCCACTCACTCACATATTCCCACGCTCTCAGAATCCTAAGGGATCCTCACGAATTCAAAGGATTCCCTTGGAACTTGTTCCAAACACCGGTTAAGGTTCGGTAATGGGTTCCTATTTGAATCACTAGTTCCCGATTGCTGACCTCCTTTGGACCGTGTATGGGATTCCTTTGTGACTGTCTCAGATTCCCCATTCCAAAAGGATCACTTGGGTAGGGCCGTGCTGAATTCTTTGTAGTCATCTAGTGATCGGGTTAGACATAAGGAAGCCCGGGGCAGTGTTTCTGTGGTACCCCAGGCTCACTACATTCAATGGGCCCTGGACTTCATATAGGACTTTGCTTGTATGGTCGGCCTAGTCCATCCGGCCCAGTTCACTCACAAGTTTAATCTTGAATATTAGTATAATTCTCATCATCAAATGATTGAAAAATATTCATACTCTAACCCATTGAGATTAAATCCAAATTCCGTCCATGTAAGTGACTTTTCTATATAATATATTTTTAGACAGGAAAAAGAGTATATAAGGCTATGATAAAGAGCAAAAGGATGATAATCAATTAGCAAGCTAAGGAAATCTTTGAAATATTGGAGCTCCTTAAGGGTGAATCAAATCCTACATTCCATAATCATGAAAAGAAGAAAAAGAAAGCAAAAAACAAAACAAGGTATCTCTCCAGCTAGAACCTTGGCTTATAGGTGGATAAGTGAGAAAATAATTAAGATTTTGGAAGGGAGTGGATTTGAGTGGAGTGGTAACTTTAACAAATATGAACACATCCCTGATTTTGAGAACACTTCACGTGAGGATAGGAATCCAAATTTTTTTCCTGACCAAACCAAACCCTTTGAAAAAAAAATTATCAAATCTCAATATTTTTATTTTGAGAACCATTACAAATCTGAATATAATATTATTGATATAAAATCATTATACTAGTAAAGTAGATTATAATATTCCATATAGGACTTTAAGGTCTCCTTAAACTAATAATTTAAGAACTTTAAGACCATAAAGAACCAAAATATAAAAGCAAGCGGCGCTGCTTCGCAGCCCCTCTTTTAAGGGTCGTGGCCTCGGAAAGCTCCAAATGGAATCTATACACGTTTTGTTTCTGTCACCAAGCCCATACAAAAAATAAAACAACCCTTACTCACACCCCACCTCTCTCTCTCTCTCTCTCTCTCTCTCTCTCTCTCTCTGCCTTCTGAAAAAAAAAATTTGTGTAGATTCGTACTTAATAGCTAGCTATGAGGAAGATTATGAAGTGGGTCATCTCATTTTCAGATCTTTCTTTTGAATTGATGATTCTTTCATATATATATATATATATATATATATATATATATATCTGCACCTAAAATATATATGTTACCTGTAGCGTCTTTACGATATAGATATTTGAGCCTTGAAAAGCTAGGGGTTTCCAAGTATCATTTTGTCAATATTTAGTATCTCTTTGGATACACATTTTGAGTTTCGCATTTTCTTTCTTTTTTGCACAGACTACAATCACTGTTATGGTTACTGTTTATAAATAGTAACCGGTACTGTTCAGCACTGTGCGAGAGACAAAGTTACTGTTCATGTAATGTCCATGAAACCCACAAGCACTTTATTCAGAAAAAAAATATATTAAAAATAGGTCTCACAGTACTATTCACATATTTAAAAATTACTTTGTTACAGTGTTTTCAGTTTTCAGCAATAAGTTCTATCTAAACGGACACTTAGTAGTACATTTTTGTGAGTTGTGGATAAGTCATACCATCCAAAGTTTATATTATCCTCTCTCTCTCTCTCTCTCTCTCTCTCTCTCTCTCTCTCTCTCTCTCTCTCTATATATATATATATATATATATATACCATTCAAAGTTTGTAGAATTTAGTTCTTATTTTTCGATCGTGTTTATAATTTGATTTGGTTCTGATTAAAAAATAATAATAATAATAATAAATTCTTAAAACTAGTTTAAGCATGTGGTTTTATTATTAGTTGCTCGTCAAATTCTTTGATTACATGCATTCAATAATATGGATGTTTTAACTAAAATTGCAGAAACGATGTTATCTTTTTAAAAAATAATAAATTAAACCATATAGTTCAATACAATTGCATAATTAGATATGGTAATCAATTTAATCACAAGTTCATAACACTTAAATTTTGTTCTTCATAACTAAAAATAATGGGATGGAATTGTTAAATGCGGCATGTGAATATGTGATATATACTTAAATAGTAATACCATCTTTATGGATATTAGAATCCTAAAGTCAAGAAGAAGAGCACATGATTCATACCGTGAGGGCAACTTCTTTATAGCATTTTCCCTTAATGAATTGATAATAGCTTCACAAGGTTGAGCAGAATGACAATTTAATAAAGTGCCATGTGCTTATAGTCATAGACATGTCCTGCTCAAATGGTTATTCAATTATACTACGGCAAATATAAAAGCTTTTTGATTATCGATAAATAAATAAATATAAAAAAGCTTTTTGACTAAAAGTAAAACTCACCTCTCTTCTAGTCCTATTGCTATATCTCTCTCCCAAGTAGTGAGGGTAGGCAGAGCAGTTTCATATTATTTTATAAGCAAATGCCCAGCTAGTCTGGTGGATTATGGGAACAATGAGCAGTCGATAGGGGTTGTTATCTGACTTTTTTTTTTTTTTTCACATAAACCATAATACATGCATGAGCATTGAGCAAGCACCAAAACTCCATTGCCCCCCAGGCCCCAGCTACACTAGCTTAAGAAGAAGAAAGCCTTTGAGGCAAGGTATAAGCTAGTGGGCCAAGGTTGTCCTTAAAGCTTTCTGCAACACCTAGTGCAGGTAAGTGGCCCGGCAGGCACATCGAGGCCTCCATGTTTTTTTTTTTTTTTTGGATGAGGTTGGTTGCTAAATTATAGTAAAAAAACGATGATGCCAATTAACCTAATTAATTAGTATAGTTTTCAATTAGCTCAATTTGTAAAACTTTCTGCCTGCACCAAAAAATTAATCAGTTTCTTACCTTGATGATAATGAACAATTATCATAAAAATCCTAACTACACCAAAAAAACTAATTGATGTGTTTGATCGGGTGATAAATAGCCATATGTTTTTATTATATATATAAAATAAATAAAAGAAGTATAAGTTTTATGGAATTTATATTTATACCAAATATTTGAGATTAAATTCTACTCACACTGGTAGAAGTGAAACGATAGAGGAAGGACTGTGACCAAGAGGGAAGAAAAATGTTTTCACCAATCGTAATTACTTATTAGGCCATGGTGTATGCCTTTGTTCTTTTTATTTGCCCAAAAGACAGTACCGGCTTATCTCAAAAAAAAAAAAGTCATTACTGGCAAAGGTTGGGCCTTCCGTTGGGCCAAGGTTCCCAGGGCCTTTTGCATTCGTGATGGTAATGACTGGTGTGAAGGAAAATGAATGCCCAGCCTGAAACTCTTATCAGTATATTCAGATTCTAGAACATATACTAAACCCAAATTAGTCCCTTTTTAATGGACGCAGCAACGCTAACCACAACCCCGCAAATAAAATTTTTTAACTCCACCACTGGGCCTCTGGCTCTCCAAAGCATAGGTCAGAGTGAGCTTTATTTTCTTTTTCTTTTTTATATTAAAAAAAAGTATAAACTCAAAGAATTTAAGAGAATTATTTTATGATGTGTTTAGATACTTTAATTTTGATTTTGATTTTGATTTTAAATCAAGATTTATGGATTAAAAAACTCCTGATTTGGGTTCATTTGTTACATAGGAGGATTTGAATTTTAGAATTTTTATATCTATTGTTTGGATGCTTTAAGTTCATATAAATTTGAATTTGAAATACCCACAAAAAGTCCTCTAAAACCTTCAACAGCAAAAAAATAAAATAAAAAAAGGCTCACGAGACCTCTAAAATGATAAACCATATACAATTATACAAACCCTCTAAAATTATCATAATATCCTAAAAAATGTTTAAAATGATATAATAGCCCCCAAATCTCCACCGTGATTGAAATACCACTGTATCAAGTATTAACAAATAAAATAAAATAAATTTGAAGCCTCCCAAATGATTAAAATTAACTCAAAACCTATAGTATGACGAAAATACTTTAAACATTCATTAATTAGGTGTTGAAGTTTATCAATCATAGTTATTGTTATATCATATTGTGGTTATTTTAGAATACCTTTAATACATTTTCTCTTTTCATTTCTATCAAGACTTTCAAAATATGAGAACAATAGCAACTTAACCAAATTGAAACCCTAAAATTTTTCAAAAATATGTTTCAAATGCGTTAAATCATCAATTATAGATTAATCTCCCCTAAGAGTTTGAGACTTTAATTTTTGTAAACCAATATCCTACAAAGCCACACACCAAATAATATCTACCTCTCTCTCTCTCTCTCTCTCTCTCTCTCTCTCTCTCTCTCTCTCTCTCTCTCCTAAAAACAAGTAATAAAATTAAAAATTAAGTTACAACTTTACTTAACTATGCATTGTCATGTATCCAAAATAAAGTATTTTTTTAATCACAATATATTTTTATTTATTTTTATTAAAATTTATAGCTCAACTATGATATTAAATTTTCTGTATGAAATTAACATTAGTTAAGTTTATTCATCAAACAATGTATTTATTGTATTAAATTAACCTTGATTTGGTTAGTATTAAATAATTTTATTTAATTAATACTTACATATAAAAAGCCCCACATGAATTTTTGGACTTAGGCCCCCCTAGCTTATACATTTATAGGGTAAACTACAAATTTGGTCATTATTCTTTACATTGAATGGCAATTTTGGTCTCTAACCTTTCAATTGTGTTAATTTGGTCCTTAAACTTTGTTGATACCCACTTTTGACAAAAGGGCCCAATGGCAAAAGAATCCCAACATTATGAAAAAAAAAATGGAGAAAGAAAATAGTAAAATGATGACCATTAGGCTAGAATGATAGAAATAATGGTCAACGGACCCACAAAAATAATAAATGGTTAGGAAAAAGGTAAATGGATCGAGGAAGCCCAAGGAATGAAGTAGTAAGCCCATGAGAATTGAAAGAGATAGAAAGAAAGTAAAAATGGGTCAGGGAAGCCCAAGAAAGGAATAAGTAAATTCATAGGGTTGGCACAAAGGCCAATAAGCCCGAAAGGTAAGGATGTGATAATTGGGTCGAAGAAACCCAAAGGACTTAGCAAAAACTCATGGAAATGAAAAAGGTAAGGAAGAACAAAATGGGTTGAGGATGCCCAAGGAATGAAATGGGCCGAGAAAGCCCAAGGCACGAAATGGGCTGGCCCAGCAAAAATGCTGGCCAGTAAGGCCCAAAAGAAGAAATAATATAAGAAATTGACATGGTAGGTGCTTCAGCTCATAAGCCTAGGATTAACAACAAGGTAAAAGGATAAGTGATATCCTAGCATTAGCAGGAGCAGTGCAGTGGCATGGCGTGGCATGACGGGAGTGCTAGCTAGACCACGAACACAAGATAAAAGGGGACATAGGCCAAGTAAAATAGAGAGAGAGCCTACACCCGATCAATGCCCAGTCCAAAGAGGAGATGGGATGCTAAGAACGAAAGCCCAAAGGCCCTTGTATCATTCACATTGCAAGAGTTAAACAAATGCCAGAACGTGTAGCAGAATCAGACAAACGCAGAGGCAATGACAAATGCGTGAAGACTAGAAAAGCAATGGATTCAGACAGAAGTGGAGCATGCATACAAGGCTCAAGCACCACCTACCTATGAAAGGGTGTGGTCTAGCGGTGAAGAGAAGTGGAAGCCATTTTGGGGTTTTCGTTCAAGCTCTTTTGGGAAAAATGTCTTACTAGGATGACATCTTGCCCAAAATAGGTAAACATGAGCTAGAATCACTAGATGCATGCTATAAAGGTTAGTAAGGGAGAGGTTTAACTCTCATCTGATGAGAGTATTAAGGGAGATAAGTGACAAAACCAAAGCCTTTTGTCTGGGAATGAGGTGTGGTGCACCCTAAGTAGTGTAATGGCAGTTGCTGGGCAGCCAACGGACTAGTGGGCAGTCCTGAAAGGCTATCTATAACAAGCCAAAAGCAGCTAAGAGGTAAAAATGGTAAATCTTGTCATGGCAGACAGTATAAAAGGCCATAGACGTGCATAGTGAGTAAGGAGAAGGGGACAACGGCAAATAGAAAAATAGAGAGATAGAAAGAAAAAAAAAACAGAGTAAACAAAGAAGAAAAGGAAAAAGAACACAGAAATCGAAAAGGGAGGGAAGAAACATGAGTTATAGGAGCAAAAGTATGCATCGATAAGCTACCCATTTTTCTCCCTCTTAATAGTCTATTCTCTAATAAACTAAGAATTTAAGATTAAGTTATCTAGGTCGTTTTTCCAAAGTGTGTAACTTCTACAAGAGGAACTCCATATGAGGTTACCCACATTGGAGATTGATTCTCATTTTAGGCTTGTGTCCGCTGAACAATTAAGCCAATTCCTATGGCAGATAAATCCTACTATTTACTGATGAATAACTAACTTGTTTTCTTACTGTTAATTTCTCTTTGCCGTGACCTTGTCACTCGAAATCATATTGTTATATCTTTCTTTGTGGTATTATTCATGTATTATTGGTAATAGTAAAAAAATGTTTTAGTTATCTAGTTGCATCGTGTTTCCTTTTATAATATCTGCAACAGTCTTTCCTGCCATGAGCACATGGTATGTTCAAAGTTCTTGCCAGGACGCGTATGTACAGGGATGGCCCAACTTGCGCACAAGATGGCTTAAGATGCGTTTTAATTAGATTAGACTAGTCTCGACTCTACCCTAGAAACACAAGCCGTGGCAGAGTAGGAGTAATCCAGCCCAAAACACAAAAAAGGCCCGCCACAACTTTTTTAGTACCATGTCAATTTAGTCCATACCTTTATCCCTTATATGGAAAAATCTAATGTGTCAAATGGAAAAGTAAAAAAATTATTTTTCATGCTACATCAACTGCCATGTCAAATTAAAAAAATAAAAAAAATAAAAAAATTCTGCTCACAATCGGATTCATCTCATAACTGGTTCTAAAATCCCTAAAAACTCTCTCTCTCTCTCTCTCTCTCTCTCTCTCTCTCTCTCTCTCTCATTATTGTCTTTGAAGAAGTGTAACCTTCAAGTCTATCCTTTAGTCCATCAAAATAAAATTAAAAAAAGTCTATCCTTAGGTGCATGAGGGTCCTCCTCCAAGGCCATTAATCTTTCTTAATTGACTCTACGCTATCCCATACTTTCTTCTTGGCCAAGAACAAAGGTTTTGGTTAGTTCAGTAACTTTGGTTCCATTAACTCTAGGAGCACAATAGGTGTATTTTGCGGCGCATGTGGTTCTTCTCCCATGATTGTTGTCTTTTCAATGTTGACCCTAGATTGCCATGTAATTTCTTCATGCCTACTCTTAAGGACCACAATTGCCTTACTGACTTTGGTCTCATATCTCTCTTTTTGGGCTAAAGGGTCCTCCTTCATGGCTATTGACCTCTCAAAGTTGATCCCAGAAATCATGAGATAGAGAGAACAAACCTGCTGCTACCAAAATCCTCCCCGCCAGAGTCATTTTCTGCAACTTGATCTTAACCTAAGTGAGAGTGAGAGTGAGGGTGAGGGAGATGAATCTGATGAGAGAGGAAGTTAGGGATTTCAGTTTTTCCCCAAATTTGA
This sequence comes from Castanopsis chinensis, assembly GCA_032878915.1. NCBI lineage: Eukaryota > Viridiplantae > Streptophyta > Magnoliopsida > Fagales > Fagaceae > Castanopsis > Castanopsis chinensis. The sequence goes on along the minus strand of JAVQMG010000122.1, from coordinate 30,900,601 downwards.
TCTCAACATGTGGATATTTTGATTTTTTTTTTATTTGACATGGTAGTGCAATTGGCAGGTGATGTGACATGGAAAATAATTTTTTTACTATTTTATTTGACACATCAAATTTTTCCATCCAAGGGATAACTGTAGGAACTCAATTGACAAAGTACTAAACAGGTTAAGGACGAAATTAACACAATTAAAAGGTTATGAATCAAATTGACATTTAGTGTTGTGGTGGGCCTTTTGTGTTATTGGGCTTTGATCTCTTCTACTGTACTACAACCCGTGATTCTGAGGTAGGAGAGTTGGGGTTGGCCTAAATAAAACACACCCTAAGCCAGTTTGTACACAAGTTAGTCCACCCTAGTATAGACATACCTTGACAGGAGTACTGAGTGTACGACGTGCCCACGGCAGGAACAACTGTTACAAACATTACAGTAAGAAATATAACATGGCAAAATAACTATAACATTTGGCAAATAATACTAACGTATAAATAAAGGGACATAGAAATCTAATAAGGTTATGACATAATAATACAACCGTGAATAAAAATGTTATAGCAAGTAGTTCAGTAATAAGGTAACAAGCTAATCATTTGTTAATCACAAAAGTGAAAATTGTCTGCTAAGGAAATGGGCTTAGCTTCTTAGCAAATGCAAGTCCAAAAATGGAGCCGATCTCCAATGTGAGTAACCTCAAAGAAGGCTTATACTATAAAGATTATGCACTTTGAAAAATGACCTAAATGGCTTAAAATTTAACTCTTAATTTCTCAAAGAATGGGTCTATTAAGAGAGAGAGAAATTGGTAGCCTATTGATGCATGCTTGTATTCCTATCACTCACTCTTTTATCTGGTTTATTGTGTTTTCTTTTCTTTTCTCTCGTTTTTTGCTTTGTTCTACCTCTACTTCTTTCCATGATGACGATGACTGATTCCCCCTTTTTTTCATCGTTCATAACTACCACGTTTTATACTGTCTGCCATGACAAAATTTACCATTTGTACCCCTCAATTGCTTTTGGCTTGCTATGGGCGTCCTTCCAAAACTGCCTATTGGCCTACCGGCTACCTAGCCACTATCATTGCACTGTGTTGGTTGCACCATGCCTTATTCCCAGACAAAAACGGCTTGTCTTGTTTCTTACCCCTTTTTGTTTTCACTACTCTCATCTGGATAAAGGTTAAACCTCTCCCTCACCTATCTCTATAGCATGCATCAAGTGGTTCTAGCTTATACTTACTTCTTTTGAGTAAGATGCCATCCAAGCAAGATATTTCTCCCTAAAAAAGTTCGAGCGGGAACCCAAAATAGACCCCCTCTTTCTTCCCACTGCCAAACCACACCCTCTGATACCCTTGACCAATGGCCCACCTCCCATGTATTGGTTAGGTACAAGTAGGTGATGTTTGGGCCCTTTATGTATGCTTCAATTTCATCTGAATCTATTCCTTTTCTGGCCTTCACGCCATTTCTGTTGCATTCGTATTTGTCTGATTCTGTTGTACGTTCTAGTGGGTGTTTAACTCTTGTGGCGTGAAGGATATGGGCTTTTGGGTTCATGTTCTCTATCTTTCATTTCTTCTTTGGATTGGGCATTACTTGGGCAAGAGTTATCACTTTCCTGCCAAGCCCATATTCTCCTTTCTTGCATATATGGACCTCTTGGCCATTGCTCCTACCATGTCATTCCACCGTACCTGCTATAACTTTATCCTCCTTTTGCTTCATGTTTTTCCATGGGCTTGTGATCAGCCCACTTCCTTGCAAATTTTCTGCTCCAAGCTTCCTAGGACCACTTTTCACTTCTTTACCTCTTTTGGGTTTTATTGGTCAACGTTCCTACTGTACCAACCTATTTCATTACCTTTTTACCTCTATTACTCCTATGAGCTTTTTGCTAAATTTTTTGGGCTTCCTTGGCCCAATTACCACATCTTTACTTCTAATTACTACTTGGGTTTATTTGGCTTTTAGGCCAGCCCATTGAGTTTACTAACTTATTTTTTGTGTTTCTTTGGCCCATTTACTCTCTCTTTACCTCTTACTAGTCTCATGGGCTTACTATTTCGTTCTTTGGGCCTCCTCAACCCACTTACTCTCTCTTTACTTCTTTTCATTCTTATGGGTCTGCTGGCCATCAATCCTGCCATTTTGACTTGTTAGGGCTTACTTTACTATTTTCTCTTCTCACTTTATTCATATTATTGGGCTTCTTTTACTTTTGAGCCATTTGTCAAAAGTGGACATCAACAAGTGTAAAAGATAAAGACCAACTTTATCCTTTATAATTTACCCATATTTATATTTCAAATTCAATTCAGATGGAGTATCGAGGAAGTAAATTTTCTTTTTTAAAAAAAGTGAAGTTATAAGTTTCTCTTAAAAAGAAAAAGAAAAAAGTGAAGTAATAAATTGAGGTTTCAAATTGCTTTAGGCTCTTTTAAATGCACATCACTGTAAATTTCTTTAAAAAATCCATAATTTTAAAAACCGGACACGTCAGGACCGGCCGATCTGACCAGTTCAACTAGGAACCGACCTTCAATCCGGTCCGGTTATGGCATAAAACAAAAAATGATCTAAAAACCGATAAATAGTACAAATCGGCCGGTTCAACCTAAAAACCGAAAATAGGCGCGGTCAAACCGATTACTAACCGGTTTGTCCTTTCCTACACATCTGATTTGATCTCAATTCTTCTCACACTCACATCTGATCTCAATTCTTCTCACTTCTCACTCTCAGTGTTCTCTCATGCCTCTCAACTCCTAAGTCCCACTATCTCACAAGTGGTGGAGTGGCCAATGACAAGGCCGTTTACCGAAGCAGAGACACCGTTTGGCTTATTAGTAACAGCCCAAACGCCGACAACCCGTACACCGTCGACACGTCCAAGGTGTACATGCAGTACGTTCTCTCATTGGACTCATCAAGATCAATTTTATCAAGAATTCCAAGGCGGCTGTGATGTAACGAAGGCCGAGCCGGCATAGATTCCGCAACCCAAATCTGCTTCTGGACGGTTTCTAGATCCGGACCCAACTTGTCCATGGATCCTAAACCCAAATCCGAAACCTCCACATCTCCACCTTTGCTCTTCGATTTCGGCTTCCGATTATTAGCACCAACAAGGGTTAACCCAAAGTCGGTATTCGACTAAGTCAACGCCTCGCCGCGCTTGAGGATCTTAACCTCCACATCTCCACCTTTGCTCTTCGATTTTATCTCTCTCTCTTTCTCTCTCTCTACTAATTTACTTTTGATTCTTTTTTCTCTTTTTTTTGGGCAACAAATTTTCTGCTTTTGATGATAATAAGCAAGCAATTATTGCTTATTTTAGCTTTGGGGTTGCTTTTTTGGATTCTTGTGAACAAATGGGAAAATGTTAAAGATTTAGAGGACTATAAGTTATGCTACAATTTGTTCACATATTTTTATCATAATGCTAATTGTGAAAGATAAAGTAAAAATGATGGGTTCACAATGACGCCGTCACAATTTATTTGTTATTTGTTATTTGCTATTTAGATGTAAATGTAAAGACTAATGAACTTATTTATTTGGTTTTGTTGAAAATTTATTATGTTAAAGATGATTGTTTTGTAACGTTATTATGTTAAATTCTTTAAAAAGATGTTATATACTTATATAATTCTTCTTTTTTTTAAAGAAAACATATTTATTATTATTGATTTGTTAGTTTTAGTATATTAAAAAATTATTAATTATTTATATAATTTAAATAAATAATAATTAAATTATTTATGACATCACCTGTTTCACTGTAAAACCAATAATTAGCTCATTTTTCTATCTTTTTAACGTATCGGATTTTAAAACCATGAAAAAAAAAAAAAAGAAAAAAAGGAGAGGTTTCAATCTGCTTTGCCAAACGACCGCTTAGTAGTCTACAAGTACCCTTGTAGCAGGAAGCGACTAGTCTGTAATCAAAAGGATCATCCAAAATTGGGCTAATAGGGAAAATGGCATCGGGTTTGGTATTACCACGGCCGGTGACCTTCGTGACCGGCAACGCAAAGAAGCTCGAAGAAGTTCGTGCTATCTTGGGAAACTCCATTCCTTTCCAGTCCCTCAAGCTTGACTGTAACTTTCACTATCTCTTTGATACTCTTTTTTTTTTTTTTTTTTGAATTTTATTAAATTAATTTCTTTATTTCTCAGTGCCAGAATTGCAAGGCGAGCCTGAAGATATCTCCAAAGAGAAGGCTCGCTTGGCTGCCATTCAGGTTCCCTCTCTCATATATATAGATATATGTATTAATTATGTATTGTTTATGTAAATATTGCTAAATTTTGTAATGGGTAGGTGAATGGACCAGTTCTTGTTGAAGACACTTGCCTCTGTTTCAATGCCCTAAAGGGTCTACCTGGTATTTTTTTTTTTTTAATGTATATATGAGTTGGCTATTCAATACTTTTTATTATATGTGAATTTTGACAAATCCCCATTTTGTTATATTTTCTTTTTTCACCCGTGCTTGCAAAATTTCAATATGATTAGTAACTATGTCATTTATCAAAATGCTTAAATTTCAAGTTTTTTTTTTTTAGCTTAAAACTATACATATAAGATAAGTTTATGGATCAAATAATTTGACACGAAATTTAACATACATGTTAAGAATACAGTAATCAAATAAATAGTTCTTGATCACTCTAATAGTACTTAAAGTTATACTGAGTGTAACTTGAACTTAACTCTACATATGTATAAAAGCTTGATCATTGATTTGTTTGGTTGTTTTGAAATTTTTGCAGGGCCATACATGTAAGTTCTGTTTCTCTCTTTTCATCTTAATCTCAAGGTGAACTTCTAATCTATATCTCATTAATTTTTGTTGAGGGCTTTACTCTATGCCGTTTCTGTCTGCTGGATGTAATTCTAGATTTATCATTCATATGATGAAGTAAGAGTGTAAGAATCTTTGTAGGTTATGTACGCTCTCATTTTATGAAAAGCTAAGCTACTTTGACCTTGAATCATCTCCTGTAACAGTGTTGAACATGATAGAATATTTCTTGTAATTTTTTTACTACATGTCCATGTTTCAATTCACCCTCTTAGTTGACGTATGTTTTGTCTTAGGCTGTATTAGGTTTGAGTATTTGAAATCAAGTGATTTTGAAGAACAATTACTATTATAAATTGCTTGATATGAATTTCAATAACACATGATAAATTGGGCATTGGAATTTTGCTTCAACAAAAACACTTTTGCTCTGAGTTTCATATAAAATCTAACACCAGAACATTTCAAAACCACATATTAGTAAGGATTAAGTCCATCTATAACTTTCACTAATAGAAAAATGAACATGTGCGGTTCTATCATGCCATGTATGGACAATTTGGGAGGAAAGAAAAGGGAGAACATTTGAGGGCCAGAAGCATTTTGTTTAGAGAGACTAGGGGTTGCATTTATCAGCTATGTAGTTTCTCTGCTGATGCTAGACAAGGTCAACCTTCTAACTTGTGTTACTTCTTGGATGTATTGTATTCTTATTCTTTTTCTAGGAGCAGTTGAGTATATGACATGAATGCTTAAATTGTTATCCTACATTGTTTTACGCTTCAAACATTTTTAATGCAAATAATTTTACATATAAAAAAATTGTTATCAGAGGTTTGACACTTAATCCTCTTTGCTCATTGCTGCACTTCTTCTGACCATAAGATATGAATCATTTCCTTCCTTTTCAAAACACATATTTGGAGCACAAAAGTTGTACTTAGCATAATTGGTGGACATTTGAAAATTGCAGAATTTTGAGGACTACATAATATATCTATTAATATCGTAAGACAGATCTATCTTTTACTTAGAAGGGTCCTTCCATGCATATGTCTCTATGACATTGCTTATATATTTGATCCTTCAAATGGAAGACAATCTTTTGACCAAGATTTCTACCTCATCTTATCCTTTAAACAGTTGCAGTGAGAGTTTTTATTGGACCAAGCTATTTATGAAAGTTTGGACTTGGCTTCGGAAAAAACTTGTTTATGTTTGTTTATTAAGCAAATAAACAAGCTGAACTTAAACATAATAATATACTTGTGAACAAGCTCATGAGTATGAGACTCAATTTAAGTATATATTATTATATATCTATATGTACACATGTATAAAAATATACTTATATAGACTTGAGATTGGATTCCCTAAGTTTGTAAATAAGTTCATAAAGTATCAAATTATTGTTTGCAATGTATTGACAATATAAATAGTCTGTTTTGTAGTAAAATTTATATAATTTTTGATAATTCAAGGCTTGTGAATCTAATTTATAAGTTTATAAATGAAAATCATTTTGTCTAATTAACTCAAATAATATAATTTCAAATATAATTTACTTTTTAATTATTAGTATAGATTTATGAAGGGGTTATAAATTTATTCATTTTTTAATTGGTAGGAGTCAAAAATTTTAGTCCTAGTGTTTACCATATGTAGGAAAGGAATAAGTGAATCAAGTGACTCGTGAAAAAGCTCAAGCATATTCGGGGGAAAAAAAAAAAAAAAAAAAAGCTTGAACTTGTAATCTAGTTTGATGATGGGCTCAAGCTCTGATCATGTTCGTAATACAATTAAATGAATAATCTTGGACTTTTAGTACCCAACTCAGCTCAGCTTGTTAACAGCTGTGATTGTAGAAGCTTGAGGGCTAGGTAATATCTCTTAATATTGTAAGAAAAATTTCTTTTACTTGGAGAAATGTCCTCCCACACATTATGTTTCTATGAAGTTGCCTATAAATTTGATCCTTTTTAAGGAAAACCTTTTAAACAAGATCTCTTCCTTATCTTTTGACAAGAGTTTTCTGTAAGATAATGGAAAGAATGTACCCAAGCATGCAGGGTGTATACATGGGTTGCAATTCAGCAATTATCTAAAGTTGTAACAATCAGGAAATTTTAACAGATTACAAACAAAATGACTGGTGAATGCAGTCATCCTGTGAAACAACAAATGTAAGAAAATCATCTTCAGTTCTGTTCAACTCCTTCAAATGTCCATCTATTACATTCTCTCTTCGTTTTGATTGGAAAAATAATATTATTGAAACGAGACTACTTTGTGAAAATAAGCACAAGTATCCTAAAGAATTACAAAGGGAGAAATACCTACATTCTCTCCAAATAGAAATAGTCAACAACAGGTGTAGTGGGATAGCTTTGCAAATATCTCCATTTCCGTGTCTGCCAAAATGCCCCTTTCAACATGCCAGCAAATCAATCACCTTCTGAGGCATGACCTGCTGCATCCCAAAGAGACAAAGCACAAGAGACCAACAATCTCTAGCAATGTCATAATCAACAGTTGAAATAATCAACTTAGCTTGATTACTGTAATGACCCATTGTTAATCATTAGTAATTTCATCATATTAGAGGTTCATATGAGAACTAGATTCTCAACGGCTGATTAATTTTTTAGTGAAAAAGAAACCAAATTAAGAAGCACTTCAAGCCCAAATTTAAAGCTTACGATTATTTGAGTTATTCTAGAATTCTTGCTTCTTTGACTTTTTCCTAAAAAGTTTAAGGTCATTTCTCCTTTTGTATGTATTTTTCTATCTCTTGTGGAATGGAATAAAGTGCATGTACACTCCAATTAATACGGGAAGATTGAATGTGAGAACATTAGGAATCTTCAATCAAGCTTTGTTGGGCAAGTGGTTAAGGAGAGGAAACGATGTAGGTTTGGGGGTTTATCAATCTCTTTGTCTTCAGGGTTCACTGTACCTGAGGTTTGTGGGTATCTACTCAAGTACATTTTGTTCCCTTCAAAACTGAAAATGAAATACAAACTCAGTTTTCATAAATTAGATCTTAAGCTGGGTTGATTTGTTCATAGTATACAGAATGTTTTCGCTTGACAGACAGGACTAAAAATGGCATATGTTTGCCTACATGTAATTTATAAAACGCTATGAAGTGGGAAAATCTCTGCTGTTTCTGCTCATGATTTTAAGCTCCATCAAGCTCAATCTTAATACTACTGAATTCTAACATTGCATTGGTTTTTGGTTACCAGTGTAGTTTTAATATTATTTGTAAATCTGGCCTTAAATTTCTTGCTTTGCTGTCCACCTCTGATGATCATTATCTAAAGAGAATATTATGCAATGCAGCAAGTGGTTCCTGCAGAAGATTGGTCATGAAGGTGGTTGTCGTATGCTTTAATTTATTTTTTATGCCCTGCTAGTTTTGTTTTTACTTGATTCTTATCTCATCTGTTCCAGGTCTAAACAATCTCTTGATGGCATATGAGGATAAATCAGGTTATGCTTTGTGTGCATTTTCATTTGCTCTTGGGCCCAATGCTGAACCCATTACATTCCTGGGGAGAACTCCGGTATATCTCAGTAGTTCTATATTATGTTATTCTGAATCTCTGATGAGTGATTAAGATATATTTCTTTTGAGCAGTTTCATTTAGATAATTTACCCACATACCTGACTTGTAATAGAGTTGCCTATACCTATATAAAAATTCTATATTGATAAAACAAGTAATCAATTTGTTTAGGAGGACCATTTTATTCTGCCTGGTCCAGTTTATTCTGCTTATGCCCTAAGTGTAAGCAACTTAAAATGATATCTTTAGATAGAACAAGTGGTTGGTTTACTTTGAAAGCAATACTGTAGGCAACTTCTGGTTCTATTAATACTCATGCGAACCTTTTAACAGTAATGCAATGTATTAAGGTGCAATTCCTGCAATGTGACTTAACTGGCCCAGTTATAAATTATAATATGCCAACTCAATTAAAAATCCAACTCAACTCCACCTCACCCAATTACTAACGGAACCCAAAAAATCTCTCTCACACTCCACTAACCTACCTTCTCTTTTTGTTACCTGCTGGACCACACTGAGCTTTAGCCTTCTCAACCAATAGGTCCTGGCCATTCCCACACCTCAGTCTCAATCCTTAGGGAGCTGCCAAAACTCATTTATTTACCAAATACTAAGACTCCAAGACAGACACGCATGCTAAAATTTAATAATAATTATAGAAATACTTTTATATTCTTAATACATCAATTAAATAATTATATCATACTCGACAATTACTGCTTCCTTGAATTTTTTCCCCTTTTTAATAAAGTGAAATAATTGAAAGTAATATCTTTTTTTTTTTTTTTTTGATAATAATTGAAAGTAATATCTAATATGACAAAGTGAGTATTGCATATAAATCACATAGATTCCTGCAAATTATTTCAAAATGAATTTATAACTTGCTTGTGCATTGCATGGAATTGCACTAACATATGATTTGTGGCTCACTTGTTAGGGGAAGATAGTTCCTCCCAGGGGACCTAATGATTTTGGGTGGGATCCCATTTTCCAACCTGATGGCTATGAGCAAACGTAATCTCATACTTCTTCCATTTCGACTTCTGTGATATCAGTGCTCAAGATCAGTCTGATTATGACATTTTTTTTGTGCGTGTGTGTGTGTTTGTGTTTGTTTGTTGTAGTTATGCAGAGATGCCAAAGGAAGAGAAGAACAACATTTCTCACCGATCAAAGGCACTTGCTCTGGTGAAATCTCATTTCACAGAAGTTGGATACACTTTCCAGATAGATCCCTCTGCCTGAGCAAGCTACGTATTGTTTTCTTGTAGCCATTGCATGATGTAACTTTTGTTGTGAACACTAGCTTTTCACTTAGAATTAGTGCTTCAATTCTAAATGCCCCCTTGGGGAATGGAGAAGGGAAAGAAGGAAATGGAGTATTTAGTATTTACTACTATCTAGTTGCACTGAGAATTTGGTGGAGAGCAGAGAGTAGATTGCTTGAATGACGGAGAAAAAGTTTGTGGTTGATAGTATCAAACTGAGGCTATATATGAGAACAAGAAGCAAAATAAATTAACTAATAGAACAAACGATCCCTTTCACTTGAATATAAAATTCAGGACTTGGTTTGGGCAATCTCTGACCCAAAACTTCTCTTTCTGGCTCTTTAGTTTTGGGTACAGTCAATGTTTGTCCTCCTGGACATGCCTATGACTAAATGATCCCATGTATTGCTAATGGTGTCTTGTTTAATCTTTGGATATAAAAAAATTTCAGCCGACTCTAGAACCAAAAATTATACTTGAAAAGAAACTACCGGAGGAAATGAGCATCCAGTTTGTCATTCACTTTGGGTTAATTGCCAATGTAAAATTCATAGAGTGAGGTGGTTATAAAGGTTGATGGAGAGCACAATCGCCTAAAAGGACTTGAGTTATTGATGAATGATGAGTGCTACTTTAGGTCGTTGAGGTGAGATTATTGGATTAAGAAACATGCAAAATGGAAAAACAGGTTTACATTGCTTACCTTTGCTGTTAATGTCATAAAATAGACGAGAAGCCTGGGTCAGAGTCAGAGTCAGAGTCAGAATCAGAGTCTGAGTAGTAGGGACCGTCGAAAGCAATAAAATGACAAGAAAAACAAAAACGAAAGGGGAGGAGGCCTAACTAACTTATGCTGTTCGGGCTATTTTCATCTTAAAGGAGATAGGTAGGCCTAATAGTCTGTATTGGATAGCAAACAAATTGGCCCAATAACCCCCCTTCTTTAATTTTTTCATTTTTGTAAAAAAAAGTTTATACCAATTTTGTCAATCAAAGTCTTGGATTTAAAAATTATTTCACTCCGAAGTCAATGCCTATTTCTGTTATTTATTTTTTGTTGTTATGGGCAGTAATGGAGTAGGGAAAAATAGAGAAACAATTAATTAATTTGCATTTCACTTAAGCCCAGTCATGAATTAATTTGGCAACCATTGAACACTGAGGGTAGAGAGAGAAATCCTCATGAGAAAGAAACTTTTGCCAACGCCCCATGATAAAAACATTAGATACATTATGTTGCCAATGTTCCAACGATAGCATTTTCTGGAAGATAACTCGTTTTCTAAATCATATAATTTTGGAAAATTAACTCATTTTCTTTCTTGTGTTTGGTTGCAACTTGAAAAGAAGGTAAAAGATGCTTTTGCTGATGCTTGGTACAAGCCCAAAAAAAATAATAATAATAAATAAAACACAAAAAATAAAACGCTAACAACATGAACTTTATATACCGAAGCTGCATCTCCCAATAATGTTTATCACCAAAGTACGGACACCACACACGCACAGTAACCATTTCAAATTCAACTGCTAAATTTATGACCCCCATCATAATTAAAAAAAAAAAATACAAACTTTACTTAAAAAAAAAAAATCACATAAGCAATAAATTAGAGTATATATTTGTCTGTAATTCAAATAAAGAATGGTATAAGGCTGACGATAAGAGAGATGGGTAAAGAGGGGAGAGGGAGGCGAGGGTGCAGAAGAGACTAGGGAGAGAGATCTGCGTAATGTTGGCGCTAGTGCGTGGTGGGGTGTCGAGAGTCACTTTCCTGTGGCTTGTCTTCTGGAAAAAAATAGTGAAAAACTAGTGGAACAAAAACTATAGTGTTTTCCGTTGACTAAGTGGTTAGTTTTTCGTTGACCCAAGTTTTTCAATTTACCAAATACTAAAAAATGCGAAAAATCATTACATTATCTATAGAATGATTTCCACTTAAACAAAGAGAGTAACGAGCAAATGATTGCCATAAAAGTGAAAATTGATTATCTAGGTGAAACACAGTTTTATTACCAATTTTTCTGCTTCATTATTACCCATAATAATGGAAATAGGTAGGGGCTTCAAATTTAAACAATATCATAAGCTTGGCACTTAAATTGACAAAATATTAAATAAATAAATTTAGGGACCTCAAGTTACAACTGGTATAACTCCATAAGAGTTACACATTTTTTAAACCATTGATTTCCATTAGATCTAATGTTTAAAAAAACACTAGTGATATGCCATATCTAATATTATTAAGTCATTAAATTCTCTTCTAAAAACAAACAAAAAGTCAATAAATGCTTTCACCCCCACCCCACCGTTTTCTTCCTCTTCTTCTATCGCTCTCTCTTTCTCTCTCATTTGCCAGGACCCCATAAACTCCTCCAATGAACCAAATAAATCAACAAGGGAATTGATACATAGTAATTCTATTGGTATTAATGCATTTTTCCCCCTGCTCACTATTACAAGTATTGAGTTTGCATATAGGGCATCAAAAAGCTGCATAAAATCCTTTAAAAAGACTTATTAGAAGTACCACCATCATATGTATTGAGTTCACATACAGGGCATTTAACATTGTCTAACACGGAATAGCCTTTAGACTACAACATCTCTACAATATCTTCATTTGAGATTTTGGGTGTAGGGTATAACTTAACTGTTAGGAATACAGAAGAGTTAAGGAAAAATGCACCAATTCGCATCCAATCTGACATTCCCATCATAACAAATTAAAATTAATAAATCGGTTGGTCTACTAATGCAAGGAATGTTATTTATTACTTATATTTGTTTACTTAAGAAGAAATTGTCAAATAAAAAATTAATTCAATCGTTGCCAATTCCCCTGAAATCTATTTACACAGATGAATATAATTCACATCTAACTGAAAAGATGAAAAATGCTAATGCTTTATCCCTCGTTGATTTATTGGGTTCATTGGAGGAGTTTATGGAGGTCCTAGCAGATGAGAGAGAAAAAGAGAAGGACAAACGAAGAAGAAGAAGAAGAAAACGGTGGGGTGAAAGTGTTAATTGACTTTTTGTTTATTTTTAGAAGAGAATTTAATGACTTAATGTATTAGATATGGCATGTCACTAGTGTTTTTTAACCATTAGATCTAATGAAAATCAATGGTTTAAAAATGTATAACTTGAACTCATTTTATATATATATATATATATATATATATATATACACACACTAGCCTCATCACACTCGCTTCACGTGAGATAAGGCTTTTTTTTTTTTTAGTGGTAGTAGCAAAAAAAAAAAAAAAATCTATGTTTTTTATTATTTATATAATTTTTATTTTGAGAATCTAATTTACAATTGGATATATAAATTTGAAAATTAATAGGAAAGTGACCCTATTTTTTAGGTAATGTTTTAATGGAAGTTAGGGTTGTATTTTTAATGGATTTTTTTTTTTTTTTTGTCTCTACTTAAACATAGGAATTTAAGAGGATTTTAGAACAAAATAAAAATCCAGATTGTCCTTTAGTTTTTTTTTTATTTAGATTTGTTTTTGGATAAACGTGGGGTGTTTAACTTATTTTTCTATTTTAAAAAAAAGAACAATAAACGTATAGTTGCTTTGAAGAAGTGGGTTAGTAGAGGAGTGTTCCTATTTTGTAGGCAAAATTTTAGTGTAAGTTAAACATGTATTTTTACCAAACTATCATTTAGTTCTGTATGTACTTAAACTTAAGGACATAGGGGTATTTTGGAAAAAAAAAAAAAAAAGTCTGGTCCAAACAGGGGCAGCCGCTTAAATAGTAGTATAAATATATCTGTATATATTAAGAAGATTCAAAAATTTAGTTATTGCTTTTTTTTCTGTAAAAAATACCCCTAAATTAATTAACCAACAACTTAAAAATGAGGTTAAAACAGTAAATTGACAAAAGAAAGTTAGTTATTGCTTTTTTTTACATTCAAAAATACCCCTAGCTGAAACTTAAAAATAGGGTTAAAATAGTAAATTGACAAAAATAATAAATTCTTACTTCTATGTTTAAATGCATTCCTGCTTCTAATAAACTTCTACTTTTACGTTGATTTAAATTCCTATTTCTACTCACTAACTCCCTACAAAATAGGATCACTCATTTGTTAGTTTTAAAACTTTTTCAATTTACAAAACTCACCCCACGTGTTCATCACACCCTTAGATTTTATTTTTTATTTTTTTTGTGATTGGAAAAAGTAGAAATCCCAAATTATAATAAATGCAAATTATTAATCTTCACCCAAGCGCGTGCTCAGAGGTTAGTATGTATTTTTGGGATGTTGTGGCTCGTGAAATTATTTGACACTATGCAAAATGACCAAAATACCCCCGAAATTTTAAAATGACAAAAATACTCCCGAAACATGAAAATTACCAAAATACCCCTCAAACCTAAAATATGACTGAAATATCACATAAACCTAAAAAAATGACCAGAATACCCTTGAAACCTAAAAATGACCAAAATACCCCCTAAAACTATAAAATGACCAAAATACATTTGAAACCTAAAAAATGACTAAAATACCCTCAAACCTATAGAATGACGAAAATACCCCTAAACTTTTAAAATGACCCAAATACACCCAAAACCTCTAAAATGACCGCAAGTAATCTGAAACCTCTACAATTACCAAAAATGAAAAGGGATCAAAATAGCTCTAAACCTCTAAAATGACCAAAATACTCCTCAAAATATCTAAAATGACCAAAATATCACTAATCCTATAAGATGAATACAATACACTCGAAGCCTCTAAAATTACCAAAATAGGGGGTTTGGGGTATTTTGAATGTTTTGAGGGTACTTTCATCAAATTAAAGGTTCTAATAGTATTTCAGAAATTTTGTTGTTTTGAGGGAATGTCACTAATTTTTTAGATTTTAGGGGTGTTACGTTAATTTTTAGATTTTGGTGCTATTTCAGTAATTTTCTAGGTTTTCGAGGTCCTTTTGTCATTTTTTTTTTGGTTTTGGGGATATTTTAGTCATTCTTTAGGTTTCAGGGGTATTTAGTCATTTTTTATGTTTAAGGGGTATTTTGGTCATTTTTTTAGTTTTAGGGGGATTTTGGTCATTTTTTTAAGGTTTAGGGTGTATTTTTATCGTCTTATAGGTTTAAGGGGTATTTTTGTCATTTTATAGGTTTATTGGTGTTTTGGCCATTTTTTAGGTTTAGAGGTTATTTTGGTTATTTTTCGATTTTAGGGGTACTTCGGTTAATTTTTAGGTTTCAAAGGGTATTTTGATTATTTTTACGATTAGGGGGGTATTTTGGTCAATTTTAGGTTTAAGGGGGTAATTTGGCCATTTTCTTAGGTTTAGGGGGTGTAAGGACACAATTCAAGCCTGGATCTAAACGCGTGAAGAGGACAGGCCCAAAGAGCCTAAAACAATGAAATTTGTAGAGTGTGGGTTTGAAACCTAGGTTACTTTGGACATTGAAAAACAAAGACGTTGGGCTAGGTCCACGAATCACAAGCAAAGAACCTTCAATGTATCATAAGCTCTCCTCGGACGTAAATTGTCTTTAAGAACAAAGAAAAATCAATACAGAAAGTCCTCGGCTTACATCCTAGTGAGACCTGAAGCTGGGTTTGGTTTTGCAGGTTCCGATTGGCGCATTTGTTGGGTTTAGGTTTGGTTTTCCTAGTAAGATATTTACGTGAGGAGAGAACACAAACTGGAAGGATTTAAAGCTGAGGCCTAGAAGAATGCTACACAGACCTATGAGGAGTGAAGACCTATGAGAAATTGAAGGTGAAACCTGAAGCTATGAGCATAAGGAGTTGAAGAAGGTGAGACCTAAAACTAAAGCTGTGAGCGTGAGGAATGAGGAGATGCACTGCCAGCACATGAAACTCGAGTTACTACAATGAACTCGAGTCTAATAGATTCAAGATGTAAGTTTCCTAAATAGTTTAGAAACAATGCTAACTAATAAAATTATTAGCAAAATGGTGTTATTTTGCAAAAAAAAGTCCGGGCTAGAAGGTTATCTTTTTACAAAGCAAGAAAATGAGGGAACAAAGCCATAAATGGATCAAGATTATAGGACTTGTAGGTTTGGTACAGTTTGGTAGAGCCTTATCAAACCATAATTTTTTATTAAATACTACTTTCTCAAACATCAAATTTTTTAGAGAAATATTGTAATGTTTACAATATTTTTACAATAAATTCTAATAGTAGGTTATTACGAGTTGTTATTGGTGAGGCAAAAAAATAATTTCAGTGATAAGTTCAAATTAGAATTAATAACAACTAACGACTTATGATTTGTTGTGAAAATGTTATAGACGTAGCACTTCTCAAATTTTTAGGTACAGTTTTTTTTTTTTTTTTTTTTTTAAGATTTGACTTACTTTTAGTATTTTTTTTTAAAACTAGAATCTCCTTTTATTTTAATGAGAAATAGCCACATCATCTATTAACTAAATAAAACATGATAATTAAAATTTACTACCACTTGTTATTGTATATTTAAAACAAAATAGTATATCTAATTAAAAAAGTAGAAGAGGTAACCAAACCCTTTTTTTTATACTTTTTTTTCTGAGTTAAAATGGTAAGTTAGGTACAACTTTTTTTTAACAATCTCATTTTCGTAAAAAATAATTGTACATCCATCTCAAACGGTGTGATAAGAAAATGAGGGTAACAAATCGACAAAGACATAAACTAAGAAAAAAAACTTGGCCTTTTCTATGACATGTTCCCTCATCAGTAGCTTAAGGAATGGCTTGGAGAAGTGACTTGGGATCTTATTTTGATTCGAAGTGTGCTTTTGGCTCCAACTTAAAAAGTCAACTTATTTTACAATTCAGCTCATTTTTTTTATTATTTATGAGCCTCACTGCACCCTTTGGTACTATTTATGAGTCCTACTATATTATTTCAGCTAACTTTTACTTTTATCTACAATACTTTCAGCAAAAAAATTTTAATTTCAACAAAATAAGCGGATCCTAAACAGACCCTAAATACATTAAAATTTCTGCGTAAAATAATAGTAGGAGATTAACCTCATTGCTTAGCTCCCCTTCGCTATGAGCAGGTATATATAATGTAACAAATATATGAAACCACTCTTTATATTATGAGATTTGTCCTTATGTGAGATCCACCCTTATCAGAGATATATATATATATATATATATATATACACACGATATACAATATTCTTTTTCCTTTCTCACAAGTTTTTTTTTTTTCTTTCTTCTAAACAAGCAACACCAAGCTTATGCAGGCCTAAACCCTAAACTGGCTCCAATAATTTTGTTATCTAATTTCCTACACTTTCATCTTAAAAAAAACCTACACTTCTAACTTTAGAAAAGAACACCTTTCTTGACAATAATTTAAAAATAATTAAAACAAAGAGCTTAAAATAGAATTCTTAAACGTACTTAATTAAAATTAATAAATTACAAGTCTAACAACAATAAACTTAAAATTATACTAAAAAAAGAAAAAGAAAAACTTAAAATGGTTTCTAATATTAGGTTTTTGTCGCCGTCCCTAATTGAGATGCCTGACTGGACTTCCAAAAAAAAAAAAATCGACTGTAACACCCAAAACCGACTTATCGATCATGAATTATGATTACTGGTACATTATAGCTCCGTTCGTCCAACATTTCTCCACTTTCTTATATGTTTTTTTTTTTTTTTTTAATTATTATTTTAAAGGGGCAATATGTTAAAACTACAGTCAATGTTAGTTTACAGTTTACACATGACAATTAATAAATGGAAATTTCCTAAAGGTTGAATTTTGGCGTGGAAAAATAGAACCCAATAGAGAATGAAAAATGGTACACACACACACACACACTTAAATGCTTGGTAGTGGGGTTTCTCAAAAAAAAAAAAAAAAAAATGCTTGGTAGTGGGAGGTTGGTCTGAGGTGACAGCTCCAACTCATGTACAACATCAACATGTCTACAGTACAGTGTGTAAACGAATATGTAAATGGCCCCATTACAGAGAACAAGTTCCTAGCATACTCTGTCCCCCCATCTCTCACATGCAAAACCATGAATTTTCCATCATCTAACATGTGAATTAGGTCTCAATTCTCATTACTGCCTCTATTTCATTTTCAGGTCCCCATAGCCATGAAAGAGTACCACGGACATGGTATGTGTGGAAAGCGATCATCATTTAATTCTTGCCTAACACCAATAGGGCATTTGGACTCAGGCCTCATGGGAATTGAGTTTTAGTGTTTATGTTCCGCATGGTGCTGATAATAAATTCTCTTTTCTTTTTCTTTTTCTTTTTCTTTTTTCCTGGTGGACGGTGTTTGTTTTATACGGTGTGTTTTCATAACTTGAAAATGTGAAGTGTTCAAGTTTTTGCCTTATCTTAAAGTATACTCATCACAAAGAAGGGAGAATCCTTGAATACCCAAATGTCAAGTTTCACTTTTCTCCTCGTATAAATTGGGAAAGAGAATTTACAACACTCATAGCATATATAGGTCATCACAATTTTTGTGTTTGATTTATAAAATCTAAGGCAAATTGACTAACTTTAACAGTGGAGCATCATTTTGGTAAGACCATAAAGGTGAAAAGGGTCATGTTGTTAGTTAATGACTTAATGGCATGTGGGTTTGCCGGTGCGCACATGGAAGAATCACAGCTGCCAGCAGAGTATAGAACATTGCCAGATGAGCATAATAATAATTTTCAAGACACTAACAAATTGCACAACCAAAAGTAAAAGATTGCTTTCATTGCCAAAGAAAAAGCTACAAGTAAAAAAGAGAAACATCACTGCTATTTGCTATCATCTGTAACAAAGTTTTCCCGTAACTCCAATTTTGACATTCATACTATTGCTTGTATGACTAGACAAAACAAAGAGGAAAAAAAAAAGTAAATTAAGGAAAAAAAAGGTGGGGGCAAAGAAAAGCACAAATCATTCAAATCCTATAAACTCAAAAGACAGAATAGTATGGAGGGACCAAGACAGAGACACTGGAAAGAGACAGATGGACAAGCGGTGGTTAAAGTTGAGGGCTGAGTGATGAAGCAGAGGAGAGGAGGAGAATGAGGAAAACAAAATGAACAACGCTTCCGCACCTGCTCCTAAATTGGCATTTGTGTTTATCAGTTGAAGCAGGCCGAGGTTGAGCGATAAAAGATTGACAAACCAGAATGAGGGATATAGTTTCAACAATATTTACTGACACGTGTAAAAAATGTACACTTGCCAAAAATATGGTGAAACAGAAAGATGAAAAGAAAACAATGGATGATGGATATATTGGGTAGTGCTGTAATGTAGTAAATTTTGAAAATCAAACAAATTAAGTAAAAATGGGTTTTCTTTGGCCAATTTAATTGAGTGAGATACGCTACTACTAGCACTGGTGGCCTCTACGGCAAGGAAGTGCACCAGAACCGGAAGTAATGGAGGCAACCATAGAAGAAGACTTGGCTCCCAAGCTTGAGGCCCTAGCATAACTGGCTGAAGCTCCAGCTCCTGAGGGAGTGAAGTAGGCACCATTCAACATCATATCTCCCTCTGACCTCCAATTCCAGCCCTTCCACTGGCTTGCAGCGGTTTCCACCCTCTTAGTCACCTGCACAAATCAATAATAAATCCAGTACACGCTGCTTGCTTAGTACCAAATTGCAATGACAAAACCATAGAGACTAATAACAGCAAGAGTTTATGAATTATATGACACCTCTTTTGCAAAAGGGTTTGTTGGTGCTGCATATCTGTTGCCCTGGCTATTGATGGTAGGATTTGCACTTCCACCAATGGCATACATCTCCCAGTGAGTGTAGTCGTTGTTCACAACATGGAAGTACCCATGTCTACACCTGCATTATTAATCGGGGATTGATTTCTTGTCAGATTAATTTAAAACTTTATGAAACAACCAAGCCAAGTTATTATAAACAAAGTCATCCTTTGTTTCTTTCAGGAGTAAATTCATGTTCCAGGAAATTGATTTTTCATTGAAGTTGGACAGAAGCAGCAGAAGTTATTATTACCTAGGCATTCTCTGAATAAGTCCCTCTCCAAAATGGTTGTATGCGATGGTCACTTGCATTTGCTTGTCTCGTGTGTAAGAATCACTATGGCCCAAAAGCATCACCTGTTTTTCCGGCACATTTAATGACAGTGTCAGTCTTTTTTATTTTTATTTTTTCAATTAACAAAACTAATTAATTCTTGAAGAAAAAGGGTTAAAATGGATCGAAATGATGCAGAGTAAACGCACCTCATTGTGGTGGGTGAAATGGTTGTTGGAAATGGTAATTGAAGTTGAGCCCATGACAGCATCAACAAGGCCATCAGCACAATTAGAGAGAGAATTGTGATCAACCCAAATGTGACTTGCACCAAAAATGGAAACACCATCCCCATCAGCCATAGTCCTCCACCCATAATGACTTGGAGAGCTCCTCACCAAGGCATTGCCAGTAGGCTTGCAGTCATGGATGTGTAAACCATGAACGATAATATTAGTGACATACTGGATAGTGATGCAAGCACCGTTAGCAATGTGGACATTGACCCCACGACCATCAATGGTCTTAAAGCTGTTCATGATGAGCTCCTGCTTCAATTGAATCACCATGTCCCTCTTGAACACAATCCAAAGAGGCTCTTCCTGGATAACAGCGTGGCGCAATGTGCCAGGCCTGGGGTTCACAGGGTCATCATCACCGGGGTCAGTCACCACATAGAAGCGTCCATCACGGCCACCAATGGCGTTTCTGCCAAATCCAATGCCGCAGTCTGCAAGGCGCTTGCGGTTTTTGTGCCAGTTTGGATCACAACGCCAGCAGTCGTCAATGGGATTACCAGTTCCACATGAGAAGAAGCCTAGCTTCCTTCTTTCAGTACTGTTGCGGATGCTCCTGCATATATGCCATATCATCCATCCATCCATCAAATACATGTACCATATTATTTATTTATTTATTTTTTGGATCAATTTGTTACAACTCCAATGTTATGTTATTAATTAGTTGCATTACATTAATGTATTTCTGGTACATTCAGATATGCATTATACATTTTGTACTATGATAATTGCTAGTATGTGAAATGAAAAAACTAGTAAGTCCAACGTGGTGTGTCGGTGGAGGTAATTTTCTCCCATATGAGACCGACAAAAAAACAAAAAAAAAACTAGCAACAACTAGTTTTGTCAATTAGTGAGGCAATTGGTCTTTTTCAGTATAACGGATATAACTTTTCTGTCCTAATTTTGGAAAAAAAGCAAGTCGGCACATGGGTTAAGCTATTATAACACTATACGGATCCCACATTCATAGGACATAGCAATTGCAGAAAATCTTTAAAATTCACAGGTTACCGAATGTACCATATTAATTTTATTACTGTTATCATTGAATTGAGGAGTTTATTATATGATATAGATATTTCTTCACACTTACAAACATGTCACATCCACACTTACAAACAATATAAAGTATTGTCTCAATAAATAAAAACAAACAATATAAAGTAACTTTCCAATTAAATTACAAAACATGATGATTAAAATTTAAAAAGGCAATTGATTCAGGTAAAATAATGAGAGGCACTTTGATTTAACAAAGCGTAGGTGTGTCCAAAAACAGCTACGGATATATCATATACAAATACAATTGGGTATGACTACAAGGATTGTACCTTAACGTACTACGAGTGGTACAAAATTGGAAAAAGGAAAGAGACATATATAAGAATTTATTTCCGTGAAACATGGATCTCTCTCTCGCTCTCTCACACACCATAAGGGCATGTGACATTAGTATAATATTATAGTGTGAAAAAGATCATGACAAAGTCAGGATCAGGAATGTAACAGATAAAGATCATGTATTTCATTCTTAGTAAAATTCAAAAAATGACAAGGGTATTTAAGGAAGATTGTTCAAAATACAGATACTTACAAAAAATCCCAAAATGAAAAAAAGAGTTATTGGGGGGAGTCTACAGAAATAGCAAATGGGGGTCAATTGAATTTAGGTAGGGTTGGTTTGTTAATTTATGAAGGGTAGCTAGTAATAACAAAATATCATACCCCTCAATTACCTACCCTACCCCAAAAAAGCAACATATTCAGTACCAAAAAACTTTTTAGTGTAAGAGTGAGAACTTACATGTCAACCATTGAAGCAATCTCTTCTGGGTTATCCACAGCATGCTCATTCTTGGCCTCAACCCTTTCCAAACTGAAATAACCAAAACCAACAACAGTACATAATT
The DNA here is from genome assembly GCA_032878915.1 of Castanopsis chinensis. Classification (NCBI taxonomy): domain Eukaryota; kingdom Viridiplantae; phylum Streptophyta; class Magnoliopsida; order Fagales; family Fagaceae; genus Castanopsis; species Castanopsis chinensis. The sequence continues at coordinate 30,878,683 of JAVQMG010000122.1, read as the reverse complement.
AATAATAATTACCAAACCCATCAGTATCACACCCAAAACGACAAAAACAATTCCACATGTCGAAAACTTATCGGGTTGCATAAATGTGCCTTCGACTAATTAATAACCTACCCACTACCACCACCACTACTACTACTACATTAACAAAAACCGAAGTAATTAGACACACAAAAAAAAATTGAGATAGTGAAGTTAATACCAAAACCAATGAAGGGGTATTCTGGATAAAGAAATAAAGAGGAAAATGACAGAAGAACACGTGTCAATAAGATAGAGCGAGTAGAACGATAAAATCGAAATGGACACGTTTACATAAAGTACAGTCGACAGAGACCATGTTAGTGTTGGCGCACGACGCTCAAGACTCAAGAGCACTCACTCATTCACTATTCCAGTAAAACCGTTAAAATTAATATTTTTAAAAAAAAATGTATATCAGTTTCTAGAGAGAGAAACCATTTTTCTAGAGAGATAAAAAAAATTGAGAAGACTTGTCGTCGGCGGGAAAATGAAAAAAATGAAAATCCCACTAAAAATAAACGTAAATGACCTCGCTATCCACATAAGGATTTTTTTTTTTTAATTTTTTTACTCCATATTCGAACAGTAATGAGAGAGATTATTTCTCTTTTCTCATACTGGGTGACCTACAAGGGTTTGTTATTCTCACTTTCTCAGCATCCAAAGAACCAACGCAACGGAATAAACGATCCAGATCTAGGGATCCGGATCTCAACGGCTGAGATTCTTATTTGCTGTTGGATACGACTGTACAATATCAAGACATTTATCCAACGGTTAAAAAACACACTATGGGTCTAAAGCAACGGCTCAGATCGGTTAAGCAAAAGCAAATAACGTTGTTTTGTACTGTGTACGTACATAGCTCTTTTTTTTATAGTTCGTTCTTTCCTACAAAAAAGTTAAATAGATTAGGCACTGTGACTGTAGTACTGACCTCGACGCCATTGTTGAATTGCTTAAGCTTTGCACTTGTTCTTTTTCCACTTCCACATTGCTGTAAAAAACGCAAAACACAAAAAACAAAATTTAGTGAATACTAAAGTAGGACGCCATTATTGCCACGTAAGCTAGCTCTATATGTTTGTGAGCTACTTATCCTTAGAGAGAAAAATAGTACAATAAATGAGGTGCGGAGCTAACATTTACTACTATTGAAAACCTAGAAAAGAGCCTAGAATTTTCACAGTTCTTGGTATCCAAAAATCACAAATGTCGATTAATTTTCATATACTATATATATATAAAAAAAAAAATCACAAATTAGAAGAAGTGGTAGAAAATCGAATACAGAACAAGCTCAGCTTCTCATGAAATACAATACAAAATTTCAGAGAGAGAGAGAGAGAGAGAGAAACATTACCTAGTTTCCGAGATCTGGTCGTTCCGCACCTTCGCTATTGTCCCAACAAACAACACCAACACAACCACCAAGCAAAGACCAACCCATTTCATAGACACCGCCATTGTTAATGTTACCACTGCTTTCTCTCTCTCTCTCTCTCTCTCTCTCTCTCTGTGTCTGTAGAAGAAGAAGAAGAAGAAGAAGAAGAAGACACGGATACAGAGGATAAAAAAGAAGAGCTAAAAGAAGAGAAGCAAAGAAAGAAGAGCAGGTGAGAGAGTCAGAGATTGAGCCCCAATGTAACGGCCTCTTTATAGACTGACCAACACAAAACCCACCAAAATATAAATAAATAAATTATTATTATTATTATTTTATTAAATAAATTGAAGAGGATCATCATAAGCGTAAAATGAAAAAAACAAAAGCTTTTCCTGCCGTTAACTAACTATTCGTTTTTATTTTGTTTGGTTATGACTCTGGTAGAGCCTTACCTCACGGAGTTAACTAACTCGACCTTGGTTAGGTTTCACTAACTCCACCTTTATGCAACCTTTCTTCATTCTTGCTTCACGTAACTATGCAGCTTAAGCAAAGCGTGTAGTAGCAAAATTTGTAACACACAGTTATAATAATTATTCCACAAAACTTAAGTAATCTTTATAGTAAGCAATTTACTCATTTTAAGAGAGAAACAAAAAAAAAAAAACCTACTTCTACAAATAAAATGAAAAGTGTCTTAGCTCAACTTGAAAAGTGAATTAAAATCCTAATTCTTCTAGGAAAGACAAAATAACATAAAATAATAAATAAATAAAAATTTCTTCCTTAACCAATAAATATGTATAATCACCGCATATCCTTGATGTAATAGTCACTCTACAATTATATGTTTTTGTAAGATGTGAGAAGTAAGGGTTAGAGTTTAAGTTTTCAAGAAAGAGCTTTACACACACATGTATACTTAGATTAAATTAAATTAAAATTCTATCTGGTATAAAAAATAATAATAAAAGTAAATAAATATGCAGAACTCAAGCAAATAATTAACAGTCAGTAACCAGTAGCCACACTTTAACTACCTAACCGCCACTAACCGTTTCTTCCTGCGTTACCAAGCGTGTGATTCCGTCGGCCACTCACGTGCCAACCCTTTGCATTCAATGTACTTAATATTTACGGTTTACTGTCTGAGGTTTTTAAGGTTTTTTTTTTTTAAAAAAAACTAACATTAACGATTTATTTAACGGTAGGCGTCGTTAATAGGGGGTGCCATGTCAGCAAGTCCGTTAAGGGAGGTTGGTGACAAGTACGGACGGGGTTCTGCTTCTAATTCTCGATTCTCGAACAGTAGTCACGGTTTATTTGCTGATTTTGCGGCAATGAATAAAGTGGACAACAAATTACTGTGTACACAAAAAGAAATTAAAAAAACTACTACTACTACATAGTATTTTATATTATATTAATTACTTTTATTATCCTATGAAAAAAAAAAAAAAAAAAACTTTTGTTATGTGTTGCGTGGAATGTGGATATTAATTAATTAATTATGTCATTCCCAGGCGCCAATCACGGCCTTCATTTTATTTGACTCTCCCAACCGGATTCAACTAGACGAATAATCAATCCTTCAACTTACAGCCTGTTTTTCTTTTTATTTTGTTTTGCAATTGGAATTTAAGGGGTTTGTTGTATGGTTGACAACTATGCTTTTTTTTTTTTTTTTTTTTGAAAGGAGAGAACTTTGCAGTTTATATTCTAGTAACAGAAGTGATATATGTAACTTGTAAGTTCAAAGCAACATGCGAGTACATACGTTAATGCATGTGATACTACAAATTTAGCAATGAACTCAAATACAATTTTCCTCGATATATATAGTCACAGTCACAGACCAGAGGTCCATCAATGAAAATTGAAAACGAAAATCATTTCCCCATACAAGTTGCATGGTGATTTTCATTTATTTGAGATAGTTTTAAATTTATGGCACTTGCTTTTTATGATTGTTTTTTATTATTATATTAAAATATTAATTAATTTTTTTAGTGTAGGGGAAAATTGAAATCCAGATTTTTTTACTCGACAACAAAAAAGCAAATTGCATGGTGACTTAATTTATTGCAACCCTTTCGGTTTTATAGAACAATAATTTATAACAAATTACTACATGCTAATGCAGTCTTATTTGCACATTTTTCTTTCGGAAAATCGATTCAAGAAATGAAGTGGGTTTCATTCCTTTTCTCCTGGAGCTTAGATTAGACGAATAAATTTGACAGTACGACATTTATCTTTGATTCAAAAAATCAATTGCTCCATTAGCATTGGGTTTAGATGAATTTTTTTTTTTATTTTGCATATGCATACATATATATATATATATATATATATATATTCATGTTTTGAAATCTAAGACCAAGTTATTGACCAGCAAATGCGGTTGGGCATTTAGAAGTTCCTTAAAGTTGAACGATTACTTACAACTTTATACTTATTAGGGGCAAAGGCGCCGAAGTCAAGTTTGATCAAAGCATCCACATTTTAAATGCCACCATCAAAGATTTCCTTCATTACAGGTCATATTGATTATGATGGGAATACCATTAAATTAGACCTGAATTTTACGTACAAATGGTCATCCATACACCATACGTGGGAATTAAAAGTTTAGAACAAATAAAACTGCGTCTTATTGAGGGCAACCAAATCTAGTAAATAGGGATTAAGATCATGGCATAAAGTGATTTAAGGTCCCTTCCATTTGCTTTTTTAAGAAATATAGTATATATATTTTTCATAAAATTTAAATTTTCAGAAATATAGAGTGTAGAGGGTTCCAACATCTCAACTACAAATAGACCGGATGTTACTCAAAATCATCAACAACAACAAATTGCCTCCATTTGGATAGATCAAATTCAGGGAGATCATCTCACCTTTCTCCCCCTCCCCCCCCAAAAAAAACCACCAAATCATCCCTCACCTAAATGGTTGTGCTAGTCGTGCAGAAAGCATAGCAGTCATGTGTCTGCATTTATGGCATCCCAACAACCTCTCATCGTATTGTAGGTCAGAACATTGAGTCGTCCAATTATTCTCTAGACATATATAGTCAAAGTGGTTTGATAGGTATCAATTCAATCCAAGTCATTCGGGCTTCAAGGCTTAACTTGTTAAGGTGGGGGAGATGCCTTCCCAAGTATGAAAGGCACTAGAGGTGGCAATTCGTCTTTGTATCATATTGAGCCATGAGTATTTGATTATATGAGGTGACCTGAACCAGACCTATTTAGTAAAAATATAAAAAATCCTCAATAATAATACGACCTGTTACGTTTAACCTGTTTAATTAATAAGTCATGTAAAGATCATTACAAATTATTTGTTTAATAACTTATTTTATAAGCTAAACATGTCAAACGGGTTTGTATGTTGAATACGAACATGATCTATTTATTAAATGGATTAATCATGTCAACTTGAATATGACCCGAACCCGTTTAACTTCAACTCATGACCTATTTAAAAACGAGCTAGTTGTCAGTGATGGCTCCAAGATTTTTTTTAAGAGGGTTAATAAGAAACATAAATTATATAAAATTTTAAACAAATGAGAACTTGTATATATCATCATCGTAGGAAAAAAAATTGAAATATATAAAATTTTACAATTGCTTTTTATGATAGTTCATATTTTGAAATTGTTGCACGATATTTTTATAATCAATCTTACAAGCTACATCTCTTTCAATATACACAGTCAAAAAATTATTTATCAATTGATCTCCCATTTAATTGATTTTATTCAAATTTACACAGTCAAACAATTGTTTATCAATTGATCTAAGGTTTAAGATTAACAAATTTCTACTTTTGTTGTTGGACTTATTAAATTTTTTTCCATATTTTATATCAAATTGGTTTTTTTTTTTTCCTTTTGTATTTAAAAAGACCAAGATATTGTTAAGAGAATTATATTCAAACTTATATCAGCTCGGCTTAAAAAAATTATAAGGCCAAGGTGTTCAAAATTTTACTTTACAAGTCAAAACAAAAAGAAAAAGTAAAACATATTATATATATATATATATATATATATATATATATATTGGTTTTAGTGTAGGGGTTCATTTGAACCCCTTAGGCTCCAAGTAGAACCACCCCTACTAGTCGTGTCAAGTTCGCAAATTATGTCAAATTTTGCCACTCTTAAAAGGCACCCAGTTAAGCAAGAGGTATGATCTGTTTTAAGTCCATCAATATATACTTTCATTCACCGTAATTCCTAAACTGACTTGACCATTGGAGTGCAACTGATGAACCCTTCAAGGAGACATCCCAACTTTCAATGCTCTACCTTATCCAAATAATCCCCCTTCCTACTAGAGGTATATTACATATGTTGCAACTTGCTAGATCATTTAAATTCCATTCACCCAATAAGTAAAATGGTCCCCTACCGTTTCACAAACAAATAAATAGAATTTTGACATGACAAATATGAAGCTCCTTTTGATATATCCATGTATAAACACCCACATCCTGATAGCAAATAAAGAAAATGCTCAACACTTATCTTAACTAGATGAATGTATTTCAAACATATTCAGTTTTTTAGATATTTCCTTTCCTAAAATCCTTTGTTATGTTTTTTGCATTAATAAATTCATAAAAGTATTCTTAAAACCTTTTAGACAATACATAGCTCACACATTCCTTACGAGAATTTCATAAAATCTCAATTAGTGCCTTACGGAATAGGGAATATATCGTCAACAACATTATCAAAAAAATTTCATTAATAAATTCTTACATTAATTGTGTTTGATTGAACAGATGTTATATAAATGAAATTCATTTTCCAATTTCTATCGATTCTTGGTCTTAATTTTTGTCTAATAGATCTTATATTATTATATATGATTACAGTTAGCTCAATCGATAAAGTTTTTAATCATACTAAAAATCAATTAGTATTTTAATTTAATAATAAAGTAAATATAATGAAGCAATTTCATAAATTAAAACTCTAATATCTCTATTTTAAATTAAAAAAAAATAGTGTTATCATATATTTTACCGGGTGGGTGTTTACACTTTGCAGCTTGCATTAGCACAGTGGTAACGCGGGAATAGAAGTTTAAAACGGATGATCTGAATGGTGAAATGAAATATTACAATTGTTAAACACAAAGAGATTAGGTGTGTAATTATATTAATTTTAAATCTAACTAATGCACCATAAGGTAATTACTTAATTAGCATTAAATTTAATTTATCGAACTCTTCACTATTGCCTTTTCGGGGGCACGATTATGTTGCCATGTAACGACCAAGTGGCTCCCATCATGGCAATTTCTCACGCCTGGACAAAAACCTCATTCCCTTCTATTTACGGTTCTACCCTCATCATCATGTACAAAAAGGTGCACACAACATTATGATCTACTGGAACCAGGACCATTGATTATGTGGACCAATGTACCACGAGTTGCTTATGACTTTTTATGAGTTTTGACATTTTTGAGTCCAGAAGTTAAAAAAGTAATAAATAATTAATTAGGAATCATTGCATGGAATCGAGGGTCAACCAATCAGACGGTCCACATTAATTAGACAGTGCTCAAGGAGGATACATGGTGATAACTTAAAATTTAGTTCATCATGATTTGGTTCTATTCTTTTTTTTTTTTTTTTTTTAGAGAGATATGATTTGTTTCTATTCTAATTTAAAAAACCATTACTCAAGTGCCTGTTTAGTTACTATCTTTCTTCTCATAAAATAAAAAAAAAAATTAAAAAAAAAAACACTCACCAACAATATTTCTTTCAAGTGTTAAATATTTTTGTTAGACTAAAAATAGAAAATAATTTTAACAATATTTATTTTGATGTTCTCAAAGGGAAAAAATTGAGTCTAATATCTAGTTGTATTGGACCAATCATGATTGTGACACATTTTCATTTTTAACCATGTGTGATTATTCTAACGAATCCAATACACTGAACTCAAGTCAAATCCATTCTCCAAAATAATTAGTTTTTAAAATCAATTTTTATTTTTATTTTTTGGGTTCAATCAAGAATAATTCAAAGAAAACATATTCTAAAAGAAATTTTATTTTCGGAATAATTTTGAAAACCCATTAATGTCTTAATGAGTTCTACATTGTTTTGGTGAATTTTAAGAGACAGGCCCACAAACCATGAAGCATGAACCAATTTCATACCTTGACATATACGCAATGGGGGAGAGAGTTGGGGAGTGAGGAAGGGAGGGATTGCTTTCTGCACTTTTTACTCAATTGCATCTTTTTACATAATGAAAAGGAAAAGACAGATTTTGTAGGCCAATGTTTGTTACCAAATTTCTGGCGGGTCTAAGCTCATTTATTTATTTTTGCCTTTGCGCAAAGTGAGATGCAGACAGGACTTGGACTTGGACAGTCACAGTATTGAGTATTGACCGGCCTCAAAGTGTGGTTAAGGAATGTTCTCTAATGGAACAGAACATTTTCAGTTACCAAGAATTCAGGCAATTATATGGCCTTACTTGCCCACACTGCTCCACTAAACTAAATAGGATTTAACAAATCCTTCAACTAGTTTTGTAATTCCGTGCTATTTTCCTCTCTCCCTTTTATAAGGACAATTAATGTTTGAATCTCCTTTTTTTTTAGTTGTTGTAATTATCAAATTATTCATTAAAAAAAACCTAGTTTGCAGCTTCATGTGGTTGTCTTTTTTTTTTTTTTTTTCCTTTTTCTTTTTTGGGAGAATAATGAATGAAAAACATGAATCTTCAATTGAATTGACACCTTTCTAGAAATCATGACTATTCAAATTCATAATCCTTCAAATATATATTATTTTTTTTAAGTTAGATTTCTTGTTTTAGGAAACTTTCACTGGCTATCATCTAAGTATCTCATTTTATTTCAACAATTTTCATTATTTTTTCAATATAATTTATGTATTACTTTATAAACTGGCTGAAAACTTTGTAAAATTTTTTATGTGTAAAAACTCTATTTAAAACACAAAATAATTTATTTCACTTCTTTATCACAATTTACACAAGATTTTTTATATATTAAAAAAAAAACACACACACACACACATTTTTCGCTGGACTAATATGACTTCGCATGGTAATGGGGTGGGATACATGCAATCTTGCTGCAACACGGTTGATGAGACTTTGAAAGGGATTTAGAGTGAATCTGAATCTATAATATAGGCGAATGAAACGGTCGCCTAAGGCCCCCAAGAAGAAAACAACCCCAAATTTTAACCAATAGAATCATTTCTTTCATTGTAATGGTATTAATTAAGCTCCAACATTAGTCAATTGATAAAATAATATTTTTTTTCTCCAATGAAAAACAAGAAGAAGAGAGAGAGAGAGAGAGAGAGAGAGAGAGATGCTAAGTTTACAATATTTTCCACAACAGGATCCTAAGTGGCATGTTGTTACTAGTTGTTATTGGTGGGTAAAAAAATAATTTCAATGGCAAGTTCAAATTCGAACTAATTACAAATTAACACTTAAAATTTGTTGTAATAATATTATAAATCTTACTCTTTTTAGAAAGAAAAAAGCAATACACAAAAAAATTCACAACAGTTGAGTTGACAAACTTTTACTAGTTCTTATTTAAGTCCACCACTAATATCACATTTTCACTTACCATTATCAATCTATCACATTAACATGTGTGAAAAGTTTTGTCAAATTTTGTGCCTATGGACTTTCTCAAACAAAAATAAATAAATTTTTACATGGTTAATTAGTAATTTTACATCTAAAACAAGATAATAGAGTTCAAATAATATTTATTTATTTTTAAATTATTTTTTTATACAAGATAGAAATTTTATTATAATTTAATCTAAGTGTATATGTGTGTGAAGCTCTCTTCTAGAGACTTGAACCCCAACCCTTAACCCCAAATGCATCAAGCCGTCCTAACTCTCATAATATATGAAAGAGAACATTCAATGAGATCTTCTAGAGTTCCTAGGGTATTCTACCATATAGAGTTCTTTTAATTTTAACCTTTCATTTATAATAAAAGATCTAGATTTTGACATATCATTAATCCACTAACAAATCTACAAAAATAATGATTTTAAAAAATAACTGCTCATAAATGATAGGTATTACCTTAAATGCAAATAGTGGCTATGACATTGCAACATTAAATGCAAAAGAAATTTTCTTATTTAGAAAATTGATTATTATGCACAAAGACCAAGAAGCATATATATATATATATATATATATATAATTGATATATGAATGGCAGAGACACCTGGGTTTTCATTCCAATTTTTTTAGTCTTCTATTAATTTTATTAAAATTAAGCATATAAATGTTTTTCTTTTCTTTTCTTCTCTTTTCAAGTAAATGATTGGCACTTAGGATCATAAAATATGATTTTTCTATGTCCCATTTCAGTCGAACCTATGCTTTGAAATTAACAACCAAAATGATTTGTGGAACAAATTGAAAAATGAAGAGGAGAAGGAGAAGATGACTTTACGTTTTCTTAGAGACTTGAATTAGGTAAAAGAGGTAAGGCAATAATTATCATTTATGAGTAGTTATTTTTTAAACCATTATTTTAGGGGATTTGTTAGTGGATTAATGACATAGAAAAATCCAGACCTTTTATTATAAATAAATGGTTAAGATTAATAGAACTCTATATGGTAGAGTATCTTAGGAATTCTAGAGGATCTTAATCCTTCAACTGATGTTATTTTTAAAAGCCTTTCTAATAAAATGATGCATCACAAGTGGGGAATTGTTCCTATCATTGAAGATGCCACTCAAAAGAAGTGATTAAAGCTATACTAGAAACTGATTCAACTTATGTTTTTAAAGAGCCTTTCGAATAAAATGATGCATAACAAGTGGGAAATTACTCCTATCATTGAAGATGACAGTTTTTTTTTTTTTTTTAATGTGAATATATCAGCTTTTCGTCTAATAACTTTCTTAGGCATCACTTTAGTCTAAGTAAAGACCAATTAATGCTGCCGTAGATGAGTGACTTCCAAGGCTTGTTATCAGCCTCAACCTTTCACAATTTCATTCTTTCAAAAGAAAGTCATTTTGTAAACATTGTTTGGCTAATTTATTTGATAAATTATAATTTATTGCTTAAGATTTGACCTTTTTATAATTAGTTCTCAAAATTTTAATTATTAGATTTAAATATCTAATTATAAAATCACTTTAATTATTTGCCTGATGTTTAAACTAAAATAACATCATTATTATTCCGTCCAAATTATTACAAATATATACGCGCGCATATATATATATATATATATATATATATATATATATAGCAAATGATTGAACACTGTTAATTTAATCACCTACTGCAAATTTTTAGTTTTTTTTCTTTTACTGTTCAATCTTTGCTTATAAACCAAACACAACCTTGCTTCAACAAACTGCATGGCAAGAATGAAATTGAAACCAAACAATGACATAAAACAAAGTTAAAGAAAAAGGCAAAATCAAAGAAACACCCACCAATTTATAACAAGAATAATAAATTATCCAGATCACACCTATAAATCATTTCAATCAAAAATAACATAATAATTTTGAAATTTTGTGGATTTTGTTAATGTGTGCCCTAAGGGCACACAATAAGTAATCATTTTTTAAAATATTTTCTCGAGAATTGAAAAAGTATTGACAGTTTTTTCAATTCCCAATATAATATTTCTAAAAATGGATTGCTTAATGTGTGCCCTAAGGGCACACATTAACCGAACCCAAGGTTAAATACTAATATAACCATATTTTTCTCAACGTTTTTTACTTTCTTTTTTCTTTTCTTTTTTTTCCTACTAGATCATAGAAACATTCCATGTAGGATTAAACAAAAACAAATTAAGGACTAAAAATGAAAAACAAAGTTTGACTGCAACTTTACTCAATATCTTTTTATTGGATTTGAATTTTAACAAATATATTATTAGACTATATTTTCTTTTTATATCCTTCATGCTTGCAAAATTTTCAGAAAATCAAAAATCAATAGTTATATTACTAATCAAATGTTAAATTTAAAATTTTTGTAATCTTAGATTATGCATAAAAAACAAGTTTGTGAATCGAATAGTAAATAACATCCGATTGATATGAAATTTGACATACGTGTTAAAAATATAAAATAATTAATATGCAATTCAATAGTTAAATTTTTAAAATATGTAATAATATTAATTTTTTTTAAAAGGGTTGTAGTCAATAATCATTGGCTACAAGCCTACAACTAAGTATGTAGCCAAAGTTTGTTAAAAGAATGAACCATCTAAATTTTTTTTTTTGGGGAAATGTTTGAGTAATATTTAAGAATTGGTTGCTTTTTGGTAGGGCCTTTTTATTTTCCCCTTGATATGAGCATTCAGATTTTTTTCAATACCTGATTTAAATCCTTGGGTGTGTTAGAATTCTTCCATATCACACACGAGGTCCAGGTGTGTGCTTTGGCCTAGGGTTAATGGAGCCTATATCCATATGACAATGACTTTAATTATAGCGTAGTGAATTTTAAACAACAAAATGGCGAAGAACAGGGAGAACACACAAACTTAATTACCCATGCTGAAACGTGTAATCGGAGCATTTGATTATTCGGGTTTGGAGTTGGTTCACTTTTATTTGGGACGTTCTTTATATTCACAAGCCATGCAAGTACGCAATCCTCGTTTGGCACCAAATATTGAATCTGTGATATGCTATAAGTCTCATCATCATCATCATGCTACATTAATTCATTTGAGAAAACAGACAAGGATGGGGATAACATGGGAAAGAACCGAACCATGCATACATTATTCGTACCTAGCTAAATAAGTACCCTACCAAGCTTCAAGCAGATTATGCTTCATCCTTCATGAGTGGTACGGCGTTGAACTAATTAAGACCACTTGTATCATCCACATTCACATCCATATATAGGAGCTAAATACAACGCCTAGCTAATTACCAAAGTACAATTGCTTCTCCTTCGTTTTATCATTTACCTGCTTGTTTCTTCCCTAAACAGTAGTTAAACCTCCAGGAAGCTTCTTGTGTGACAGGAGAAAATTTGGCAAGGACCCACTAGTAAAGAAAGTACAATTGACTAGGTCATGAGGACCCTACTATATAAAGACGTTCAAATAGATAAAACTCGTTAGTGTGCTTCATATTTTCGACTACAAGAGGACACAAACTTCCCTCCATTTTGATCTTGAATTAGAAGTAGCAGGTTTTTGAATCCTCTAAAAAAGTTATACGAGCTAGCTAGGGTTGCCAACTTTTATTTGCATTTCCTAAGTTCGTACCAATTTTTCTAAATCAGAAACCTCCCGGGATGATTATAATTTATAAAAACCTTCTTAGAGATTAAACTAATTACAGCACGACTCGCATTTTTCATATTTCCAAATTTCTCATAACAACACAATGTTTTACGTACACCCTTCATTAATCATTAAGGATATGGCTTCTGTCTGATACTTATGTGTATTAATTGGAGCTAAATTCTTGGTCATTTTAGGACGCATGCATGTGCCCATGTTGTATTTAGTGCTCAAAGTCTCAAACTAAACCCAATCACTGTTTATCTAATTTTTCCCAATACCAAATTACCAATGCCTTACATGATCAGTCTCATATATGAATTTGGACTAGATTTTTTCCAGAGGATTTCCAATTTTTCTCTATTCGATCACTTGGTTTCAGAAAAAAAGAAGAAGAAGAAAAAAAAGAAGAGATTATCATATATTAAGATATGAAAGACAACAAATTTAAAATAAATAAATCATTCCTTCTGAACCATCCATCTTTATTTTATTCCCCTTCTTTTATTAGTGTTTTGAATATTTTCCCTACAACATTCTAGTTGACTGCATGATATATAGAAAAACTAAAAATTAATTACCCTCTGTTATTGTCAAGGGAGATTCAGAGTTGATTATTTTAGCCTTACGAAGGGAGGAGGAGTCCTTTTCTTCCTTTGGCCATCTGATTTCCTTAGTTAAGTAGAACCTAGAAGCTTTTTCTTGTATTTCTTTTTCACACACCCGGCTAATTCACTAACTCTTAATTTAGCTCAATACGCTAGACATATTAATGCTCTCACAGTGTAGATGGAGGATGTTCTACCACAACTTCATCATGTTCTTGTAACCGACTTTGGATGATTTTGAATAAATTTTCTTCGAGGTCTTGATTCTCAAAAAAATAATAATAATAATAATAAAAAATTAAGGGAAGGAATTTTTTGTTCTGTGATTCCATTTTCATGGTTCCCATCAGCCCAATAATATAGATATAGAGATGAAAGAATTATCTTTAATTAATTAATTAATTAAGAGAATGATATATGGTGATCATCAAATATATAAATAAGCTACAATATATGAAAGAGCCGACATGAATATGAATTTCGCTAGGGATGTATCGAATATTGCATGCTGATATTAATTCGGATTAGGCTTGTGTTAGAAGAAATATGAGCATGTATTTTAAAAGTTGACCCCAAATGTCTCCAAAATACACCAATGGTGCACATGGGTATATCAATGAACTAAAAGCCTTCCAATTGAATTGATGCACTACGTACCACTCGTAGTGCAAATTGCCTTCTTATTATGTCTTTGGATCGTTTCTATGATCGATCATTATTGAGATGTAGATTTGGATTAGATCCGATCCCATGTAAGCGAAAATTCATTGGTTCGATAATGACGAGCTACCAAGCATGTGCGTGCCATGTGCATGGTGGAACTATGGGGGTACCACTTATCACTTTCTATCTCTTCTCTCGTAAACCACTGAAAAAATAATAATTTTTTTTAATCTATTTTTGGATAATAAGAAAACCACAAAACTTATAATTATATGATCATATCTTCTAAAGTATTCATAATTCAAATAGTTTTCCTTAACTTTTGGAATAAAAAGAAAGATTCCATTCAATTATCTTTTGCTTCATTTGAAGTTTGAACAATTGAAATTAACTACTACCTACCAAGGTCCGTATCTGAAAATAAAAAGGGGGGAGAGGGGGGAATGCCTATCTTGCATGATGTCAAATTTTCTCATCATTATTTATGAAAAGATGATGACAAGTATACATAATACTATATCCACTAACCACTATATTTTTGTGACTAAAAGGTGGAAGGAGATCTAATCTTGTTCTGGCCCGGCCGGTTAGACTTTCTTTTGATGTCTTCGTCACCTTATAACTAAGATAGTACTTCAAGAGTCAAGAATATTGTAATTTAGTAACATTGCTTGATTTTCTTTAGTTTTCGTTGATGTGGCAATAAACTAATTTTTTATTTTAACCATTTGTCACGTCAGTAATTTCTAATCAAGAAATAACGGTAAGAACTAAATTGACACAGTATTAAAATGTTATGAACTAAATTGACACAATTAAAAAGTAAGGACCAAATTGAAATATGATGTAAAGGACAGTGATTAATTACGTAATTTATGCATACATTAATAAAAAAGCCCCATCCCAATAATTTTTATGGTATAATTTCAAAAAATAAAATAGAATAGATAAAATGCTACTTTACATATATTGAATTAGTCATATTATCAATTAAAAATGACATATTAGCAAAGCATTTTAATACAAAAAATTATTAATAGTGATGTATGTCATGAAGTGAGAAGCATTTAAATACTGTATTGAGAATTTAAGATGCAAACTTTATTGAGCCATCCCTAATATATGTATAAAATATAATCTGTCTTGTTACATCTCAGTTTAATAATACACTTAAAAATATTGTTAAAAAATAGTTATGATATGAAATAAGTATCTAATATATTGATAATAAATTTTTTTCAAAAATTTGTCGTACTTTCAAGTAAACTAATAAATAAAATATGTGTTATTTATTTTATCTCATTATTAAAAATAGTTTAATTTTTCCTTTAAATTATAATTTTTTTATATAATAGCATATAAAACATATATTTTAAGTTTATATATATATATATATATTCTCGAAATTGAAATCTAAGCATTGGGAATATAGAAAATTGGGAGTTATGTTTTAAACAAATCATATACATCTTTTCAAAAAAAAAAAAAATCATATACATAAAATGCATTATATATACAATATTGTAGGCGGATTTAAATCACGAGCAGAACAAAAGGCGCAGAAGAGAGTAATTAATTTTGACATGGACATTACTTGAAAATATTAATTTTTTGTGGCTTTGTCTTGTGTTCTGTACGGCCGTAGTCCGACTGTGTACTCACTACTCACAGCCATAGGACGCAAGCTGAGAGGACACGAGTGGTGACCCCAGATCCAGCCATGCGTACACGACACAAGAAGATGCAACCTGTGTCCTCTTCCTCTATCTATGGAACGTGTAGTTTTGACTTTTAATTAATACCGTCAATTTTAGGCAACTGCAAAACCAATTTACTGTTTTTGACTTATTATAGAAGCCAAAATGGATGGAGTATGAACTCTCTTTTTTTTTTTTTTTTTTTAAATGAAAAAAAAAATCTCACTAGTTTGATCAATGTTCTCGGTTCACTTAAGTCTTACTTTTGAATGACATAAGACTATACGTGTAATTGTGAAATTTGCCATTACTCGAACTTGCAATATAACTAGTCATTAGGTTTCTTATCACTAAGCCACCTTTGCGGGTAATTGAATAAGAACTTTGATCTTGACTTAGTTCAGGTAACTAAAATATTTTATCTATCCCAAACAACAAAATTAGTAATTGATGGGATTATAAATCCCGTCATTTTAAATTTTTCATGAAGATATCAATTACTTTATTCTATCACAAAGTTACGATAGTCTTCAAATCCTAAAAGATTGAGTGCAAAGACTTTTTCACATTATCTTTGAAAAGATAGAACATAATAATTTGCAACGTTAATTTTAATATTGATATCATGATGAAATTTAATTATTACTTTCAATACGAGTGAATATAATTTTAAGAAATTCATAATGAAATTTTAATTTTTTTAAATTCAATTATTAAGAACTGCAATAATTTGAATTTTAAATGTCTTTGTTGGAATTATCATGAAATGTCAATTGAAAAATAAAATTAAAACTAAAGTGAAGAATGTTTCTTACCAATTGCCATTGAGTTATTATTTGCAAGACATTTTGGTCCTTTAGCCTAAGCACCAAGTGTGCAACTGTCTTCCTATGGCCCCATAAACCGAGTCCAAACCTTCTGTCTTGTTCTTTCTACTCCACTCTATAATTCACTAATAAAAATTTAACACGTGTGTTGTATTTAATTCATATCTAATTTTTAGCATTTTTTACTTCAACTTCCTAAAATAAATAAAACTTCTAAAAACCCAAACCCACCCACCAGTCCTCCACCACATCCCACTAGCCATACCGTTGGTCCTCCACCACCACAATCAACTTTCACTAGCGCCACCAGGAGAACATTATTGACGTCATCAATGGCCAACAGCCACCATCAGGTAGCGACCCACCACTGCTAGTCAATTACCAAAAAAAAATTGAAAACAAAAAATACAAATCCAAACTTTGGTAAGGGATGTGTTGCAGTGTGAGGTGCTGGCCAAAGGTGGTTGTTAGGTGTTGATGACGTCACTATCTCCTCCCGATAGTGTCGACAAAGGCTGGTGGTGGTGGCTGATGGGATGGTTTGGATGGTTTGGATGTTTTGTTTTTTTTTTTTTTTTTTTTGGGTCAAAAATTTCATCTCATTACCAAGTCTTCACCGTCCAGAAGATATGTGGGCTTTGGGTGGCATGTGATGGAGAAGAGAGGATGGACTATAAAGTGGTGAAAATACCTAGTTAAGAACAATTTTGATTTTTGTGGGTTATTCCAAGTGGAGAAGAACCATAGTTTGGGTTTGGGTTTATGAGGGATTTCATTTAATTGGGATGTGAAGAGAAGCATTTGTGTTGCAGAGGTGAGTTTAGTGGCAGGGGTGGCATGGCCATGACTAGCAGCACCTGCGACATGTGCCAGTGAAGATTGGTGGTGGTGGTGGTGGTGGTGGTGGTGGTGATGGTGTGCTACCACGTGCTGTGAAGTACTAGGTTTTTTATTTTAGATAAATGAAGGAGAGAAGACATAAAATTAGGCATTAATGAAATAAGTAGACATGTGGCAAATTTTGATTTGTGGAACATAAAGTGGAGTACGGAGGGTGGGACAGAAGATTTAGACTCTCATAAACCATCTGCTGCCCTTTGTCTCCTACTAAGCTATTATGCGAGATAATAAGGAATGAGGATATGTTTGTTTTAATTTTAAAATCAGTTTATTTTCACTGTTAATTTATGTGTAGTTTATTAAAGTCTCAATTGTAAGAGTTTAGATACTCATATAATTTAAAGAGTCTATTTTTTAAACAAAAATAATCCACTTTTATATATATATATATATATATATATATGTATGTATGTATCTTAATACACGTACTAAGAAAGTGAGTTTTCTGTCTTCTCTTAGGCTGTAGAAGTTTTGTAGTCCCTTCCTTTCAAAGGAGAGTTTTGTTCTCTTGAGATAACCAGGTTGCTTCTAGAGCTTGTTGGGTTTTCTTTTTTGATTTAGGGAAACACATCTTTCCTTTGAGTTTTCTCTCCTCTATCTATGGAAGATTTGGTAAAAAATGGAAAAATAATTTTCTCTTTCAAAAAGGGAAAACACAGGTTTTGCTCTAAATAAAAAAACAATGGTCTGGTGAGTTCATTCTCGCAACACAAATTCTTGACCCTACATTTTCTAAATATGGAGGCCATGGCGAGAACATTCAAACAAATGTGGAGGTCCACTAATGGCTTCAAGATTTGCAACCATAATGATCATAGAGTTCTTTTTGTTTTTGACAATTTAAGTGATGTTGATCAAATTCTTCGAAGCCAACCTTGGAGTTTCGACAAGCACCAAGTAATGCTACAGAGATACATTACAGATAACCCTGTCCATGATTTGGTGTTTACAAAAACTTTATTTTGTAACTTTTAGGTGAGATGTGTGAAATTGCTAGAAGCAATTAATGAAGATTTTACTCCCCACATTCAACAGGATTTTATTTTTAAGGGAAGGAAGGCATGTGAGTCATGTGTAACAGCAACGCATGAGCCAGAAGCAATAGTTACATGTGGGGTTAAACAAACTGTCTCACCAGTAATTAACCCTACCTCAAATAGCAACCCAAGTACTAGAGGAAGATTGAAAAAACAAGCTCGTTTAAGGACTGTGGGGAGTAGCACAAAAGGCAAAACAATTTGTGGCAAGGGAAGTGGAGATGATCATCTGGCGTTACTTTGTAAATATAAACTGGTTTCAAAAGATTATGGAAATTATTCTTTTTCAATGGTAAAGGTTGTGTATTTGAAACTGTCGTGGGCTGGGGATAGTCGAAACATGGGCAAATGAAACAATGCTAAAAAATATGTAAAAAGGAAGATACAAACTGAGTACATGTTTGTTTAGTATTATTTTGGAGATCATCAATTGGTGTTACAATGGGGTTTGATAAGAATCATATTGATGTGATAATCAATAAGAATATAGAACATGAGTGGCGTTTCACCGGATTCTATGGTGAACCAAAAACACAAAAAAGAATTGAGTAGTGGAATCTTCTTAAAAACTTAGATCGAAAATTTCAAATTCCATGGCTATGCGCAGGTGATTTTAATGAGTTGATCTGAAGCGATGAAAAATTTGGGGGCATTAGGAGAAGCCACAATCAAATGCATCTTTTTAGAGATACAGTAGACGCATGCAGTTTTTTGGACCTTGGCTACTTGGGTTCAAAATTTTCTTGGAGCAAGCACTTTGCAAATGGTAGTCAATTTAGGAGTGACTTGACAAGGCCTTTTGCACAAATTATTAGCTTCAATAGTTTGCAAGAACTAAGGTTTTTTTTACCTTACTAGTACCACATCCAACCATATTCCTATAGGGATTGTTCCTAATGGTCTTGATCCCCCACCTATTTCAAGGTCTTTTCACTTTAAAGAAATGTGGCTTTCAGAAAGGGTTTTAGCCATACTATGGAAGTAGTGTAGAGAGCTTCAATTCCCTGTGAACCTGAAATCCAAGTGATGAAAAAAATTTCAGAAGTGTGGGGCTGAATTAACCCATTGGAGTAGGCAGAATTTTGGGGATGTTAGAAGAGAGCCAAGCGAGAACAGGAAATTATTGGCCAAGGCCGAACATGGAGCCATCCAATCTGGTTGTAACTTTTAGGTTAGGGAGCTCACATTGGAGGTTATTGAATTAATGGTAAAAGAAAATAAGATATAGAGACAGCAGACAAAAAGTTTTTGGCTGTTTGGGGGAGACGAAAAATCCAGATGCTTTCATAGCAGAGCAACTCAAAGGCAACGACGTAATAAAATTACAAGCATCCACAAGTCAATGGGTAGATGGGTTAATCAACCTAAAGAGATTGCCGAATCTTTTATAAATTTCTATTAGAATCTCTTTGTTTCTTCAAATCCGATCATGGATGAAGAGGATCTAAACTCAATTACAAAAATTGTCACTGCTGATGTGAACATTCAATTGTCACAAGAGTTTATAGAGTGGGAAGTACAAGCGGCTTTGAAACAGATGGCTCCACTAAAAGCACCTAGCCTCAATAATATGCCTCCTCTCTTCTATCAAAATTATTGGGATCTTGTTAGCTGTGATGTTACAAAACTAGCCCATCCCCTGAATCATACTTTCATTATTTTAATCCCAAAAATAAAAAATCCTGTATCCGTCTTGATTACCGCCCCATAAGCCTCTGTAATGTCCTTTACAAAATTTTGTCAAATGTTTTAGCAAATGAGCTTAAAAAAAATACTATTGTCCATCATAACAGAACACCAAAGAGCCTTCACAAAAAAACCAATTGATTTCTGATAATATTCCTGTAGCCTTTGAAACTCTTCATAGCATAAATAATCACAAATCTAGTAAAACTGGTTATATGGTTATTAAATTGCACAAAAGTAAAACATATAATAGAGTTGAGTGGTCTTTCTTGGAGGAGGTTATGAGAAAATTGAGTTTTAATGAGAGGTGGATAAACCTCATGATGATTTGTGTGAATTTAGTCTTTTATTCAGTTCTGGTGAATGGTGAACCAAAAGAATTGATCTAGCCTTTAAGAGGAATTCGCCAAGGCGATCCCCTGTTCCCCTTTCTCTTTCTCCTATGTACTGAAGGTCTTCATAGCCTTATTTCTAAGGCGGACAGGGATGGTGCTATTCATGGGTTTGCTCTAAGTAGGGAGAAGTCCAAAATTACCGATCTGTTTTTTGTGGATGACAGCTTATTGTTTTTCAAGTCTACCAAAAATGATTGTCAACAAGTGCTAGAAATTCTGGTTTCTTATGAAAGCATGTCGGGCCAACAAATTAACATTATCCTCAAGGGAGACTCTAAGATTGTAATGAACGCTATTAAGGATGATTCTTCATCTTTGGCTTCTTTTGGTCTTTTAATCCGAGATGCTCAAATGTTGATAGGCTTTTTTAATTGAATCAATTTTTTACACGTTGGTTGGGATGGTAACTCTATAACTTACAGCCCAGCTAAACATGCACATCATGTCACTAGTTTTTCTGTTTGGATGAAATATGTTCCATTCCATACTCGTACTACTTATCAGGCTGATTTTCCTATTTATTAATAATACTATTTATTTTCCTTCTAAAAAAAACGTTACTAGCATGTTATATTATCTTAAGAAGCTCTCTCAAAAGAACTCACACATATGTCAAAGAAAATTATTCAAGGCACTTTTCAAAGGCTTTTTCCATTCTGTAGACATCATATTTTGTACCACTTATGACTCGGGCTCCCAATCCTTAATGATACCCAAACTCTAAGGCCCCAGGCCAATTTAGAGTCCAATTAGATAACAAATTGACTTGAGAAGTGTTAAAATGGAAAATATGACATTTTAAATGAGCAAAAATCTATTTTTTGAAAATAAAATGATCAAAGTGGCCCTTGTCTCACGCACGTCAGCAACAACTTATGTATGTGGGCCAAAGCATGTGTATGCAGGCACACTCCTGCGTACGCAGCTAGGGTTAAAGACATAAAAAAAATGCAAGTTTTCTGCAATAATGGCTGAGGTTTGGAATGATTCCCACATCGTCTAGGAGTTGTTTCAAACCCCATTTTTTCTACTATATAAATCCTTACATGGTATATTTTCAAAAGACATAGAAATCCCACGGGAAAAATAAAAGATTTACTAGAAAATAGTGAATCAAAATGGAATTTTTCACAAAACACTCTTGAGTCAATTTTGTTTGATCGGGATCTTTTCTGGCCCAATTTTTTTAGTTTAACGTTGCTAATCACTTTCTTATTGGTTTGTGAACAGATTTGACAAAGAAGAACGGTCAAAATCAAGCTTGAAGAGCTTTTATTTGAGGTATTAGTTCAAACTTTGCATTTTCCTTTTCTTTTCTTTCTATGCTTTTAATTCTTCTGTTTGTCTTGTTTTCTTGTTATAACATGTTTTGATATACTTTTCTAGTCTAGGTTTACGTTTTTATATATTTAAAATGCATGTTAGGGTGTTAGATTTTGTGTTTTAAGCTTGGTTGTGCTTTTAGGGTTTTTTGGGTAAGAACTTGCATATGAATAATCTTGCCTACGCACGTAGGCTTGATTATGCGCACGCAGACTTGTTCTTATGTGTGCAGGCCTCTGCTCAAAAATCCTAATTTTTATTTTGTTTATTTTATTTCTGCTTTCACATGTTTGTTTGATTAGCTTCTTCTCCCATGCCTTTATGCTTTCAATGTCTACATTTCACATATTTAATTGCTTGTTTTGTCTCACATGTTAGAATTAGGGTTTATTTTGTATTTTCTTTGTTTCAATGCCATAATCATTCGTTTACATGCTCATGCATGATGCCATAGGTGCTGAGTTGTTACAAGGTGAGTAAAGGTGAGTCATACATTCATATTCACATTCACATGCATATGTGTTGTTATATTTTGTTTAATGAACATGTACATGTATTGTTGTGTTGCGTTTTGTGTTTAATTGATAAATGATGTCCTTACTACCATGATTAAGTTGCTGCCTTATATATGACATGATAAGGTTTTCACAAATTAGATGAACGCTAGGGTCGTATCTGTGTGGTTTGGTTTCTATGCTTTATGGATGGATACGTGTGTGTTTTGGGATGATGATGCCATGTTGTATACTTAGATGTATGCTAGTGTGTGTGTGTGTGTGAGTTTAGGACATAAGTGTTGAACATGATTTTATCGAAGTTAAGATGTAAGACACAATGATGGGAGGTCAACCTTAGGGTTTGGTAGTCTTGGGTGCCTAACACCTTCCCAAGAACATATCTAAACTTCGAACTCATATCTCTGGTAGCAAGATTAATGGTCCTTCCTCGAAAGGACGCTATATTCATGGTTCATAAGCCATTGCAAAAACTAGGTGGTGACTCCATCCGTTATGTCGACACATCCTTATATGAGGGGATCATTTGGGTGCCCAAAATCCCTTAGGGCTCGTTTGGATTGATGGCGGAGGAAAGGAGAGTAGAGTTGAGTTGAGTTTGTTGAAAATAGACTAATTTTTTACCAATTCTACTCTACTCTACTTTATTCCACCTCTCTCTCCCTCAATCCAAACAGACTATTAATTTTAATGCATTTATGTAATATTGCCACAACTCCTTTTCTTTAAGTCGATAAGGAATACTTCTCCAAAAAAAAAAGTTAATAAGGATCACACATTTACTTTACAAAATAATCAATGTTCTCCTTCCATATTCCAAAGTTCAAATTCCCCTCCCACAACCTATATTATACTATTGAATTATGTCCGCCTTCCCACTATTAGGTATTCCCAGTAAGGAATTAAGATAAATTTTTACCAATAATTTAGTTCTTTAGACTTTTTAGGAACTGTTTTCTAAAACAATTTTATACTTTATGCTTTTAGAAAAAAAAAAAAAAGGGGTGGGGGGGGGGGGGGGGGGGGAAGTGGCATAGACACAATTCATTGAAGTATGTGTTTTTGGTTTTCAATTTTTTTTTTTTAATCTATAACCTGAAATATTTTTTTCTACACCAATATAGTGTTTTCTAAAAAAAAAATTGGCTTTTAGTTATAAACAAAAAAAAAAAAAAACAAAACAAAACAAAACTATCATACACAATTGTACATTTTAATCGGAGCGTTTCTTACTATTTTTTGACAGCAATTTTTTTATTAAAAAAAATATCCATTCTTCTCTTCTGCTTCAATCTCTCCATCCAGCCAAAGGATATCACATCCGAAAAGCTTGTTTCCCAGATCCACGTTTGATGTTTGTAACATTGGCTTGAAAAGAGTTTGTGTAATGGCCAAGCCCAAATTTCCCCAAATTAAGCGGGGTCTGCTGCTAAATTCAGGGCAAGTAAAGTAGCTCAAATAGACAAATAACTTGTACCATTGACCAGATTCTAAAATGTAAAAAGCATACCTCCATCATCTCAGAAGAAACTTCCTCCATCCTTTTACATATCTGATGATCCCTTTTTTTCTTTTTTTCTTTTTTTGAGGTGTCAGTTATCTAGCTTGTTAAAAAAATACACACGAAGAAATTATGTCTTTATATAAGTTAGAGGAAATTATAAATACCTGTCTATATATAAGTGAGAAGAAGCTCTTCACAATTAGTTTCGAGGAAAACCAATACTACTAAAATCTTTTTTTTTGGGATAAACTAGATTCTAAAATGATAAATCTTATATAAAATGAAGAGATTTTTTTTTTTTTTTTGGGTAAAAAGAAGAAATTCTAAATTTACAATACTTTTTTTACAATAAATTTTAAATAATAAATTATTACTAATTCTAACTTTCTCTACTAAAATTACTATTATTTTGTCTACCAAAAATAATTGCTAGTAAAATCTGCGGCTTCACACTTTTCTAAAGTAAAATACAGGGGTCATTGGTGGGACATATGAGTAGGCAATGATGAAAGGAGTTAGAGAATCAGCGACCATATACATGCACGAACAGGGACAGGTACAGCAGCAGAGTCACATGGCCACCACACAGCGTTCATAAAGAAGCAGAAGACGCCTGCTTTGCTTTCCTTTCGGATTTGCATTGCAATTTCCCACTTTTTTCCTTTTCCTTCTTTATTTTTTTTTTCTTTAATATTTCTATTATGCCTTTTTTATTTTAAAATTAATATACTTATATATACTATAAACAAATATGTGAATCTTTGCTTACGGAGCGATTGGCGGGGCTTGGGTCCTTTTCTGAAAATTAAATAAAAGAGAAGGACCACCGGTCAAAAATAAAATAAAATAAAAGAGAAGGACCAAGCATGTGAGCTTGCCCACGTGGCTGTACTGTGAGGTTGGTGCATCAATCTTAACGGAAGAATCATCCTTCTCTCTACTACTGACTTCTTATCCACAAATATGAGAGAAAAAGAAAGTGTGAAAGTAATGTAATGTCTAATAACTAGTAAGGGTGCTTGAGAGAGAGAGTAGTTTACAACTAATACAATACATGTTATGTTAGGTAGGAATATCAAAGTATAAAAGAGAGGTCAGACAAAGTTGGGGTCAGGCAGAGAGGAACAACTTTACAATCACGTATCTGGTTCTAGAATATAGACCCCACTTTACATCTTGTTCTTGCTTCTTCTTTTTTCCAATTATTAACTTGTAGTATTTGTTTTCGTAGGATTTCACGTTTTGGATAAAGTTTAAAGATTAGATATTATGCCATCTCTATTAAATAAATAAATGAGAGATGTTACGAAATCAACTTGAAGTTTTCAGATTCAACTATTTACAATCAAATAGTTTGACTACTACGCATTATGATAGACATAATAGTTGCTTCTCAAGTATAAAATTCTTGTGAAATAAGAGAGGTAAGGGTAGAGATTCAAATCTACCGTAAGAAACTTCATACACAGATACACTTAAATTAAGTTATAATAAAAAATTTATCTTGTATTATTAAAAAAAAATAGTTTGCAATTTAATTTGGGAAAGAAGATTTCCATGAAAGTTGAAAGTCCTATATCCCTATATCTATTGGAGAGTATTAGTTCAATTTTATCAAAAAGAATCAATAACCAAGCCTCTCTCTCTCTCTCTCTCTCTCTCTCTCTCAAGAATGTGAAAGGAGACTTAAAAATATTGGATGTTCTTTAATTAGACACATAATCAAGCTAATAAACCATATCAACTTGATTTTGAATTTCATAGTTCTTTTATAGCAAAAATTACAAAATTTTTCATTGTAATTTTGCGTCATTGGTCCACACCGTTTTAATTGTTAACCCTTAAAGTTTAGACTAAAATAAAATCATAGGGATTCTTAATAGTTTAATTTTAATTCAAACTTTAAGGGTCAAAATGTAATAATTGAAAATATTTGTAGGACTAAATTATGGATCAATCATCAATTACAATAGTTAATTTGTTTGTCCATAAAATATAAAATATTTTAATTCTTCGAAATCTAAATAGTTTCACTATTTTTAAAATTTTAAGGCTTAAAAAAGTAAAATAGAACCAACTTTAGGTGGTCAATTTAGCTATTGATGAAAGTTTATAAAGCTAAATTATGATGGAGCCAAACACAAGAGATGATTTATCCACCTTGATATTATAACCCTCCATGTCTTCCAAGACGTCATTAACAATTTTTTTGTTTTGACTCTTTTTTTTTTTTTTTTTTTTTGTCATGACATTAATAAATAGAATGGTGTAACTGTAAAGTGCAGACTAATACATTGTCAATGAGGCCCCCACAATATTTTACGCATTAATTTGGGCTTGGTTTAGTGGGCTTTCTCTTGATGTAGATGCATGTCCATGTCCTCTTGGCAAACCGATGAAGGAAGGGAGATAGATTTAGGTGCACTGAACTAGTCTGAACTCTAATTTACCCCCCAAAATGTCAAAACAATTTTTATCATCTGGATCTGCATGACTCGCTGGCATGCAGCAAGTAAAACATAATAGCGCTAGGTGTAATCAGGTACAGATTGTAATTATCCATCACATCAAATCTATGATTAAACCTTGAGGTACCAAGACAAGAATGATCATAGAACATGACACAACATAATCACTTTAATTATTTGTCTACCCTGTCTCCCATCCATCCCATACCGTTAATTATATATATATATATATATATATATATATATATAAGATGCAAGAATCTACTGCTGTAGAAGCTTAGTGGGATAATTAACTCTTCATCAATGATCAAATGCTCACTATTGAACTGACTTTAATTTCCAGCTACGTTAAGTAACAGACATTCTCATTGGTCCTGTAAAAAGCATACATATATATATTTTTTAAATTAGATCAACAAAAACACGTATGTTTCTTTTTTCTTTTTTGGGTAAATACCGATGCATATATTAGATTATAGTAGAGTCTGTTGAATTATCCAGTACCAAAAAAAAAAAAAAAAGAAACCCCTCTATAAGAGTAGAGGGAACAAAAAAAAAAACTCAAAATCCACTAGTCCAAGGCATCGACACTCTTATTTGCTTCACGGAAGGCACGTAGCATTTGGGTATTAGGAAAAAATGACCTGCAATAATCCACTAACTATAGGCATTAATTTTGGCATGAGGGAAACAGAGCCATGAATTTTGAAAAGGACACAAGCAAAATAGCATCAAGCTGATCAACATGA
Source organism: Castanopsis chinensis (assembly GCA_032878915.1). Lineage (NCBI taxonomy): Eukaryota > Viridiplantae > Streptophyta > Magnoliopsida > Fagales > Fagaceae > Castanopsis > Castanopsis chinensis. The sequence continues at coordinate 30,851,563 of JAVQMG010000122.1, read as the reverse complement.
GGACACAACAAGGTTTAATCCGATCCCATGGAGTAACGTAAATTGCACTCCAATTGGTTGTTTGCCTAACTAATTAAAGTAAATTAGAGATGATGGATCAATGAGAAAAATGAAATGTTGTTGTTGTTCTGTAAACTAGACTTTCTGACAACAGACATTTGCCTTTTTTTTGTTAACCCCACCATCACATGGGTTAAAATCCTTCTGTACATGAACCAAAGATTCTTGTAATTTTTGTAATCCTTGTTCCACCAACCGATAAACAAACTAATTAAGAACAATTTGTGGGCTCCTAATTAATCTTGTCACTATGAACCGTTCTTTACATCCACCGCTAATAATTTCCCAGCAGCAGCTGTAATCCCAAATATCATCATATTTTATTACACTTTTTCTTACTATTAGATACACCGATTAGAGTATGTTACTTGATTCCAAAATTTTTTTTTTTTTTAAAAAGTGTCATTTATAAGTCAAAACTATTAAAGGTGACCACTAAAGAGAAGCTTTTCTAATGTCAATCCGTCATTACTTTTTAAGCTAAACAAAGCCTATATAAGCAATCTTTTCATGACCTTTCAATGTACTAAATACTTTACCGTCTATTTGCACTTTATAGATGGAACAAATGTCTGCTTTAGTTACACTTAATCACCAATAATAAAAATGAGGATTTGCTTTTCTTTTTCTTTTTCTTTTCTTTATTCTTTTTTCTTTTTTTCTCCATAGTTGGGTCAGAAGTAAAGAAAGTGAAGTTCAAACTATAAACATAAGGTACTACAAAAGATATTATTATCACAGATTATTACTTGAAATTCATGATTTGTTTTAGTTAAAAATAAGTGTTGTTGTTGGGAGTAAATAGTAAGTAGTAATTATGTTCTCCTTAGACTCAAACAAAATTGGATCCACTGTACTTTTATTTTGATAGATAGATCAAGGGGAGGGGAAAGGGTTCCAACCATTGACATCATGTACCATAAAAAGTGTCACTATTCCTGAGTTATCATTTAAACCTGGTAATCCACTATACTTACATTACTTTATACTAATATGTAACACATGCTACCGCACGGGAAGGGATATAATTTAATAAACCAATAAATATATTGCATTTTATTATTTAAGTGATACTATTGGTTTTGTTTTTTGTTTATTTATCTATTAATCGTGGGTTTAGTTATGTTTAAAAGACTTAATTTATCATGTTTAATAAAACTTAGTATTATGTAATTTTTTAACAAATATTTTTACTATACAAAATTCTAATAAAAGAATGCTACATAGACATTTATATTCAAGGTTGATTCATTCACAGTACATATAACTATAATTAAGTTGCTTTATCACAAACCATTTTTAACAAAATATTTTAATCAATTAAATGTGAATCTCATAACGTGCATCTCATAACAATATATAACAATAGAATAACATGAATCTCATTAAAAAAAATTTATCAATTAAAAATCACTAAAATTATGAACATAAAACATAAAGATAAACAAATAGAATAAATACTAATTTCTTAAAAGAAAACTTACAGTGAGTTGAGAAAACTACATAAATAATCTTTGATATTTGAAGAATAATGGGATTACAACTTCTTTTCGAAATTGGGTAGAGACTCGTGCTGATAACGTGTTATGAAAAAGAAAAGAAATATGCAACATCAATGATAGGAAAACAAAACAATTTTATAATTAAACAATAAAAATTATTGACAAAAAGGAAATAAAGTATAGGCAGATGAAAGTCAATAAACATACAACATCAATTATAGGAAAACCACAAAATTATATAATTAAACAATAAAAAATTTACACAAAAAGGAACGACAGTATAGGTAGATGAAAGAAAGCAGTAATCAAACCTTAGGAATGATTGGAATTCGTTTTGCAGAGCATAAACCAAGACCATGAAAATTGTAAAGACAAGTACAATCGGAATATTTGGAGAATCTCTTCTTATATAAGATACAAAAATACTCAAAGATATGCATCATTGATACCAAGAGATTCTTTTGAAATTCCACGTAGAAAAGGGAGGTGAACCTGAAAATACGTGGGAGTGGAAAAGGAAGGTGAACCAAAAAAGGGAGGTAAACCTGAATACATGGGTGTAGAAAAGAGAGGTGAACCTGAAAGAAAAGAAGGTGAACCTGAAAATACGTAGGTGTGGAAAAGGGAGGTGAACCTAAAAATACATGGGTGTGGAAAAAAAAAAGAAAAAAAAAAAGCACATCGAAATTACAAATTAGACTTCAATTTCATATTTACATTGACACGTGGCACAACAATAGATTAGAATTTGAATTTAAAATTCCAATTGGAGTTTCTCTCTACTCCACCTATTTTATATATATATATATATATATATATAAATATTTTATAGATTATGTTTATATAAATTTGTGTACTACGAGATTGTACTTTTAGACTTGTTTACTACTATCATTAGGCCTCCTTCATACGTTGGATATTCATTCAAAAATATCTCCTTAGTTTCACCTCAGATGAAATTTAACTTTTACAATATTACAAAATAGACTAAAATAAAATTACAATCTTTAAATTTGGTGAATAATATTTGTGTCCCTTAAACTTTCATTTTTGTTACTTTAGTCCTAAAAATTAATGTTTGTTGTTAACATTGGTCCTTTCATCCATATATGTACTCAGTTAAGTATTAAAAAAAAATTTATCACCGCGCACCCTTCGTGATTAAGTATTAAAAAAAAAAATTCCCAGCAGCAGCAGCTGTAATCCCAAATATCATCATATTATATTACACTTTTTCTTACTATTAGATACACTGATTAGAGTATGTTACTTGATTCCAAAATTTATATAAAAAAAAAAAAAAAAGTGTCATTTTTAAGTCAAAACTATTAAAGGTGACCACTAAAGAGAAGCTTTTCTAATGTCAATCCGTCATTACTTTTTAAGCTAAACAAAGCCTATATAAGCAATCTTTTCATGACCTTTCAATGTACTAAATACTTTACCGTCTATTTGCACTTTATAGATGGAACAAATCTCTGCTTTAGTTACACTTAATCACCAATAATAAAAATGAGGATTTGCTTTTCTTTTTCTTTTTTCTTTTTTACCCTATAGTGGGGTCAGAAGTAAAGAATGTGAAGTTCGAACCATAAACATAAGGTACTACAAAAGATATTATTATCATAGATTATTACTTGAATTTCATGATTTGTTTTAGTTAAAAATAAGTGTTGTTGTTGGGAGTAAATAGTAAGTAGTAATTATGTTCTCCTTAGACTCAAACAAAATTGGATTCACTGTACTTTTATTTTGATAGATAGATCAAGGGGAGGGGAGAGGGTTCCAACCATTGACATCATGTACCATAAAAAGTGTCACTATTCCTGAGTTATCATTTAAACCTGGTAATCCACTATACTTACATTACTTTATATTATGTTTATATAAATTTGTGTACTACAAGATTGTACTTTTATACTGTTTACTACTAGCATTAGGCCTCCTTCATACGTTGGATATTCATTCAAAAATATCTCCTTAGTTTCACCTAAGATGAAATTTAACTTTTACAATATTACAAAATAGACAAAAATAAAATTACAATCTTTAAATTTGGTGAATAATATTTGTGTCCCTTAAACTTTCATTTTTGTTACTTTAGTCCTAAAAATTAATGTTTGTTGTTAACATTGGTCCTTTCATCCATATATGTACTCAGTTAAGTATTAAAAAAAAAAAAATTTATCACCGCGTACTCTTGGTGCGGTAGTCACGCCACAAGTATAAAAACTCATGGGGTGTGGGGAGGCAAGGGCCGGGGTTCAAGTCTTTAGGAGGGAGTTTCACACACATTTACACTTAAATTAGGTTAGAGTAGAATTCTATCTCGTATTAAAAAAAAAGTATTAAAAAAAATTTTAACTCAAATTTATTAATATTTTATTTAATTTTTGGTGAAAATAAATTTTGCTTCATTTAAATTTTATGAATTTTCATTAAAAATATTTTATTATACTAAAATTTTGGTCATTTTTAAGTATTAACAAATATTTTTTTAGTAGTTAATAGAGTTTATGGATTGAAGGACTAATGTTGAAAACAAACTCAAACTTCAAAGACTAAAATAATTAAAATAAAACTTAAATGACAAAAATGACAATTTATCAAATTTATGGGATGTAATTTGTATTCTAGCTTACAAAATATTTAAAAGAAAACTCGCAACATCTAGTGTGGGAAGCGTAAGGTTCAAAAATAGAATAGTGGCCCATGGGCCCAACCAGAGGAGATGGAAGGACCCATTCCCTCATTAGTTCTGACCCAATAGATGGATAAGAGCCTGAGAATTGAAGCCGAAGAGGTGGAACCATGCCCACCATTGAAAACCATCAACGTTATTTTTATTACACAAGGCAAGGAAACTAGTCCCTCATCTAGGATAATAACCATATCACCCCAGCTTGAGGCAGGAGAAGAGGACAGAGAGTCCAAGAGGATCAAGGCAGAGTAAGAGCCAATTCTCAGCTTCTTGAAGACCGATAAGATTGGTACATTCCAACCCCATGATGATGCCCTAGTGGTCATACTATGGATTGGAGGGTTTGACGTAAAAAGAATAATGGTAGACCAAGGGAGTAGGCTTGGAATTATAAATTTGAACCTGTATAAAGGGTTGGGGCTGAAACCCGAGGACCTTAGCAAGTACGATTCCCCTTAGTAGGGTTTGACGAGAGAACCGTGACTCGCAATGGAATGATTAAATTTCCAGTGCAGACGAGTAACAAAGTAAAGGTAAACTTCATTGTGGTTGACGCCTATTCCCCTTACATTTCAATTTTGACAAGGTCATGGCTCCACGCTATGGGGGTAGTCTCTTCTACTTTGCATACAAAAGTTGACCTTGAAAACTCATTCTCTACAAATTAGTTGTATTAGGCGATTTCATATCAACTCTCTATCCATTTGGGATTGGTAGCTGATTATTGTTCACCTACATCTAGAATGTCACTCCCTAAGTTGCTCATATTTTCTCTACAACGTAATGTTCTTGATAAATTCTTAATGTCTAATACATTTTAGAACTTCTTTAGAAAAAAAATTTAGCATTATAAATAAAGTCATTGTAGAGCATCAACATTAGTTGTGCTAAAAATAAATGTCATTTGACATATTAAAAAGTTACTTTATCTATTTCAACTCACCATTTTACAATTCACCTACATCATATATTCTATTTTTCCATCAAACATATTAAATAATATATACAACAAATTAAAATAACTTAAAGCCTACCAACCCACCCAACCACCACTACCACTACCACCACAATCCCACCGCTGCAAACCCACCACCACCCATGATTAACCAACCATCACTGACCACCGTAACCAAAAACCCAAAATCAACCCTATCACCAACCACCGCTATAACCAAAACCACCAAAATCAGCTCACAACCACCGCAACCTACTAAAATCAACCCCCCACAACCCATCAAAATAACCTCAACTCCAAAAAAAAAAAAAAAAAAAAAAAAAAAAAGGGAAGTAAAATCAAACAGCAAAAAAACCATCACCAAAACCACCGTAATAATAGCTGGCTGAGGGTGGGAGAGCTCTAACCAACGTTGAAGGTTCAAAGGTGGAGGTCTAAAGGTGGGAGATCTAAAGGTGAGGGGTTCGAAATTGAAGATCTAAAGGTGGGAGGGGGTCTGAAGGTAGGGAGACCAAAGGTGGGAGGCTAACGGTGTGGATATGGTGGATGGCGATGAGCTCAGCGACGGCATGGTAAGATCGGCTACTTGGCTGAAAGAGAGAGAGAGAGAGAGAGAGAGAGACGTTTAATAAAATAAGTTTTAAAAAAAAATTTAGCATGGTTGTCTGTACTAAGGTGTGTACAGCGAACTCACAAAAATCGACTCGACCCAACCCAACCTAACTCAACCTAACCCGTCGAGTCAAGTCAGTTTTTAAGGGTCCGTGGGTTGGGTTTGGTTATGATTTTTTTTTTTAATTGTGAGTCAATTTGGGTTTGGGTCAGTGGATTCACAAACCCACCTAACTTGACCCGACCTACCTATATTTAATGTATATTTGAAAAAATATATTATACAATTTTGTTATTTACTTTTTTGCCCTTCTTCCCAAATAAAACTCAAACCCGAAGTTCTCTTCATATAGTTTGTGTGTGTTTGGTGTTATGCTCATGATTATTTGATTATAAATTTGCTTTTATTTGTGGTAATGTTGTTCTAATGCTCAATGTGAGAGACCAGGACTAGCTCTCAAAAAGAGACTTAGGCATCGGCACCTCTCTTTTCAAGATCATGTAGAGTCACACTTATTTTTTATTACAAAAAAATAAGAAAAAAAAAAACTATAATTTACAATTTACATATCTGAAATACCTCAAGTATCATTAATTGAAAATATGAATACAACTTGGTAGAATATCGTTACAAGGTTTTGTTCCTAAATACAATTTATGTAAAAAAAAAAAAAAATACAAAGCCTTCGTCCTAGACACAATCTACCAAAATAAAATAAAGACAAGACACTATTCTACGAACCAAAACGTATGGTTCGGGGGCTAGGTTACAGAATGGGAAGGTATTAGGCATCCATTTTACCCAAACAAAGTCCGGTCTTCTTGACTTTGAATGATCATTTTAGTACCCTAATTCAAAATGTTAAGTTATATGCAACAAATGTCATGTCAAATTCTAGATCTAAGATTAAAATACTATTTAAGAATCCTAGATTTGCAATTTAATTTTGTATGAAAGAGATTTGATGAAATTTCTTGATGAAAAGTTTAGATCTGAGTTTCCATGGTGATAAAGAATGATTTTTTTTTTTAAATAAAAATTCAGATATAAATGCAAGAGAAAACAAATTTTTTATGAAAAGATAATTTTTTTATGAAAAATATAGATTTGGTTTTGTTTCAAAAAAATACAAATCTGATTAATGAAAAATATTGATCTGTTTTTGTCTTAAAAAATACAAATCTAATTTTAATGAAAAATACAGATCTGGCTTTGGCTTAAAAAAATACAGACCTGGTTTTGTCTTAAAAATTACATATATGATTTTTAATAAAAAATACAAATCTAGTTTTGGCTTAAAAAATTTAGATATGATTTTAATGAAAAGTATAGATTTGGTTTTAAAAGTAGAAAAGAGTGAAACTTTCATGACAAATTTATTTTTGCAGATCTAAAATCTTAAAAGGAAATTTTAAGGCTAGATTTATGCATGTTAATCAACACACTAAAATTTAAACTAATCCTGTGAATTTTTCAAAGGGAAAGAGAGAGAGAGCATGTGATAACATATGAAGAACATGTATAAACACGGAAAGAAGCAAAAGCATATTTAGGGAAGGTCAAGCAGAAACAAGAACACGTTTATGGAGAGTAAAACAAGAACATAATTATATTTATAGAATAGTAAAGTAAGAACGTACCTGCATGAATGTACTGACAAGAGGGGATTATTTTAGAAATCAAAAAGAATAAATCTCTTGGAGATCTAAAAGAAGGTCACTTAACAAAAAAGAAATTCTTAAAGCAAAACTTCCACAATTTCTTTAATATAAGAGAAGAGAATGATGTTTAATTCTGGTTTTTTTCCTTTATTTATAGAGGTGTATCAGCTTAAAAACTAAGCTAGGGTTACTTAGAAAATTAGCCGATACGAATTAGGTCAGGTTTTTTCCCTAAAAAAATCAAATCTGATGGGTCTAGAACTAAACTAATTGCATTTGGACCCAATTTACAACCTATGCTAAGTGCTATTTGACACTATTGGAGTGCTAATTGGCACTCCTCAGTGCTTGCCCAATTTCCTCTTCTTGTACATTTTGGGCTCTATTTGGGGCATTTTTCTGGGCCAAGAATCATACTTAGATGTATTTTGGACTTGTATTTTTAATAAAATCCATTTTAACTTGATAATTAAATCTTTAAAAATAATTATCTTAGAGATAATTATCTTAAAAACTTAATCATAAATCCAATTTCAACATTATTAGATTATTCTTTTTATTCCTCTACAACCAAACCTATTTTTAATCAAATCAACAACCAATCACAAAAATTTATTTAATCAATTTTAATTATTCACCAATCAAAATTAATTTCAAATAATCACATGTGATCAATTCCACCCAATAAATGTATGCAGACCATGAAAACTTAATCTTGGGATATCTTTCAATCTAACGATCCGATTTAGGAATCGGGCATATTGTCACGATTATTAGAATCTTAAGATCATTTTTATGATATGTGATGAATGATTTAATGCATAAAATATAAATATGATTTTTGGGTACTAAAAATTATCATTTCAATTATCTTTCTAGATTAAATTATGGGTACAAAATTGTCCAACCCATGGGTCCAACCCAATCCAGGTGGGTTGGGTTAGGTTGGATTTTTTTTAACCACCATGGTGAGTTGGGTTGAAGAAACTTCTCAACTTGACTCAACCCAATCCATGCACACCCCTAGTCCATACCATTCCAATTTTATTTTAAGATGGTACTGTGGCAAAATGCCAAATAGTTTGGCATTTGACACACTTAGTGAATTGGCATTAGGTTTGCCAAATGCTAAAGTTTTAGCATTTGGCACACCAAACAACAAAATTTTTGCTTCATGAGATGTGTCAAATACCAAAAGAAATGGCATGGAGCTACAATGATGCTCTACAAATAACATGGTACGGTCAAAATGCTATAAATTTTTAATGGTTTTTTCTCTCTCCTCATTTCACATCTACTTAATCAAACATCTTTCTTCTCTCTCTCACGCCACAATTCTCTCTCAAAAAGCTAATTTGTAATTTTTTTTCATTTAGATTAGTTTTTTAAAAATTATTTTAATGTGTCTAAAATCTTAAAATAAAACATGTGATGTAGAGTGCATTACAAGATGAAGTGGTAAAATAAAAAATGTAGGTTTTAATGTGGCAAAATAACATTTAGTATAGCCCAGCAAATGCTAGTGCTCTTACATTGCAGACCTCTCAAGTCTGAAATATACTGAATTTCAATAGACAAAGAAGAAGAAGAAGAAGAAGAAAATGTCTCAAATATACCTAGACATATGCAAACCATCATTTCATTTAAAGGGTTCTTTTTCCCCTAATAAAAATACCCAGAGGTACAAGTTGAACTACAAAGCCCTTGTTACAATATAGGCATTACCAAAAATTATCACAAGAAAAACAAACATTTTCATTATATCAATTAAGAATTTCATTTTTCTTTTCTTTTTTTAGGTGAGAATTATCTTTTTTAGTTGAAAATAATTGAATCTTCACATAAATATAAACTACCTCGAAAGCACAAATTATAGTGAAACATATCTATTGAGAAATATTTGGTACTTCCCTCAAAAGGTGAACATACAACTAAACTAAAAGCTTTTCTCCAAAAAAAAAAAAAAAAACTTTTTTTTTTTACCCTTTTTCTTCAATTTTTCTTTTATCATTTTATTATTATTATTATTATTATTATTATTATTATTTTAGAGATTGGTAGCTAGTAGGGCAAGAGAATGCAGAGTTTGAGCCAATAACATAAAACATCATAAAAGATGCCACGACTGTGACTTGAACCCCTTTCTTTCATCCACTTAGCCTTTTATTATCAGGTAAGAGTAAGATGGAGATGGATGGAAGCTAAATGTAGGAATTAAAAGACTCCCCATCTTGAGGTTTAACCAGCACCTTATATTTGGAAATTTAATTGAACCATTTTTTCAATTACCATCCACATCCGAATCTTAGCCAGATTATACTTCAACAATTAACCGGATTTCTACACCTAATTACTTTGCATGAGGTCTCCAATTCGATATTAAAGTATAGTGAAGTTTCATGGTATAACAGGGAAACCAAATATTCTGTATCATACATGATCTTGCTAAATTCGCAAAATACAAATTTCAGAGCTCACTTGTGAAGATAATATTTTAGTACGTACTGGCTAGCCAATAGTCATGACTATTGACTAGTCAATTGGATAATAGGTATCTTAATGGATGATATTCTCCACCAAGACTTTTAAGTTTTTTTTTTTTTTTTTTTTTTTTTAAATTGTAAATAAACATTCTTAAGTAAAGAAAGAGACACAGAAGGCGACACAGAAGGCGAGAGGAATTGGGCCCTGGCCATCTCTTTTCTCAACAGGAAGAAGATGGCCACGGGCCCGAGTCTGTTGGAATGATCAGCCCAGTGGGCAGGTTTTTGGGTGACAAGATTGACATCTCCTCTAATAGTGTATACAGTACTATATTACAGACAAACAACAAAAATTTCTGGAAAAAAAAAAAAAAAAGACAACCTTCTTCCAGGGTGACAATTTCATTGCCTGAAATTGGATTCAGTGATAAATAACTTGTGACAATGAAGTTCTTCCTTGACTCTAATTCGCGATATTTTATTTAGTTTTTCTTCAGTGTTGTTTTCCTTAATAAAGAAAGAACTCAAAACTGTTAATTTTCAGCCACTTCCAGTAAATTTCCAATTTATCTCCATGAACTTCCAGTATCCACTAAAAGCCTAAAACAAAATATTATTATGTATCCAAAAATTTAGAATGTGAAAATGATTGTTTATAGACGTTAGACCTTTTTTAAATATGCAACAGAATTATTAAGTAATTAACAATTTTTTTATTAAAAAAATAGATAATTATATTTTATTAAAATTTAGCATGCTCCAAATCATAAAGCAAGAGCTATGAAAAAAAAAAACACAGGATATAGTGAGGAAGTGAAAAGTCAATTAAGAGACTGATCTTCAAGGGAAAAACTTCTAATAAGTAACGTACCCAACGAAGGCAATTGACTACAAAAAGAGTTTACAGAGATTGCTCAAAAAATTCTTTATATTATTATGACTAGACCATATATGACCCCGTACTACATGATTCATTGATAACATGACAATTGACAACACTTCTAAACTTTTGAACTTCTTCTATATGAATTCTTTCATGAACGACAAGACACAACACCTCTAGCGCACGAAACCAGAACCTCTAGCACACTCCAAAACAATCTACCTCCTTGAAGATTTTCTCTAAAATGAATTTACTGGGAAAAAACAAACCTTTGTGGTTTCATACCAATAATTAAGCTCATTTGGTCACATGCATGTATAGATTGTAAACTAACATAGTTTACTCAAGGGAAAGAGGCACGAATTTTTAACTGATCAATAGCTTTGATGAGTTTTCAACCTCTTCATCTTTGGAAAAATCGTACGTGCACAATGTCCTTAATTTTATTTATATATATATATATATATATATATATATATATGTAGGTGTTATTTAAAGTAGGATTTAAGTGACGGCTGAAATATGGTTAAAAACATAGAAATATACATAACTCTTGTTCAAAAGAGCCTTAAGCAAAGGTCAAGACTCAGGCGTGACTCGATCAAAATGGACAAGTGACCCTAGATCAAGTGTCTGCCTCAAGAAAGAGACCTTAGTTTTTTATATCTTTGAGAAGCTCCAATCCCGACTTGTTCTTCAATATTTATCAACGTATTACATACATTTTTTAAATCACATTGTAAACAAATATTGTGAATTTAAATCCTAAAGAATGCCACATGCAATTTTTTTTTTTTTTTTTGGAGAAAAAATAATAAGATTTATATTGATAGATTAAAATGTTAGTCTTTTTTTTTTTTTTTTCTCTTTTTTTGGTGAACCGAACATTTATCAAAAATGAAAAGAAGAGAGTAAAAACAGAGTCAAAATTGTGCATTAAGATGTAATGCTTGTATTCTCGAAACATATCTCAATAGAATTGGAATTTGACTAGATATCATAATATATATATATATATATATATATATATATAAACATTCAAATATCCACAACTTGCTCATTGCATGTATAACAAATTTCATAGGCAAATTGGGACAAGTAACTACTAACTAACAAGTTCCATGATTTGCACGTGTGTGCCGGTGTGGATTATAAAGCAGGGTTGGTTCTTGGAAGACTAATGTGTACATTTTTATTTTTCTTTTATACAAGATAGAATTCTACTCTAGCCTAATTTAAGTGTATATATGTGTAAAGCTTCCTCCTAAAGTGACTATCGCACCAAGGGTGTGCGCCGTAGGGATGGCAATTTTGCCCCGTCCCTCCCCCGCTTCGCCCCACGCGGGCTTTCCCCGCCCCGCAAAGGTGATGGGGCGGGGATGGGGCAAGATTTTAGCCCCGCATCACGGGGCGGGGCGGGGATGGGTTTAGACTTTTTAGACCCACCCCGCCCCCGCCCCCGCCCCCGCCCTGCCCGAGTTGCAAAGGGTTATAACTGTAAATTTTTCATACCCTAAAACCCTACTATTTAAATAACATATTAATATTAGCTTATTTTATTCTACCCAATATGGTTCTCTGCCTTTATTTTGTTATGTGTTATACTATGAGTTTTTTTTTTTTTTGGTGATTATCTTGTTAAATACTTGGATATATTATTCAATTTTTTAAAAAAATTGATCTGATTTGATGAGATAAATTTAGTTGTACTTTTAAGTATATTTTTATTAATGAAATAGGTTTCATTAAAAAATTGTATTAATTGTAGGGCAAATTAACAAAAAGTAGAGTTTTACGGGGCGGGGCAGAGCTTCGTGGGGCCCCAAGGGACGGGGATGGGGTGAGAAATTTTTCCCCGTCATGCGGGGCGGGGCCGGGATGGGGCAAAACAAAACCATGCGGGGCGGGGACGAAGATCCCATCCTTCGGCCCCGCCCCGCCCCGCCCCATTGCCATCCCTATGTGCGGTGGTAATGTGTACATATTTTTTACCTAAGCGCCCATGTAATTAATTATTAACAGTGTTTAATTATGGCTTTTGAATAGATCACGAAAGTGAGTAAACACTTTTTCCTCCACGTTGTGGATCCATATAATTTACTTCCTCACTTGTGCAACTTTGGAAAACCCTCTTTCCAATCCAGCTTAATTAAATGGTTGTGTGTGGGCCAAACATTAATAAAAGTATGCTGCAAACTAACTATATATCATTATTCACGAAACTACACTGTTAGTCTCTAAAGTTTATCTTGTAAGTACAATTGGTCTCTTAAGTTTCAAATAAGCACTATTGGTTTCTCAAGTTTAAAAAATGAATTGTATTAGTCCTTCTATTAACTACCATTAATAATATTGCTTACGTGACACTAACGGAATAATGAACTAACATCTTTTTTAATGATATAACATTTTTCAATAAAAAAATTGCAAAATTTTTCTACATCATGATTGTCAAAATCGCGATTAAGATTGTAGGATCGCACGTTTTACAATCTCACCTCACCAAAACTTTTAAGATCGCACTAGAATCATAAAAATGGTAAGATCGTACGTAGGATCATGTAGAATCGTATAGGATCGTAGAATCGTATAGGATCGTAGGATCGTATAGGATCGTATGGGATCCTACCGATCCTACCAAAAACAAAAAAATTTTATTTTTTTTATATGGAATAAATTTTTTTGTTTTGATGAAACTTTAAGGGTTTTTATTCTTTTCATGTTGTGATGGTATAATTTTTATTTTATTTTTATAAAATTATGTTAACCTAATCAAATGTTTTTAGTATCTAGTTCACTTGTAATCAAAATGAAAGAATGCTTCATCATTTTTAAATGAAAAATTTGATGTTGGCTTTGCTGCCTTTTAAGCTATAATGTTATTAAATTTGTTTGATCAACATCTAATTTGTGTTCTAATATTACTAAAATATTTTTTTATATATAATTTTATCAGTTTGGCTTGTATTTGTATATTGATTAAATAAATTTTTTGAGCATGCTCTTTAATTGTTGCTGAGTGGTATAACTTGAATAGTTGAGTGTGAAATTGTATCTTGATGTCTTTTGCAACTCTAATATACAAATATATAATGTCTACGTAGATTATGATGATTAGGAATTTTAGACAATGATTATAAGAATCTTAGAATGTGAATAATTAAATGTTCACTTCACCTTAATATTCATCTTACTTTTGGATTTCATATTGTAATTAGCTAGTTTCTATTTGCTAACTTATTTTGGATTTCAAACTTGGAACTTAGAACTTGGAAAATATTTTCCATATGTTTTGATATATATTTAGGTATTTGATTGCTAATTAAACATTTATTGAATTTTTTAGATATATTGGGTCAAAACTTAAATATATTTGTTTTGTTAGTATAGACTTGGCGATGTATGACATTCAAATTACATCATATGATGGAAATCTTAGTTTTTTTATAGATGAATTTATAATTTACGTAATTATTCAACATACAAAACATTATCAATATGTTTTTTACTTTAAATATGAAAATTTGTAAGATCTTATGATGCACGATCTAATCTTACAATCTACGATCCCACCTACCTTCAACGATCCTATTTAGGATCCCGATTTTGACAATCTTGTTTTACACATTAAAAACCCATTAACCCCAAAATATTAAAAAAAAAAAAAAGAAATTAGAAGAAAGAAGGAGATTTCACCACTACAACGTTCAGCTTTAAATACAAAAATTTTGAAAGGAGAAGTATGTTTGCAAGAACAAATAAATAAATAGAAAGGAACTACGATGAGCAATGGTAGTGGCAGCGATGCCCCACAAGGCGGCGGCTTAGATGCTCAGCTCTAAATATAAATATGGTCTTTTTACCAAAAAAAAATCAAAACAAACTAATCAAGAAAAAATGACTTATCAAATTTTAAAATTAGAATTGCTCTCCCACATTGTCCCCAAACAAATTGGTCGATATTGATTGAATCGACAACGATAACTTGGCAGCTTGCCAACAACCACGTGAAGTTGATAAATCAAGCTTCAAGTGAGAACTTTGACTAGAAAATGAAGCTCTTGAAGAAACAAGCATTGGTTTTTTTGTTTAATGTTGCCAATTAAACCCAGTTCGTTATTGGTCCTCCTGAAGTTCTATGTTGTAGCACTGGGTTTGTCATTTTTTATATCCATTTTTGCGACACATTTTTTACAAGCCCAACTTCCTTGTGGGCTCAATTCATATATTATATTATATTTTATTCTTTTAAGCATGACCCAAGCCCATGCGACTTATTGGAGAAGTTAAGAAAGTATGGTTTGGAGGGTATAGTCGGTTCCTTTCAAACCTTTTGTATGAGCTCAACACATGCGTGCTTTCAAGTGGGTAAGGGACACTAGTAACACCTCAAGCTCATAGAAGAGGTCTTGTATCCAAAATTTCCACTCCAAAACAATTTTTGTGCTTTGGTTGGCTGTGGACCAAAGTTTTTGGCCAAACTTTTTTTTCCTTTAAAAATGGTTGGCTCTCATTGGCCAACTTCAGCTAGCTCTCATTTAGGTGAGCCTTCCAATTGTTTGAAAAAATTGAAAAGGGGGAGTCAATGAAAGTTTAGTCAAGTATTTCCCAAATCTTGTTAAAAGCATGTCAAACTCTTCCCTAAACAAAAGCAACCCATGCCAAGACACCAAATTAGTGTCATGGGGGATAAAAGCCTCTTCTACTACCAAAAACCTAGTCATTAGCAACATTCCAAACTCTATATAAAACTCTCTCTTCAAGTCAAAAATCAACAAAGCACGTTTTCCCCGTAGAGCTAAAACTTGAGAGCAAAATCCACTAAATCAAGAAACATTCTCACAATTCTAAACCTTAGGGGTGGAAATATGGGTACTGAGGAACCTTCTCTCTCTTTCTCACAGCCTCTCTCAATTTTCTCTTCTCGCTGACTGTGGATCGAACTTTCAGACTTGCTATATTTTTATATTTTTTTTGCACTTTTGTTAAGCTCATTCAGCCAACTAACATTCTTGCAATTCTGAAGCATAGGGGTGGAAATATGGGTACAAGGGAACTTTTCCTCTCTTCCTCACAGCCTCTCTCAATTTCCTCTTCTCACTAACTGTAGATCGAACTTTCAGACCTGTTATGTTTTTATGCTTTTTTTGTAGTTTTGTTATTAGCATTTTGATTCTCTCTTATCAAAGCACCATTAGCCTTTTGTTCATTATACTTTTGAGATTTTGGGCTTGATTCTACACAATAAACACTTCTAAAAAACCCAATGAGAGATTTGGGCTGTTCTTGCATTTTCAACCCTTTTTGCAAAAATGTCCCCAACAGTCATTAGCCAAACCTAATCATTAGGTTTGATTAGGTACAAAATTTCATGTTAATGGGATTCTTATGTGTAAAATAAATTTTGTAATTTTTTCTTTAAAAAATTTTCATATCATTAATAAAAATGCCAAGTCATTATTTAGTTAATTAATGTCGCTTATTTTTAAAACTTGAGAGACCAATAGTATTTGCTTGAAACTTAAGAGACCAAATACACTTACAAGATAAACTTTAAAGACCAATAATATAGTTTTACCTATAATTATTCTTCACAAAACGACAGGTGATAGAGAGCACGTAACGGCACATACATCCAGAGCAACCAAGCAGGAGTACTAGAAGACCATATATTTCACGTAATGTCTACTTGGATTATACGTCGATTCTAGCTTGCATTCTTTCTTTGTATCCACATAATTTAAGATTCTTGTTGAATATATCAACCAAAAAAACCTTACGTGGCCCTGAAATATTTAAACAAAGTCTCAGATTTATATTCATACATTTGAACATATATTAGTTTAAATCTATAACATATACATATCCTAACGGACACCAATAGAAACAATGACCCAGACCTTTTTTCTTTTTACTTGTTTTTGACATGAGAGTTCCCATATGTCCATACACATGACAACAAGTGGTTCTTTTCCAAGAAAGAAAAGCGGTTCATTATTCATATACGAAAGTCATATCAATGTGATGTGATAATATATCCACACACGTATAAGAGAGAGCTTGAGAGATACCTATACCAGGTAAGCCATGATAGACATGATAATTATTTTTGTGAAGAGTGGAAAAGTCTTCACCCAGGCCTGAGGCCCAAATACCTGTTGGACACCGTGGAGTGGAATGGGCCAAACTCACATGCTTAAGGTAAGGCCCAATAGCTTACAAGATCTTGTGAAGTGGAATAAGGCTAGCCCGAGCATCCAAGAGGCAAAAGGAATCCTCATAGACTGTTCCCGCGAAGTTGGCAATAAAATACTTGGTACAAAGTCTTATTTGAGGAAATGTACACGGATAATCAATGGCGTACCTACCGCTGGCACCTTGAACCACAGGAAATATTCTAGAATACATAAGAATGGCAGAGATCTTTATCTCCACATTAATGAGGGGACTTCCACCCAACCTCTGTCGCATTGAATGCATATGAGATCATCTGAACAATACAAACACCCCCAAAAGTCATGTTCCAGGATAAGGAAGGGGAGGAAACCGCTAAATAAGATGAAAATATCCTTGAGAATCTGACTGGAGACAGGACAGCTGAAGGGATAAAGGCAAGAAATGTGCTTATATA
The DNA here is from genome assembly GCA_032878915.1 of Castanopsis chinensis. Classification (NCBI taxonomy): domain Eukaryota; kingdom Viridiplantae; phylum Streptophyta; class Magnoliopsida; order Fagales; family Fagaceae; genus Castanopsis; species Castanopsis chinensis. Next base: position 30,834,074 of record JAVQMG010000122.1, on the reverse strand, counting down.
GAGGCGGGGACAGGTAAACAGAAGGGGAGTTGGGAAAAAGAGTATAGAGAGAGAAATAGAGAGAAAACTACCAGTCTGTTATAGTGCAACACCACGGGAAATAGAATTTTTCCTATTGTAAGAGCATTCTCATCAGCTCTCTTTTAAAAAATGTCATTTTGACACATCAAAAATCAACTTTATCATTTTAACACACCATTTTACCATTCACCATTTATCACATCTTCTATTTTTTGATTCTAAACATTAAAATAATATATACAAATATTAAAATAATATATTTGTGACACAAAACTCTGCCAATATGCCAAACACAAACAGTGGTAGTGGCCACCACCCATCGACCAACAACCATCGCCACAAGCAGTAGCCACCAACCAACAACCACCACATCCCCCACAACCCAAAACACAACTCAAAACAAACCAAATAAATTCCAGCCAAATACCCACAACAAATCCACAACCACAACCACCACAAATCAGATTAAAAACAAAAACAAACAGGTAAAAAAGGTAGAGAGATCCGGCAGTTGTGGCTTTCTTTGTTGGCAGTGGTGGCTTTAGATAGGCGGTAGTGCCTAAGATCGGCTTTGCACTGTGGCTGAGATGTGCATTAGACAAGCGGTGCTGCAGCTTCAAGCCGTGGCTGAGATGGGTTCAGATCGAGGCGGCATGGCATCTTCAAATCGAGGTGGCAATGGTGGCTTCAGACCGACGACTATGGCATATTTAGATTGGCGGCGACGGAGTCTTCAAACGAGAAGTGATGGCGGCAGCTTGATCGGTGAGGGCGGCTTGATCCACAATCCACAATGTCGTCTTACCGTTGATTTGAGGGTGAGAGAGGGTAATCTGAAGAAGAAAGAGAGAGAGAACATGGGTTGGAGAGAGACAAATCAGTGAGAAGAAAGAGAAAACGTTGAATAAAATATTGAGAGGAGAGGGAAAAGTTTGAATAAAAAATTAGTTTTCTGATTTGACATTTGTGTCCGTACCGTCTCATATTTAAGACGATACTGTAGCATGTCGCAAAATTTTGAAACATTTGAAACACCTCATGAAGTTTGAATAGTGGGGTTTGGTGTGCCAAATGCCAAATATTTGGCATTTGGCACACCTGATGAAAATGCTCTAATGTGCAAGTTTCACCTAAAATACAAGAGGAGTTTATTAGATCAATTGTTTGAGTTTCTCATTGTGGAGTGTTTATCCCTTTTTAGATAAATTAATTCTGACTATCAATTAAACATCATCTCTGAGATAGGTTTTATATTCTTAGTTGAAGGGTAGGTTTTGACCCCCACAATTTTCTTTAGCATGGTGCTTCTTATCCTTAATACCATGCAAAAGGTCCTATAAGAAACTGTCCTGTGTAATCACTCCTATATAATATTCAATAGAAATTTAGTTATTTGTTCATTATAGTACATTCGGCTCATTCAAATAGTAAGGAAGAAAAAAATTATGTCTAAGTAATTCAAATTATAAGCACGAAAGAAAATGTTTGTTTTAACTAATTCAAATAATAAGCAAGGAAAAAAAAATTTGTATAAACCAAACGCTACATTTTGAAAAAGTTTAGTTGTTTGCTCCTAATAAGTAATAATACATTCAATTAAAAAAATTTCTCCTAATTATACATGATTACATTCTTTTTTTTTTTTTTTTTTTTTGAGAAAGAGAAAGTTTACATTTAACTAGTTCAAATAGTAATTAAGATAATAAAAAAGTATATTGTATTAACCAAATGTGAAATTTTGCAAGTACAAAAAGGCTTTTTTTTTTATTTTATATATATTTTTTATTATACAGTTTTATGGCAAAAACGAGCCTAGAAGTCAATTTAAGAGACGGTGATTCTCAACCCCAAGCACACAAGCTCCTACAATCCTAAACAGGTCGTCTCAACAACTTTGGAGGTTTTAAGTAAAAATTTTAAGTGTGACTTTTTTATATTTAAATATTAATATCATTATAATACAAATAAGTTAATTTTATATACATCAAATTATTATTTAATGTAATAATTTATAATAATTAATAAAGTAAAAATTTGCATTAAAAAAAAAAATTAAGAGTAAAAGATAGAGCAGGCGTGTGCGTGTACAACTATACATTGAGTGTGGGTGGGTTAGTGTGTGGGGGCAGCTGTGAGCTATAGGCCTTCGGCCTTTAACCTTTGTGCAGACTATGCTGTGCTGTATGCACTATGAAATGCCAGTCAGCCAGTGTGTTGTCTTGTCAAGCAAATTATAAAATACAATCTGAAATATTGAAATTGAATAAAAGCCAACACTCTTCAATCTTAGATCTACATGAAAATTTCGGAAAGACAGAGAGGGAGATAGGGGTTACCTCTGCTATGCCCACACCGCCACTCTTCAATCTTGAATGTACTGTGGAGGCAGTGAATTTTTTTTTTTTTGAGAATTTGGTAAGATAATATTAATGAACGAAATTGAACTGGAACACATCAACCAGATCGGGTGGAAGATCTTCTATCCACACATCAAGATCAGCAGCTAGAACTGCTCTTTTTGCCAAGGCGTGGGCTAATTTGTTGCCCCCCCTCTTTACATGATTAAAACAACTAAATTGCATACATTGACTAGCACGTTTTACATCTTGGATAATATGACCAATATGGGACCTGTCTTCATTGGGATTGTTCAGCGCCAGAATAACATTCAGGGAGTCTCCTTCAACTTCCGCTTGGAAAATGCTAATTTCCTGAGCAAAAGAGAGAGCTTTTCTCGCAGCCAAGGCTTCCACCATGTCAACTGAGCTAGGCAGGAGAATTTTTTGACTGAGAGCAGCGATAATCCGCCCCTCATCATCCCGAATAACCACTCCCAGACCAGCCCGACCAAGGTTCGCAAACACCGCACCGTCGAAATTTATTTTAAAAAGACCTGTAGGTGGAGGTCTCCACTTCGCCGTAGCAGATGAGGCCCCTGACTGAGAGCGCTGCTTACTAGCAGCACGGTATTCCTGCAAAAGTTCCCGAGCCCTCCCCACCGTCTCACCAACACCCCAAGCAACTTGACCATTCCTGACCATGTTTCTCCTTGTCCAAATACACCATGCAACCATAGAAAACAGGGCAGCAGAGGAAGATGATAAACCAGAAAGAACGAAAGATACCAGGTCTCTAAAATTTGAGAACATTTTTGATCTTAGGACGTTGAAGGCTGGATCAGAAAACCAGATGCACTTGACATGATCACATAACCAAAGACAATGTAAAACATCCTCGGGATGGTCTTCGCAAAAACTACAGAATTTATCAAGAATTACATGACGACGGCAGAGATTGGTACGGGTTGGTAGAGACTCTCTTGCTGCCCTCCAACAGAAATGTCTAACTTTGTTTGGTACCTGTAATTTCCAAATTCCCTTCCATAGGTGATTCAAGCCTTCAGAATTTGATGGACCCGGCTGTGAGTTAAAAGATTCCGAGGCAAGTGACCTGTAGGCGCTCCTGACAGAATATATACCATCCGAAGACAGAGGCCAGATTAACAAGTCCCCAGTGGCATGAAGGCTGACAGGTATACTCTTGATAAACTCCGCCTCAAATTGATAGAAATTTCTGTCAATAAGCTCTTCGTTCCAGCACTTCGTACCCGGCTGAAAGAGATCCTTCACTACTGATAATGCTGGATCACAATGAGGCGAAAGGATTTTACCACCCCCCGCAACATCCAGCCACCTATGCTCCCAAATTTTAATAGACGAACCATCGCCTAACCTCCATCTAGCACCCTTACATATCACATTCCGAGCTTGGAGAATGCTCTTCCAAGCGAAAGAGCATCGAGGTTTTAACTCAGCTTCCAAGATACTACCATGAGGAAAAAATTTAGCTTTAAAAACCTTATAGAGCAAGGTATCTTTTTCATGGAACAACCGCCAAACCTGCTTACCTAGGAGAGCCTCATTAAATTGACGGAGATCACGAAAGCCCATACCACCAAGAGATTTTGGAGAACATAAAGTTGACCATTTGACCCACTGCATCTTCCTTGAATTATCCTGGTTTCCCCACCAAAATTTCCGAATCAATGCCTCTATATCTTTAATCAGCCCAATAGGGAGGCGAAACACACTCATCGAGTAGGTAGGAATAGATTGAATCACGGCTTTTATCATAATTTCCTTCCCCGCCTATGAGAGTAACCGCTCCTTCCAACCTTGCATTTTGGCCCAAACTCTCTCCTTAATCTGATTAAAACATATTTTTTTCTGCCTCCCTACAAATGAAGGCAAACCCAGGTATTTTTCATAATTTTTAATTGCCGGAACCCCTAGCAATGCCTTAATCTCCTCTTGAACTATCTCTGCAGTATTTTTACTAAAGAAGAGGGTGGTTTTGTTGTTGTTTACTTGCTGCCCTGAAGCCCCCTCATATAAAGCAAGGATCTGTTGGATTTTTGTACACTCCGTTGTCCTGGACCTACAGAAAAGGAGGCAATCATCCGCAAAAAAAAGGTGAGTGATCTTTGGGCCTCTACGACACAAAGCAAGCCCCCTAATCTCCCCTTCCTCTGTAGCGTTAATCAAAAGAGCGTTTAAACCTTCCGCACAGAAAAGGAAAAGAAACGGCGATAGGGAGTCGCCTTGCCTCAACCCCCTAGTTGGTTTAATGAAGCCTTGGGGTTCCCCATTGATCAAAATCGAGTAGGTCACTGTAGACACACATTGCATGATCATTGCCACCCAAGAATCCTGAAAACCCATGCAAAGAAGGATTTTTTCCAAAAAAAGCCACTCAACCCTATCATAGGCCTTACTCATATCGAGTTTCAAGGCCATAAAACCATCCTTACCTGTACATTGTGTTTTCATATAATGCAAGGATTCAAAAGCAATCAAAATGTTGTCCGTTATAAGTCTATCCGCAGTAAAAGCACTTTGAGCTTCAGACACTATAGAATTCAAAAAGGGCTTAAGTCTATTTGCAATAACCTTACTAATAATCTTATAAATGACATTACATAGACTAATTGGCCTAAATTCAGAGACATTTACAGGATTGTTAACTTTAGGTAGCAAAGAAATGAAGGTGTGATTAATGGACTTAAGGAGAGTACCCGAGTGGAGACAAGAGAGAACAGCTTCCGCAACTTCTGCACCGATGGAATGCCAAAAAGTCTGATAAAAGAGGGGAGGCATCCCATCCGGCCCCGGAGCCTTAGATGGGGCCATTTGACTAATAGCCGTCTCAACCTCCTCAAGGCAGTAAGGTTTTTGTAATTCAACATTCATATCCTCTGTCACAACCCTCTTCACTCCCGCCAAGACTCGGTCAAGGTCCCTAACATCTGAAGAAGTAAATAATTTTGTGTAGAAGTCCACAAAGATATCTGAAATAACCCCCTCACCAGATTGCCATCTACCATCCGAATCATGAATACCCTTAATGAAATTCTTCCTCTTCCTTTGAGTAGCCACTCCATGAAAATATTTAGTATTTTTGTCTCCCTTAACCACCCATTGAATCCTGGACCTTTGCCTCCACATCTGACTTTCCTTGACCAGCAAAATATTCAGCTCATGACGAAGCTGAACAACCACCTCATAGCTACCCCCTTTAGCAGCAGAATCCTCAGCCTTCCAGAGGGATTCTTTCTTTTTTGCAATCTGATTTTTAACATTACCAAAGTGATCTTTACTCCAAGCCTTCAACAACTTCTTACATTCCTTAAGCTTTTTTTCTACTCGAAACATTGGAGTACCATCCTGGTGAATCTGCCAAGCTCTCAAGACTGTGTCACTGCACCCATTGTCAGACAACCACATTTCTTCAAAACGGAATGGCTTTCTAAACCATTTCTGGGATTCATTGTTCGGGTTTAAACACAACCTTATAGGACGATGATCGGAAGAGTGACAGTAGAGATGACGAATAGTAGCTGCGGGGAATTTCGCCACCCAGTCATAATTGGCCACACCTCTATCTAAGCGCTCCTAAATCACAAACTCATACCTACGCCCCTGCCATGTAAACTCTGGACCCGTATAACCAAGATCCACAAAGCCACACGCATCTAATGCGTCCCTAAAAGCTTGCATTTGGGCATTCGGCCTAGGCCGCCCACCCCTCTTTTCCTCTGTCTTGAGGATTTCGTTGAAATCGCCCATGCAGCACCACGGCATATGCGGTTTTGCATGCAACATACGAAGCATTCCCCAAGCTTCATCCCTAGAGTTTGTATCCGGATTGCCATAAAAACCGGTAAAACGCCATGCATCTGAAGAACCACCATTAACAATCACATCAATATGATTCTTAGAAAAGCTATCTACCCACACAACATTCTCAAGTTTCCACAAAAGCGCCAATCCACCACTCCTACCCTGACTAGGAACGATAAATAAACCAGCAAATTTAACCTTACACCGAAGCCTTTCTAAACTATCCTTCTTCTCAGCCCAGGTCTCTGAAAGAAAGACAATTAGGGGATCTTGTGCTCGAATAATCTCTTCAAGCTCATCCACTGTCCGTAGGGTCCCAAGCCCACGGCAGTTCCAGGCAATGCAACTCATTGTTCTCGGCGGGGCTGTCCTGCAGCCTCCGCCGTTGGAAAATGACCTTTGGAAACTAAGCAACGCTTTTTCCTAGGGGACATAGCAATGTTACCTTCTTCGCCGTCCCGCTGAGTCCTTTTTTTCTGCACATGCTCTGATTCGACCACACTTAGGTGACTTTCTTTTTCAAAACTTCTCCTGCCTCGGCCTCTTATTTCTATTCCCTGTGAAGTCCTTATACGGCCCAAATCCTCATTTATAACTAAGCTAGGCCCATCCTTACTAACCCCACTCTGAAAAATAAGACCTCTGGGCTGTTCCTTATCCATCATGGGCCCAGTCGTACTTGGGCCAACATCTGGCGTATCAAACCTTGAGATATTGAAATCAATATCCTTCAAAATTTCCTGAAACTCCGCCTCCTTATCTGGGATCGTAGCCTTACCGTCTGTACTACCTGAGATCTCGGTGACATGATCATTTTTAGGGTGGACATCCGAAAAGACCCTTGTCTCTGCTTCCGGCTGCTTCTCCGACCCAACAACACTCCTCGCCACCCTCTCTACCTCATCTATCTGATGCGAAGAGACCTCCGCTACTACTTCTTCAGCCACCTGCAACTCATCGTTCCGGCTTTCTTCTTCCCTCCCCTCTACCTTAACCACTGAGCATCTTTTAGAATTTGACATAGGAGCACGAAGCCAAGCTCCGAACTGTCTGTCAGCCTCTGTCAGAGAACCATTGCTACCAGTCCAGAGTTCGCAGTCCTTGTCGCAGTGAGACAACCTACCGCACCAATAGCAGATATTTGGAAGGCGTTCGTACTTAAAGCTGATCCAGCCCACCACCCCATCTGAACTCCGAACCTTCCTCCCACGACAGATCGGTTTGGAAGTTTCCACCTTAACCCGGATCCTCATGAAGCTACTGCCATCATAGTTTCCCCATTCTCGAATGCTCTTTTGGACTTCACCTACAACCTTACCGATCTCAGCCGCGGCCTCCTGGTTCATCTCTCCAACCGGCAAGTCATGAAGTTGAACCCAAAAAGACGTTCTATCAAAGACCAGGTCCCTGACAGCAACGTTCTTTTTTAATTTGCACAGAGAAACAAGATATTTGTCATAACTCCATGGTTCTCCCATTAAGACTCTATCCGCATCCACTACCTCTGAGAAAACGAATAAGACTACATGATTCCCCAAATCCTTAACCTCAAAGCCCTTTTTTGTTTGCCACAGTTGTTTGAACGTCCGAGCAATGGCTTCCATATTCAGGACTCGTCTTGTATGGAATTTCGCGGCGATGGTCCCACCTCCGATCAACTCACTTGCACCACCACTATACTCACACTTTTCTTCTTCTGAAAGCGAAAGATTTTTCCACCTCACGGATAACTCCTCCATTCTGATACTGACTGATTTTACGGCAGGAAAAGACTCCCACTCGGTGTTCGAGACACACGAAAAGAACAGAAAAAGCCTAACCCCTAGGGTAGGCACTACCTTCTACTGAGCTTTAAGGGTTTGGAGTGGCCTCCCCCCTAAGTCAGAGAAACTCAGTATATAAGTGGAGGCAGTGAATTTGTTGCAAAGAATGATTGAATAAAAGAAAGCTTATAGAAAAAGACAAAGGATTCAATAATCAAGACAAAGAAAAGAAATGTAAGAATATAGATAGAGTGGCAAAGAGACAAAGAGATGAGAGATTTTATCTTTTGTTTTAGAAACTTATAATCTCTATTTTAGCATATTTCAAGATATTTATGTTGTATTAATTATAAATTTGTTTGATATTAATTTTGATTTTAACATATTTCAAGAATGAGTTAATAAATTTGTTTTCTAAAATTTAATTTTGTTAGCCTAATTTTGAATATTTTTGTTTTTTCCATTTTTTATCTTTTGTATTTTAGGATACAATGAGCCATTTTTAATGCATTCTATTGACCAATAAAATAATTTAATTTATTTTTGTAATTAAAATATATAGATGAATATATTTTATATAATTTTTATATATATATTTTACAATTGGGGGTCTTCTTTAATTTGGAGGCCTTAGACGATTGCATCAATTACATCTATAGTTCAACCGACCCTGATCCTAAACCTAGAATCGAACAAAAACCTAACAAATTGTTTGGCTATCTAAGACAAAAATAAGGGAAAGAAATCATTACTAACTTACCCTCATTTTCCCGAGTCCAAAGTCCAAACCACTATTAACAATCATAAAGACAGTGGAAACCTATTTTTGCAAGTAGGAAAGACCCATCCTATCACGACCCAAACTTGTACTTTAGAATTTAGAGCATGACCGGCTTGTTAATATCAAATTTACCTCAATATTAACACGAACCAACTTAAGCTTAAAGTGCTTATCAAAAATCATCTCTTGTATTCTTGTTATTTTCTTGCATAAAAACCATAATATACAAATTGGTCAAAACTTTGAAACTTCATTTCATTTTGAACTTGCAAGATTACAACTTGGCTGAAACTTAAAGTATTCAAGTAATTATTACATAACTAAACTATTAGCAAAACTTTTATTTACAAACCTAACCCCAAAGATATAAAACTGGGGTACAAAACAAAGTAAGATTCTAAATTACATCTATTCTCAAAAGGATCAACTATATCTTGATTCTTCTTATACAACAAATGAGCTAAACTACTCTACAACAAAAAAACTATGTACATTCTAACAAACGAGAATCACAGATTCCTTGCCACCTCTAATACTCTCGCTGCTTCTAGGAAAGAACCTATGCACTGCAATATAATAGGGTGAGCTGTGAAGCCCAATAAGGTTTTAGGTTCTATGAGCATTTAATAAGAATGCATATAAATCAAATGTTTTATGGATACCTGCTTTGATAAATAGTCTTCATACTATTCTTAAAATATCTTATGAACTTAACCTTGTCTTTAAATAGACTATAAAATACTTTATCATAAACTTTCCATCAGACTTATAACACATTCAACATACTTATCTTATCATCATACTTTTCTTGTAATTTCCAAATAGCTTAATAACTCATTTATAATACATACTAATCAGTCCAATTGTAAGTCTGTTACAACTTTCGGAGGCTTCCAACACAATGTGCTAGGCATCCAGCATTCCCCACAATGCTAGGTAATCCCAGGATCATATTAGAAAGTATCACCCATTTTGGTGTGATCATATCATCAACCATGGGGGTCAGTTGGCATCCTCCATAAGTTGGTCTTCCCAACGAGGGTGGGTATAGCAGAGTCCTCATCACTTATAATAGCCAATCAAAATCTCCATGGAAATACCAGTTTTATGAACCCTCCTGGCTGAGTTCAGATCATAACAATGGAATAACCGAAATCTATATTTTTCTAATAATTATGCTTTTATGCAAATATTTCATAACAGTAGCATATTCACTTCATTCTTAAATATTATGTTCGCGATATAAGTAATAGCATCAATATGCTAAAATTATCATATATATATATATATAATATTCAATAAGTCACGAACATAAATCTTTACTTAAATCATGCTTATATGTAATAGGTCTAATTAAAAGGTTTTGATGCATAATAGTTTTCTAAACAGTCCTTATACTTATCAAACGCATATGTCACACATCCCTTACCTAAAAACAGAAGACATGAGAGATTTATATAAGAGGAGCTCAATTGTCTACGTTCTCGTTCTCATCATTTAATTGAAAGACCAAAACTTATTACTAACAACTCTTCCTAAATATATAAACTTATATACCAATCAAATCCTAACTCTCAAACTCAAGAAAATCTTAATTCCTATCACATAAAGGTACCCCAAAAACAAGATACATTCATCAAGCACATTATGTACCAAACCATAGAGAAATCAAGGTATACAAAATTTAATTATGATCTAGACATACCAAAAGATGAGTATATTAATTTATAGGTTAAAACATTCACCCTAACTTTTGAACTAAATCCTCCATGTCAGGTGTAAGGTTTATTGTTTACTGCTCATTTCAGTAGCGTATACCTCATTTGTAAAATACAATTGGGCTATCTAAACAAATCCAATCTTCATAAAATTTTACAGAGCTATTCCTCTGGATGTCTAGTAGATACTGTATGAATTCCAAGTCAAAGTATAAAACCATGATTTATCAAAAATCATACAAGACAACATGCTCAAATCTAAGCCTAACAAAATTGCATGCAATTTATAAATTAAACCATTATTTTTATATTAATCCAAATGTTGTGAGACCACTTTCATTAGAGCCATGTGTCTTAGATTTCATAAGAACTACGCCTAGCATCATAATTCACAGAAATTGATTTAATACAGATTTTTCATGTTACAAACACCAAATCTGTCACAGTGACAGTTTTAACATACTTTCTTACAAAATCATCAACTAATTGCAATTGGCCTTCATTTCGTGTGGGTATTTTTATACCTATACTATGCATAATAAAATAAATGAATAAATATCCATTTGAACATAATATCTTCAATATTTCAAAATACTAACACAAAACCACAATTTCAGCTTCTAACAATAGATTAGAGAACATAGAGAGAAATTGAAGAAAACAATCACACCATCAAAATACCCAAAATCATATGAGGTTTTATTTACTTACCCACAAACTTTGAAGCTGAAACTTTAGTGTTAACCTTTTAATTTCTTCTTTAAAGTGAGATATATGGTTTTGGTGAGAGAGGGAGGGCTGTTGGTGAGAGAGTGAGAGAGAGGTGCTATCGATTCAAGAGCAAAGAAACAAGTAAAGAGTATTTTGGTGTAGCAACAAAGACAAGGAAAATAACTTGGGTGATGCACGTGTATGCTAAGGAGAAAGTGAGCTGATGACTCACATTTGAAACTTTTAAAATTTACTTACCACCCCCCTTCACAAGCTTATATTCTATAAAGGCCCAAACTATAAAATAACTTTGCATATAAGCCCTTAACTTTATAAACTTCTTTCCATAACGTTAAAAGAGCAAATATGTTTTATAGCATCAAAATATTAAAGCCTTATGTACTTAAATTAATTAAGATAATACCGAGTATATAAACCCATAAATTTAGTAATGCAATTGGGCTAGGATGTTACACATCCCATTCACAATTTACTCTTTACTCAGAGACCCATTACACCCACAAGCAAAACCAAAAACTATAGTGAAACAACATCAACTGCCCACTTACAAACCAAACCCCACCAAACAGACAATGTAATTTTGAATGCTGAAACACCTAAACATAGCAAAATTACAGTATAAAACCATCCTCTTCACTATACACGAATATGAACTTTCATTCTTTCTCTATACAAGTGGAAGCTCAATAATGCAAAGCACTACAACTTGTTTAGACCTCCAATTTTAAACTTACAGCTAAATTGCTTTTGACTAACTCAACTAAGTGTGGAATAAGAGTAATTAATGCGCAATTAACCAAAACTGCTACCTAGTGCTTATACAAGCATAATCAACAATTAATTATAAAGCACAAGTTGAAAGGGAAGAGAGATGCAAATACAAGATAACACCGAGATGTATTATCGAAGAGAAAACCGAAGTACTCAGCAAAAAAATTCTCTGGGCCCTCCAAGTCGAAATGATCTACTAGTGAAAAAAGTCCAATTTTAAACTAACGGCTAAATTGCTTTTGACTAACTCAACTAAGTGTGGAATAAGAGTAATTAATGCGCAATTAACCAAAACTGCTACCTAGTGCTTATACAAGCATAATCAACAATTAATTATAAAGCACAAGTTGAAAGGGAAGAGAGATGCAAATACAAGATAACACCGAGATGTATTATCGAAGAGAAAACCGAAGTACTCAGCAAAAAAACTCTCTGGGCCCTCCAAGTCAAAATGATCTACTAGTGAAAAAAGTCCAATTTTAAACTAACGGCTAAATTGCTTTTGACTAACTCAACTAAGTGTGGAATAAGAGTAATTAATGCGTAATTAACCAAAACTGCTACCTAGTGCTTATACAAGCATAATCAACAATTAATTATAAAGCACAAGTTGAAAGGGAAGAGAAATGCAAATACAAGATAACACCGAGATGTATTATCGAAGAGAAAACCGAAGTACTCAGCAAAAAACCTCTCTAGGCCCTTCAAGTCAAAATGATCCACTAGTGAAAAAAGTTGAAGTATAAGGATATCAAAAAGACCCTCCAAATCTAATTTACCCACTATACTTAAGTCCTCCGAGTTCCAACTCCTAACGGACTTCACCGAGTCATGTCTTCACTAGTTATCCGATTCTCGCAATTAGCTCCAAATTGCATCCACCATAGAATGGCTTCTTCCAATACTTCCCACATGTGCAAAAACAACTCTCAACACTCAGATTGGATGAAGTATGTGTTTGGGCTAAAAATCTCTCAAAGATTTGTAATTAAAGAGCTAAGAGTAGAGGAAAATTAACAGAAATGTGTAGATAATTGTGGGTTTACAATCTCTAACTCTCAAGTGTATTTCTAGGAGTTTCTCTCTAAAAGTCTCCTTAGAATTTCGTGGGTAATGTAGGCTTTTATAGTGTGGGTAAAGAAATTAGGAAAGCACATTAAAACAACCTGGTAGTGCATCTTGCGGGTAATCTCGTGAGTTGGCCTAGTCGCAAAATGAGTTGCGAGATGCCTTTTGGCACTTGACTCTTCAGCTTCCAGCATGTGCTTCTTATATGGCATTTCGCGGGTTGTCCACTCATGAGCAAGTCATGAAGTTCTCTGCTTTTCACAATTCTTCACCAAACTCTCGCACTCAACTCTTACATTAAATCTCACAAACATATAGGGAAATGATTAACTAAGTAAAATCGAATTTGACACAAAATTAATGCCAACAAAACATAATTGAAAATTACAACTTTACAATCTCCCCCCCCCCCCCTTTGGCTATTTCGTTACAAAACCCCTAAATAGATTTTAGACTTAAAACATGAGTTTGCGAACAGAGGCAAAACTCACTTACACTTAAATCTAAAACTTTTGAAGAACTTGTAACATATATACATATAACTTGAAACACTTGCACATAACAAAAAACTTCATTAAGATTAAGACAAGTAGAAATCAAGACATGTATATAGAACAAGTAAATTGCGATCAAGTAAATACCAAGAGAAAATAACTTAAAGCACAACTTGATCAAACATGAACAATCATTAAGAAATGACTACAATGAACATTTATCGAATAAATGAATATCCGGATACGCAAGCAATTAAGTGCAACGCAAGAACTAATTGCATGTCCAACAAGCATATGATGCAATAAAGAAAACTAAAGCAAGAAGGCAATAGATAAATTAATGCATCATAAAAAGATTATAAAAACTAATTACAAAAGTACTAAAGATAAACTGAGTTTTTAACTAAAGTACTAAAACCTTATATAAAGCACGGTAAATAAACTAAGCAAAATAAAAGCTACTAGGATTTCTACTCCACCTTAAACTGTACTCCCACTCAAGCTAATACTACTCCCCTTTTTTTAACTGGAATGGCCGAAGGTACTAGTCATTTGAACCCTCTATGTCCTAGAAATGGCTAAAGAGAGAAGTGATCTGCTCTTGAAGGTAGATAAACTGTCTTCTGAAGTATACAATATGCTCATCAAAGGACCCTTACAAGTGGTCCAATCGATCCAGAATCAGATCGAGGTGGTTAGGAGCTTGAACTAGTGCCTGAGGTTGAGTCGGTGCTTGTGGTTGAGCCTGCGGTGGTGAGGCTGAAATGTCCTCTAGACCAAGTGTAAATCGATCAATCTCATCATTAGTATTACCACCTTCAGCTTTAGTAGCCTTTACTTATATGAAGTTATGAACATATAAATTATGTATATTATGTGTGTATATATATCCTGTGTGTAATCCTGAAATGGAGCACTGAAACAAATTGGTATTAGAACATTTTGTTCCAATTGTCAATTTGGATTGGTCTCCGAAATGAAATTCAAAACCTTGGACGGAAAACTGGTAGTCTCTAAGACAGTGGACAGTGGACTCCGACTCACAACCACATCTTGGGCAATTAGGGGAAATACCAATACCTCTACAAGCAAGAATCTCATCAACTTTTATGCCATTGTGAGCACATAGCCACAAGAAGAATTTAATCCTTAAGGGAGTAGGAACCTTTTGCACCCACTTATTGTCCCAATGATCTTGAACACCCTTATCAGCAGATATAACATAAGTATCTCTGCCCTCAAAATCTCCATTAGAGGAGTTCACCCAAATTCTTTTGTCTTCTGTGTCTTCCATTTTGATAATGGGGATAACTTTAATCTAGCAAGAATATCAAAAGGCAGGACAAATGGCACGGCATTAACTTCTACCACTCCGATCCCAAGCTACAAGTCCTTAACTAGCAAGTCTTCATCTTGGGGCTTGATGGGCCTACAATAAGGGCTCACAAGAATCTCATTAAAATTATAATGCCGTTTATTATTTTTCTCTCTCTTCTCTCTGACTTTCTCTTCTATCTCTCTCCTCTACCTTCACTGCTGGGACTCAAGAATAAAAAACACAGCTTTAAGCCTCTAACAGTAGCTAGTTTCGATTCAACTATTTTTCTTGCACTATCTATAGTCTCTGTTGCTATTTACTTGTTTAGGAAGATTAAGAACAGGGACAAAGTTAAAGTTTGGAGATTTGAATTAGGCCCACAGCATTACTGATACCAAGAACTAAAGAAAGCAACTAATGGTTTGGGAGGAAAAAAAGATAATCCCTCGTCTCAAATTGTTTGGACTAGTTAGAAAAACCAAATTATTTAAAGAAATATCATTTACTGCTTTATCTCTTTAAAAAAAGTTAAAAATTTTCCAAATTACTCTTAAACAAATTTATCATTAACTGTCTTATCTTTGAAGGTTTTTTTTTTTTTTTTAATTTGAATAAAGATGGTGTATACAGTAGATTTCAAAATTTAGGTTTTAAATTTTTTTTAATTAAAAAAAATGCTTCTACAAATCAATTAAGGGCATAAAAAGAATGTTAATAAATTAATGGTATTTAACTTTTCAAACAAGCCATAATTTTAATACATTTCAAAATGGAATTCAAGCCAAATAATTTGGGTCAGAAGGAGTACTTGGTAGTTGAGGCTTTAGTATAGTTTACAAAGGTACCCATACCAAACTCAACCACAAACCCACAGCCAACAGCAACAAGGACCACCACCAACCAACAACTAGCATGTTCTTCACAACTTGAAATAACCATGTACCAAACATAGCAAAATCCGGCTACATACCCATAACAAATCCATTACCAAACCCACAGCTACAAAGCTTTCAAAGAGAGTCAGAAAGAAATTAATAAAAAGAGCTTCAAGTGAACCATTAACATACAAAGAGCTTTAGATCAACCATTGAAACCCACAAAGAGTTTCAGATCCGTCACAAATCCGCCATTGAAATCCACAAAGAGCTTTAGTTCCACCATTGACACCCACCACCACTGACAAGCTATGAAGCACGGGTGCGTTTTCGAATTCGGGTGCAGGACTCGATAATTTTTAAAAAAGTAGGGTGCGGGTGCGGGTGCAGGTGCAAGTGCAGGTGCGGGTGCGGGTGTGGTGATTAAAAAATTATTAAGAATATTTTTATTTATATTTTTAATATATTACTAAGCATCTTTTTCACATTATATAAACATATATCAAATTTAAGAGTAATAGTAGATAATAACTAAAATGTGATGTTGATAAATTAAATCAATCCACTTAATACCCTTTTTCAAGACTAAATTAAATTAAATTAAATTAAATCCTTAATACCCCACTTAATAAAGTCACCTTCATGTGGGTTCTACCAAACTCTAGACAAAGAAAAAAAAAAAATCTCCAAAATTGTGTCAAACTTATCCATAAACCTCTGGCCCTTCACGTGGGTTTGAAAATCGTTTTTTTTTTCTTTCCCTTTTTACCCTCAGTTACTTTTGTTTGGATAAACCTTTTGCCTTCAGTTAGCACACAGAGAGACACAGAGACTTTTTCTTTTCTTCCCCGAGTCTCACTTTCTCTTCTTCTCCAACTTTCTTTCTTCTTCTCCTAATAATTCTATCCTCTTTCCTCTCCATCTTTGCTGGCTCAAAAGACAGTCAGTCACAAGTTTTTATCCATTTTTTGTTCAATTTTCATTTTCTTGTTCGGCGCCGATACGGTGTGTTTTGACGATTTTGGCTGATACGAATCGAATCGGCCTGAATCGGCTAGAGTCTGGCCGAGTCTGAGTCGCGTCGGCGTGAGTTAGGCTGAGTCTACGCAAGTTGTGAAACGAAAAAGAAAAAAAAAAGAAAAAAAAAGCCGGACACGGCACCGACGCTCAGGTAGCCGCATCCCTCGCGCGTCGGGTTGCGTCGGACGCTAGTTCAGTGGGCATTCTGCCATGTCCGTGTTTCATAGCTAACAAGTGACAACCCACAACCCAAGCTAAAAATGAGGGTTTGGTTAGAGTGAAAAAAGAGAGAGGTCTAAAGTGAGAGAGGATTCTAAGAGAGTAAAATAATAAACAGCTTGTAGATCGTTTGTGTTAAATGACTAATTTAATCAAGGCTTTTGTTAATGGGTGCTGTCTAGCACCTGTTAAGTCTGCATGGGCGTTGTTTAAGTGGTTCTATTTTTACAAAAATAGTCCTACTTTAATTGGGAAATCAAGAAAAACAGCACCACCTTAATGATGTGTGTCAGGCAGCATAGAAAACAACCAATATTGCATGCATTTACTTAAATACCCTTTCAACTATTTTTACCATCTCTTTTTTATCTCTCCCCCATCCTTTGGTTTCATTCATCCTTATCTTTTGATTTTTTCCCCGCCTTTCCTCCACAGCTACAAGCCTACAACATATGTGTCAGGCGCAAATATGAAGTTAATGTCAACCATTTGTTATTTATTATTATTATTATTATTAAGCTTTTTCAATTTTTGAGAATTTTTTTTTTAAAATGATTAATTATTGTGTGCCCTATGGGCATACATTAGCAAAATCCTATTATTAATAATATGAAGGTAATGTCAACCATTTGTTATTATTATTATTATTATTATTATTATTATTATTATTATTATGCTTTAGACTCCAAAAAATAACCTTTTAAAAAAGAAATAGAACTCCTAAATTCAAATATTCATGAGATGGAGCATTAAAAGAAAAAATGTTTCTAAAAAAGAAAGAATACATAAATAAATTTAGTGGCATAGTAAAAAAAAAAATTTCAAAATAAACTTATATATATTTAATCACTTATAAACATACATGGCTCTGGTTGGATTGGGCCAAGTGGTTATACCTTTATGTAAATTGAAAATATCAAAACAAATTTCACTTTCAATTACAAACTTATTCCCTATAGTTGTTAGAAATGAGATAATTGTATTCTTTTGAGCTTAGCTATTGTGTGTCACTATAAAATAAGCATTCAAATTTACTGATTTGTTTCGTTGGGATAGATGCATCAATTGATGGAATAGGAATTAAATTTTATTTGTGCAAATCTTTTTTTTTTTTTTTTTAATGAATGAATTCATAATTTATGTGATTATTTAACAAGCAAAGTCGTTACTATTGTTTTTTTGTTTTCTTGTTTTTTCTAAAAAATGTATGATCTTATTAACCACAATTACACCGACCTCCCATAATCTTATGTAGGATTCTGACTTTGACAACATTTCCTAGTATGTTCATGACATTTGGGGTTTAAATCCCCTCTCCCCTATTGTGACGATTGTGTGGGACCCATAAAAATAGTAGGAAAAATAAGTAATAAATTGGTTTATAAGTGCACCCCAAATGTGCACTTTATCTTTGTGGAAAGTCAAGCCCAAAATTCACAATGTATAGCAAACAAAGGATAATTAATGGTGCTTTTGTTGAAAGAGAAATCAAAATAAACTAAAATACAAGAAAGTTTAGAAAATATACACAAGTCCAAATTTTCGACCCACTAATACTAAGAAGAGTTAAATTAAGAGAGGTAGTGAGGAAAAGAGAAAAGGTTCCTCTGTACTAGTACTTCCACCCCTAGGCTTTGGAATCATAAAAATTCTTGTTAGCTAACTGGGATTTTGTGTCAAAGTTTCAAGTCCAAGGGAAAAACGTGATCCCCCTTTTATGGGCTAATGGTGAGTATTTATACCGAGTTTGGAAGATGCTTGTGATCGATTTTTGGTTGAGAAAAAGGCCTTAGGCCTCGTTTGGTTGGAGGTTAAATAAGGAGGATGAAAAAATAAAGAGTGAAAATAGGTGAGAGATGTGTTTGGTTGGGAGGGGGAGTGGAAGGAAATTTTGGTAGGGTCCAGGTGTTTTCTCCCCTAGCCTACTAAAATCCTATCTTTCCAATTTTTTTTCAAAAATTTTAACAAAATTTGATGGAAAGTTTTCAATTGAATAAATTTGAAATTTAGAGAATTAAAATGAAAGAAAGGAAAGTTAGAGGACTAAAATGAATTCTGAAGAAATTTAGATGGTAAGTTTTGCATTTTAGCCTAAACAAAATTAAAAAAACAGTCTCATTTTTTTGCTTTTAATATTTACTTTTCCCAACATAAATAACCAAAGTTTTTCATTTTTATTTTGTCATATACTTTATATATATATATATATATGTCTATGTGTGTATATATATATATTCCTTTTTTTTCTTTTCAATTTCAGGAAAAATTGAATTTGTCACATCTAATTGATCACTTAAAAATTATTATAAAATTTGTTATGAAAAAATTGTTTTCATTATATTTTTGTTTTAAAAAAAATGGGAGCCTAGCATTGCCCTTAAAAAAAAAAAGAAATGGGAATCTCTACTCCTCTAGAAAGACAAAAAAGAAACAAAAAAAATGTTAGAGACTCCTTAGATAAAGGCATAAAGCCAATGGGTTAGATGAAAGTATTGGAAAAAGTTAAAGGGCATTTTACTCTAGTTGCAAAATAACTTAAGTTTTCATTAAAACCTGGCACACACCTGACACATATTCAACTTTTTTTCTGCTCTCCATCAAACATGAGTATTTTATAGTAATTTTATACCACATTAACGGGGGGTTGTTAACAAAACCCATCACTGAAATGTTTTTGACCTACTTCACATTAGCTCAAATTTTATAATTAATTATTGGAATTTACCCAAATAATAATTAATGGTTTAAACTTAAATATATAATTTATAGGCTATCAAAATGATACTATAAGGATAATAATTTGAGTAAGAATTATGTACATTATTTAAGTTTTTTTTTTAAGTCATGTGAATTTCTTTTTGTGGGATGTAAGTGTATTTTTTAGTTTAATAATTATGAAAATTTTTGGTAGGGTAGTTTGAAATTTAATTTTTGTAATTTTTTAAAATGTGTGTGAATGAAAAAGTATATAAAAAAAGTATGTAATATTATATAAAATATAAAAATGTGACTTTGAAAGAATTAACCAAATAAGCCCTTTATGTTCGAATTTTAAATGAGGAATTTAAAAAGCAGCATTGGGAGTAGTATATTTAAGTTTTACATTTTTGTTTTATTTATTTATTTATTTTGGGTACTGTACTTATTCCATGGATAAGTAAACTGCCAGCAACCACTACGAAATCTTGTAACACCAAACAAACTTGCATGGTTCTTGTGTTCCACACCCGGTTGAACTGAACGAAAAGCCTATTCTGTTATTCATCACAGATATGCCATACTCATCACCAGCCGATTCGCTTTCATCCCAAACTACCAAACCCCCACCTCTTTGATTGTTCACCGTGACCAAACTGCTCTTCTCCCGACAACCTTAAAAAAACCATTACTACCAACAACAATCAAGAAAAAATAGTGACCCCAATGAAGGACTTCAAGCTATGGGTGATCACTTTTTTGATCATCACAAAGATGGTGGTCACTGAAAGCCAAATACCCACTACTCTAGATGGCCCATTCAAGCCTGTGACACATCGCCTTGATCCTTCTTTACGTAAAGGCAGCTCGGACTTGCCAATGGATGATCCAAGGATCAAGAGAAATGTCACCTCAAACTTCCCAGAACAGATTGCTCTTGCTATTTCTTCGCCAACTTCAGTTTGGGTTTCTTGGGTTACTGGTAATTCTCAGAAATTCTCAATCTTTTACTACTTTTCTTGTTGTGGTTTAGTGATTTTGGTGAATTGGATTTGTTTGTATTGGTTTAGGGGATGCTCAGGTTGGTTCAAATTTGACTGAGCTTGATCCGTCATCGGTTTTGAGCGAGGTGTGGTATGGGAAAGAAAGTGGCAAGTATACAAGTGTTGCAAAAGGGGTTTCCACTGTTTACAGTCAATTGTACCCATTTAAAGGCCTCTTGAATTACACCTCTGGGATCATTCACCATGTGAGGCTCAAAGGTACAAACTCCCTTTTTATTACTTTAAATTAATTTGTCATTGTGGCTTAGAATGATTTGTTGGTAGGCTTTTGCAGCATTATCAATTGCTATAATGCTATGGCCTTAAACTGCTACCGCTTGATAGTTGGTCCGTTCTCTCGAATCGATTAGCATGTTCATGAGAAATTATGATCGATCTACTTCTCATTTGTGGTCTTTTGACCTTCTATTATCAATGTATTACCATTAGTTCACATGTTAGAGAAATTATCAAGGGGGAGGAAATATTTTATGTAGGTAGCCAAACATGAAACCCAATATTTATAATCAGCTACCTGCTCAAACTATTTGTATACGTCTCGTAGAGACCTAATCCCAACTGAAGTTATTTTATATAGGTAGTCAAATATGCCAATGAGCTCTCAATTGGTACCTCCTCCTCCTTGGAAGTGCTAGATGGAGGGTGAGGTCATGGGTTGAAGACCTATTGGGTTGTGTGTGTAAATTACCAATAAAAAAAATATTAGCTGTCAAATATGAAAACCAATATTTATAGTCAAATACTTGCCCAAACTGTATATATACGTCTCATAGAAACCTAATTTCAACTGAAGTTATTCCCTTTTGTGATGCAATTTGAGTGATGCTTTCACCTTAGTTGTGCAGCATTTAGTCATTTGATGTTTCTTTG
The DNA here is from genome assembly GCA_032878915.1 of Castanopsis chinensis. Classification (NCBI taxonomy): domain Eukaryota; kingdom Viridiplantae; phylum Streptophyta; class Magnoliopsida; order Fagales; family Fagaceae; genus Castanopsis; species Castanopsis chinensis. Next base: position 30,812,484 of record JAVQMG010000122.1, on the reverse strand, counting down.
TACTAACTTAACTCCAAAGTATATATATTTTCATCCATTCCTAATCAGCTAATTAGGTCTTTCACCATATGAAATATGAACATGCTCAGCCAGAGTAATTAAAAAAACTAGGGTAAATTACACAACCCTCCCTTGAGATTTGAGGGAATGACACTCCAACCCAAATTTAAGGGAAATGACACCCCCCTACCTTGGGGTTTGAGGAAATCAACACATTAATCCTTCCATAGTTCCATTAATAACAAGAATAGAATTCCAAATATTGAAAAGAGTCCATTGACCAAACCCTAACCACGAGTTAGTGACAATGAACAATATTTAACCAAAAAACTTGAATGAACCATGGTTAGGATTTGGTCAAGGAATCTTTTCAAAATTTGGAATATTCTGTTATTGTTATTAACAGAAGCACTAATGTGTTGACTTTCTTAAACCTCAAGGGAGGGGAGTATCATTTCCAAGGTATTTTCATTCCCACAAACCTCAACGGAGGTTTGTGTAATTTACCCTAAAAACTATTTGTATAAAAGCAAGTATGAAATGGACCACCATATAACTGGGTGGTAATATTATGCAGCAAATTTCCTTCTTGAGGAATGCATGTTAATTTAATTTGGCAATTTCTTGAGAGTGCTATGTTACATCAAGTAGTTATTTTAAGAAAAATTTTACATTAGAGAATGGTCACCTCATTTATTAATCAAACACATAAGAGAAAGCGATAGAAATTAGAGTTCACCAAGTGGTAATTAGCCAAACTTCTTGTTGAATTCCATTAAATTGGGCTTTGTATTTCTTTGCAGGTCTTCAACCCAAAACAAAATATTATTACAAATGTGGGGATAGCTCTATTTCAGCTATGAGTGGAGAAAATGTCTTTGAGACATTTCCAATACCTAGCCCAAATAGTTATCCTCATCGAATAGCAGTTATTGGAGATTTGGGTCTCACAAGCAACACCACAACAACCATTGATCATTTGATTCAGAATGATCCTTCAATGATATTAATGGTTGGAGACTTAAGTTATGCAAATCAGTATCAGACAACTGGTGGAAAAGGAGTTCCATGCTTCTCATGTGCATTCCCAGATGCACCTATCAGAGAGACTTATCAACCCCGCTGGGATGCATGGGGAAGGTAACCTTTATGCAATTTTTTCAGTTATGCCTGTGTAGGTAGACATTTGGTGAACCCTTACCATGTACAATCATAGGTATGCTGGCTAAATATATGCTTATGATATTCCACGCCCTAAGGTCTGTTTATCATTCTATTAAACAGGTTAGCTGCACATTTGTATTGATGAATTCATTCTAATGAGATGGCTATCTGTCAACCACTGGCTGAGATGCAGTTGTTGAGAGGTATTTAGTCGAATATCAGGTTGAAAGCACCACTAGGCCAAGAGGCCTTGGGCAAGAATTAGTTAAGTTATAAATGAGTAAGTAGTAACTAGAGACAATATGGAATAAAATATACCACGCTGAACTAATTTGTCACTGCTTGTTCCTGAGTTGAAAATGGCAAATTTTTATGTGGTCTTGACAACATGACTGATTGGTAAATGTATGATAATAAGTTCCCTGCAGTTTTTGCTGGCCAATTCCTTCTTTAGAATAAAATATTTAAAAACATTTTTTAGTTTTTAAATAAAGATATCCTGTTTATGAAAAGAGTTGGGGTATGCATCTGTAAAAGACCAATATTTTTTTCTCTGAATTTTTGTATTGTAATAAAAAAGGGTAGAACTTCAAGGACCATTCCAGTCACTCCAAAATATAAATAAAATAGAACTTATGTGAACTGTATTAATGGCATAAAACGTTTTGCTTTTAAGTGTTGTAATAAAGTTTTGGAGTCTGATCTCCAAAAGACTCCAAAACTTTTGGAGTTGTATAAAAAAAAAAAAAAGATTTAAGAATCTGTGATTTATTTTTTTGGAGTCTGATGTATGTTGTTCTATCAATCCTGTTAATAATTTTTGCACTAAAGGGAAAAAAAATCTTAATGGAGGAAGTAAAAACAGGAAACCAGAATGCAACGAGGAAACTAAAATGGAGACTGCAACCAATTTGCATTTGTTGTATGGCTGATTTCAATTTTGTATGCTATCCTTTATAATGTGGTGGTTTAAATGATGTTTTTCTCAGAATTTTGTTCATTGAGGTCATTAAAATGGAGGCTTGTACTTGAGGGAAGTCAATTCTCCCCTGTAAGGAAAACTAAGACATCTGCTCCTGCATCAGAGCATCAACATTATCAATTGAAAATCTATTTTTAGAGTCCTATGTCCAAATCCTTTTGTCAGGTTCTTTAAAAAGGCAATGATATTGATATCTTCCTTATATGCTCTACGCTGTCAGGTTCTTTAGAAAGGTAATGATATCTTCCTTATATGCTCTACACCATGGTAAAATGTTCCCAAAAGCTTAAGTTGTAAATGAATGACAAGATTTCTCTAATTAACATTTTATTTTTCCTTATCTCCTGCATTAAATCTTGAATATGATCGATTGAAAATTTATCTTTAGAGTCCTATTTCCAAATCCTTTTGCCAGGTTCTTTGAAAATGCAATGATATTTTCCTTGTGTGCTCTACACCATGATAACAAGTGTTCCCAAAATCTTAAGCTTTCAATAAATGGTGAGATTTCTCTGATCCAACATTTTCTTTTTACCTAAATCTTAGTCTCACCAATAAGGTCTTCATATTTTATGTCACTCTCAAGTTCCATTGGAGTTTATCTATAGCCTTATAACCCTTGTAACAAGAGATAACTACCAGCTTGAGTAAGTTCCCTTGAGTACTCTTGGCTTTGTTGCCTCTAAAGTGAACTATTTTCTTATATGCTAGATCTCAATAGATATTTTTAATGTGTCTCCTTATGCGCCATAAACCATTATTACCTTATACACTTTTCCAATATCAGTACGGTGTGAATTATTGGTGTGATATGAATGATTTGACAACCAATCCCGCATGCTTTAAATTAGAAAGCTAACAAATTTGGGTTGACTTTCAGATTATTATACTCGTGTTTTCAAATTTGGGTTGACCTTCAAATTATACTCGTGTTTTCTCTTCTTATTTTCATTTGTATGTCTATTTCTGATTTCCTTTTTTCTACCACTGAGTTTTTAGTTCATGCAACCAAAATCACTAATTGGATTTTTGGATGCAACTGCACTTGAAACTGATAGAAATTGTACATTCAGGCTCAAGTAAAGTGCTAGTGACCTTGCCATCTGTTTCATAGCCACACTTTGGAAATAAGCTCTAGATTGACTGGGGGGCATTTCTTCTGATCTAAAGATTACTTTATTATTATTTAATTCTATTGTTGCCTCTCGTCATCATTTAATATTTTGTTATTTTGATAAGTTTCCATTTATTTATCCATTAACTTATAATCTGTGCATCCAAAATTGAAGTTGAAGTTTCTTTTAGTTGGAAAAAAAATGTTATTTGAAACAAGATGAATTTTATCTATAAAATAATTTATTTGTGAATGCATATGTTACTTGATTTGATTGTATATGATATGTATTTATTGTTTACATCCTGTTGGAATCAGATTCATGGAGCCATTAACCTCAAGAGTTCCTATGATGGTCATTGAAGGCAACCATGAGATTGAGCCCCAAGTTTCTGGGATCACATTCAAATCATATTTGACGAGATTTGCAGTTCCTTCAGCGGAGAGTGGATCTAAGAGTAACTTATTCTACTCTTTTAATGCTGGAGGAGTACATTTTATCATGTTGGGGGCATATGTTGACTATAATAGTACTGGTAACTGATACTGTCACTTCTATAAATATATAGACCAAAACCACCCAGTATGTTATTTTTTAGATTGTCTTGTGTGACTGGAGTTTTTCAATTAATCTTCTTTCAGGTGCTCAATATGCTTGGCTAAAGAAAGATCTAGATCTAGCAGACCGCACTGTAACCCCTTGGCTGGTAGCTGCATGGCATCCACCATGGTATAACAGCTATTCTTCACACTATCAGGAATTTGAATGCATGAGGCAGGAAATGGAAGCAATTTTGTATCAATATGGTGTTGATATTATTTTTTCTGGACATGTAAGTCAAACTTTATCCTATCCTACACTCATTGATTAGAGAGCATGTGATTGTAATCATTTAACATTTTTAGGTGCTCATTTATCAGAGGTAAGGAATTTGATGTTAAATAATTTTCCTTTTCTGCCTTCTAAAGTATTGCTTAGTTTACTTCTTTTTTGTTATTATATAACAATTATTACACAAAATGGTGCAACAATGGCCATTTGCATAAATCAGTAGACATGTGGTGGTCTGTCCTGTATTTATGATATGATTGAGTGGACAGATAAAAGGAGAACTGGAAAATACCTTAAATATTTCAAAAAAGAAATTTTCTTCTATATTGAATGAAGTGCAACATATTTTCTGCTTTGCAGGTGCATGCTTATGAGCGAATGAATAGAGTTTATAACTATACATTGGATCCATGCGGGCCTGTCTATATAATAGTTGGAGATGGTGGCAATATTGAGCAAGTTGATGTTGATTTTGCTGATGACCCTGGAAAGTGTCCTTCAGCTGGAGATAACACACCAGAATTTGGAGGGGTATGTCATTTGAATTTTTCTTCTGGTCCTGCTAAAGGGCAGTTTTGTTGGAACAGACAACCAGACTGGAGTGCATATAGAGAAAGCAGCTTTGGGCATGGAATACTTGAGGTACGGTCTTAGCCTGTCCCATTATGTACTTTTTCGGTATTCCTCTCCTAGGTTTTTCAACTCACACCCAAATTCATATCCCTACTGCCTAATCATAGTGCTACTTGGGATTATACTGGGGACATTTATAAAATTTAGTTACTGATTTGCCCTTGATGCAGCATAAATGTTATTTGAGCTCTAGTGGAAATCAATTTGTTCCTTCTATTTATACAGTTTTTGTGTATTAGTTTCCTACTACCATGCTCTACATGGCCCCATTTGAGTTTATTGTAAAATATGGGGTTCTCAAGACTCTAGATGTACACCTCACACTTCATTAACCTAGCCCTTCTTTTAAATGATCCCTAGTAACATGAGTACTCATTGGTTCAGTCAATAAATAGCAATATGTTCATCATGAATGGTAGTAAGCCTAAAGTCTAAGCTCGCCTTGGATTAGTAACTTATGTATAAGGGTCTTCTCTTTTATAAATCAACTAAATGGCACTGCTTTCTTGACCACGAGTGAATATGAGGTTCAACTTTTGTTTTTTGTGTTTGGAAAATGTATTCTTATAATTAAAAAGAGAGAGGTGTTTGGAACATGTATGTTGTTTATGCAAACCTTTGATAATTCTAAGCACATCATCCAGTCTGCTGTGGCTCAAATGAAAAGTTTACAGATTTTTTATCTAATTAAAAGCAAAAAATGCTCAAAACAATGAAGAGCCTGTTGGTTTACATTTCCATTATGATCTTTTATGACGTCTGCCTTTATATACTTACTGTTCTTAGTTACTACTCCCCTCATTAATTGCCTTTCTATTTCTTAATGCAGGTTGTGAATTCTACATATGCTTTATGGACTTGGCATAGGAATCAAGATGTATATAATGAAGATAGCCGTGGTGATCAAATATACATTGTGCGACAGCCAGAATTGTGCTCTAAAACTTTAAAAGTGATTTCTTAGTTCAACTTTAAACTTTATCAAACTGTTAAATTTTTTCTCTTTTTATCAAGCAGAAGTAAAAATTCTGTTCACACAATAAATGTATAGGTCATTATAGAGTGCAACATAAAACAATAGATACTGAAAGCATAATTGTTTATCAGGGGGCAAAAAAAAGAAAGAAAAAAAAAAGTATGCTGAAATATCTTTTATCATTTTTCTATTCATTTAAGTTATTTTTGATGAATGATCTCATTTTGGCCATTGATGGCAACCCTATGCTGGCGGCAAAGTTCCTGCCTGTTAAAGAAGGCTGTCAGCGAAGAATGCATTGTTAATTCTTTTTTTTTGTACCTGGCAGCCAAGCACCCTTCACTGGGAAAGGGATACTTCCACAATGAATTTGTCAGCCACCAGCGAAAAGTGTCACTAAAAGATTCTGCCTAAAGGGCTTGTGCATTTCTTGCCATAAATTCCTGATGTGGGGGGGGGGGGGGGGGGGACTTATAGTGACAAATGCCATTGCTAAATAATGTAGTCAGTAAATGCATGGAGCTCATTATATCTCTTTCACTTGCAGCCCTCTATCGCACAGGCTCCAAGCTCTCTCCCTCCCTCTCCATCACTCTCCAAGGCATGTTTTCACCGCCAATCTCTATTAGTAAGCTCTCTCTCTCTCACGGACAAATTTTGTGTGTTAATAACAAAACGTTTTTAATTTCAAATTTTGTTCTCTCAGATATTCTCTCTCAACTCAATACTCGTAGGGGCTCTCTCTCTCTCTCTCTGCCACTCAGGTAATCCCTTCTTTTTGCATGTAATCGCAGGTTTACTCTTGATCTTTTTTAAATCTATATTAAAATGATGATTTTTTTTTTTTTTTTTTAAGCTTAATGGGGTCGTTAGGCTCATGCTCTTTTCCCCTTTTTTAAGAGGTAATTGATGCAAAACCATACGAAAATTGCTTGGATTTTTTTTGTAAAATTTGTATAGTGACTATTTGGATCCTTTGGAAATGTAGACATTTTTATGAATTGTGCAAGTGGGCAATTGGGTTTTTATTGATTGTTGCTGATTTAAACTCATTTGTAAGATTCTGTTTCAGTTAAATGAAAATTTTATTGGTTTAGTGATGATAATCATATTTTGTGAATTTTTTTGATGCCATTTGGCTAAATTGTTGATAATGAATGACAAGCACAAGTTTTATAAACACTGGTCTTTGTTGGGTGGAGGCTTACTCATAAATGTCAACCCTCGAGCTTCTCGTACTACGTAGTTGATGAATAAACAAAGATGACAATGATGTTGCAAACTCTAGTCAAATAGAGGGTTTTTTTTGGCAAGTGCATAAATTTTGTGGGGGTAAATTGGCTAAAATAAAAGTTAAGTTAAGGGTGGGTTTTTGGAGAAATTATTAGGTCTATCAAAAAGATTGCTAAAGTGGTTCTCCTAATTCTTTTAACCAATGAAATGCGGCTATTTATACACATGTGAGATTAGATAGTGGTTTTTTATTTTTGATTCTTATGTTGATTAGGAATCTAACTCACATATTTGCATAACTGACATTGTGCCTGTTTGTTTCAGCTTTCCCAACCCAAAAAGCACTTTTTGAATCCCTAAATGTAATATATGCATTTGGTGGAAGCTAAAAAGCAACTTTTCAGAATAAGTTGCGTTTAGCTTATGTGAAGAGAATGCGCGTTCTCTTAATGGAGCTGTGAGGAGCCTTTTCCAAAAGCCCGTGTGCGTTGATAAATCCTACCATTGGACTCTAGGTGAAGTTACCAAATTGCCCTTCACATTTTATTGAAAATCTAACTTTACCTTTTGATAAATCAAAAGATAAGCTTTATGCCATTCCTCATTCCTCTCATCTCTTTGTTCTGCTCTTTGCCTTCTCAATAACAAATTTCCAAATCCAAACACAAAAAAATCTATAACAAATTTCCAAATCAGCTAAGGAAAAAAAAAAAAAAAAAATCAATCCCTTGCAAATTAGGTACCCTCAAAATGCAAAACAAAAAAAAATATCAGAATATAGCAAAATGTTTCAAATTACCCATCTTGCGGTGGATGGATTATGGAGGTTTGGAGAAAAAGTTGAAGAGTCTCTCCAAGAGGACGAATGAGTTCTTGCAAGCACTTATTGATGAACAAAGGTGTAAGGAGGAGGAGGGTAACACTATTATTGACCATATGCTTTCGTTTGCTCTGCTCTGATCCAATCTTTCTGATCTGAATCATCTCGTTTGTGAGGGGTTGAATTTAGAGAAAAAGAAAAGAATCAATAAGATCAGGGTGAAGAAGTGCATAGGTGTGTACAAATTAAGTGCTAAGGAAAAAAAAAGAAAGAAGAAGGAGAGCTTTGTGGAGTGTTCTAGAGTTTGGAGGAAGTGGTAGGAAAAAGAGAGGAAAGAATGAAAAGAAAAGAAAAGTGTAAGGGTAAATATGTGGAGGAGAAAAAAAGAGAGGAAAAAAGAAGGAAAAAAAGAAGAAGGAAATGCGGTACGTGTGTGGAGGAGGAAAAAAAAAAGGAAAAAAGAGGGAAAAGAAAAGGAAAAAAGAAGGAAATGTTATTAAAATACTTTTACAATAAATTTTAAGTGATAGGTTATTATTAACTAATAATTGTGAGAAAAAAAATAATTTTTTTAGAAAGAGAAAAAAATAATTTTAATAGTATGTTCAAATTAAAATCAGTATTAATTTTTATCATAATATTTTCACAAAAAATCTTAAGTGGTAGGTTATTATTAGCTAATATTGGTGAGAAAAAAAATAATTTTTTTAGAAAAAGAAAAAAATAATTTTAATAATACGTTCAAATTAAAATTAGTATCAATTATTACAATATTTTCACAATACTTTTACAATAAATCTTTAGTGGTATGTTATTATTGGCTAATATTGGTGAGAAAAAAAAAAAATTTCACAATATTGATTTAAGTATGAAATAAACTCCTTTATATATATATATTGTCCTTTTTGGTAATTTACCCTACTTTTATAAGTGCAAACCACTTTTTCACTTTTATAAGTGTTAGCACCCATTATTTCATTAGTTGGGAGAACAAACACTTAACTTTTTCAAAGAATGATTTGGCCCACAGTGGTAGAACCTGGTGAACAGGCCTACTACTTCCCAACTTTTCCACTTTTTTTCTTGTTTGGAAATATAGATCACTTTTTTTGTCCAAATATTGCTAAAAACCAAGTTTTTTAAACACTCAGCTTTTACAAAAAATCTAGTTTCATACCGCATTTTTTTAAAACCCATCTTTTTCAATAAACCCAGTTTCATAAAGCTGAACCAAACTCAAACTCAAATAAATGGAGAATTTGTTGCGGTGCAGGAAAAAAAAATAAATTTCGGCTATACCGAAATTGGGGAATAAAAAATAAATAAATAAAAAACCCACAATTTCGGTACTGCCAATACCGAAATTGGGGAAAAAAAAAAAACCCAATATTTCATTAGTTGGGAGAACCACTTTAGTAATTTTCTTGGTGGACCTAATAGTTTCTCATGTCTTGGCCACTACCTCAAAGTTCGGCAAGTTGTTACTGATTATTATTGTTGGGGCAAAAAAGTAATCTCAGTGTTAGGTTCAAATTTAAACCAATAACAACCAACCACTTATGAGGTGTGTGAGCATTTTATTATGTGAGATGAGAGAATATGTATTTATTATTGCGAAATGTTAATTGGTTTAAATTTGAACGAAAGATTTTTTTTTGCCCCAACAATAACAACCATAACAACTTGCCACATTGGTTAATATTCTATTTAAAAAAAAGTTTTTATGAGAAAAAAAAATAATATTTTGACAAATTTTTTCATTTTCTATAAAAAATAGTGTCAAAATTTTTTTAGAACCCACCTCTTTCTTTCTCTTTCATTTGTCCTTTTGAGAATGATTTGGCCCACAGTGGTAGAACCTGGTGAACAGGCCTACTACTTCCCAACCTTTTCCACTTTTTTTCTTGTTTGGATGGGAATATAGATCCTACTTACACTTGGATTGTTTCAATATTAAAATTTAATGAAAAAAAAAGTTAAAAAACATTTTGTTGATAACTATTTCATTTTTTTATATTTAGTAACAACCTTAAAATAAGTTGAAAAACTATAATTGTGCTTTCCTTATTTAACTTAGCATGAGATAGAGCAAAAAACTATAATTGTACTTTCCTTATTTAACTTAGCATGAGATAGAGCATCATACTAAATAAAAGAAGTCAATAAATAATTTCCCTTTGAGCCAATTTTTTTCTCCGGATATTACCAAACCAAATATATACCAAATATAGAAAAACGCAAAATATTGCTTTTATATACAGTTTTTTTTTCTCTTTCTGGGTAAACTTTTTATATACAGTTTCCATCGAGACAAGCGTCAAACATCTAAATCAATAGATTTTTTATTGGAACATTATTTTTTGGGACCAATTATATATATATATGAGCTGGCCGAAGGACCAGTCCTTTTAATGTTTGCATAGGTATTAATTAGCTATCATTTTAGGGAGATTCTTTGTGAGTTGCATTTCTTTTTTGGTTATTGTTAAGCATTCTTGTCAAGATTGTTATAAATGATAAAATGCTATTTTTAGCATTAGTATTTTAACATTTATAACCGCAAAAATCTACTCTTTAAAGATGTCATATGTTAAAAAATTTAACATCTTGTTACAGTGAGCTATCATTTTTAAGAGCGCACTGTAGCAATATGTTATAATTTTTTAATATATTTTTTTTGTGGGAGAGAAAGATGAAGAATAAAAAATAATAAAAAAAGAATATTTAAATAAAATTGTAAAAAAATAAAAGTTTTGATATTAGACGTCTTGTAAAGTGATATGTTAAATATTATAAAGTTAGGTATTTACATGCTAAATGCTAAAAACTCTAAATAACTACCACCAATCTGTAGAAAAATCTCTAAATAATAAAGATGCCCTCACACCACTTGAATTTAAATAGGTGTGAAGTAATCTATCATGCATTATTTCAATCCTTTGAATCATATAAATTTAGTAGTTTAGTTATTAATTTGCTTTTTAGAACCATAGAAATTTAGTAAAAAACGTGAATTAGACTATAACGGATTTGAATTTTAAATATAGAATAGGAGAAACATTACCTTTTTTTTTTTTTTTTTTTTTGTAAACTATATAATTAGTCTCTAATCTTTACACCTAATATCAATTTGGTTCTTAATCTTTTACATGTGTCAATTTGGTACTTAACATTTCAGTGCTAGGTCAAAATGATTCCTATTGTTAAGTGTTGGATGAAAAATATTAGCATGGCTAATGGACTGAATAAAATATTATTTTTTGTCACATAGGCTAACATCTGTGCTGCCATGTTATATTGCAAAATTTTGTTTTGTTTTGTTTTGTGTTTTTTTTTTAAGTGTTATTCAAGGATTTTGTTGATAATGAATAGTGTCAGTGTTATATGTTTACTATAGAAAATTTGTAATTTTATGCAATTATACACCATGTTAGTCATTTATTGCCAAAAGTAAATATTACACATTTTTCATTTATATGGTTTTAAACTTTGAAGCAAGCATTCTAACTTAGGAATTAACTCAAAAGAACTTCTCAAAAGTAAATATTCCGAGCAATCAAGGGGATGTTTGGCCCCACAATTTGAACAATAATTTTTAATTTTTAAATAATATTATATATTTTTATACGTATTTTTTTTACACATACTTTTACAAAAAATAAATGTCATTACTAAAATAACGTTATCAATATCTAGTTTTGTTTTGTCCAAAGTATACTTGTAGTTGTATCTTCAAAATAATTAAAAATTTGTTAAAAAAAGTAAAAAGTAACCATAATAAAGAGCTAAAAATGGGGCTATTGGTTGACACATTCATTCAGGGTGACACCAGCACTGACGCCCCTGACCGTCGATGATTTTCTTGGGGGAAGCCTAGATCTTCACGCAACCCCAACACACTTTTGTTGAGAGAGAGAGAGAGAGAGAGAGTACCGTCTTGACTTGGTTACCAGTTGCCACACATCCCAAAGGACAAAACAGACAATGTACCGAAACATATTCCACACGTGTCAAAAATCGCAAAAATCTCACGTGGCCAACTATAGTCCCTCATTCCATTCCAGTTGTCACACAGTCACGCGCACACACGCACACAAACTACTACTTTTACTACGTATTCCATTCGTTCCTTGTTCTTCTATACTCGAACTCTTTGTTTGTTTGTTTGAGTTTGAGTTTGAGTTGAGAAAAACAAAACAAACAAACAAAGAATGCAGTACAAGAATGTGGGTCGGTCAGGGCTGAAAGTGAGCCAACTGTCGTACGGAGCATGGGTGAGCTTCGGAAACCAACTGGATGTAAAGGAAGCGAAATCTCTCCTGCAATGTTGCAAAGACCACGGAGTGAACTTCTTCGACAATGCCGAGGTGTACGCCAATGGGCGTGCGGAGGAGATCATGGGTCAGGCCATACGAGAGTTGGGTTGGAAGCGCTCCGATTTGGTGCTGTCCACCAAGATCTTCTGGGGTGGTCCTGGTCCCAACGACAAGGGCTTGTCTCGGAAGCATATTGTGGAAGGGACCAAGGCTTCGCTTAAAAGGCTGGATATGGAGTACGTTGATCTTATCTATTGTCATCGTCCCGATACTTCCACTCCCATTGAGGAGACTGTTAGGGCTATGAATTATGTTATCGATAAGGGCTGGGCTTTTTATTGGGGGACTAGTGAGTGGTCTGCTCAGCAGATCACTGAAGCTTGCGCCGTTGCTCAGAGGTTGGATCTTGTGGCTCCCATTGTTGAACAACCTGAGTATAACTTGCTTTCTCGCCACAAGGTCTCCCTCTCTCTCTCTCTCTCAATTGTCGAAATGGGTTTTTGTTGTTTTTTTCGATTAGCCTTTTCATGAGTGTGTGTGTCTGTGTGTACTACTTCTGTGTTTTCATAATTTTAGGGGGTTCCTAAATCCTAGGAATCCAAATCTATTTTAGCATAATCATTATGTAGTGGACACCTTGTATATATATTTCAATCTTCAATTTCGTTTCTCGTTTCATCTTTGTTGCAGTACCACTCTGCATTTTCACATATTTTTCCCTTTCTTTCTTCCAATTATATTCATCCCTAAAAATATGAATCTAGTAGGGGAAAAAAAAAAGCAATTAGATGTTAAGAACTAGTTAGATAAATTCTTGCTAAGAAAAGTATTTATGGTCCTTGTTTTCAAACTCGAAGATGGTGTTTTGGATTTAAGCAAGAGTTTTATTAATCAGAATAAAAACTCCAAGCAGTATCAGTATAACCTGTATACTGTTTCGAGTTTTTATTCTGATTAACAAAACTCTTCCATACCTATCAAAAAAAGAAAAGAGCTATGATCTTGCACCATTATTCTGCTAACTTTTGTCTATAAAATCAGCCTTCTATGACTTGACTTAAATTCAACTTAGTGATCAATATGGGATGGTGTTCTGAATCTGTTCTCTTGGACTACAGAAAGCAATTAGTTACTTTGTGCATAAAAACTTCTTGTTGCCTCTTTTTGTCAATTTTATCTCTGAAAGTACATTGTTTATAGTATACAGCTATCTGCAATTTTGGCTACGTTAAATTTGTCTGGGATTGTGTAGCTTGAATAGGACTCATGACTATATGATGATGCTCATATACTTGCTTATCCTGCTTCCTTATGGAACGGCTGCAGCTATACGGCATGAGTGATGGAACACTTGTACATGTATAAACTTGTGTATGATTTTAATCTTAATGGATGCAGGTTGAGTCTGAGTTTCTTCCTCTCTACAGCAACTATGGCTTGGGTCTTACCACATGGAGCCCACTTGCGTCTGGAGTGCTCACTGGAAAATACAACAAGAAAGTTATACCATCTGATAGCCGGTTTGCGTTGGAAAATTACAAAGTATGTCTTTACTAGGTTGAACGTTTTGCTCTTTAAAGTGGCTTGCTATTCTGTGTTCTCATCAACATTTGTTGTTGACTTGAACTATTTTTTCTGCTATATCTTTATGTTACTTTTAAAGTCTCATTATTGAATGTTAATTTAACCTTTGGTTGTTTCTTGGTGGCTGAAACAAAGTGCATTATATTGGGGTAGTGTTCCATCATCATTGGTTCTCTCCCTTCATACACTTTGTGCCTATGTAGTGTGTGTGATAATGAATGCTTCTGTTATTACTGCTTCTATGATATCTGTGTATCCAAGAGCATGATGGTTTCCACCATCAGCACCTATAAAAAAAAAATGATGGTTTTCACCATCAGCATGCATTATACTCGGGTATAAGAATGTCACAGCTTATGACATGTTCCATAATGTGAAATATGTGGATTATAGAAGACTTGGGGACCCTTTTTTTATTAATTTATTTGTTTTAGCCACAGGGTGATTATCCTTGTGAAGTAGCACAGTTTTAGTTCTATACTGTGTTGGCTCACATGTAGTTCAGTTTGGATCCCTGCACAATACATTTCTAACGCGAGAGCTCTCTTTTGATTGATGATTCCATTTCTTTTATTTGGTGTTCTGTTGGCTTTGTGTGGTGAATGCAAACCAAAGGGTAGCCACAGGGTGATTATCCTTGTGAAGTAGCACAGTTTTAGTTCTATACTGTGTTGGGTCACATGTAGTTCAGTTTTAGATCCCTGTACAATACATTTCTAATGCGAGAGCTCTCTTTCGATTGATGATTCCATTTCTTTTATTTGGTGTTCTGTTGGCTTTGTGTGATGAATGCAACCAAAGGGTCCATGGTTTAAGGACCGGCACACACACACACACACACACACACACACACACAGAGAAATGGTGTTCTTTCTTATTTAAATTTAAATATTATAATCTGTATGGTGACTGATAGCAAAACTTGATTTATCATGTCAAACTGTAATTTTGACTTGTAGAATCTTGCTAATCGGTCATTGGTTGATGATGTGCTGAAAAAAGTAGAAGGACTAAAGCCAATTGCAGATGAGCTCGGTGTGCCATTAGCTCAACTTGCGATTGCATGGTGTGCAACAAATCCTAATGTCTCTTCCGTTATTACTGGAGCAACAAAGGAGTCTCAGGTTAGTTTTAAAAATATCATATCCTTTTATTTTTATTTTTTGAGAAGTAAAAATATCATATCTTCAAAACATATTGTAGTTGCATGATATGCTGCATTTTTTGATGTGGCGTGTGTTTGCTCATCATTCTACTTTAAAAAAAGGAGACTGAAAGTTGGATTTATTTTTTGGATGAATGAAATGACTTTTATTGATTAAAACCAATCAAAACACACTGTACACTATGCAGAGCTTAATGTTCCCACAGATCAGCACTAGTGTTTATGAAAAAAAAGAAAGCAAAACCAGATCAAATTCTGTTTTCCCCTTGTATAAAAGACTACTGTCTGAAAGTAGAAAACACTACAATTGCAAAGAAAAGAATCTCAGCACTATTTACTCTTTGAGATTTTCCTACTGATCATGCTTTCACAAAGTCCGTGCTCCCTGCCTAAGTCTACACTTTCATCTGATTTCTTAAAACCACCTTTGTCTCTTACTCTGTTTTCACTTCCTGTTTAATGAATGCAAAATGCTCTCTTTGCTCCTGAGCTGTCCCCCATGAATTATGAAATTCCTTTGGCACCAGATATTGTGAACCACTGCTCCTCAAGCTATTTTGATCACAATAGACTTTGAAAATTTTCCCTTAAGGCTTTCCACACCCCAATCCAAGAAGCATTTCATGATTCCTTCCCAGATTCTGCCAGTGAAGGTGCATTGGAAAAGCATATGTTCCCTGGTCTCAGTATTTCTTCTGCAATAAACACAATTCATCTCACTTTGTTAACCCCATTGGCTAACCTATCTCTTGTGGTGAACCTATTCTTCATACCAAACCACATAGAAAATCATGCCTTGGAATTGCAAGAGTACCATACCGATCTCCAACAGTTTTACCTCATGTAGCCTAAATCTTAGTCATTCCATGTCTCTGCACTAGAAAAGCAACCTGTCTTTGCAGGAGTCCAAACGGGTCTATCACCATCCCCAAGAGGTCCCAAAGTTAGCTTGCTTTATATGATTACTAGATCCTTAGACATTCCTGGCCGGCATGACCAATTTTTATCTTTCAAGAAAGAATTAAAATCCTGCTCTATCATAGTGATTACCTTCTTGGGGAGGACAAAACTGCTTGCTCAGTAGACTTCAATAGTGTATAAAACTGAGGGCAGCAACTGTAGTGCAAAGGACAGGTTCCTTGAATTCCAAGGGTTAATTCCGGAAGAGATTTTATCCCGAAATGTTTTTTCATCTTGAGCAGATAACTTACCTGGGATTAAGGGAATACCCATGTAGCTCATTGGAAAATGACCTTCTCAAAACTGGAGGAGCTCAAGAATCAGTCTAGAAAATACTTCCATTGCCAACACAAATAGATAGGGAGGCAAAGGATCCTCCTGTCTTAATCCCTTATTTCCCTCAAAATAGCTAGCTAGGCTGCCATTAATAGCCACTGAAAATTTAGGGGTAATAAGGCATGTTCTGACCCTTTTCACTAACCTTGGGTGGAATACTAACAGCAGCAAAACATTGGAGCATAAATTCCCAGCTAACTGAAGCATACACCCATGAACAATCACCACATTTTCTATAATGCTTCTATTAATAATAAATGCTGTTGTTTGATTATGGTACAACAGATTTTTCAGAAGGTTATGCACTTGTATATCACATTTGACATTACAGAATGAAATGGGCCTTAAATCACCCAAGTAGGAAGGATTCTGCACCTTAGGGACTAGGATTATAATTTTCGCATTGACTTTCCCTAACGGCTTCCCTGAAGAAAGATTCAATTGCATCCTCCTTTTCACACTGTATAGCCCAAAATTTATGGAAGAAACAAGCCAAGAACCCATCTGGGATAGGGCCTTATTACCATTAAGAGAAAAAAATAGTTCTTTGCATTTCCTCAGCAGTGTTTTTCTCTTCTGGCTTCATTAACCCCAAATTGTAAGTTTGATGTTCCAAGCTGGCTTTTATAGAACTCAAATGCCAGTTGTGTAACATCTGGTTGGATTCTCCATCATGTTTCCTTGATCATCTTGTAAGCATTTGAGTGAATTTGTTATATTCCTTTAACAAATCTATAAAAGTAAGAGGTGTTGTGGTTCCCCAAGTTCAACCACTTATTCCTAGATTTTGGTTTGAAAAAAGCTTCCTCAGCCTTACTTATTGAAAGCATCTCATGCATGCACTCCTTTTCCTTCCTCACAAATACTCATTCCTAGGATTCCTCATCATGCAATTTTGGGTTTGTTCCAGTTTGGATCTAACTTGAATTACCCTTTGAGAAATACTGCCAGATTGTGCAGATTAATCTGCCTCAAGATTCTCTTCACAGCATTCAGTTTAAATTATAGCTTAAAACTTTTTTTTTTTTTGGTTTTGAAAAGTAAAAGTTTTATTAGAAAAGGAAAAGAGAATGACACAAATAGATGTGTACAACCCTTGTCAAAGAATTAGAGTATGGCTTAAACATTGGAATTCCTTCGACTTGTGTTTCTCAACCTTTCTTAAGCAATATAGGGTTTCATCATTATCTGCACAGAAATTGAATAAATTCAAAGGTTTGTGCCCAAAATTCATTTCTTCGCCAAATGACGTCACTGCAGATAAATGATCTGATATACCATTACTTAAAAAAATTCCAGTGGCCTGGCTGTATTTCTTCATCCATCTCTCATTCCCCAGAAATTAGTCTAATTTCCCTGCCACAAATTCAATACCTTTTCTCTTATTACTCTATGTATAAAAGCATCTTGTTTAAGCCAAGTCCATCGCTTCAGTGGTGTATAAACACTCACCAAAATCCATTGCAAATGTTGAAACACTTCCAGAATTCCACTTTTCATAAGAATTTCTAACCACCTTAAATCCTCCATTAGCAGCTAGGTGTTCTGACCTATTTACCCTTTAAACAACCCCAAACTGTTCCATAGCTCCCTTCTGTTAATCCCTTTTAATGAAGCTTAGATACAGGAAAGGAAAGAAAAATTCTATGACTTAGATACAGCTGTAGTTTGCTGTGAATTACCTGATTTGATTGATGAGGCTCCCACTTTGGCGGGGTCTGGAGAGGTCATGCTGGGCAGCTTTGCCCCCAACATTTTGGAGAGGCTGATTCTTGGACTCGATCCTATGGCCTATCACTTTTAATTGATGCATAATCTGAATCTGTACCACTTCCTTAAACCCAGATTTAATTGTTTGTATCTTTTGACATGTAAATAAAAAAACTGCTTTTGAAATACAACACGACAGCTTAAGAATAATTTGTATAATAAATCAATGCTCCATGTCATTTCCCTCAAGATCAAGCAATTAATTTTATTAATTCACATTTTTCTAGCAATAAAATAAAAAAGCTTGCCTATGCATGCTTTATGCTTCTTCAAAAAAAGGCCAAAAACTTCCTAAGGCGTGCTTCTTGAAATGAGCTTCGCTTCAGTGCTTGAGCACGCTTTTAACAACACTGTATGTGTCTAATGTGGAGCTTAACAATTGTGCTTCATGGATTGTCTGAGTTGTATTCATGTTGCCACAGGTCCTTTGTTGGGGCATATCTTTGCTTCATATCTCCCCTCTGAACCCACCTAATCTGTGAATGCATTTTAAAAATGGGTTTGTGATGTTAAAGGTCATTCTTTGAGGTTTCCCCCCAAAAATTTATCTTTATTCTGCCTGATTGAAAATGCTTATATAGCATCCCATTTTTCTCTCAAAGGTGCTAGAATATGAAGCTTGTAAGCATCTAAAATCTGAATATGATATAATCCATAAAGCATGCCATGAAGAGCTGTTTTCTTCCATGTAGATTCAAGAGAATATGAAAGCTATTGAGGTTATCCCGCTACTGACTCCTGCTGTGATGGAGAAGATTGACGCTGTAGTTCAAAGCAAGCCAAAGCGTCCAGATTCATATAGGTAAAGCAATAATTCACGAGCTCCTCTGTGTTCTGCACATTCCGCAGCAGACTCCATTGTTCCAATATACTGGAATGCAATCCTATACCTCAACTGTTAGGCCTGATGCTTAGTGTCTTATTTCTTTTCTCAGAACTATTCTTGTGATTTCACTGTGTACCTGGTCTTCTCTTTTTCTTTTCCTCTCTCTTTGGTTTTCTTGATTTGGGGTGTGGGGAGATCGTGAGTTCTTGTTTGAAGTACCTACATGATTGTTAGTGGCTATGGATTTCTATTGGACAAATTACAGTGTTGGCATCTATTATTTGCCTGTTAAATTAGCTTGAGTGTTTTTTCTTCAGTACTTCTTTGCCTGTTGTTAGGTCTGGATGTTGGAGGTTGACACCCTTTTGGTTTTTGGTGTCTATGCCTATACCCTCTTCGCCTGTATGCATATTTCGTACATGTTCATGAATGTTCAGCTGGAAGTTACTATTATTTTTAGAACAAAAATGATTGAATCTGATTAAATACATAGAAATGCTCTTTGGTCTACTGGGCTATAGGGTCGTTCTGTAGTGGAGCTTGGATACAGTTCCAGCAATGGCCTAGCGCAGCAGTCTTTGCATGGTTAATGCCTTGCCCTTCTCTACTTGTTTGATTCTAACATTGTGCCTTACGCGATTGCCTTATCATCATTTTCACCTGCTGCCAATTCTTCCCTTATCATCGTTCTTGCCTGCTGCCAATTCTTTTCGTGCCAAGACCCCAAGATCCAGCAACATTTTCACCCTTTCTGCTGACTCGGGCTTTCAATGAGTTAGACTTTGTGAGATCTGGTAGGATCCAAGCTTAAAAAAATTACAAAGTTTGAATCTGAGATGGATGGAATGCAATTTGAGCTTGAATCCAAAAGAATTTCATTGCGGGAATTGATTCTTTTTCCACATGAAGGAAATCCAATAGTATCCAAGTTAATTTTCTTACATTAACAAGAAAACTCAATTAACTTTCCAAGTCATAATAAAAATTCAAAGCAATTTCCCAACAATGGGATGAGAAGAAGGGAACCAGTTAGAAAACGATTATAAATTAGTAACTCTATGGAAACATCTAATTTCACAACATACAAAGGTGTTAAGTTGTGATAGGACCAACAGTACATTCACATGAATTTACCACTTTTATTATGCACAAATTACAACTTAAAACTTTAGCATGTTATAAAATTGGGTGTGTCACTTACTGTATAGAAATAAAAATAAACAAAATACTAAATATGAAAAAACATAAATCACTCGAAAGTAGAAATCCTAAAAGTTATTTACAAAGTAAAACCAGATTGACTCTATTGATTAAATGCAAAAAAATCACGATTACAAAGCAAAAAGCCTCACCAATATTTACTCTTTTAGCCTATCCTACTAAGCATGCTTTCTGGAAGTACCCACTCCGTGTCTAGTTCTACACTTTCATCTGATCTACATTTGTCTCTTACTCTGTTTTTCACTTCTCATTTAATTGAATGCAAAATGCTCTCTTCACTTTGTTGGGCCCTTTTTAGGACAGTTCCTGAAGCCCAAACCCAATATGATATCATGGGTTGTTGAAAGGGGCCAAAAGTGGAATAAGAGTACTGAATGGGCAAGCTGGGCTTGGTTCACCGCAACTTATTTGGGCTATTATGCTGAATTGGTCTGTTCACAAATCAAAGCTCCAAAAAAGCAAATACAAGGCAAATATAACAACATATACATAATAATTTACATTTTGCAAGAACTAAAATAAAGCAGTAACATAAGCAAGCATAAAATAAAAGAAAGCAGTAACATTTTGTAAATTCGACAGAGTTTCGCATTTGGTGCGCTATGGTGCACCGGCAGGGTTTCATGCTTTTGTATACGGTGTGTGCCTACATGCTTGTGCTAGGACAAGCTGGAGCCCTTCAAAACATCAAACATGCTGATACGTGCCCCATATATGGGAAAATTGATGTTACTTGATGACATGGATCAGAACGATCATACTGCGATAATTATGCATACAATATAGTGTGAATATGCACCTACAACAATTGACTTGGGCACATACCCACACTACAAGGTCAAGACTCGAGCACTTGTGACTAGAGAGGGTCGTTCATGTAACCATAAGAGTCTATCATACAAAATGCATGATCATCCACATACAAGCATATATAGATATACATACATCATGCACAATGTTATTACATAGAGCGGGAAAGTAAAGCAGGCATCGCCAAAGTTCCAAGGGTATGGCCTAGCAAGGTACAAGAAATGTAAATTAGACATTGCCATACCTAGGGAACACGGCCCAAGCAAAGAGTAGGAAAAATAAATGATACATGCTTACATCTATAGGGTATGGCCTAATAAGGTGCATGAAATATAAAACAGACATTGCCATACTCTAGGGATGAGGCCTAAAACTAGGTACAAGGATGATAAACTCAATACAATGCTCTAGAAAAGAGGCTAAGAGAGAAAGAGAAAGATGTAACCACTCAAGGAGGCTAAGCCTCCTAATCTATTGAACGTCGCCCTTTTTGGGCTTGCCCTTTCTTGCTTGCATTCTTGCTCTTGTTGCTCACGCCTAGGAAGTCATGTCCTTGCTCTAAGCGTCCCCAGTCCAAGCATGTACATGCAACAAATAAAGAAAGTAGCCAGAAAACAAGCAAAGAGGATAACCAAGAGGTAAAAGGAGCATGCAAAAAGACACACTAGCAAAGAAAGCCAAAAGAGGGCAAACAAACATGTTATCAAACAAAGGGGGGGTGTCCTAGGAGGACAAATGTAGGTTTGGATTAGATGTCCGTAGTTCCATTGGATTGGAGTATAGGCAACATACATGCCATCAAGCAAAATTCTTAAAAGGGACTCGGGGTCTCATGTATCAAAGATAGGAGTGAACCCGCACCAGATAGTAGGAATTAGGCTTGATGATACAAGCAAGCAAGGACTTGTGCATGAACATATAGACAAGCGTGCAAAGATGCAAAGAAGCCAAGAGAGCCAATGCGTGGCACAAAGCAAGCAAGGCAAGCATAAGATCGCACAGAGCAAAGAAAGAGTATGCATCAAGCAAACCAACATCACGGGGATGTGTTCTCACAAGTGGTTACACCCCAAACAAGCCATAAATGGGATGGATGCAACCACACAAGCAAGTGGCCCCAAAGACCAATAAGTACAAATCCAAGGAGGGAACAAGGCATGGCAAAGCTTAGATCTAAATAGACAAACATGGATATAAAGCATAAAAGCAAGCAAACATACACACGCATATAGGAAATGATCCAAACCCTTAGATATAGGCCTAGGTGTATGGATATAGGCCTAGACCACAGGACCTGAATCTACACCCTACCTAAAGGGCCAAAACACAAGAAAGAGAAACATCAAGAGACAAAAAGGACTACAGAAGCACATGACATAGCATCCAACATGTAGATCTAGACACATAAACATGGCATGGAGCACACAAAGATATAGATCTAATCATAAACATGGTAAAGAGCACATAAACATGTAGATCTAAACAAAAACATGGCAAAAAGCACCTAGGCATATAGATATAAGCACAAACACAACATTTAGGCATATCCTAGCCCAAGAAGGCTAGGACAACATTATCGAAACAATAAAACATGTTTGAAAGCAAGGAGATCTACTAGGAAAGCTATAAAACATGCTAAAGAATAAGATAAAACAAAGATATACTATAGAAAACAATAAAACATGTTCTAAAACAAGATAAAGCAAAGGGTGTAGATTGTAGCTAAAAAGCTACATCTACACCCTTAAAACCTCAAATCCAAGGTCCTAAGATCAAGGAGAGGAAAAAGAGTGCAAGAACCCTACCTCTTGATTGTTGAGAAAAGAGAGAAATTAAAGGTTTTTTTTTTTTTTTTATGTGTTTAGGAGAGGATTTAAAGTGGAAAAGAGAGAGAATTTACCCAGAAAAGTGCTCCGAAAATCCCAGAACCATTTTTTTATTTATTTATCTGAGGGGGATCTGGCGGTATAAATAGCTAAAAAGTGACTGTTCGGCTTTCGGCAGCCCTTTGGTGGCCGCTAGGCCTGATGTTAACATCAACAATCCCAGCTTCTTCCCCGATTCAACTTTGGATGCATATTTGAAGGCCTTCACAAACTCTAATTGAGCTGATCTTGGTATTCCTAGTTTTTATAACACTAAATAAATGGAATTTTGACAGTTAGATCAAAAGTTATGGCCTCAGGAAGCGAGCTGATGCGCTTTGCACGATTTCCAAGATATCTCAATCGTTTTAATTCCGATTTCAACTCATGAATAGTTATTAGAAAAGGAATTCAATAGTGTTTGCAATGACATTGGTCTTAATCCATTCTAACGGTTAGATTAAATTTAGGGTTTTCGGGGCCCACTAGAGTTAACCTCGGGTCAAACTTGGTCAAAGATGATGAAAATCATCAAGGAGGTCGAGTTTGACGTAGAAACATGAAAAATATTGTTTTGGAATAATTTTGACCAACTTTGACTTTCGTCAACCTAGGGTTGACTAGTGGCATTTCGGTCAATTTGACCTGAAATGGCACTTCGAGTGTTTTAATGCATAAACAGGTTGTGCCATGTCAATCTAGATGTTTTTGCGGTGCCTCAGAAGAAAGTTAATATTTTTGGAATTTTCGGGCTCCAGCATGCAATTTGAGGGCAGACAAAGTAAGATATCTACAATATAGAATCGATTCTATTTGTTAAATAACCAAATATTCATCTGATTCAAGGTTACTTGAGTCGGACCAGCCTGTCCAATTTGGTCTGGGTTTAACAACCTTGCTGTTAAGTGACATGTTATCATGCTAATGTGTTTTATTTTTGCCAAATCAACCTCAAAACTTCGTAGTTTTAGTGAAACTCTCTCCACCTTAGCACCAAATTTGGTAAGACCACCCAATAATAGTGGGACATATGTAATATGTGGAAAGACCATTTAATTTTTGAAAAGATCAACAGCCCACCTTCCCCTTCTTTTGGAAATCAAATTTCAGAATCTCTCTCTCTCTCTCTCTCTCTCTCTCAACAAACTCAGATTTGATTTTACAGAAGTGTCATATGTGGTTACAAAAATTACTACCCAGTACCCACTACTCTTTTTCCATTTCTTTGGCTGGATTCGTGAACTTCCCCAACCCCCATCTTTAAATAGGCCGAAAGACCTACCAAGCTCTATCAATTTTCACCTCCGTCGTTTTTTGAAGTCACTTAGCAATTCCAGTGGCAGGAAAATTTTGTCTCAATTAATGCCATATTATTGTTATCTTATTTCAGCTTTTGTAATTTTTTTTTTGGTTTCTTTTGTATACACAAATCATATATATATATATATATATATATATATATATATATATTTCTGTTTTCTTAAATTGGTGTGTGTTTGTATCAATGTTATCTCTAGGATGGATTAATCAAGATTTTTTTTTAAGGACAAAGTTTAGCTACAAAATTGGTTGTAGTTTAAGGTTATAAACTCACTCAATAAAATAAATATTACAACATATTTTGAAAATCTAACCGTTGAATTACATGTTTTTTACACTCTTAATACACATGTTAAATTTCGTGTCAATCGGATATTATTTACTATGTAATTTATAAGTTTATATTTTGTACATAATTTTAAATTACAAAAACTTGCAATGCAATTTAAAAAATTTATTGATGATATAGCTATTGATCTTTAATTTTTTTGAAATTTTGCAAGTATGGCAAATATAAAAAGAAGATGTAATCCAATGGTGAATTTATCAAAATTCACCTCTAATAAAAAGAAATTAAGAAAGTTTGTAGCCTATGGCTACAACTAATTCTGTAGCTAAACTTTGTCATTTTTTTAATCCCATAACCCAAGTTCTTTTTATTTGTAATACTAAAAATATTCTTTATTTTCTTTGAAAATAAGTGTATATTTTTTATGACTTTTTTAGGATTGATTTGGAAAAAAATAAAACATATTAGCATGATGATGTGTCACTTAACAACTGGAACTAACAGTAGGGGGTGATTTACTAACGGAACAAAACTTTAGGGTGTAAAATAAAAAATATGAAATTTTGGGATGTAAAATCTTGTCAACCCAAACTTCAGAAGTGTTACCATTTATTTATTTATATTAGAACCAAGATAAAAATAAAACACTCAAGTTTATTTATTTAAATTTTCTGCACATAAAAATACAAGTCATATTGGATTGATTCGATCCATCAAAGATCGGGTAAGGGTTGTAAGATTTTCAATTCGTTTAAGTCCGTCCATTTTTTATAGTTTAATTTGAGTCTGAACTCATTTAGTGAGCGTTTGGATACATATGATTTCCCTCAACATTTGCGTCTGGCGTCTGTCAGTGGGTCCCTTGCATTGTTCATGGGACCCATAAACCTCTTTTTTTAGCAAAATTTTCATTAAAATTTTCATTAAAAATGGGTTCTACTGCACTATTCACACATTTAAAAATTATTTTGTTATAGTATTTTTAGTTTTCAATTTTCAGCAATAAGCAGTATCCAAACGGATCCTTAATCTATTTGCAAAGTATACTTTTTCCCAAGTCCATATGGTCAATAATATATTTGAATGAAAACTTGAACAGGGTCCTTACAAATGAACTTTTAGGCTACACTAAGAGGCACTTTTCCCTAACATAATTTCATAATTATTTTCATAACTTTTGATGCGATGTTCTGATTGGTGTGTAACAAAAATGGTGTTACTAGTAAGGTCACTTGAAAATGATACCTTCTACGTCCTAAATTGTTGATCCTATTTAGAATATATAACTTTTTAATGAAACATCATTTCATGAGTTGTCTTTTAGTTAGAAGGTGTAAGTATCCAAAATTGTGCTCGATAAATTAAACTTTAAAAAAAGGTGGTATTGACTTTTAAATTAAATAAGAAGTAAATGAGAATTTTATATATCAACTTTTCAAAGAGAACTACATTTTTTGGTATTCCAAAATGAAATAGGTGACCAAAATTTGGGACAAAGAAAGTATTGCATAAATTGCAACTTACCACTTTAAGCAAGTTGTGAATATAGTTTTTTTTTTTGGTGGAGCCCTAACGTTGTTACTCTTCCACTAAACCTCTCTTCCTAACATAGGTAGGACTAGAATCTATTGTAGGTCCCTTGTGTGGAGAAAAAAAAAAAAAAAAACAGGAGAAGAAAGGAAGTAAAAAAGCTGCTAATGTGTTGAATGATTATTAATAAGTAAAAAAGTAATATCAGTAGTGGGCTTAGATGGTAATCAGTAAAAATTTATCTCATTAATAGTTTGTAAAAATGTTGTAAAATAATTTGTGGTTGTAGCATTACTTAAAAAAAAGATTCCTTTGATAAACATATATTTAAATAATTAGTTTAAAGAAACAGATTCCAGTTAGTTTAACTGGTAAAATCTCTGATTGTTGAAAAAATATTTAAAATTTTATCTTTATTTACACTAAAAATCAATTAGTGTCTTATTTTAATGATAAAAAATACAATTATTAAAAGTGGACAGTACAGAGTGAAACTCAATAATAATGAAAAAGTGAAAAAGAAAATGTCTAAATTACATAGCCAAGGAGAAAGAGGAATATGGGCCGTAGACCAATTACATAAAATGTTAATTAAAATGAGGCAACCAAGACCCAAAAAACTTTCATGGGCCAATCTAGACCAAAAAACTTTTAAAAAGAAAATTTAAGATAGAGACAGAAACAGTTATCATAAGTTAGTTTACAGTTTAGGCCCTCGAATCTAAAGCCATTGTTGTTCGTGTTCCCTTCTGCCGCGTTATTTTAAGCAAACAATGTCGTTGTCTCACGCCCCCTCCTTTGAACTCCCGACCCTTATGCAACGGCCTCGTCATCTCTCTCTCTCTCTCTCACAAACCCAAACTCACCATTTTCTTTTTTTGGTTTTTCTTTTTAAATAATAACTTAAATTAATAATGTACAGACTTCAATCCAAATCCAATGCAACAACCTTTGGAGCTTAATTCCATTCTATGTAGTTTGTACACGTGCACCATTTTCCCAGGTTCCCTTCTTACCATTCCTTCTCTTTGATGTTTAATTCAATTTTATCAATCTGGGTATTTTTTTTATTATATTTTATTGAAACATCAGAATCAGATTTTTAATTTCAATTCTCACATACCCTCCTTTTTTTTTCTTTTCTCTATACATTTTTTTTTTCTTTGTATGTTTTTATTTTTATTTTTATTCATTGCTTCATACATGATGTTGATAATTGATGTTATGCTATTTCTTGCACAGTTGAATTTGTAAGTTCCTTTGTGGAATTAAGGCAGAATCCCCTGTGATGTGTTTGTTGTGCAAAAAATGTGTGTCCGTGAGAGCCATGAATTTTGCTTCCAGTTTATTTATGATGGAGTAAATATGCGAAATACGGTGGAAAGTTTGTTTGAAATTGTTTCATTTTGTTGCTTGTAAGGGAATATTTGTCGGAGACTGTTTCATTACGTCGTATACAAAGTTTTGAAGCTATAGGGAGAGGCATTGAATGTGGAGCGAATTTTGAAGAGTGGGAGATGATGTACATGACCCTTCAAAGAAATTGTACAGTATCTTATTTTATTACTATTCTTGGTTCAAGTTTATAGTGAAAGTAAGCCTTTGAAGCTATAGGTATTGTTGATAATTACATTGGTTAAGTTTCAAGGTTGAGTTTGTACAAATGAACAGATTGTATGGCATAGAGGGAGTAAGGCATAAAAGACCGGAGAATGTTAATATGAAGCTATAAAAAAAGAAGAGGGACTTCTACCAAGACCATGACTAGTGAGGCTCCTAGTTCTTCCGGCCAACAGTTCCACAACAATACCCAACAATTTCCATCAAGTGTTAGAACAGCTGCAGAGAGAAAAATACATAATATCTGTGTGCAGACAGGTGAGGAATTTTCAACTGAGTTTCTGCAGGATCGTGTTGCTATGAGAAGACTACCACATCAGCCAAAGAGAGTGGGTTTTAATTTTAATCAGAACCATCAGCCATTTCATGAGGATCTCAATGGCATTGTTGAGCTACAAAGAATTGATTCTGATTGTGATTCTGAGTTCACAGTGTTTGTCCCAGGGACAAGATATGGGGCTGAGGTGGAGAAAAAGGCTTATGCTGATAGTATAAACAGAGTTTATTGGGAATATGGTGCAAATGGGCAAGTACCAGGTAAGTTTTCTGATGAGAGTAATCCTGATCGAGGCACTCCAGGACCAATTGCTCCACCCCTCTATGTAGTGGGGTCCCATCAGTCACACTATCCTTATGGGCCAGGATTTTCAGACGGCTCTTTCTCTGGAAAGATGAAGTTTCTATGCAGCTTTGGGGGAAGAATATTACCAAGGCCGACCGACAGTAAGCTTAGATATGTGGGGGGGGAGACCCGGATTGTATCCATCAGGAAGAGCATCACTTGGGAGGACCTTATGACCAAGACTTATGCAATTTGTAACCAACCTCACACTATCAAATACCAGCTTCCTGGTGAGGATCTTGATGCGCTTATATCTGTTTGTTCAGATGAGGATCTTCATCATATGTTAGAGGAATATCAAGAGCAGGAAAGAATTGAGGGTTCTCAAAGACTCCGGATGTTTCTTATATCTTTAAATGAATCTGGGAGCCCAAGTTCTATGGAAAGAATGGCTGCCCAGCCAAGCGATGTTGATTATCAGTATGTTGTTGCTGTTAATGGCATGGTGGACCCCCCAAGGAAGAGCTCTAGTGGCCAGAGCCAGAACAGCCAGTTAGGAAACACCTCAGATTATAGTCCAACTTTTCACAGAGACTCTCCTACATCTGGATATGCTTTGGAGACTAAGGATTGTAGTCCAAGATCCTTGAATAAGGCAGGAATGTTCTCAAACTCTGCTTCTCAGTTTTTAACTACGCTTCAGATACCAAGAAATTCCTCCAATCAATCGCCTCCTATATCTCCAGTTCAGAACAGAGATCCTAAGAATTCTAATGTGCAAATTTATTTGGATCAACCTTGTGCTAATGGCCATCGAGGCATCAATCCATTTGTTATGGAAAAACTACTCTGTGACAATCCCTATTATGTTGATGCCATGGGTTATTGCCATAATCTTCCTCATGGGACTCCATTGATGAATTATCATCATCATTACAAATATTTGTTCGAAAATGACCAGGCTAACAAACTCAATGACAGACACTTTCACTACTGTATCCCCAGTAAAGACGTGCATTCTCCATCATATGAGAGACAAATGATTAAGGAAAGGGCATTCCATTCAGAAAAGATTGCCCCTAATGCTGATGATCCAATGAGCTTATGGTCAGGGCCTAATGATACAGATGGTTCTCATCGCAAATTAATGCACGTATTCTCTGACTCACAGTTGCAGGAGCATGATGAGAGGTCCAACTGCAACTTCCCTACTGGGAGAGAAAAATCAACTACATTTGCAATGTT
Source organism: Castanopsis chinensis (assembly GCA_032878915.1). NCBI lineage: Eukaryota > Viridiplantae > Streptophyta > Magnoliopsida > Fagales > Fagaceae > Castanopsis > Castanopsis chinensis. Next base: position 30,783,311 of record JAVQMG010000122.1, on the reverse strand, counting down.
AAAATACGCACAGGAATTGCCAATACAATGCAAAGAGAGAATTCATGATGAACATCAAATAGATGAATATGAGAATAAGCCTACTTTCAAGGCGCCTAAAGATTTCAAGGAAAATTTTGAACTGGGTCAAGAAATTTTCAGCTGGACAGATGGGATTACCCCTTATTCTGATCAAAACCAACAACAATTTGAAGGAAATTTTGAAGTTACATCACATGATAATGTCATTGAGCTTAAGAATTTACCAGACCTAAACTGTCTCCCCAGTGTTTGTCAATTCTCAGAAGAGCTACAAAGCCTCAGAGAAGGGATTTCTGTTCCAACAATCATTCCTTCAGAAAGGTCTGCAGATAGCATGAGCGAATGCCCCTGCGGTTACCAATTGGATGCAACTGCTCCTAAGGTTTTAATCAAGAGCCAAAGACCTGATGAGGATAAGGAGTGTGCTACAACTGAGACATTAAGTAGTCAAGTAGTTTCTGATTGGTACCCTGGAATACTACCTGTTGCACCTGAGGAATTGCTTGACCAAGAATCCATGGTCCCAAGCTCTGTAAGTATATCTCTCTTTGCAGAAATGTATTTATATCCAACATTATATTTTTATATGAATAACACTCCCATGTCTTCCTTATTTCAGAACTCAACCACAAGCACTGTTTTGAGTAGAGATACTCCTGTACAGAAAGTTGAACTGGTAGGATTTAGCACACAGTCTTATGAGGAATTTAAGATTGGAGATGTTATCGGTGTCCAATCACAGGAATCAGATGGTCATCCTGACAATAAGGTACTGGAACAAATGGTTATTGTTGAAGATGTAACCAATTGTACACCTCCTGGCATCCCCTTGTGCTCAAAAATTGTCCCATGTATAGAAGATGAGGATAGTGATGATTTGGTATCCTCTAGGAAAACAGAAACAGAGAATTCCACTCCAGAATCTGAATGCGAGGTAAACATATTTCCTATGGAACTGGAGTTAATGTTTTATGAAAATGTGTTTAGTGGTCTATTGAGCATTTGAGCTTCCACCTTGTATTCACAGGGTGTGAGAGTTGATGGCAGAGATGTGTATGATTCAATCAGTGATGCTGCAATAGCTGAAATGGAAGCGGGCATCTATGGTTTGCAGGTTTGAAATTGCTATCTTATGGATTTATGCATGATATGATATTGGTCCCCTTTCCCATCTTGATAGCTGGATTTCTTTCGATTCTATGCCTGTACACTTAGTCCAATTGGTTTTAAATGTCCTTTTCTTATGAAAGGTTGGGTATTTGGGAAAAGCTAGTTTTTTGCTCAGTATTGGAACTGATCCAGTACACAGAATGAGAGTAACAATAATATTGGCATGTTAAATTTGTTTTGAAATGAAACCGCTCTCTTATGGGCATGACCTCTACATTTGTTAATATCAGACTATGGTTAATGAATTACCAGGAGACAACCACTTCCCCCCAGATTTTCTATTTTGCTATGGATTTTTAAGCAAGCTATGCCATGATTCAGTATACAACTATACATATGGTGCTTAATGCATAGGCTCCATAGATTTAGAATTGAACTCATGACCATCTGATTCGTTGTGATTGGTATCTCCTTGCAAAGAAACTTGACGGTTGAAAGTCTGTATTTGTAAGTAAAATAATGGCATCTAATAAATAGCTGTCTTTCTCAAAGTCCTATGAGAATGAAATGCACATGAATCATTATGAGAGCCAAGTAACGATGGTTTCATTTGTTTCTTCATTATTTTATCTTTTTTTCTCGCCTAACTATGCGCCTTTAAGATATTGTCTTTGTACACAAATTTGTCTTGTCTTAGAAAGGAAATAGTCTTGCAAGGAAAAAATTATGATTACATATCTTAGAAATATTTTCCTAGTTTTCTTCACTACATAAGGCTTTCATTGGTCATGATAGGTAAAAGTAAATTCAGACTTGCTAAAACCCAGCTGTAATCTGAAAGTAACAACCCTGTATTCTAAGATTCACTCCCTTCTCATGTTTCTATCGTTTCTTCTTCTTCTTGCCACTTTTCTACTTTTTTTTTAGCAAAAAAAAAGTATATTTGGAGTGAGTTTAACTGAATGCTTCAGTTGTTGATATCAGACTATCAAGAATGCTGATCTTGAAGAACTGCAAGTGCTAGGATCTGGTACATTTGGAACTGTATATCATGGAAAGTGGAGGGGAACAGATGTTGCTATTAAGAGAATCAAAAAGAGTTGCTTTTCAGGCAACACATCAGAGCAGGAGCGACTGGTATAATTTTCTTTTAATTTCTCACAATGTACAGAAGTTTTCAACCTGAAGAAAAAAATGATTCTGCATGGAATTAGTGTCTCCATGACTTGAAGGATATATAGCATCACTTAGTTCAAATATATATTTTCTACAGTATAAAATTTGGGTTTCTGAATTTTTATGGATGAAAATTTCAACTCCACCTGTTTGTTCAGATTAAAGACTTCTGGCGAGAGGCACAGATACTGTCTACTCTTCACCATCCAAATGTTGTAGCATTCTATGGGGTTGTTCCCGATGGTCCTGGTGGAACATTGGCAACCATAACTGAATATATGGTAAATGGATCATTGAGGAATGTTCTAATAAGGAAGGATAGGTGAGTGGATTCATACCTTTTTCATCCCTTTCACCCTCAAAATAGTTTTTGGATCCTCAGAATCCTTCCTGCAGGGTGCTTGATCGTCGAAAAAGGCTTATGATTGCAATGGATGCAGCTTTTGGCATGGAGTATTTACATTTGAAAAATATTGTCCATTTTGATTTAAAGTGTGAAAATTTGCTTGTCAATTTGAGGGATCCTGAAAGACCCATTTGCAAGGTATTTAATAGTGGAACAAAATTTTGATTAGCCCAATGTCTTCTGTAGTTGTTTTCAGCCACTCATAATTACTAAGTTTTCTGTGGTATATGAGGTGTTCAGTAATTTGTTTTTCCTGCATGATTTTAGCTCACTGACCTATTAGAAATGCATACGGAAGCATTGTACAACTTACCCATGGTTGTGACCTGCTTTGCAGGTTGGAGATTTTGGGTTGTCAAGAATAAAACGCAACACACTTGTCTCTGGTGGTGTTCGAGGAACCCTTCCATGGATGGCACCAGAATTATTAAATGGTAGCAGCAGCCGGGTCTCTGAGAAGGTATATGAACTTGGGATAAAACCTAGTATCTTCCATTATTAAGTTTATCTGCTGAATCAGAACAATATGTCCCAAACAATGTAATAACAAGATCTTTTGAACTCCTTTCTTTGACAGGTTGATGTTTTCTCATTTGGTATTGCAATGTGGGAGATTCTGACCGGTGAGGAGCCATATGCTAACATGCATTGTGGTGCTATCATAGGTAGGTTCAGACCTATTGCAGTAATTAATGTGCATTTTTTTTATCTGTTTTGTTTTTAACCATCTCAATAGAGCTGTATTTAACCTACTATGAGTTTCATAGTGCATATGGCATACCATTGTATTAATTTGTTTAGTTACTTCAATTATTCTTTTAACGGGCAAAGAGGTTTTACTGATTTGTTGAAACATGTTCACAACTATGGTGTTATTTTTCAACTTATGATCTTAAGGGTGTTGTTGATGGAGATCATTTGGAGTAACATTTATGATGAATTTCAGTGGCCTTTTATGGAGACCCATATACGCAGGGTAGAAGCACAACTCTTAAGGTGTGTCACTTGCATAAAGGTTCTCCTAGAAATTTTTGGTGCCACCCGCCTCTTGTGGAACCTGCTTAAACATTGTAGTCCAATTAAAGTACATTAATTTCCTCCTGATGACTCTTTCCAATTAACAATGTTTTTGACATAAAGTTCATTAGTTCTTCCTCTGGGCTACCATCTAGTGCAATGGTGCAAATCTCATACTATCAAGCACAAGTTTGCAGGTTCAGCCTTTTGAGAATGGTCGCTTATACAATAATGTCAAATGTTAGGACAGTAGTTTCTCTTCCCCAACCTTCTGTCTGCCCACACAGTATCCTGCTTTGGCAGAACCATGACTTGAGTTTTACCTTTCTCATTCAAAGTTATTCCTATATACAGAGCCCTAATCCCTCTCTTGGTGCTGTTCATTGACAAAAATTATTTGAATACATTTTGTGGCATGATTCTCTTGAGCAGAATTTCAAAATCTTGGTTCAACATTGTTTTTGGTTACTTTAGGAAATCAAATAAATATTGTTTTAACTTTCCTTTTGATGTTTAAATATGATTGACAGCTAGCTTATATCTCTAAACATTTGATTTTTCTGGGCAAATAAATGTATATGTTTCTAGGTCATATTTCTTGGAATGCCTAATTTGTTAATATTCTGCCACTATCTTTACTGTCAATCATTCTATACTTTTAGTATGGCTATGTTAAAATTTGGATGATCATTTTTGTGGTGTTGTGAACTTTGTATGAAGGAGGAATTGTAAGTAACACGCTCAGGCCTCTAATTCCAAAACGTTGTGATCCTGAGTGGAGAAAGTTAATGGAAGAGTGCTGGTGTCCCCATCCTGAAGACAGGCCATCCTTCACAGAGATAACAAATAGGCTACGCAAAATGTCAAATGCAATCCAGAAAAAGCGGCAATCTCCTGCAAATAGATAAACCAAGATATCCCCATGTAAGTCACATTTATACATACACCAAAAAAAAAAAGGTTAAAAGGTTTATATTTTCATGCACAGAGTCTGTAAACTTTGTGAAGTAGCTTCATACAAGTCATTCAACCTGTACATTGAAAGTAAAAATCAGATCTGTATGTTCTCTGTACCTTTCCACTTGTTTACTTTTTCACATGAAACATTCATAGAAGGTAAAAATATTATTTGAAATGTCAGAGTTTATCGTGAAATTCTTTTAATTTCTTAGAGAAGATGATGGGGGTGCATGGCTTATGGAGCTGTTATAGAGCTGCATTGGAGTGAGGGAATTCTTGCATAGAAAAAAAGTTACTATAGAGAGCACAGACTCTTCGAATTTTCCACTTATAGGCACCGTTCACTGTCTGGAAACTCACTTCTCTTGCTGAGTTTTCTCTTGACCTTGCAATATTGTAGTTCAGAATTCTGATTTTAGTTTGTCTCAGTTGAGTCCCATAACAGAGATAGGGGTGCTGCCATGCTGCATACCTTTGCATGAAAAATACAATACTATTAATCCAAAGACAGTTTATATTCGTGTATATAATGTAATTTTTTTGGATGTTAATTTATATGAGATGAATATGATGAAGTGCTGTGAGTTATGCCATCATCCAGTGATTCCAGTCCTCAGATGCTGAATCTTTTATAAAAGACAGATCTGGGTGAAATGATTAAATATATATATATATATATATATATATATATATATATATATACACACACACACACTAGCCTCTGAGCACGCGCTCGTGCGCATGCTCAGAGGCTCTTCTATTTTTTAGGTAAGAGTTAAATTAGAGCATTTATTATAATTCGGGATTATTACATTTTCCAATCACAAAAAAAAAAACCTTAGGGTGTGATGAAAATTTATTTCACCACACATAATACTCATCACACTCCTAGTTTTTTTTTTTTTTATTGAAAATGTAGTAATCCCAAATTATAATAAATACTCTAAATTAACCCTTACCTAAAAAATAGAAGTGCCTTTGAGCATGCGCATGAGCACGTGCTCAGAGGCTAGTACTAATTTTTCCTTTTGAGATGTTCTCCATCATTTTTCCACTTTGACACCAAATCTGATGTTTATTACCATATGATTAAGTGCTTGCCATTTAAGTTGTTTTACTTGCTAAAACTTGATTAAATAATAGGCATAATTAATATACAATTAAGTGATGAGTATTATGCCTTTGCAGGTGAAATAATTTTTCATCACACCCTTACGTTTTTTTTGTTTAATGTCATAATTTTCATCACACCTCTAGCGTCTTTGCACACGCGTTGTGCATGCTCAGAAGCTCTTTTATTTTTATTAAAGAAAAAAACTTTTAGAAGTTCATGTATTTTTCAGTCACAAAAATCCCTAGGAGTTGATGACATGTAGCACGTAATATAAACACATTTAGAAATACATAAATCTAATCACATCTCTAGATATTTTCGTGATTGAAAAATGAATCAGTCCTAAATTATGATAAATGAAAAGTAGTCCCTTGGAGAAAAGTAAAAATAAAAAGAAGAGTCTCCAAGAATGTGCAAAAAGGCTAGTTTCTTCTAATGAGATTGTCAAATCGTTTATATCATTAGAAAATTAATTTTAGAAACATTACCCAATTTGAATGCTCCTTAAACTAATGCTTATGTCCAATAACATAAATGAGCTACAATGTACATAATAGCCTTTTATGCATGTTTAGAGATTTTTCTATTTTTTAAATGTCAATACTTTCTTTATCTTAATTTTTTTCTATTAATATACAAATTGTAATTATAATGACAAGATACAAAAAGAACAAACTTTTGTCAATGGATTCATCTCTTTCTACCTTTACTTGATTTATAAAGAAAAAATTACCAAAAATTAGTGTATAATTAATCCCAACATTTTTAAAGAATTATGTAAACATCTAGAATTGACTATTAATTAAAATATTCATAATTTTTTTACCACTTTAAAGCCAACAAAGAATTTGCTATTCAAGTAACAATACTTCTTATTAGTGTCATGATTAATACGATACAAAATTAGGTCTCAACTTCAACTAAAATATTTATAAAAAAAAAAAAACTTAAACTAAAATATTCTTAAAATTTAATTTTAATTTAATTTAATTTAATTTTTTATTTTTTATTTTTTACATTCTTGGAGGAGAGAATAAAAATCATTACGGAGAACTTTGCAATTTTTATAGAATCTAAATTCAAATGAGAAAAAAAGGAGGAAAAATAAAAGGCCTTGAAAGGTAAATGATTTTTATATCTTGCAAAGCTATGATATTTTTAAAAGTTTTGAATGCATGCGTGAAGAGACTTTTTTATTTTTGTAAAAATTTTCATTAATGATTTCAACATCAATAATTTTTTTTTTTGGTAAGTGGGAGATCAGAGCATACCTTTTAAAATACCACTCTACTATACATGAATTTGAAATCCACTTTGATTTGTAAGATCTTAGACATATTACCATTCACCTTTTTTTGGAGCCATAATTTGCTAATGAAATTGTATAAAAAATTCTAAAATCTAAAAAGTAAAGGAAAAAAAAAAAAAAAAGAATTTCAAAGAATAAGTTAGACATGGTCATGAACATCAATTCTCAACATGTTGATCCTCACTTAATTGAGTGTCAAGAAAACCAGTTGACAAAATTAACATTCTATAATTTGCTAATAGAATTATATAAGAAATTATAAAATCTAAAAAGAAAAAGGAAAAATTAAATTAAAAGATTTGGGCGTAATAAAGTTCTAGGCATGCAAAAGAAATGCTATCATGGTCTTTGAACATTTTGGCAAACAGAAGCCAGTAAACAAAAAACTTAAAAAGAACGTGAAAAAGAGATAGGGATGCTTAGCATATTAGTTAAAATTATGTATCAAATCTTTGTCAATAAATTCCCACCTACACAGCACCAAATTTAAATAAATAAATAAATTACAACCCATAAAACCAAAATTGGGGATCACAACACAAAAACTCAAATGTCAATAACAAAATATAGAGAGAGATTAGAGTACCTACCTTTTAAATTCTATTTTGAGTGGTGGCACTTTTTTTTTTTTTTTTGCACTTTGTCTCTGCCTTTTTTCTAATTTTTTGCTTTGATCATAGTCCTCTCTAGCTCTTAACGTAGCAAGGTTGGGTTTCTTTTTTTAATTAGCATTAAAGATTGGACGTGAGGATAAGGATGGCCAGCCTTAAGATAAAATTGTAACTGCAAGATTGCTAAGTGCTAACTGGTTGAGCTAACTGGTTGATGATAATGGGGAGTTCAATCTTTAAATTTGTACTGGGTTTGTACATGGGTGAAATCGTGGATGAGGACAACTAGAACTAGTTTTTTTTTTTTTTTTTTTTTTTTTTTTTTTGTTTTCTAAAAGTTTAATAGTTCTATTTATTTTTGTTGCGGTAAAAGGCTCACATGAAAAAACTGAATAAATTAAAAGCATTTTTTTAGGAGTAAAACATGGGAAGTGAAATTTAAATATAATCGGTTGTGAAAGAAAAAAAAAAAAGAATTTGGTAATTGAAGAAGTGGAAAACTTTATTGGCATATTAAAACTAAAAGCACTTTTTTAGGAGTAAAACATGGAAAGTGGAATTCAACTGGTTGTTTTTTTTTTTTTGTTTTTACGTATTTATCCTCTTAAATAGTATAGATAAATAACTAAATAAAAAAAAATAAAATTTAACGCCAAAAACATATACAATGATGGTAAAAAAAAAAAAAAAAAAAAAAAAATTTAACGCCAAAAACATATACAATGAAGGTAGAAAAAGAAAATTTCTTAAAAAGAAAAAAAAAAAATACGTAGAAGGAAAAAAAAAAGTGAGGAAATAGAAGATAAAGATTTTTTAGAATTTAACTCTATCATGAACTCTTTAAAATCTAATCACCACATCATCAACTATTTAAATAAATAACTAAATAAAAAAAAAAAAAATTTAATGCCAAAAACATATACAATGATGGTAAAAAAAAAAAAAAACTAAAAAACTTTAACACTAAAAACATATACAATGATGGTAAAAAAAAATGTTCTTAAAAAGAAAAAAAAATATGTGGAAGGAAAAAAAAAAGTGAGGAAATAGTAATTGATCATTTATATTTTGATCATTAATCAAATTTTCAAAATTACATTTAAAAAAAAGTAAAAAAAAAGGGAGTTAACGTGATATATATTAAAAAAAAGAAAGAAAGTAGAACTTAAAGAAAGTCATTCATAAACCAAAGAAAAGAAAACGAAGAGGAACTTGCAAAATATAGAATCTGAAAATTTGTTGGTTGAATGCTTCTTTTGTAGCATTAGGCAGCCCTATCTTTGGATCACAATACCTACGACATGAAATGACAATTCAATAAGAAGTACAGTGGTAGAGTATATGAAAGAACCATTCATTTTAAAATTACATTAAAAAAAAAAGAAAAAAAAAAGAGTTAACGTGATACATATAAAAAAAAAAAAAGTAGAGCTCAAAGAAAACAAAGAGGAACTTGCAAAAAATAGAATCTGAAAATTTGTTGGATCCTCTGACAATAAATGTCTTTAATCTGAAGAAAAAGAAAGGAGGATGTAGAGCTAAACTAAATATCTTCAATTTGAAGAAGAATGAGAGATAGAAAGTGAGATAGAAACTGTAAATCGTATGTGAATTTATGAGTTTTAAAGTGTAGGAGTTTTAATTTACATATTTATCCTCATTAGTTGAAAACTTATAAGTGGATATGATGAGGGTACTTTAGACATCTAAAATGTGGAATCCAAACAAGGGAAGCCCCTTAAATAGTAGAATAGAAATAGATATATATATATGAAATTTTTTTTTTTGAAGAAAACTCCTCCTCCCTCATTATGTTGCAATTCATAAGACCATCTACTGGTATGATTTAAATAAATCATATTACCAATTATAAAGGTTATATGACTAAATGTAGATATTGATGGTTTTTTTTAGGGTAAATTACAAAGTTGGTCTCTATCTTTAGTAGAAAAAAAGATGAAGTAATAAGTTCGCTTATAATCAAGACCCAAACACACTTAATACAATTACAAAGAACAATAATTGTCAAAGTTGAGTTGAATTGTTAAATACAAGAATTGTAAAGAGTTAAAACAAACTAAAAGATAAAATAATTCTGAGCAATAATAATTGAAGTTCACTTAGCGATAATAATTAATATTTTTATTGCATTTGAAAATAATGGATGATTTCTAAGATTTCATCTTAGTAATAATAGTTAATATGTTCATTATATTATGAAACTATATGTCAAATGAACTTATAGTTTATATTTTATTTTTTTGCTAATATTATGGACAAATTTGTAATAAAAAAACATCATAGATCACAAGATTCATTTTTATCTAAGATTTATCTTTCTATTGACCCTCCTAAAAAAAAAAATCTTGAAGCCGCCACTAATTGAACCCAATTATATTCCAACACCTGAATTGCCTTAATTTGAGCTTCAACTCAAGGCAATCAGGTGGAACATGTCTCCAATCCCAAGGAGAGTGAAGTGCTAATTTGGAACCCATCAAAGCCACCAATACTAGTTGGCTCCTTGGGTGCCCAAGAATTGTTGATCTGCGGCCTCGATTTTCTGAAGTAACTGCCGAACAATACTTTAGTCTTTAGGCCCAAAACTCCTGCTTTCCAGTCTTTTGGCTTCATATTGAGTTGGCTTCAGCCTTGAGTTCTAACATATATAGTCCTAACAATAAGTCCTCAACTATTTTTCTCTTTCTTAAATTTGTTTAGTAAAAGAAAAAGATAACAATGTAATAGCATCAAAGTTGATAAGCGGTTAACTTATAAAAATTAATTATATTTCTCCCACTTATAATTAACTACGGTGGAAGGATACCTAGCCACGTAACGAGGGTTATCATTTCACCATCTACCATGCATGGAAGGTTGTCAACGAACAAAATGAGCATTTGCAAAGCCTTTTCAACTCATATATATGGTGGACAGTATGCAGACTAAAATTTCAAATTGAAGTCCAACGTCTAGCACAATATATACGTTGAATTCTGGGGCATTGTGGCATATCTTTATCTTCTTGCTATGTAGGTAAGCATTAACTTAAAGTTATGAGCACTTTCCTAGATAATATGAGTAAGAGTAAGAGAACGATATCTGCTATAACTATGTGGCAAAACTTTCTTTCTTAAGAGAGAAATTATGTTTGCCCAATATTTAAGGTTAAAGTTAAACTACCTTTTGAAGTCGAAGATGAACAGATTTTCAATCATAAAAGTTGCATAAAGAAAATTTTCACTTAGTCAATAAAAGTCAAGTCGACGCTATATCTCTTGGGAAATTTATTATAAAGTATATATGAATGTTCAACATAGTGAAAGGCAACTATGTTACTAGCTACTACGTACATTCCTTTTGTTGGCCTAGTCAATATACTTTTGATAAAACAAAAATAAATAATTATATTATTATATCTCTTCAACTCTATTCATACTTTGTCGTCATTTCCCATCGATCCATCCAACTGTCTCCTCTATGACTCCACCAAGACCAGCACATATGAACAGAAAATAGTTGCAAGAAAGATTAGTGGCTAATCCTATCCTTAATGTTGCCCATTGTAATGGCAATGGCATGGCAATTACTTGACCTTTGAGTATCATGTCTCCACCCCATATCTTGTCCCCCAAAAATTTAACGGTGTCGACTTGAAATGCTGCATATATATAATTATTACTTCCAATTTTTTTTCTGCAAATATTAATTGTAGTGAGTGGCATTGCAATTTGCAAGACTCTCCCTTTAGTCGTAGATCCTGAATTCAACTCCCACCCAAAAAATTAAAAAAAAAAAAAAAAAAGGAAAAAGATGTAACTGTTAGCTATCTTTTGTAGAGCCAAATGTGTAAAGTAGTTAAATAGAAAATATATATAGCACTAAAAGAACAAACAAGCTTGGCTTGGACATTTCTTTTTAGCAATGGCTAATGGTGTGTCAAGCATATATATATATATATATATATATATATATATATATATATAGGTACCAAAGAGTTCCTACAAAAGATAATATGACTAATTCTATTGGCATTCTTTAAAGAAGAATTTTGTGTAATGACTATGAGCTTTTATTCATTAAAAAAAGGAAAGGTTGTAAGTTGAATAAGGATTAAACCTGTTTTAATTATAGGGATTTGCTTCATTTGTCTTTTTCCCAGACCAATTAAGCAAAAGTTATTTTCCTTATCTTTCTCCTCCAAATTAGTTTGATTTACATGAGATTGAATATTTTTTGACCTAACCCGACCCATGAAAGGTGAAAATTTCATCTTTGTACAAATTTGAAATTTTTGCAATCCTAATTTATTTTTTGATGTGTTAAAGTTAGCTATTAATCACAATTAGGTACGTAAAACGCATTGAAGCATTTCCAGGTAATTTATATCTCATAAATTGTGCTTACGTTTGAAACTCTCTCAAAAAAAAAAAAAAAAAAAAAAAGACTTCAAAGAAGGATGTTATTATTAATTTGGGCTTTATGTTAGTCAACCTATAATGGTAGTAGTGTTTTCATTGGTCAGCCATCAAACTCTTAAAAAAAATGGGGCAATAGGTCTTGCCACTTTCTTTCACTTTTCATATGACATTTTCTTTACTTTTCTTTTCTTTAACAAAGAACCTTTCGAATTTTCTTACAAAATGCTTTTTAATTATGATCTATCATCATCACTAGTGTATTTGACATGCACACATTCTCTGCTATTTTTGAAAGATCCATTATTCTATATAATTTATATTCAATTTTTGGTCGGCTACTCAGCCTTAAAACAACAGCTAGCACGAATATCATTAATTATAAATATATAATATATTGTATATATACTAAGTAAAAGCCTATGTCTATGTGCTTGGACAACTTTTTATCTCCGACTCAAATGAAAGACACCTAATTAATCGAAACTGATTATCCCCCACCTGGCAACTGCAGACAGAGCCTCTTGTGATCTAGCTGACGCATGCCATGACGTAAAATATCCATCATATATATATATATATATATATATATATATACACACACACACACACCATAAAGGGGGAATGACGACAGCGCAGATAGCAGAAGCACAACTGATAATAGTAATTTAAAATAATGTAATTGAAAGTAAGGCGGTAGAATCAGCCAAGCAGTTATATCAAAATAATTCAAAAATATTGAAAACAAAAGTGTTTATTGAAAGTAATTCAAAACACTTACAGCAGTAGCAGTAATTACAAGATTACAGTGATCAACAGGGATAGTAGTACAAGGCTTGAAGGCTAGTCATTAATCTAGTTACAAGCTTTGTGATAGTAGTGAGAATTTCTGAGAGTTTAGGAGGTTCTAAAGAAAGTCCTAAAGAAAGCTCATTGAGAAAATTCTGAGTTTAACAATAAGAGACAACCGACAAGTAAAGCATTGAATAGTAAAAAGTGAATAGTGACTCTTTTACTATTCATATCAGGACCCGTGAGGGGCATCAAAAGCAGCAAAAGTATTAGTGGCACCTAAATCAGGGGCCGAAAGTAACCGAAAGTAGTATGGCATGGAGTGCTAAATGCATTCAACGAGGGAATCAATCTTATCAGCAGGCAAATCAATAGTGAAAGCAGGATTTGGCTTTTTGAGCTAGCTAGGCAAAACTAACCAGGGTCATTAATGAGACCCAGTAGAAGCAGTATCAGATGGGTAACCTTCGTAGGGGTCTCCTACATTAGAGGGATCCCATGAGGGGTCTTCATTGCATTCGTGACTGTGATAAGTGCAATATTGATCGCAGAGACCACAGTAGAACATTGGATCATAGACAAGATCTCTTGTGAGAAATATTTTTGGATCATCATAGTCTGTCCATTGAAGATGGCAGATAGCAGAGGAATAAGGTTTATTTATAAAAACAGAAATTCTATCTGTACACCCAACAAAGTGATAGTCTTTCCACAATTCTTGGCTGACATCTAGAATTTGATTATTAAAGTAACTTCTCCAGCACTCAGCAAGAGCATATGGTCGCTTGTGGGACACATAAAGTATTACCATCATACCATTGTCCTTGGTGAGTATATCTGTTAATAAGAACAAGATGATTAGAGGGTTGAACATTCATCCAATCATTCTTTGTCCATTTTGGCAAAGTACTCCAACATCGAATGGTAACATGGGAGTTTTCATTTGCAACAACTTTTTGAATAATATTAGGAAATTGGCTAATCTGGTCATGGTTTGTTACTTTTATGAACTTGATAAAGCCAAATTCAAACATTTGGGATAGTTAGAAAGAATCATGTTTTGAACCATCCTCATAGTTGATTAAAAGGCCTGGGAAAGGGTGGCTCTTTTCATGAACTCTGAGACTGTTCTTGAAGCACTTTTCCAATTTCTTTTTCAAATAAACACTGTCGGGACCATTAGGTTCCATAAGAGTAGGAGTAATAATGATCAAGGTTTTGAAATATTTGAGCCAAAGATCAAGATCTTTGGTAATAGCCTTGCTTTCAAAAATACAATATTGTACTTCTGGAGGCAAGTTGGCTACAACACTTCTTAAATTGGATTGAGACTTAAGGCTCAATCGAGCATAATCACTACCCATTGTAGTATTTTTATCCATTGAATGGATTTCCTCCTTGCCAAGGAGTTGACTAATAAAAAGTTCAATATTTGGGTTGTCAGGATAGTTTTCGGAGGTCTCATCAAGGCGACTTCTATGAGTCTCATTTTCTGGAATGGAGTTAATAAGATAATTATTGTAGGCTTCATTTTGAGCAGTAAGGTTAACAAGATGGATTTCAAGGGCTTGAAGGGTTTTTTTAAACAGTTTGCGTTGGTTCATTTTGAAAGCAGATTGGAGGTTGTCAAGAATGAATTTTATGGATTCTGGCAATTTACTAAAGATTCCATTATGAAATTGCAATCCTTTGGACAAGACTTCCTGTAAAGCAATTATCATATCACCACCGGAGTATGCCATCTCTGCCAGGACAAACTCCTGAAGGGATGTTGCATCTCTAGAAGATGCGCCGTCATGCATTACAAAAGGTTGTCCTACTGGGAGCCTTTTATCTTGGGAATAGCCCTGTGCAGGTGCTTTTCCCTTGTTCCTCTTCTCTGCCGAAGAAGACATTACTTTCCACTTATTTGTGATTTCAATATTTTCTTTTTCCTGTTGGGCAAGAAAAGAAATGTTAAGTTTATTAGAAAAATATGTACCAAAATTATTTTTTAAATATCTTAGTATATGTATAAGCTGTGCTGGAAAGCAATTTGGCAATGAAGCTTGTAATGGAGAGACATCAGCATCTGTTGACTCATGAACTAGATCTTTCTTGTTTGGGACAAGTTATCCAAATTTTTGTCAATTTTGAGAATTAGAAATTCTTGTTTAAGATTAGTATTCTCACTTTTGACATTTTTAACATCATTTTTTAATAGGATTATTTCTTGTTTAACAACATTAATTTCTTTTTGCAAATCGTTAACAATTATTTCTTTGGATTTGTTTTTATTAAATCTTTCCAAAATTTCTTCAAAGCTTATTGTGGCTTTGGGTTTTTTAATAGTTTTTTCTCTTGTTAAGTTTTGTTTAAACTTACCAAGAAGCTCTTTTTGTAAAACAGGGTTTTCAATTTTACTTATTGTGGTTAACAATAGATTTTTTTGTTCACCTTCTTTAGTTAACACATTAATGGATTTCATAGCATTACAACATGAACCTTGACAACCAAATTTAACATTAGGGGTATTAGAAGTATCACTAAAAGAGTGATAAGCAGAATCAGATGAGGAGGAGAAATCTTCTTCAAAAGAATCAGTTGAAGCAGTAGATTCAAGAATCTGAAATAATTCATTTTGATCATTATCATTAATGTTTAACATGTTCAACTTGTTTTTTAACTTTCTAGGCTTTTGGGTACAGTCTTTACTGAAATGGCCAAATTTGCCACAATTAAAGCACTTACCTTTACCTAATCTTTGTTTATCATGTTTTCTAAAAGCAGATTTCTTTTTAGTATAGTAATCATTGGGTTTAACAAGATTAGTTTTGTATCTTTTATGCTTTTTATGGGGATAACTTTTGTAAACCTTATCATGTTTACTTTTTCCTTTTTGCCTGAAAGGGGCAATAGGAGGTAAGCCATACTGTTCATAGAAATTATCCATTTCATATTTAGCTTTCTTTTTATTTTTTAATTGTTGTTTTAACAATTTTTCATCATTACACATGTTAATACCAAGTTTTTTAATAATACTGAAAATATCACCATAGGTTAAATTATCATAATCAATAGAATATCATGCTTTTCTGACAAATATCACCATAGGTTAAACATGATAGGGTTGGTTGTTGTTTTTTCAACAATTTTTTCTTCAATACGGTCAAGCTGTTGACCAATAATATGCAAAGATTCATTAGCAAAATTGTTTTGTTCAATAATAGTTGAAATAAGGGTTTTATCATTAGTAATTTTGAAAGGGGAGGCTTTCACCTCAACATTTTCTGTAGCACTTTGGTAGGTGATTAAAACAGTTTCAAGAGGGGGATGACTAGACCGTACAACAGTTTTCTCAGTTTTAACAAAATTAGATTTTCTTATAACATTTAAATAATTAGTATGAACATCATTTTTTGAAACATAATAGTTTTCAAGATAATAAAAAAACAAAATATGTTTTCTTTCTTCAACCATTTTTTCTTTCCATTTTCTTTTGACTCTGTCTTTTTTTGACTGAGCAAAAGTATTTTGGTAATATTTCCGTTTAGGACGCTTTTTTAACAACATAAATTCATGATATAGAAAAACCATATTGTATTCAAAAGGTTCGAGTCTGGTTAGAACTTGTAGTTGACTGTGAAAAATAGGGGTTTCAATAGGTGGAAAATCAGATCTAGAAGGAGCATCAGATTTTGCATCATCTTCTTCTTCATTAGCATTTTTGCTAATATCAGAATGCAAATCAGTTTTTATTGAATAAAAAGCATTGCTAACTTGAGAGCTGTTGCTCGCAACTCTCTTTAGCTTTAAATCTTGTTTTTGAAAATTCTTTTTAAAAAATTCATCAATTTCATGATCTCTTTTGGCAAGACTTTCAAATCCAGCAAAGGAATGTCTTCCTTCATTGATTCTCAAAGGCTTGTTTTCAAATAAGCATTTATCATCATCAAAATGTATTTTTACAATGCCATCAGCAAATTGTTGAATATGAGTAAGATCAAGTTCATCAAAAACAGGTTTAGCGGGTCTAGCGGGTGGTGTTTCTCGTTCCAAAGTCCATTTTTTAGGAAGAGTAACATCTTCCCATTGAATCATCTTGGGGACGTGAAACTTTGCATCCGGGGTGGAACATTGAATTAACATGGTACTACCAGCAGGATCTTTTCCTCTAGAACAAGGAGTTAATTGGGAACCAAGCAGGCGATAATATATACGATAAATAAGAGTAAAAGGCCTGTTGCCATCATCCATATCATAACCAGAAGTCAATATGTTCAAAGTTAGAACTTTAACAATATTAGGATCATCCAAAGCAAAAGCAAGATCAGGATAACAATCAAAGTAAACTGGACCATCATATAAAGAAGTAGTAATCATACCAAGAATACTGTCATTAAATTGTCTAAATCTAGCATCACGTAAACACATAAGAACAGAAGCATTGATGCATTTTCTTGTTAAAGGTTTAACAACAATTTGAACAAGTCCAATATGTAAATATTTAACTTTCTTAGACATGAAACCGTTAATATCTTTTTTGGAAAATAAACAGCATTTTTCATGAAATCTAGAGATAGAAAAAGTTTGTTCAACAGTTCTAACTCTATATTCAGAGAAAACAGTATTTTCGGACCAATCAAGTTCATAAACAGATTTAGTAGAAACCTTAGGAATATTCCATTTACGAAAATCAGGGTACTCACACTTCTCTACAGTGTGGTCTTCTTCATTCACAATATCAGGAGGACAACCAGTCTTGGAACTAACAGAGGAGTTGGATCTTCACATCCTGACTATAACTATCCTAGTTATAACACTCAATTATCATATTTTTCTCACAATCGTTGCATTTCGTAACACATACCGCAACCAACCCTATTCCTCTCATGCCCTTACGCTCTCCTGGCTTCACGGGTCTTATCGTTTGGATCTGGGAATTCACTTTACGACTACGGTGGCGCCAACGACAGCAAGATAGACACAACAACGAAATATCACAAGGTTAGATAGACACAAAAAGAACATGAAGACATAACAACACTAATAGTGGCCAAGGAAAGAATGGCTCTGATACCATAAAGGTATAGACCTGCTTAGATGGGGTACCAACAAAATGTTTAAGAATAGTATAAATCAAGGTATTGACACCATCGAGAATACCTCGACCAATTTCTTCATAAAAAATTGGCATACCTTCATTATCTTTTTTAACAGAATGTTTAATAGATTCTCTAGATTCTTCTATGAGATGTTTATCCCACCAACCACGAAGAGTACCAGAAAAACCAGTAACAAGCAAGTTAACAACATCAGGATGATCAAGATCATTATGATTATTCATGTATGCAATGCCAACTATAGACATATGAGCAAGTTTGTTAATAATTTCTTGTTTAGACAAACCATCAATATTCTATTCATTAAGTTTATCAGCAGAAACAGAAAATTGAGTTTGAAAGGGTCTTTCTCCAAACTGCATATAAGGAGGAGTAGGTTTTGTATACCAGTTTTTTGTAAAAGATATGGGATCAATAAATCTTTTAATTTCTGGTATCAAATCATCAAAATCATTTTTGTAAGAAGCAGAAGATAATGATTTAGAATCTGTGCTTTCTTCAGAAACAGGTTCTTTTTCATTTCTTGAAATAGCATAAGCGGTACTTCTAGAGGTAGAAGTTTGCTCGGTTTTGACTTTTAAATCAGCAAGCATTTTTTCAACTTTGTCAAGAGTTATATTCTGAGAAGCAACCTTTTCAACAGTTTTACTCTGAGAAGTTTTGAAATTAATTTTTTCACTTTGACTGGGTAAATCAATCAAAGGTTTCTCAAGTTTTGAAACAATAGTTTTTTCAACAATTTTTTCATCAATACAGTCAATCTGTTGACTAATAATATGCAAAGATTCATTAGCAAAATTATTTTGTTCAATAATAGTTGAAACAGGGGTTTTATCATCAGCAATTTTAAAAGGGCAGGCTTTCACCTCAACATTTTCTGTAGCATTTTGGCAGGTGATTAAAACAGTTTCAAGAGAGGGACGACTAGACCGTATAACGGTTTTGTCAGTTTTAACAAAATTAGATTTTCTTATAACATTTAAATAATTAGTATGATCATTTTTTGAAACATAATAGTTTTCAAGATAATCAAAAAACAAAATATGTTTTCTTTCTTCAACCATTTTTTCTTTCCGTTTTCTTTTGACTCTGTCTTTTTTTGGCTGAGCAAAAGTATTTTGGTAATATTTCTGTTTAGGATGATTTTTTAACAATGTAAATTTATCATATAGAAAAACCATATCATATTCAAAAGGTTCGAGTCTAGTTAGAACTCGTAGTTGACTGTGAAAAATAGGGGTTTCAATAGGTGGAAAATCAGATTCAGAAGAAGCATAAGATTTTGTATCATCTTCTTCTTCATTAGCATTTTTGCTAATATCAGAATGCAAATCAGTTTTTGTTGAATAAAAAGCATTGCTAACTTGAGAGCTATTACTCGCAAGTTCATAAACAGATTTAGTAGAAACCTTAGGAATATTTCATTTATGAAAATCAGGGTATTCACACTTCTCTACAGTGTGGTCTTCTTCATTCACAATATTAGGAAGACAACCAGTCCTGGAACTAACAGAGGAGTTGGATCTCCACATCCTGACTATAACTATCCTGGTTATAATACTCAATTATCATGTTTTTCTCACAACTGTTGCATTTCGTAACACATACCGCAACCAAACCTATTCCTCTCATGCCCTCATGCTCTCTTGGCTTCACGGGCCTTACTGTTCGGATCTGGGAATTCACTTTACGACTATGGTGGCACCAATGACTGCAAGATAGACACAACACTTAAAATAGCTTGCCATCTAGCAAAAATATGTTTTGAAGCAATATTTTCAACATCCTTTTCTATAACGTATTTGGCACTTTTACAATCAATCCTTAATAAAAAATTTTGGTTTAATAAATCACATTGAAATTTTGAAATAGAGAGTATTATAGATAACATTTCTTTCTTTATAGTACTATAATTTAATTGGGCAATATTCCAGACTCCTGAGTAAAAACGAGCAATTTGTTCTGGAGAATCTGGTGAAACTCTTTGTTTGAGAATACCTCCATAACCAATGTCAGAGGCATTAGTTTCAACAATCTTAAAGGCATTAACAGTGGGAATACCAAGGCAAGGCAGGGTTTTGACATGAGATTTGATTTGTTTAACAAGAGAAGTGTGGATGTTAGCCCAAGGAGGAGGATTGTTCTGCAACCGATCAAAAAGTGGTTTGCATTGCTTTCTCAGATCTCTGTAAAAATCAGCAACATAGTTTAGACTTTAGAGAACCAAGAAATCTCTAAAGTTGGGTTTTGTCAATAATTTCATCAGGAAATTTTTCAGCAAATTGAATAGCTCTGTCAATCTAAAAAGAAACCTGCTTTTAGAAAACATGATAAGCAAAGATCAGGTAAAGGTGAATGCTTTAACTGTGACAAATTTGGTCATTTCAGTAAAGACTGTACCCAAAAGCCTGGAAAGTTAAAAAACAAGTTGAACATGTTAAACATTAATGATAATGATCAAAATGAATTGTTTCAGATTCTTGAATTTGCTGCTTCAACTGATTCTTTTGAAGAAGATTTCTCCTCCTCATCTGATTCTACTTATCACTCTTTTAGTGATACTTCTAATAGTGGTTTGCATTGCTTTCTCAGATCTCTGTAAAAATCAGCAACATAGTTTAGACTTTAGAGAACCAAGAAATCTCTAAAGTTGGGTTTTGTCAATAATTTCATCAGGAAATTTTTCAGCAAATTGAATAGCTCTGTCAATCTAAAAAGAAACCTACTTTTAGAAAACATGATAAGCAAAGATCAGGTAAAGGTGAATGCTTTAACTGTGACAAATTTGGTCATTTCAGTAAAGACTGTACCCAAAAGCCTGGAAAGTTAAAAAACAAGTTGAACATGTTAAACATTAATGATAATGATCAAAATGAATTGTTTCAGATTCTTGAATTTGCTGCTTCAACTGATTCTTTTGAAGAAGATTTCTCCTCCTCATCTGATTCTGCTTATCACTCTTTTAGTGATACTTCTAATACCCCTAATGTTAAATTTGGTTGTCAAGGTTCATGTTGTAATGCTATGAAATCCATTAATGTGTTAACTAAAGAAGATGAACAAGATAATCTATTGTTAACCACAATAAGTAAAATTGAAAACCCTGTTTTACAAAAAGAGCTTCTTGATAAGTTTAAACAAAACTTAACAAGAGAAAAAATTGTTAAAAAACCCAAAGCCACAATAAGCTTTGAAGAAACTTTGGAAAGATTTAATAAAAACAAATCCAAAGAAATAACTGTTAACGATTTGCAAAAAGAAATTAATGTTGTTAAACAAGAAATAATCTAGTTAAAAATGATGTTAAAAATGTCAAAAGTGAGAATACTAATCTTAAACAAGAATTTCTAATTCTCAAAATTGATAAAAATCTGGACAAAAACTTGTTCGATAATGACTTTGATGAGCACCAAGACAGAGAAGGCTCCACTCAACAAGCTCCTCCTTCTGGTAATGTTTCTAATAATTTGATTATTTGGAATGATAATCAACTTGCTCTTGTTAAACATATGATGCCTCCAAAATGGTTTACTAAAGTAAGGATTGTTGTTTCATATGATTATGCATTTGATACTATTGCTATGATTGATTCTGGTACTAACGTTAATTGTATCTAAGAAGGCTTGATCCCTTCTAAATATTTTGAAAAGTCTGCCGAAAGATTGGTATCTGCTAATGGCACACAAATGAAAATTAAATATGAATTGAACAATGCTTATATTTGCCATAATAATGTCTGCTTCAAAATACCTTCTGTGCTTGTTAAAAACATGACTAATAAAGTGATACTTAGATTGCCTTTTATTGCTTCTTTGTATCATTTCCTTATTGAACATGATGTAATTACTATTGGTCCTTTTGGACAAAAGGTTAAGTTCAGATTTTGTTCAAAATATGATAATACTGATGTTTTTAATCTGATTCATACTAAAGTCAAACATCTTAACTTCCTCAAACAAGAAGTGAGATACAAGAAAATTGTTGAACATCTTTCTGATAAATTGTTACAATCTAAAATTGATAATTTTTAGAAAATCTTAATGAATGATGTTTGTTTTGATATTCCTAATGCTTTTTGGTATAAAATAAAACATATTGTTGATCTGCCTTATATTCGAGATTCTAGTAAGAAAAATATTCCTACTAAAGCTCGTCGTATTCAGATGAATGCTGAACCTAAGACTCCTTGTCTAGTGATTAATTACAAGCCTCTGAACAAAGTCTTAAAGTGGACTAGGTATCCTATCCCAAACAAGAAAGATCTAGTTCATGAGTCAACAGATGCTGATGTCTCTCCATCACAACTTGAGAAACCATGAATGAGAGGTAGTTTAGTATTCACATCAAATTCTTTATCAAAGTTAACAAACCATGAATGAGTCATTGTGTCATTCTGGTGGAGCATGAACTTGGACTAAGTAGTAATGTAGTCATAGTAGGAGTATGGGACGGAGTATCCTGGTAGTCTCTTTGAGAAAGCAGGGGTTAGGCCCCATTTTTCTTCAGAAATAAAGTTCTTTAGGTAAACACTGTGGTAAATAATTTTGAATTTATCAGTTTGATCAAAAATAGTTTTAATCAAAATAGAGTCTTCCTGATGTAAGATGTCAGAATAATATTCCAACTTTTTATCATTATGTTCTGGGATCCAATGGAATCTTGGAGGAAAGTAGGTTTTTG
Source organism: Castanopsis chinensis (assembly GCA_032878915.1). Lineage (NCBI taxonomy): Eukaryota > Viridiplantae > Streptophyta > Magnoliopsida > Fagales > Fagaceae > Castanopsis > Castanopsis chinensis. The sequence continues at coordinate 30,760,595 of JAVQMG010000122.1, read as the reverse complement.
CAATCTGAAGAGGGTTCTTGATTGCAGATCTGTTTGGTTCAATAAAAAATAGGTTTTGGAAATATTGTTTTTTGACATATTGGGCAGCATTGGCTTTCTTAGGGTGGACAGTTTTGACAAGTTGGTTAACAGTGGTCAAAGCATAGGGATCATATGCAGTAGCCAAAACAGAGGAGTAATTTGGCTTAGGGATTGTTCCCAAGGGGGTAAAACGGTTAACAATTTCAGTAGGAGAGACAGGCTCTTTTTTGACAATATGTTTTTGTGGTTCAACAGGGTTTTTATCTTTGTGTATATATATATATATATATATATATATATATGTATGTGCGCCTTAAATTTATGATTCTTGTCTAAAAATACATGAGCCTCAAAGTTAGAAAAAGGCATTTTCTTAGAATATCTTCTGCATAATTGAAAAAGAAAAAAGAAAAAGAAAACGTGTTTATTATGCGTATTGGCTAATGGGGTATGGATTATACACATTTTGTATGATGGAAATCAACGTTGATATCAAATATTTTAGTATTAATGTACTGAATAAGAACCATCAAACGGTAGGTCCAATGGCTTATCTATAATATTTTGAATATGGATTGCTTTAAATTATCAATTAACATAGATTAATTATGTCATTATGAAGAACGTTTTATGGAATTATTTAAGTTTTGTAGCATTATTAATTTATTATCCAATTCTCTTAATAAGGGAAATTTGGATTTGAATCTCTCCCGATCGTTAGTACGTGCATAACCACACACAAGACACAAGAGATGAAAATCAAGGTCACAAAAATCCAAACACAAACAAATAACTGTCTTACAAAATTTAAAGGCCACAAACACACCACTATAGACAATTAAGAGAGTCTTGTACGTAGAAAACTAATGTCAGCATGAATGCCATTAAATATGAATACAAATCCATTGTTTTACTTTTTGCATTTTATTTTCTGCTCCATTACTCAAAATTTGTCATTTTTTTTTTTACTTTCATTATAAAATAACCAAAGTTAAAAATGAAAAAAAAAAAAAAAAAAAAAAAACCAAACATATGGTAAAAATATATAAACAGAGAGTGCACGTTCCCCCAAGTGATTCATCCCCTTCCGCTTGAGCCCAATCATTTGGCAGAAAGATCATTCATTTACACTATCCATCTTTTTCTACCACTCAAGAAAGAAAAAACCAAGGTAATAAAGTGAAACCTGTTATTCACACAAAGTCAGTTCATGTTTAATTATTACAAAATCTAAACAACGTACAGTTCGTTCCTGCATTTGGCTGCAGAAAGCAAACCATATATGCATTAAATATTACACCTTGCATGCATGCATGTGTTTGGCTGTTTGCCCCCAAGCTTTCTTCAACGCGGCTCACCAGCCATTCCGATCCGATATTTGACTCCTTATTTCTTTGTTAAGTTGAACCTACTCTGGTGCGCGTACGTACAGCCATTTGGGAGAGGATTAATGTATACAAGGTATTTCTGCTAGCTGGGTCTGAATGCAGATTGGAACTAAGGTTAAGGGATTTTCCTTTCCCACGTAATTAATTAGTTAGCAATTGCTCTTCTATTCAAGGAGGTTAACCAATACACAAATAACCATCAGAAAATTTAGGGAGCAAGCAAAAACCACTAAAAACAATTAATTAAGAGATTCCATATATACGTACAGGGATCTAACTAATGTCAACATGTAGCTATGCTTTCCACTGCCACCAAATACCACCCAACCATGCATGTTTAATTTAACGAACGTTGTCATCCACGGGAAGAACACAGGCCTTAATTTAATAGACATTATATTCAAGTCACCGACTAACACGCACTAATATCGATCGTACGAAATTATTTCTAATTACGTTACAAGTAGGGGTAAAGCAACATTTGGCTCGGAGACCATCCCCAATTTTGTTTTCCCTTTACTAATAAAATAGTATAATTAGAATATTGTTTCTCTTTTGTTTTAAAAAAAAAAAAAAAAAATTCCTATCTTGTCTAAGAGCATTCGCAATGGGCCTGCAAAATGCCAAATGTAAGGTACATTTGGCATTCAGGCCCAAAACGTGCTCAGCATCTGAAAGTGGGAAAGTGTAAAAATTCAAAATTTTTTGGCATAGTACTACAATACCATCCTAAATGTAGGATGGTACTGTAGCACTTTACCAAAATATATATTATATTATATTTTATTCCACTTTTCTCTCTCATCACACGGTCTCTCATCCCTCTGTCTCTCACTCACTTTCCTCTCTTTCCCCCTCTTCTCTACAATCAACGGAGCTCCACCATGATCATCAACCTATGGGTAAGCACCAATAGAGCTCCATGGATCATCCACCATGATCATCAACGGAGCTTCACTGTGATCATCAACCTATGGGTAAGCACCAACGGAGCTCCACAAATCATCCACCGTGATTGTGGGTTTGCAAATCGGATTTAGTTGTGGGTGGTGATGGGTTTACTAATAGGTTTTGGGAATGGGTTTGGGGCTGAGTTTCGGTGGTGGATCGTGGTGGCATTGGTGTGATGGGTCGTGGGTTGTGGTGGCACGGTGGGTCTGGGGCTGAGTTTGGTAGGTTTGCTTGGTGGGTCAGGTGGATCGGCGTGTGTTGTTGATGGTGGATCAGTGGGTTTTTTTTTGGGTTTTTGATAAACTGTGTTGATGGTGGATCAATGAGGTTTTTTTTGGTTGTGTTGGTTTTTTTTTTTTTGATAAACTGCATTGGGGTTTTGGGTTTTCACAGTGGTGATGGTGGTGATAGAGGTGATGAGAGAGAGAGAGAGAGAGACATAAATATATTTTATTGTGTGAATATATTATTTTAATGTATTGTATAAGAAAATAAAATTTGGGATATTAGATGTGTTGGAAAATTGTATGGTATAAATGATAAAGTGAATTTTGAGATGGTAAAATAGAGTTTTTTTTGTAAATTTTGGATGGGAATGCTCTAATGAGTTCTGGTTGTTGAGTCTAATTTATAAGTAGGAATTTTTTAATAAAATCAGTTTCTCTTATCTCGTTTTAACTTTTATTCATTCATGGCTTAAGGACTTGATTTGTTCCATTAGAAATTTCTTTTATTTCCTTTGTTCTAATAAATTAAAATTATATGCGTATAACGTACAAAGTTGTAGACTTTTTTTTTTGTTGGACAAAGGCTTTTGTTGTTTTCACTTTTAGGCTTTGTTTGAGAGTTCATAAAAGAATGGAATGGAATAGAATGGAATTAAGTAACCTTGATTGAATGTTTTAAAATAAATGAATAGAAAATAATGAAAATGAATGAAATGTAAGTAATTTTGTTTGTAAGTAACATAGAGAGAATGAAATTGATTTATTTTATAACAATATTACTATTAGACCCCAATTTTAAAATGAATGGTTGAATATATAAGAGTATTTTGAGAGTTTTAGTAAAAAATTCATTAAATCTGTTTTTTTGTTGAGAGAGATGTAATAAACGCTTTCTCATACTCGGTCCTTACTCTATTTTATGTCATTTTATAAAATGGTAGAGCTACAAACATTTTATTAAAATTTTTACAAACTATAAATATGATGAGTGATTAATACTAGATAAAAGGTAATGTAAGTCATGATTCTAGATAAAAACAAGTAAGAATAAATCAACTTAACAGTTTTTTAATATTACTCTTTTACCTATGCAAGTTATTAAAAAATATTAATCATTATCATTGTGGGAATAAAATAGATTTAAAAGCTAAAGCCCGCTAGTGGCTTTATATATACACACGTACGGATACAATATGTTTCCAATACAACACATTGGGAAAAAAAAAATGAGAAAGGAAGCAAAACAAAAGGAAAAACTAAATAATGTATGCTTGATATTATTGTCCATATAGCAGTAAAGCTATATACACTTAAATTTACATATATTGCCAGTGGCCCAGTAGCATTAGCTATAGAGCTATTTACATTTACATGCACCGTCCGAGGCCTAGGCTTATTCTCTTGCACATTGAAATTTTCGTTGTCCCCAAAGACAAAAAAAATTTCTTGGACAACACGAGAAAGTAACTACTTACTTGAAAGAGTATCTCATATATTCAATATAAGTAACTTTTATAAAGCCGAAATGGATAAATCTCATCTAATTGTAAAACTGAATTATTAGTTGTATTAATCGGATACACTATATACCACCTCCTACAATAATACTGCTTGTTGCTTTAAATCCTCGACGCTAACAAATGTACCGTGAAACCCATAAGGAACCCTAGTAGGGAGTCTCACTGTAGCCACTTGGTTCATGCTTGAAGCTTCCACTATCACCAGCTCTGACCTCTCTCTTTTCTCATCTCTCACAAACCCCACTATAAACCCATCATCATCATCAACAACATGATAATCACCTCCATTATTACTATATTTCCTTTTTTTGGGCACGTAAAATGGTTCACCACCAAACAGTTCATTCCCATACATGCATTTTGTAACCCCACCAGTCTCCAAATCAACCTTTGCAATGCCTGAACACTTTGGCCACGGCTCAGCTATTGCTAAATACACGTACCTAGTTTTTTGTCCAAGAAGCTCCCTATTTACTTGTCCTGCTTCCAAGTTCATTCCTGACACGATGACTCGGCGTGTGGACTTCCCACTCCACGTGTTTAACCTAATTTCCGTTAACTCACTCCGGGTCGGGTCATCACTTTCGTTGAACACCGAGTCGGGTGGGCTCATGCAGGACCCGATTACAACAATAGTACTTTCACCGTCATCCCCCTCCTCCCAAGCATTCCATAAATGGAAACAAAAACAGTCGGGTACATCAACCCATCGGATACCCGACCCGTCAACGTCATTTTTCGCCAAAACCCCGAACCTTGAGGTCTTGGATCGGTCATAAATAACCGGAGACCCGCCCCGAATCATTTCGGATAACTTGAAGACCACCTGGTGATCCGGGACAATCACAAAGTTGTGAGTGATAGCAAAGTCGTGTGTCATCGTAGGTTGTTCCAGTGAGATCTCCACGTCATGTGACTTTATACCGCACGTGTCGAACTTGAAGTATTTCAGGTACGGTTTTTTCACCACGTTGTAACTCAGCGCGTGAAGCTCTCCGGTGATGGGGTCCAATTTCGGGTGAGCTATCATGGGACAATGAAGCTGTTTATCGAAATCGAACCGTCCGATCGTTTCGAGGTCACCATCACCATTGATATTGACATGGTACGGAAGGTCATCCTCGGACATAGCTAACAACCTCCCGTTGAAATAAATAAGGCCAGCATTAGCTACACCCATGCCATGCGAGGCATCAACTAAGCCAGCTCTCGCTCGAGCAAAAAACAAAGCGAGCCGAGCCAAACCGGAATGGCCATGAAGCTCACCAATTGGCTTAGGAAATAGTGGCCTTCCAAATTTGGCTTCTTGGAGGAGCCGGCTGGTGCGAGTGTATCTACAGCTATAGCTGGCTTGGTTTTTGGAACTCAGAGTCACCGCGTGTATCATACCATCTCCATCAAACAAGTGGTGACCACCTGGTCCTGAGGGTGCGTGCTGAGGATTAGCACCGTTTCTCAAGTATACGCCGCGTAGGCAGGATGGTATTTGACCCACCACTTCAAGATCATGCTGAACCGGGCACTCATGAACCGGCGCAAAATTACCCGATATCTGAACTGCCGGGTCGACTGTTTTGGGTAAGTCATGCTTTTTTTCGAGTGGTAATATTAGGGAAGTCTCAATTTGGTCTAGAACTGAAGCTGCTAGCTTTTGAAAAAGGCTTAAGTGAGGTGGGTACGCGGGTTTTTGTGGGGCTGTTGATATTGGCGGGTTTGGCTTGAATGATGGTTTATCTACTTCTGGGGTTATTGGTGGCGATGGTGGCTTTTTTGGGAGCGTTTTCTTAGAAGGGTTAATGACAATTTGGGATGTGATAAGAGAGCATGGGATTGGGTTTTTGGGTCTCGTAGTTGTGGGTACCGGTGGTGGGTAAGCTTTATTTTTGAGATTAGAGGTTGTTGGCGAGGGTGATGGTAAGGTATTGAAGTGCAAAGAGGCTTGCATGGCTGTCTGAAAATATTTGGGAGAGAAGAAAGGTGTGTGGAAGAAAATAATGGTGTGGGATACTTCGGTTGCTTTGTTGGTGTTCTTATAGGAAATGAACAAGTGTGTCTAGCGACTAGCGGGAGCTATCCAGCTCTTCGAGCTAGTAAGAAGAGCAATGGACACGTGTGAGATGGGTTTGAACTTTGAAGGTTAGGTTATGTACTCTTTATTCAACATTAATCTTTTCCACTAGCAAGTTATAATTTTTTATTTTTTATGGTAAAAAAGCTGGTTAAAATTAGAACTTTATTAGAAATTAATAAGAATACTTGTATTATTCTAGCTCGGTGCTTCGCTAACCAACCGTTATTTACCATATCTAATAGTGGAACATTACGATTCAGCAACACCCCCAAAAAAAAAAAAAAGTGAAATATTAAGACTCAAAAAGTAGTACCCAACTTTAAAAAAAAAAAAAAAAAATATATATATATATATATATATATATATAAAATTTGATAGTTAAGAAGAATGAGATTTGAATTCAAAATATCGTAATTGAAAGTATCAATGAGTAATACAAAACTCTTGGCAAAATTTTAAATTTTTATCTATATAGAAATTAGAAATACACTAATACTACATGAGATTTATGCCGATGAATTCAAATAGTAGCCTATTGAAATGTATTAATTAAGACTCAAAAACCAAAACTAGCAATCAACCATCACAAACATTACTCCAAAATCCAAATCCAAATCCAAATCAACCCCACAATGAACCCAACCACCGCAATTACACCATCACAAATCAACCCAAATACGACAAGCAAGTCACTATCTTAGCAAAGGCCAAGTTCCATGGTTGCGTACAAATATAGCCATTTCCTACAAACCATGATGACATAATTTATAGTTATATATTTTAACTTTTACAACCATTTTTAGCGCTAAGGGTAAAGTAGTAATTTTACACAGGTGTAAATTTCGTAAATGACCTTGACATGTAATTTCACATATCACTAGTAGTCATTATGCAGTTAATAAGGATTAATCGGTCGGTATATTTTGTGTACAAAACAATGCTTAGACTATTGTTTTATGGAAGCTTTGAATTTTATTGGTCAACAAATTATCTTACCACACACATGCATGCGTAAGATTATCCTATATTAATTTTTATTGGTCCTAAAAAATTAATTCTATTGGTCTGAATTTGTAAGGTACTAAATAATTCCAAGTTTTTTTTTTTTTTTTTTTTTTTAAATGAGAAGGTTTAGGCTTTATTAAAACAATAGCCAAAATCGGCTACGAATACAACATTAAGATGTAAAATAACATCATCTATCCACACCAAAAAATTACTAATACTTTATACCTCTTTTCTGGTAAAGGATAAACTTCAAATCGTATCTTCAAATGTAAGACTGTTCAACCCTAAATACAATGAAAATGCCTCTTTCTATAGATAGTAGAGATATTTCAACAGAAAATGGGCCTAAGTTTCCTCTTACAGTGATTCTTAGGAGCCCAATACACTGTTCACCCACACACAACCCAAGCCACAAAATTTACTATATTTCTTTGAACCTTTTTTTATCACACACCTATCATAGATATTCATAGGATTCGTCCACTTACAACAACTTTTAGTCATTTTCTAGCTTATCATATTGGTTACATAATCAATGGAGTATAGATTTGCCGAAAGCATAATTGTTTCGAAAAAAATCATTTAAAGAGCATGTGGAAATGGGGTAGAAGAGAATGAATATTAGATATTGAATTAATTGCAAAAGCAAAGGAGTGAAGAGATCCTTTGGCTAATTTATGATCTACTAATTGTTCATGCATTAGGGTGCATGTAGGTAAATTCTTGGTTCCATAATAGCTAAAGCTTGAATTTTTTTTTAAAACTATATTAATTTAGATTATTTTTATTTTATAAAAATGAAAAATCCAAAAATATGTGTTGGATTACTATTTCCTTGTTAGATCATTAGAATATGTTCTTTGATTAATATGATAGTTTCTAGATCTCTAGATCTATTCGAAACTCACTTGTTAATTTCCATGTTCATGCATTGCATCTTCAAAAGATTTAGTTGTTATGATAGTACATTTAATCATTCTTTTCATGCGTATCTTGGTTAGATTTATACATCTGTATGTTGAAGATGATTATATGATATGAAATTTCTTTTCCAACATGTGTCACTGAGTTTACATCACATAAATTATAAAGAATATGTTTTTTTGTCACGTTTTACATGTTTTTTAAGATAGATCTATGCACTTTTTTTTACGTTATAATTATATTAGGTCATATGAAATTGGGAAAAAAAATTTGAATCCTAAAATTTTTAGATTTGACTTTTTATAAGAGTTCACATGATATATGTTTATTCATCATTCAGAATCCGCAGCTAGGGTTTGTGTAATTGTACATCTGTACCCTCACACGTTGATGAATTGTTACATGATTTTGTGGATATAAGTTTGTGGATGTCCTATACTATTAGATCATAATGTATTTCATGTTTTTCCTACTTTTTTGTTTTCATTTATTTCTTTCAGGATTAGCCCGTTTATGTATTGATTTCCTAGTTGTTATTTTTAGCTAAGCAAACTTTATGTGCGTGGAATTTGAAAATTTTTAGTTTTAATTTTCTGTTTTCTATTACATACTACCATCATGTAATTGCATGATTAGATAGGTGGATTTATTTATATTGGCAATTTATCCTTAGTGGCCAACTTAAGTTGTGCGAGATAGGTTCCTAACACTTTTCACCCGATAACCTAGCCCATAAACTTAGTCAATTAGATGCAATGACGAAGCGAGATTTTTTTTCTTGAGAGGAGGGGGGGGGGGGGGGGGGGGCAATGAGTAAAACTGAATATATATATATATATATATATCATTTTTCATGAAAGTTGCAAATGGTTGTAGGGAATTTTTTTTTAAACCCATGGGAGGGGCCTTGGACCCCCCTCTACCCACCCTCCCTTTGCTAGTGATTAGACTCAGATTAGGCCTTTCCAATGTAAGTTTTCTTGTTTAACTTGAAAACAAAGCTATATACTTTTAATTTTGTAGATTGTATTTAAAATAAAAATCATGCAAGTCAATTTTTGGAATTTCAAAATTGACATATAGAATATTGTATGTGAGTGCATAAAAGGTCATTCATAATATAGAAGACCAAACTATGTTCGAGCAGAGTAGGTGTTTATTAACACCTTCCCACTCTGTAACCTAACCCTCAAATTTAAGATTTTAGGTCGTAAATTAGTGTTTTCTTTTTCTTTGTTAGAATGTAATTAGGACCAAATTTTTGTATTTTTTTTAGTTATTAGCAAGCTTGTTCAGGATCCGACCGGCATCGATGAAAACGGCTAGTGCCGAACAGATCCGACCGCTTCCAAGCCCACCATAGGTGTCCAGCACGGTGGTTAGCAGCGATCTGGACAAACCAAAGACATTTGGTGTGGTTAGCAGTGGCTATTTTGCACTCCAACAAGAAACCGCACCGCACCGCATCAGAACACACACACACTATAATTTAACATATATGTATCAAAATTTAGAGTTTTATATTTCTATGTTTCAATAGATTGAAGAAAAGAAAACCCAGAGAAGACATGAAAGCAAATGCAAGGAAGAAGAAGAAGAAAATGACGCTGAAGAGTTAAGGAGAATGATAGATTTTCTTCTTTATATATATATATATATATAATCTGGCACTAAAACTACGTTGTTTTAGGACTTGATATCAAATTTTAATATCAACTCCAAAATGACATAATTTTATCGTTAGATTTAAAAAAAAGAAGTTTCTTGCCTTATAATTTAAACCCCTAGGTTTATTTACCCACCCCTTTCCTTATCTCTCACTCTCGTTAGTCTACCTCTTCCAGTACCAGCAAGTCAGCAACAAAAAGTCATCATCTCTCTCTTTCTCTCTCTCTCTCTCCCCTCAACCTTTGCCGCTTGCTGCCATCGCAATCTAGTCCCCAATACCATGTTTGTTGGAGTATACCCTCTCTCCTCTTTGTCATAATATTCTCAAGAGTTTCTAGTGAGCTCTTCCTTGCAAATGCAATGCTTTCACTGGTATTGTTTGATCTTTTATAGGTTTGGTTTATTTTTTTATTTGGGTTTTTGTGATTTGAAATGGGTATGTTTGAGAGAAAGATTGTGAATTTGTTTTCTTTTGATTTTTTGTTTTTGGAATAGTTGGGTTTTTTTAATGAGTTTATTTTATCTGAAATTTTTTTACTTGAAGATAAGAAACATTACCTAATAAATTAACTAGAACCCACAACTCTATATATGATTCTAAATTAAAATACTCCTATTAATTATCTTTACTTATAATTATATCCCACTTATACGAAAATCAATAAGTATCTTGTTTTGATGATAATTACCATGGAGTGGAAGCTATATGTTCAAAATGAATAAATATTGTTTCTTTTGAATTATTATTTTTAAAAAAAAATTAAAAGAAAAATAAGTGTATAATCACTAAATTTTTCAATCAATTACTAATTCGATTCACAAATGGATGAAAGGAAAAATTAAATCAACATAGAGAAATATAAATTAAGGTGAAAAATTCATTTTAGTCCCTACATTTTCACGCGATTCTCACTTTGGTCCCTAACTTTTTTTTCACCGTTTTTAGTCTCTATCTTGGAAAACGCCTCTCGTTTTAGTCCCTGACGTTACATCAGAGATGGAACTTGCTGAGCTGGCAAATGGAAAAAATTGGAAATATTAAAATAATACTTACTGTGGTCACGTGGCTTTCCACGTCAGCCTCTAAATTAAAAAAAATTAATTTATTAATTTTAACTTAATAAAAAATTAAAAGTAGAAATAAAAACTAAAAAATTAAATTCAAGAACAGCAACAAGAACACCAAGAACAACAACAAGAACAAGAACAACAACAGATTTAAGAACAACAACAAATTTAAAACCAAAAAATTAAATTAAAAAACAACAACAGATTATATTTCAAACCCCCACACCACCAAAACACTCCAGAATCTACCATACCCACAACTACATCACACCCAATCAAAACAACCACAGCTAAACCCATAGCCAAACCCAGAAATTTGAATCTAAAACCTCCACACACACATAAACAAGAACATAAACAAATACAAGGCCAGCACCCCACCATCAAACCCAGACCACCGTTGCACATCAAACCCAGACCACCGTCGAACTAAGATCAAAAGAGGCACAAAAACCACCATCAAACCCAGACCACCGTTGAACCAGACCAGCCACCACTGCACTCAGCTTCGGAAACTGCCACATCCACGAAACCCACTGACCCACGCCATCGCCGTTCACGCGAGGCAAATAGGGGGCTCGGAGAAGACAGATCAGGGCACGGCAAAGATAGATCAAAGCATGGCAACGTAGATCGGAGCACTAAGAAGGCTGATCTTGGCACAACGAGGGAGATTGAGCATGGCAAGGAGGGAGATCGAGCACGCTGACCCTTCCACCACAATAACTCCCCCCACCGGCGTTTTCGAAAACAAGTTCATCCCCGAGGCCAAGAAAACCTCACGCGCGTCGCCGCCCTCACTCATCTCCTCCGCGCGTAGGCTCATCGCCAAGGCCCTCCTCAACGACCCTTTGAACCTTTACTTCACACTCGTCTCGCATTGGGTAAAGAGTTGACAGGGCTTGACGATTTCGCCAAAAACGAAACGGAAGAGGTTCGAGAATGGGTTGCTTGACTTGTCGGAGGAAGAGGAGATAGCCGGGAAGAATATGAAGAAAATGAATGGACACGAAGAGCAAGTTGGGAAGAATGGGTTTGTTCTTGTTTTTCTTTGTGCTCTTCTGATATGGGTTTAAGTTTGGTTGCTGGGTTTGGTCTGTGAAGAACACGAAGAGCAAGTTGAAAGAACATGAATATTAAGAAAAGAAAATTTTAAATTAATTAGACTTAAGGTTTTTCTTAAAATTTAAATTTCTGGGTGTGGTTGTGGTTGTTTTAGATTCAAATTTCTGGGTTTGTTGTTCTTGAATTTAATTTTTTAGTTTTTATTTCTGCTTTTAATTTTTTATTAAGTTAAAATTAATAAATTAAAATTTTTTTTAATGTAGAGGCTGACGTGGAAAGCCACGTGGCCACAGTAAGTATTATTTTAATATTTTCAATTTTTTCCGTTTGCCAGCTCAGCAAGTTCCGTCTCTGATGTAACGTCAGGGACTAAAATGAGAGGTGTTTTTCAAAATAGGGACTAAAAGCGGTGAAAAAAAAGGTAGGGACTAAAGTGGGAATTGCATGAAAATGTAGGGACTAAAATAGGTTTTTCGCTATAAATTAAATGATAAAGATAAGAATAGTTTTTTATCACAAATGAGAAAAATATTAGGGGGTGTTTGGATTTGTTGTTTCCATAACTTATAATTCTGTTTTCATCACCCATAACTCAAAATATGTGAGTCCCACAAAAAAGTCTGTTTGGATTTGTTTCCTGTTTTTGTTTCTATCACTCAATTTTCTAATTTTTGAGTGATGAGTTATGGAAACTGGAAACACATTTTAGGTGTTTTCAGTTTTTAAAACTCAATTTTCAATGGCATTTTCATAATTAAACACACGAGTGAGACCCACAATCAGAGTAAAGTCACACCAGCGCGTCTTTTGATGCTCTCTTCAACGGACACACTTCACACTTCATACTACCAGATCACAACTCCATTTTCATACACCACGAGTCCGAGCTTGCCTCTGCCCTGCCCTTACCTCCTCACACACGCAGTCACTAATCGGAGCTCAGCCAACCCGCACCGCCCCGACCTCGAAAACACCCTTCTCGCACCGTTGAACCGATCTTCCTCCCTGACCTCTTTCTCAAGTTTTTCACCACTTTGAAGGTATTTTATACATTTGAGCTTGATTTGTACATCTGATTTGTTGGTAATAGGGTGGTATTTCGCATGTTTTAGATTTATTGCAACCCATAAGGGGTGATTGATGGTTGGGTGTTTGCTGCTCTGTTTAATTTTTTTTTTCTTTTTTTGATGTTTGGGTTTTCATTTCTTCAAGTTGGGGGTTTTCATTTCATTAATGGCATCTGGGATCAGAGTCCATCTTTGATGGCGAGTTGTTTCGGCAAGAGAATCGTAGGTCCGTGCTGTTAAGGAGCATCCAGAGAGTTTTGCTGTGACGGAGATGGATGACTGGACTCGCCGACGGGCTTTAAGTGGGACTTTCGGCGACTACCGCGCACTGAGTTGCAAGGAAGAAAAAACATTGAAGAGTTAAAAAGGAATTGAGATATGATTTTGAATTCCCAAGCGTAACCTTCATCAAGCTAAGAACAGTCACACCGGGCATAACCTTGGAGTTTTAGTTTAAAAATATATAGAGACATAAATTTGACAATATACTTGCATGGGTCTTGCTGGGTTTGTGTTTTGATTATAACAGCAAATGAGAATTGCTGGGTTTGTGTTTCTTCACACTTCATTGGCGTCGCTGGGCTTTGACGGAGCAAATTGCACTACCAAACCCACGTTGGAGAGATGGGTGAAGCATCCCTGGTGACGGTGGAGACCGGCGTCCGAGTTTCTTGTAGTTTTATGGGTTAGGGTTTGTGTTTTGGGAGAGGCACTCTGTTGAAAGGGTGAAAGGGAAATTAGAAGTGAAGGAAATGGTGTGGGGAATGGGTTCCTTGGAAAACCAAACAGAAGGGTCTGACACTTAGCTCAGGTATGAGACCCACAAAAAGGTGGAAATATTTGAGTGATGTGAAGTGAAAACAAAAACCAAATGGGTAGGTATTAGAAAATTAGGGTATTTTAAGTGATGAGTGATGGGTGACAAAAATTAAGTGAGGAGTGATGAATGAAATAAAAAAATCCAAACAGGGCCTTAATAACACAAAATCAGGAAATAAGAATATTGACTCTACAGTATAAAATTTTATAAACTTTTAATATTTACAAAAGAGGAATGAAAGAATCGTAAATTATATAAATTACGAATTCTTTCTTCATCTCTTTAATAATAGAAGAAGAAGATATTTTTATGGACTTAACTTTTAAATCTCATTAGGTACATGTATAATTTATCTTAAAAAAAAAAAAAAAACTAAGTGGATATAGTATTAGATTTGGACAAAACTTATGTACAGTACCTTAGGTGTTGTTCCTTAGGTTCCCCTAATAAGATTTTATCATGTGGCTTCTTAACTTAAAAAATACACTTCTATTCATGATAAAAAAGTCATATGGCAGAATTTTAAGAGAGAAACCTAAGGAACAGCACCTAAATACTGTACATAAATCTTACTCTTTAGATTTAGTGTCTTTTTCTTCACATAAAGTCTAATAATGATCTAACATAATTATTTCATAAAAGTTTTTATTAGAAATAATTGAGATGATAAATTATGATTGTCAAAAATAAAAATGATATTAATAGTGCTATCATGGAACACTAATTAATTGTGTAGTACTTATGACTTATCACTTTAATTAATCAATTATTGAAATAGTTTTAAAGTAAATTGTGTGTGTGCGTATTTTTTTTCTTTAAAAACTATATGCTCTATTTTGTAGTATGGATGACAAAAACTCACCTCCTCGTTTTACCCATTATACCTTATTTTATCTTACATTGATTTTTCTCATTCTAAAGAGATAACAAGATGTGAAAAGGTTTTGCCTGCGCCACTCTACCTTAACTTGAATACATATATGTGTGTGTGTGTGTGTGTGTGTGTGTGTGTATAAATTATTTATATTTCTAATTTAATCTTTTTTATACATATCTTTATCTATTATTTTATTTAATTTCTATCCCTAAATCACTTGATTTATCTTTCTCTTACGGTTCTCACAACCATCTCTCCCATTGTCATTTCTTTCATCGATCTCTACCCAATTAATTAATGTTAAAGTCAGTTCAATAACAACGGCAAAATACCTCCTGTTTAGCAACTAAAAAAAAAACAAAAAAAAGAAAAAAAGACAAAGACAAAGACAAAATACCTCCAATACATTCCAAACTCAACTAGTACAGCTTCCGTCCCACGTGGATTTTGTGCGTACAAAAACTGGGATAGAGCGGAGATGGAGCTCCCTAAGTCGGATCGCACCCATCTTGTAGTGAACTTAATTATAATTTATGGCTGAGTTGGAGTTGGAGTTTATATATATATATATGTGTGTGTGTGTGTGTGTGTGTGTGTGTGTGAGTGTGTGATGCATGATTGATGATGAGGAAGGTGATGATGTGAGTGGTATTGGCATGTGGGTGAGGAGCAAGGCCAACCTAGGCTTAGGCCATTACCAAGGGATTCGGATCCTCTCCATTTCCCTTTGAAATGGAGAGTGTCCAGTTCACGAACATGATCATTTTGAAGAAAGATCAACACTAAAAAACGTGCCATGTCATAACTTAACCCAAACCACTCTTCACTATGGTTAAACACTTAAACTAGAGGCTCTCTCACCAAACCTATCTGAATATTTCAAACTCTATTTCTCACTTTCTTCTCCAATGTTCGAATCTCTCTCTCTCTCTCTCTGATTTTGTAAATACAAAATCCCCTAATTTTCACAAACCCTAGGGTTTCCCTATTTTCATATATGAGATATCAATCGAAACGATGCTGTTTTAAGCACAGAAGATAGTGAAAGATAGAGAGAGAGGGGTTGATCGGAGAGAAAGGAAGGGTGGGGGAAAAGATGTATAGGGAGAGAGGGGTCGGAGGTTTGAGGTCGGAGGTTGGAGTCGGAGTTTGAGTTGGGCCCTAGCTCGATCCAAAGCAATGGATCAACGAGGCACTCGATAAGTAGCTGGAGCGATCCTTGCCGTCCACCTCCAAATCTTCGTTGGTCAACGGCAAGGATAAGTCCGTGTTCATGCCTAAACCTCCACTTGATCATAGAGACTCTCTCCCCAACAACAATAACAACAACAATTGCTTCGATGGTATATAACACACTCTTTCTCTTTGTCTCTCTTTTGCAATAGAATTTGAGAAATCTGAAACTTTGATTCGTTTTTATTTTATTTTATTTTAATAATTGTCTTTTAAACTTCAAATTATGAGTGTGTTGAACTTTTTTTGTGCTTAGATTGGTAACTTTTGCATTGGATTTGATTTAGAGGTGGGCTTTTGAAATCCCTAAGCCATAAATTCAGCTCCTTGCTCTCATGGATTCAAGCTTGTGGGTCATGACTCATGAGGCATACACTGGATTCAAGCTTGATCCCTCACCCACGAACTTAGCTCCTCGCTCACCTCACACTACGGGTTTCCAATTTTTTGGGTAAGTTTCTGGGTTTTTAAATTTCTTTGTAAAGTTATTAAATTTCTTTTCAGTTTATGGGTTTCTTTTTAGTTTCTAGGTTTTTAAATTTCTTTGTAAAGTTTTTAAATTTCTGCCTTAATATAGTACTAGGTGGTGCTTCTTTTGTAACATGTGTTGTGGTTGGAATTGTAAGCATTTCAAGGGGCCGAAGAGTGGTTCAAGTACACGTCCACCTTTATTAGAGATGTTTGTTTTTTACTTTTGGTTCTTGTGTTTTTGCTTGTTATATTGATTCAAGAGGAAATTGATCTGTGGAGTGTAATTGGTTTTTCTTTTGTGCTATGTTTTTTATGTGATAGCACAAGGGTGCAAATGCTTTTTAGTTTTGGAAGATTAGAGAGCATAAGTTATTTTATAGCCATTTTCTTTAGTGGGTCTTTTTTAGTTTTAAGGATTTTAGTATTTTGCTAATACAAGTGTTGGATTGGTTGTGACTAGATTTTGCTAATACTATTTGTTGTTGTTTTTCATGATTTTGGTTGAAGAGACAACGGAGCAGAGGCTACAGGAAGAGAGAGAAGTTGCTGCTCATTTGCCTGGGGCTGTCTCTGGTTATAAGTGGGATGCTACTCTGCTTGATGCTTCTTTTGGGTGGCTAAATAGGTAGGGGAAAATGGGTCCTTAGGTGGGTAGGTATTAGTGGGAAGAGGACATAATTTTGGTGTATGTTGGTAGGTTTTGGCAGAATGTTTGTGTTGGTATGTGTTGGTATGTATTAGTGGGAAAAGGCTTGAATTTTAGTGTAATTATCTCTGTAATCCAAGACTTTAGCAATGGAACATGGTCTTTTTAATTAATCTATGACTTGTATACCGACTTATTGCATTGTTGTGAAGTGTTTGTGCCTTGTGTGAACTTAACATCAAAGCAATTTGATCAGTGCCTTAAAAGGCTTGTTTGTGATATTATTGGGAACCATAAGAAAGAAGGCAAACTAACTCCTCAATTGTATGCATACAACATAAAAACTCAAAAAATGTTCAAGTAAATGGTCTTTTAAATGTCCTGAATATGCAGGTTGACTATTTAATACACTCAAAAATAAAAGAAACTTGATCCAAAACCTTCTGAGCAGATCACTAATACATCCGAAACCTTTTACAGAAAACAACTATGCAAAAACACAAACAGTAACTATGTAGAAACACAAACAGTAATTATGTAGAAATTACAATCAGTAATTATGCAGAAACACAAACAATAATTATGTAGAAACACAAAGAGTAATTATGCAGAAATAACAAACAGTAATTATGCAAAATGTACAATCTATAGAAACAATAATTATACAGAAAAACATAAAAATTTCTGCTGCAACAAATAATTATGCAAAAATTAACACCATAACAAAAGGAAATTTATGGATCATCATAACTTCAATCTTAAAGTAAGAAAATTACAAAACTCCAGTCCTAAACTTTGGACCATCAAAACTCCAGTCCTAAATTAGGAAAACTACAAAACAAGAGCACTTAATTTCAACATGTGTCATAGATTATAAAACATGATCCTAGAAAAATGGCTTGACTTTATGAACCATCTCATTCCATCCACTTGTAACACTTTCTTGAGTTAAGGGACCTCCACTTGCAACACTTCTTTGAGTCAAGAGACCTCCTGCATCATTAATTTTGTCGTTAGAGCCTACAACACTTGATATACTCTCTAAATGTGATGCTAATGCAACACTTGCTGATGAGCCTCTCTGATATGATGCAGAACTTGTAGAAGCCGACTACAAAAAAACCAATTACACATTACACATATCACAAGCTTAGCATTAAAATTATCAAATCATGCATCTAAACTATTATTAATATCAAAATAAAATATATAATTGTAAATATCTTTACCATTAAAAGTTGTGTAAAGCTAGTAATATTTCCAGAAGAGATATCCTCAGTTTTCTTTTGTGCCATGATGTCATATGCATATATTTCCTATAAAAATTGTACTAGTTTAGCAACAATAATAGTATACTATGTTAATGTGTAAAAATAAAATAGAATAGTGAAAATAAGGATAATTTAGAAGATTACCTCCTGCACTTTTCTTTTCTTTGTTTGCTTCTTTGATGTGCCTTCCTTTGGTTTTGGCATCTTTTCTAGCCATGATTTCGTCCTACGCTTTTTATTACAATAAATCTCCCTTTTCTTTATCCCTTTTGGTACAATCGTAATCGAAACACATAATTGACCTTCTTTGTCTGCAAAATCGGTGGAAGGCCTAATAATGTCTTCTTCTACATTAGCTTTGCAATTCCTAAGGTCACAAAGTTTTTTTTTTTCAAATCTGCAATTGCTAAGCTTAGAATATTATGGCCTTCTTTAGTTTCACATGCCTCATTCACTAATTGAATATATTTTGGATATAAATCTCGATACCAATCTACATATTCCATTCGAGTTTTCGGCTTAATGTTATGTGTTGTGCAATTTTTTCCACTTCCATCTTTTGTATCTCTTCGCCATCTCTTCATGATATATCTATTAGGAATCAACTTGAAATCCAATACATCAAGAACTTTCAAACCATGGCTACATAAAATACCAAATGACTCAAATTTTCTGCAGCTACAAGATAGAGTCTCATCTAATGGATTTCACATGACTTCATATTTTCCATATTGATTGAAAATTCCAACCACATAACTGTGTTTGACTTACATTGGGCTCTAGGATGGAAAATGTCATTACCTCTTCAACTTTTGTTTGAAATAAATCAAACAATGTAGGCGTGTACACTGTTGCTACTTGGTTAAGCATAGGAGAGCTTTTGAACTTCAATCTTGGAAATTTATGTCTAGAGTTGTATTTAGCTTCTAACTCCTTATCCTGCTTTTGATTGACAACTCTTTCAAAATGAGTGAAAAACTCTACTATATTGAGATCAGTACGCAAGCAATTTTTTCAAGTCAGCATTAAAACTCTCACTAAGCTGAGTTGTCTTCATTCCTGCAGTGAAAGTTCTCTTAACATATGCTTGGGTCCATTTTTCCTTCAATTAAATAGATCAATTAGCCATTTATTTTCACGAACATCGTATTTATCTAGCATTTCATTCCAGGCTGTAAGAAGCTCATCTTTACCATCATACTCATAAATACATGCTAAGAAATCATCGTTAGATTGAGACTCATTTTTGAGTAAATGACCCAAGTGTTTCTCAACATTTTGCTACATATGCCAACTAAATAATGCATGATATGTCTTAAGCATGACTACTTTTATTGCAGTTGACATTGCTGCATTTTGATCTGTGAAAATAGTGATTGGTTTCTTTTCAGACATTGCTTGTAAAAAGATCTCAAATAACCATACAAAAGATTCAATCGTTTCATCATATAAAAGTGCACCTCCAAATACAATAGTTTCTCTATGGTGATTGAGACCCTAAAATACTCCAAGTGGCCTCGCATCTCTATTTGTACTATAAGTTGTATCAAATGTTATTACATCGCCAAAGTGGCTATAATCAATCATCATTCTTGCATCGGCCCAAAAGATATTAGTAATCAACTCTTCACAGTCCAATTGAGTAGCGAAATAATATGAAGGATTTTCCTTAAGTTGACGACTAAAATATCTTCCTAAGCTAGTAGCTTCCCCACACTCCATGTCTCTCTGTCGCTTAGTGCGTAAATAGTTTTTATGATCTTACTTGGTAAAACCAAGATTATCATATCCACCAACTTGCTTACTAAGAAGCTCATAAGATTGCTTTAATCTTAATCCCAATTCATGTGCTAAATCAATTTCAATAGCATGCGTTGCAGCCATTTTCCGTTGTGATGGCATCATGTGCACAGTGGATGGGAGGTGGAGATAGTGGTTATGGTCAGCAATAAAATCATTCACCACATATTTTTTACTACCTCGATTAAGTACAATAACCAAACGAGCTTCACAACCAAATCTTGTTTCTGCTTGTGGATTCTTTATCTTCTGATCTCTCTTGTCTTTGCCTCCAACTCCTTCCTTCGTGCACACAAATCTCTTTGAAGTAACCACTCCAGTCTTTTTATATTTATTTACATACTCTTTTGTAATACTAAAACTAGCCATTCTGCCATATTCATTATTAAAATCATATGCAATCTCATCTGCTTCAAACTCCATCCCTTTAAATGGGGTAAATTCTATAGGCACATTAGAAGGAACATGTATTCCCATCATTATCTCTAGAAAAAATTGACCATAAATTTATTTTAACTTTCACTTATCATTTGTTTTCAAAACATAGATGATATAAATAAATGAGACAAATTAAAGATTCAATCTTTATCTCAAAAAAAAAAAAAAAAAAAAAAAAAAAACCTCCAAGAATCATCTATCCATTAGAAAGATTCAATCTTTATCTCAAAAAATTAAAAGTAAAAGTTCAGATACACTCTAACTTGCATCCAGCCATTAAAACAACAATATAAACTCATCAAGACAACAATATAAATGCAGAAAAATGAGATGGACTCCAAGAATCATCCGGTCATTATAAAGATTCAATCTTTATCTCAAAAAATTAAAAATAAAAATTCAGATAAACTCTAACTTGCATCTAGCCACCAAGACAGCAGCATAAACTCACTAAGACAACAATATAAATGCAGAAAAATGATCAAACATCAAATAAGATAAGTATAAACAAGTTTTATGGATATACCTCTGTTTTGGCAAGATAGAAACAGAGCTGTCTTTGAACTTGTTCTCTGATCTTGTCTATAAAGCCTTTTATTTTTTTATTTTTGGTTAAAATCTGTGAAGCTTTGAATGTGATATACCTTTGTTTCACTTTTCCCTCCTAAAAGCTTTGAACGTGATTTACCTCTGTTTCACTTGTTCTTTGAACCTTCTGTGCTTTATTTTTTTTGGGTTGAAATCTGTGAAGCTTTGAACGTGATACACCTGATACACCTCTGTTTCACCTTTCCCTCCCAAAAGGTTTTTGTTTTTTTTATTTTTATTTTTTTTATTTTTTTCAGTAGAATTTGTCCGGTTGAGTTAAATAACCCTCTAATTTAAGTGCTCAATCCCAGTTAAGTGTGTGTTTCCCTTTTAATTGACGTGGCATGTTTTTTAGCGTTGATCTTTCTTCAAAATGATTTTGTTCGTGAACTGGACACTTTCCATTTCAAAGGGAAATGGAGAGGATTCGGGTCCATTACCAAGGGCCCCTTACTAAAGAAGGCCCTAAATTTGGGGACAAATTTTATTTTTTATTTTTTATATATAAATATTTTTGGGAGATATTAAAATATTTTAGTTTACATCTTTTTTCACTATTAAGAAGGCTCAAAGAATTAAGTAATGCTAGAGATAGAAATAAGACAAATTTAAATAAATAGGCCTTACAAATAGACATGTTATAAATTTTACTCATAACTTTTATTTGATTTAATTATTTTCGTACAAAATAAAAATTATACTCTAACATAATCTAAGTGACTATGTGCACAAAACTCTCTTCTAGAGACTTAAATCTCGGCCATTGCTCCTTACACCCCACAAGAACTTATACTTATGGAGTGATTATTGCACTAAAGGTGCGTGGTGGTCTCCATAACTTTTATAATTTGATGTGGCAATGAATATGATAAGTGGATTTCAACAAATTATTGCTTGTATTTTTGAATGAATATTTGTGATTGGTGATATATCTTTGTAAGATAAGTGGATTTCAACAAACTATTGCTTGCATTTTTGAATGAATATTTGTGATTAGTGATATATCTTTGTAATTCGCATATTGTAAATTTTATAATCTTTCTAGTATATTTGTAAGCCTCATGTCATTGACCATATTCATTACAACAGTAGTTTGTAGTAAGATTTGTTATAACTTTAAGATTGTCTAGAAAAAATCATATTAAAATGTAAAAAGAATGGACTTTTAAAAAATTATTATATAAAATGCTAGTTAAATATTATTTAAGTGATAACATAAAAGTCCCATTTGAAGATTTTGTCTTAGGCCTTCGAAACTCTTGGGCCGGCCCTGGTGAAGAGATGGGCCTAGGCAGTGAGATTGGGAGGAAAAGTCTCCAGCACAACACTAACCCCACCCTTGAGTATTGGGAAACAAGGAAGTTTGTTTCGTACTGTACCGGCTGGTATGGTTGGTATTTACCGTTCTGATACCTTGATCAGTACAGAAACAAGGTTGTTTCGTATCGGAAAATATACCAGCCCATATTGGGTCATTTCGGCCATATCGAAGGAAATATCAGATTCTGGCCGGTAATTGCATACCGGACCGAAAAAAGAAATGTGTTTCTTTGTCACTCTCACCTTCCACCGGTGAGGCAGCGACGAACTCTACATTCTCGACCTCAAGTCGGGGTCGTGGACTGATTTGGCTCCTGCTACTTCATCTTTTCTTCTTCTTCTTCTTCTCCTCTCTCTCTCTCTCTCTCTCTCCGGCCGTCTAACTTTCTTTTTCTCTCTCTCTTTCTCGATTTTTTTTTTGAAACTTTTCTTGGTTTTTCAAACCTCTCTACCCAAGACAAGAAAAGACTTCTCGGATGTAAATAGACTTTTGATTTTTTCAAAGCATTAGAAGATGTAGTTTGAATTGGTGTTACAAACTTTTGACACGTGGGTTAGCATTTATTGAGTTTGGTGGGTTTTTGATTATTTAATATATATATATATATATATATATTTTTTTTTTGGCTTCCCACTTTTATATTAATGTTGATAACTCCACACAATGCCGCTCTGCGTCTCACACACCTCTTGCAATCAAAGTTGCACAGCTTTAGCTCAGGATTAGTGTTTATCGTCTATATATAAAAAAAAATGTTGATAACTCCATAAAAAAAAAATATATATATATATATATATAAAAATTTGTCAAAGTGATTTATTGAGTTATTAGAAATACAACTTTGTACATTGTATAAAATAGTAAAAAATAGCGGAAAATTCGAAACGTTACACCAGTATTGATTGGTACTTGAAATATATTGTACTGCAGGCCAAACCGGTACAACCTCTGATACGATATTGACTTCTTTAATGGAAACCCATCATATAAGGATGCCCCCCCGCATCCACATTCTCTTTCGCTCCAACTCCAAGCCCCTGGTTTCTCTTTCTGTTTCTCTTTGCCTCCCTCTCTGACTTTCTTCAAACTCATCAGGACTGCCTTTTTAGCTTGGAGGTGTAGTGTGACTTGCTAATCCCAAACACGTGTCCCACTGTTAATTTGTATACTAAAATCCACTTTTAGGTTACTATGAACATAGACATAAAGATCACCACGTGTCTTTAATTTGATCTAATCTGATCAGATCAGATCAGAGGGGTTTGAACTCTGCATGCTGTTTGTTTTTGTTGATTTCTATTCTTTTTTTGACGTTTTTTCTTCTTGCTGGTGCATGTGTGAGTAAAGAGTATTACTCTCACTCTATTTATTGTTTGGTATTTTTTTTGGCCACGACGAGAGAAAGAGAACATATTGGTGTGAGTTTATACGTGTTGTAGTGTTTAATTTGTGGAGAAGCCAACAGGCTTGAAATTTGAATCCCATTTGACACTTACCCTGCTGGTCTTCTCTTCAGTTTTTGACTTTGTGTCCAGAATTTGATTCTCCTCTTTCCCAAAAATATAGTAAATAAAAAAAAAACGTTTTTTATTACATAAAAATATATAATGTACCTTGTGTTTTAATTACGATTTTAAAAATGATCTTAAAACAAACATTTTATCAATGTTATAAATATTGTTTCGGACCCTATTTTAGGTCCTTTGGAATGACATGTTTCAGTACCGGCTTATTTCAACGTACCATTTTAGGGTGTTTTGGTGTTACCGCTATTTTATAATAAAAATATATGTATTATTAATTAAAAAAAACCATATAAATTATTAGGATTTTAAAGAAGTTATAAATACATATTTCAACTAATATATAATCTTTAAGCTCAAATGATAATAATAATAATAATAATAATAATAATAATAATAATAATAATAATAATAATAATAAGTATCAGTTCAATCATTTATTAAATATAATAAGAGTAATAATATGAAAAAAAAAATAGATGTTAATATTTTTAGGTGGAATAGTGGAAGAGTGTTAAGACTGGAACTTTCTATTTTTATTGCTAGTCTTGTGGGGCTCACAAAAACATAACAAAGGAAAAAAAATCAAATTTTAAAGAGAGGAGTATCACGTGGCTGGCAAAACAAACAAAAAATTTAAAATAAAAGACAAGCATTTGAGGAAGAGCAAGGAGGTTGACAAATAGTCAAATACATTATCATTTACCTGTACAGCACAGTGAGCACACAAATAAAAAAATGAAAGGGAGATTAGCAAGACCGAAACCCACCCGAAGAAAAAAACGAAGAAGAAGAAGGGTCCGAAACCTAGAAGAAGAAGAAGAAGAAGAAGAAGAAGAAGAAGAAGAAGAAGGAGGAGGAGGAGATAGGATATATATATATATATATATATATAAGCTTAAATTTGGTACCGGCCGAAATATGTATTTTGGCCGGAATGGCCAGAACACCCCGAAATTGGCCGAAATTTGACTCGAGGTGAAATGAGGGGCATTATGGTACCGATTCTCATGCCGGTATGAAGTATTTTGTCCATTCCGGCCGGAACGGAACGAAACTAATAACAATGCATTTTATTATGTCAATTGACCCCCACACACACAAAAAGGGAAGAAAATGGGCTTTTGCCCTTATTTTTTAAAATATTTAGTACAATGTCCCTGTTTTGAAATTATATAGGGATATATCTCTGTTTTGAAACTCAATTTTCTCAAAATCGAGTTTCAATGTAAAACTCGATTTTTAGAAAATCGAGAAATAGCCAAATCAAACTTAAAAAAAAAAATAATAATAATTTGTGAAACTCGAGTTCCTCTTGAAAATTTTGGAACTCGAGTTCCACTTGAAAATTTTTAAGGAACTCAAGTTCCATGAATTCGAGTTTCAAAACAGGAACATATCGTCATATAGTTTCAAAGTAGGGATATTGTGTTAAATATTTTAAAAAATAAGGGCAAAAACTCATTTTCTCCCATAACAAGGAAGTATTGAATATATTAATGGAAAAGTGACAGTATGCAATAGTGTTCACTGAGAGTAACAGTAGAGGAGATGCAAAAGTGACAGCATGCTAACGAGTGCCCTTAGGACATTGGTTAACAATTCATTGTTAAAAAATTAATTGTTTTTTTTCTTTTCCCATAAATACTTTCTTTATATGGGTTGTTAATCAATACCCAAAGGGCATTCGTTAGCATTTCCTTTTTACTATTTTTTTATTTTTGCTATTATTTATAGATCCCACTGCACTTTTTGGTAATATTCATAAATTTCATTGTACTATTTCAACTAATTTTTACCTTTATTTACATTATTTTCAACAAAAAATTTTTAATTTCAACAAATTAAGCAGATCCTAAACAGACTCTAAACTTTTTTTTTTTTTAATCTCAAAAGTGGATATCATTTTTCCCAATATTGGCATATTTTCTATTGACCATTATATATATATATATATATATATATATATATAAAAGAAAAACTTTTGGGCAAAGTACAACTTATTTCGCATAAGTTTGGTAAATTGTCATGTTTTGAGTTTAAAATTTATCATTTTAGTTTGTTAACTTTGACATCACTATTTCTTCCCTTTCATCTATTATTGTTTGAAAAATATCCTTATCCTCTTAAAATGATGTTGTTTCATATTATAAAAAATAAGAGAGTTAAAAATATTTTCCAAACAGAAATAGACAAAATGACTAAAATGACAATATTGTCATGGTAAATAAAACCCCATTTTTTAAATAGCAATTTTTAGAATTTTGAATGAAAATTGAGAGCAATCAAAATATGACATCGATATCCGTAACTTTATTGTCCCAAAGGGGCATGTGCGGTTGAACTTTAAACATGCATTTATTTTTCTTTTTAATATACACAACAAGACATTGGGTTTAATTTTTCTTTAGAAAGTGTGAACAACAATAAAGGATACTTTGAATGGTTTTTAAATCATATTTGGTAATTAGAACATCACAAGCCTTTTGTTACGAAAGATAATTTGAAGTTTTGAACCCTTGTTCAGTAGAGTTTGTGCAAAAAGTTGAACATTTTGCAATCTTTATACTATTCTTTCATGTCAACCTTCTTAAACAAATAAATAAACCTGATAAAAAAATATTTGTTTAATTATAAAGTACCCTCCGTTTTAAATCATCATTTCTGATACTGTGGTGCTTATTATCCCAATATTGAATTATAAATATAAGTAATTAATAATATGGATATATGCTTCTCGTGTACTAGTTGTCGACGGTCGGGGACGGCCAATGGACCAGTATACTATCAATTGTTTTGCTTGTAAATCTAACGGATTAGGCATTATATCAATCAAATAGCTCATTTTGTGTACCGAATCCCTCCCTTAAATGTTACCTTAGGTTTTGAGTAGAGTTTGTGGTGTATTTTTTTTTTTTTTTTGAGAAATTGTTTGTGGTGTATTTTTGTGTTATAATCTCATCCATTTTTCTTTATTCGTGGGTGTCGGTGTGTGTTTCTCAGAACATAAGGAAAAAAAAATGTCAATATAATTTCTTAGGAAATATTATGGTTCATAAAGCACGAACATGTAGAAGTGTACTGAGTCATAAAGCCCAAAAATATTCTGCGTCGTAAAGTCCAAAAGATTGTTGGAAATGAAGCTCGAAAAAGATTTTGAGTTATAAAACCCAAGAAAATTTAATGGGTTTTTAAGCCTAAAAATAATGGTGGGTCATAAAGCTATAAAAATGATGTAGGTTGTAATGCCCTAGAAGAATTACAGATCATAAGCCTCAAAGATTGTGGGTTCGTAAAGCCTTAAAGTCATAAAGTCCAATAGATTGTGGGTCGTAAATCTCAAATCTTGTAGAAGAAATCATTGGTCTGAAAAGACCATGCCATATAATGAAGAATGAAGTCTAAGCATCCTCCACAGGATAACGACATGAGAATAAAGTTTTTCAGTACTTCTTGTAGATAAAAGATTAAGTTTATGGCTTGAGGCTTGCAATTTTTTTTGAAACTGAAACCAAACTTCATTAATGAATATGAGTAAGATCAAAATACAAAGCTTCTACAGCAAGGGGAGGAGAATCTTCAATCCAAAAAACATCTTTCTGAATATGTCCATAAATTATTATACCTACTAAGGAATAATTATTACAACCTTTTAGAAAAGAATAATTTTTCCTCATTTTAAAGAATACATATTTATAAGAAATGACTATTCTCTGTAATTAAAACATAATTAAACTACTGAATAGCTAAACTATTAGAATAATTATTACATTACAATATCTATTACAGTCTATCAAACGTACTATAAGTCTAACTAGTACAAAACTAAACTAAAGTAATAGAAAAATATATACTTTTTTGTGCTCCTTAGGATCTCTCTCTCTCTCTCTCTCTCTCTCTCTCTCTCTCTCTCTCTCTCTCTCTCTCTCTCTCTCTCTCTCTCTCTCTCTCTCTCTCTCAAGTTGTAAATGTGTAATTATAAATATTCTAGCTATGACTTATTAACATGGAAGATTTTATTATCATTACTGTAAATAATTTTAGTCATGCATAAAACTATCATAATTGGAAAACATATGGAAAGTAGACAAGGAAAAATGAGCTAGATTCACTAAATCGACTTGAACTCAAACAAAAAACAAATTAACCCATGACTTGACTCATTTTTTTGTAGGCCAACCTGACCTAGCTAACCTGTGACCCGACTTGTTTTTCAAAACTTTTTTAAAGGTAAAAAAAGAATTAAAATGTATGATATAGTTGGTTTACTTGTTTATTATAATCTTTACACTCCACAACCCAATTAACAAATATAACACACACGATTTTTTTTTCCTAAAAAAATCAAAATTTTAAAACATTTTTTGGATGACATCATTAAAAAAAAAGGATAATTATACTTTACCTATTTGTAGTTTGCCTCTAGTTTGACTTGGCTACTCATGGTTTAATTTTGATACTTTATCTACTTGTGATTCTCTCTGTTATTAATCCATAACCCACCTCTTCTTCAGTCGTTGTTCTAACACATAATATGTCAAAAACAAAAGTCCAAACAGATCAAAACACTCCTCACTCCCAAAACTCACTCCCATTCAACTTGCTCATCAAACTAAGATCCTAGATGCTACATTGTAATGTGCTTGAGATAACTGGTTTTGATCGTGCAAGCAAACCAAGCCAAGGAAGAAGGAGACATAGTTGCTCCTTTGTTCAGCTGTTGCAGGTAGATGCTTTTAATTTTTGAAACCTAGGTTGAAGGACAAACATGGGAGATCAGGAATTGGGCTACTTGAAGGACAAACATGGGAGATTAGGAATTGGGCTAATTAGAGATAACATGAAAAGATGGTTTTTTTTTATTTTTTTGGTCCATTATCTTTTCTTCTGTAAGTGGGTCACTACCCTAACATTGATGTGCGTTACCTGTGGTTTTCCTCGATCTTGGAAACAGGGTCTCCACAATTTGACTGTTGAGTGAGTAATATTGTAGGACCTCTTGGACCCACAGCTCTCTGGTGATTGAAATACATCCACTGTGGGCTGAGGACAGTGAAACCTTGTTATCAAACAATGAAGCAAACTACCGGTTCACAATGTGATGTGAAAGACAGTTATCAAGCTTCTCCTTCGTGTTTCCTCTACCAAATGCAGAAATCGTGTGAAGTGCTTATGGCAAATGTTGTAACCATTTTTTTTATAAGGTTGCAACAGCCCATTTTGTTCTTTGTATATCATCTTCTTTATTAAAGACAACAAAAAATGTTGGTGCAAAGCATTATATACGATGGTTCCATTGTTGCAGTAATTTTGTTGTCTATTTTTATTTGAAGTCATTTCTATATGCATTAAGATGGATCAAACTCTACGAAGTCGTTTCCATTTTTTTTTTGGTTTAGAGAAGTCTTCTATTATTGCCTCGCTCAATGGTGTGTGATATGAACATCTATGTGAAAAACTGTCTTCTATTATCTTCCATTTTGATTAATTTTTGGGCCTTCCTCTTATGGATCCTGGCTGTATTGAGAGCCTTTTTGTCCTCTTGAAATTTCTGGGCTCACTGCAAATTTTTAATTTCCTTTTCACCTCAAACGCTACCCACAACCTACATAGATTTGCTTTTAAATCGTCCTTACAACAACCCAATTTTGAAAAAAAAATTTAAAACCCTAGGTTTCAAAAAATCAGATGAACAGAGCATATGAAAGTAAAAAACCAAAACTTGAAACTCACCCATGCAACAGATGAACCTAGAATCAAGAGAAAACAAACGGATCAAATACAAAAAATCAAAAATATAATTATTGCACAATGAACTCACCCAAGCAACAAATGAACCCAGAATCAAAGCTCCTTCTTCTTCGGGTTACTTGCACGATCAAAGCGCATTGCATTGTAGCATCTAGGATCTTAGTTTGGTGAGCAAGTTGGATGGGAGTGAGTTTTGAGAGTGAGGAGTGTTTTGATCTATTCCTTTTGTTTTTGACATATTATGTGTTAGAGTAATGGCTGAATGAGAGGTGGGTTACGGAATAATAACGGAGAGAATCACAGGTGGGTAAAGTGTCAAAATTGAAATCATGGGTAAGCAAGTCAAATTACAGGCAAACAACAGGTAGGTAAAATGTAATTATCCAAAAAAAAAACATGTATTTATATTTAATTTCATTCAAATACAATAGCCTCAAGAAAATAATTGAGGTTTTTACCTAGTTGCATGCAAGCAAATTGATGATTGCATGCAATTAGTAAAGATTAAGGCATTCTTCTTGCTTGAATAATGCGATAAATAAAGATTTTTTAGCTATCAAATGACAAATTACATACCCAAATAATCTAGTTGCATTATACTTTAAAACATATATTTGAAAATATAGACATGTATGAGAAGAATTCATAAGTGTGAGAAGAGTGAAGCCGAAGTATATCAATGAAATTGGCATTAATTATGCATGCCTAGGCCTACTTTTTAATAGTCCATAGCCAAAATAATAGGATTTTAAAATAAAATGTGATATTTTTCTAGAGTGTATATTACTTAATAATAACATGATATTTATAAAAGAAACCATTTATAAATAAGTAAATAATCTAATTTTGATGTATATTCCTAAATTGAAAATTAGTGCCAACCACAATTCATCTAAAATTAAGCACAACTATTAGTTTATTTTTGAAGATATTAGATTATGAAATTAGTTTTCAAGATTTTAATTTTTTTTTATATGATGATATGTGGTATAATTTGTTTGAGTCTATTAGCCAACACTTTTGAAAATTATTTGTACAAGACATTACAAAGGCTAATGGGTTGACATTCTAAAATAAGTTTGGTATTTTTGAACTTGGAAATGAGTGTGAAAAATGTGTGATTTAGATGAGGGGAAAGGGAATCCAATTAAATAGGTAAGAACAGATTGTGTACATCGTGGCCAACAGTTTGCCAATAATTCTGTAAAAAGAAAGTGGCATACTATCAAGATGAGTTGCTTTCAGAGGGGCCATTTGTTTAAAAGCAACTTGAACTTCCCATTCCATAAATTCAGCAGAGAAATTTATGTTCATATCCTTGGTGATCACACTATGAATTGAAATAAGAGTATTATCTTATTGACCTGGATTTGATGAAGTGAATAAATCTTGTTGAAAATTTATCAAAGAATCAACTACATCTTTAGGATGGGAACAACATTGTCTTGCTACATTCTAAATCTCAGTTATGTGATGAATGTTGCACAGATGTGAAAATATTTGGAATTTTTGTCACCATCAGTCACCTTTAAAGTATTATATCTCGAAACTACATATGAGTTTCCTTATCTAGGAGCTCATTGAATTCCAACCTGAGCTCTCTAACCTAAAAATTAGATCCTAATATAATTGATTCTCTCTCTACTTGAACTAACTGTTTACATTTATCTTCCATTTTTAGACAAACATTTCCAAAACATTTGCGACTCCATCTTCTCAAGCTTTACCACACTTAAAACTTTGTGAATAGTTCAAACCTTAAGGTCTATCCCTTTAAGTGAATTCCATAGGTTCAACCATTTCATTGTATTCCTTATTTGAAAGCCACATTTCTTCAAACTAGAAGGGTTTTGAAAACTTAACAAGTTCAAATCTGATAGAAACAATCCACAAAGGAGAGTGATCTGAGGAACTACAGTTTGAGTGATAAACTCATGTCCTTGCAAACTTGAGAAACCGTTCGTATGTAGTTAGACTTCTATCTAATCTTTCCCATACCAAGTGACCATCTGCATAATGCTTTTGCCAAGTAAACTGGGAACCCATGTAACCAAGATCTTAAAAACCACATTCATCAATTGCATAACGAAAAATTTGCATTTGGTTGTGACTACGATTGCTACCCACTTTCTTCTTAGAACTCTTCATTAGCTCATTAAAATCCATAGGACATAGCCATAAGAGACTCAAATGATTATTTTTTGAGTTGACAAATTAATTCCCAAGAATCATGTCACTTACTTGTATTGAGTCCCCCAATAGAAACTAGTAAACCTTCATACTTCTTTTGAATTCTTATTAATGATAAAATCAATATAATTTTTGGAATAGGTTTTGATAGTGACATTAATTGAATCCCTTTAATACATAATCAATCCTCCACCTTTATGAACTCATGGAAGAAGGAACATATTTTCAAATATCAAACCTTTTTTAGTCTTGTATCATTTGCCCATGTTTTGGCTATTAGCACAACAAAGAGATCTTTTCCCACACCAAATATATAAGTTCTTTTCTTATACGTAGGTTCTCAAGCCCACGATAGTTCCATACTAAGAAACTCATTGGGATTGGTGGGGCTGGATCTTAACCTTTGCCATATAATCAAAGATCTCATTGTTACTCTTTAAAACTTGTGATTTCTTGCTAGGTAAATCCAAATAAATTTCACCCTTTACACCACTTCTCTTACTAATAGTCTGGCCTTACATAATAAAATCTACAAAGAATCCTAATCAAGTTCACTTTTTCTATTTCCTCGAATTAGAAAGAAACAGTAAACTAGGATAAGGATTTTAATCAGGATTATTATTGGGAAGTGACTACACCAAATCATAACTCTCTCTATCCTCACAAGCAGTAACTGTTAAGTATATGTGATTAACTCTAGAAGGAAATCGCATTAACTTAGAACTCTCCTTAGTTGCATGATTATCTTCTCCCAAACTCAAATGAAAAGGTTTTGCATGGATAGGAAGGGAGGCTATATAATCTCCACCTGGGATATCCTCCATCTCACTCAATTCCACTGGCTTGCCAAACTTAGTCAAGCCTTTATCAATCTGTTGGATTTGAAGATTAAGATTGGATTGGATATTGGACTCCCAAAAATTAGACAAGAGAATAATGTCTGATTGTAATGAAAGATTATCACCAAGGGAAGGAGGGAAAGTTTTCCCCCCATTGTCCAAACTTTCCGTATTGTAAAATTTAAAAAATGTGATCTTAAACAACTGAAATCATGTTATCAGCTGGTGGTTCTGAAACTCCTACTAGTGGAGATGGATTATGTATAGATTTGATGACCTTCGAAACTCAAACCCCATTCTTCTTATCAAGACCCTGAACAATAATGAATGTCCTTCTACTTAGATTAAATATGGAGTATTGTTATGAATATCATTCCATTTTGGCCGAAATGACCAAAAAATACCATTTCGGAATGCAAACCGGAACAAGAAACCCACTTGTTTCACCTCGGATTAAATTTTGGGTCATTCCAGTCAATTTTGGCCATTTCGGCCTATTTGATAAATTATAGCCAAAATTAAAGTTTCAACTGGTATGAAGTTTGCCTCTCTCTTTGCATTTTTTTTTTTTTTTTTTGGGGTCAAAATTTACATTAACTCCGCTAGCAAGTGATTCATGAGGGAAAAAAGAAGATGAAAAAGAAAAGGAAAAAAATTTATAGGCACAATAGAGGAAGCTTAAGTTTTAGCCATTGATGATGCCATTTGAAACTTTCTTCCCTGCTTCTGAAACTTTCCAAGAGAGAAAGTGATGACCACTAAGACTTGAACTTATTTTAACCAAAACAAATAGAAAGCCTTTTGACTTTGAAGCATTTTGTGTGGATGTTGTGCTGCCAACACATTCTTAAAACTTGAACACTTTCGGTTTAAGTTAATATTTGTAACCTTTATTTATTAGACTTCTTGGTTAAGGAAAAAAAATCCTATGGGAATATGATATAATAATGGGTTTAAAACTTCTAATATCAAACTATCAAACCTTTTTTTAAGTAAAAAACCATACTAGACTATATAAAAATATATGCCCTAAAAAAAAGACTAAATATATAAATATATATATATATATATATATATTTTTGAAAAGACTTTAATTAACTTTAAAAAAAAAAAAAAAAACTCAAATTCAATATGTGAATTCTTATATGCATATATAGATATATTTT
The DNA here is from genome assembly GCA_032878915.1 of Castanopsis chinensis. Lineage (NCBI taxonomy): Eukaryota > Viridiplantae > Streptophyta > Magnoliopsida > Fagales > Fagaceae > Castanopsis > Castanopsis chinensis. The sequence continues at coordinate 30,726,683 of JAVQMG010000122.1, read as the reverse complement.
TGTATGGGTAAACTACATATTTGATCTCTATTATTTACACCATATATCAATTTGGTCTCTAACCTTTCAATTGTGTCAATTTGGTCCCTAATCTTTCAGTGTCGTGCCAATATAGTCCCTATTGTTATATCTTAGATAAAAATTACTGACATGACAAACAGCCAAAATAAAATTTTAGTTTATCCTCACATCAATGGAAGCTAATTTTTTATTTTGGCCATTAGATACATCATCAATTTTCATCCAAAAGATAACTGCACGGACTAAATTGACACAATATTGAAAGGTTAAAGACCTAATTGAGACAATTAAAAAGTTAGGGATCAAATTGAAATATGGTGCATAGGATAAGGACCAAAAACATAGTTTACCCATTTTTGTATCAAATATTATAGCAAATCCAAAACAATACACCGGTATTGACCAGAACTAAAATATTTCGTTCCAATAACAAATCTGGAATGGTTTCTGAAACAGGATTCAAAACATTGATAAGGAGCACAAAACCAAGCTCCATATCCCAATGTTTCCACCTTTAGAGTACCTTTACTTGCTATCTATAAATCACAATCTTTATCATCGTGAGACACCATACCACACCAATAACAAAAGTTTGAGAGTTTTTTGTATTGAAAAGATACTTAAACTTCTAAATCTTGATCTAGTAGCACCTTATGACCTCTACATAGGGGTTTAGAAACATAAATTCTTACTCTCACTCTCATGAAATCCCCACCAACTAGGTCTAGGTTATGTTGAATATGGAGTACTATCTCTATTGGCTTAGTTCTTTTGTTGTCTCAATATTCAACCTATTCACAAGTTAGCCATGATTTTGCATCCAAAGAACTATTTTGTTTAAATTGAGGCTTTGAACATGACTTACATCATCATAACATTGAAGTAAAACCAAATGCTTGTTGAAACTCTATGGTTCATTCATCAAAACATGCTCTACATCAATTTCCAACTTGAGCACAAAAAGAATAACATGATTACCTACCTCATGAATCTAAAAATCCCTCCTTAATCTCCATAATGGTTTGAAAGTTCTCCTAATAGCTTCAATATTGATGTAGACACCTCATTTGGTACATTAGCTTTGAGTGATTAGAAAGCTTGCTTGGCCATGTTTGACTGATTAGAAAGCATGCTGAGTTATTTAGATCAAATTTTGATTGGTGCTTGATTGTTGTGTTTTTGGGCAAGGTTGCGTACGTAGGCTCATGCTTGTGTATGCATTCTCTTGATCCTGTGTACAAAGGCTTCTGCATGCGTACACAGGCTCAAACCCAGAAATCCAGATTTATGCTCCTCACGTTTTATTCTTTTTAAATGTATGATTATCTTTTGTTTAGTTTTATCTCTCACATGTTTTAGGTTTTAGGTCAGTGGTATAACATGTTTCAATCAATTTTGCTTAGATTATATGATTAGGGTTTTATGCTTGATGAATAAAATGAACATGCACATAAACAGGAACATGTATTAATGCATTAGTGCTGTGGTAGTGAGATAGGTAAGGTAAGTCATGCATAATCGCATGTACATGCATTTGATTAGGTTGTTTAATTTGAGTTAATGGATGAATGTGATGAACATGCTTGTTTAGTGCTATGATGCCATGCTTCAAATTACTTGATGCTTTGTAAGGATGTTCTTGCCTTAATATACTTGCTTTGAGATGTATGATATTTGATAACATGTTTAGATGAATGCTAGATTTGGGAATGATGCACCGTGTTGTTTGTTTAGATGTGTGTGTGTGTGTGTGTGTGTGTGTGTGTGTGTGTGTGTGTGTGTGTGTGTGAGTTTAGAATAGCCTATTAGAAAACCCTTTGATGGGACTAGGATTTTGAATATAATGAGTGAAGGCCAACCTATGAGTCAGGTAGGGTTGGGTGCCTAACATCTTCCTATCACCATGCCTAAACTCTAGATACGTGCTCTACTAAGATCAATCCTTCACAAAAGGGTGATATATACATGGTTGTTAGACCTAATCTAGGTGCTAACTCCATTTACACCCTCTAACCGGTCCACCTAGGCTGAGACGTACTTTCTACGAGCAAACCACTGATCGCAAGTACTTGCACCCACAATTGAGGGAACATTTTTGTTAAGAATTTTACTGCTAAGAAAATCTCTAATCAAACTTTATTCTTATTGAGTTTGATATTGACTCCTTTTCACTTTGTGAGGGAGAATTTATTCTCGTCATTCAATATCGAATCCATAATCTAATAGAAAAGAAAAGAGAGAGAAAACAAGTTATTTAACCTTGAAAAATAAAACCACAATGCCCTACCAATAACAACAAAGACAGCTCTATATTGATGTCAGGGTGGTTACAAGACCACCTTGACTTGGAAAATAATGAATTTTAATATATATATATATATATATATATAAAATGGCCCCCGAACTATATATATATATATATATATATATATATATATTGTTCGGGGGCCATTTTTTGGAGCTCGGCCACGTGTGGTCCTTTGAAGGAGTGACCTTGCTAGACTCAGGTTTGTTTGGGGAATTGCGTCCAGAACTCAACATTGGGCCACGTGGTCCAACGGCTATCGGCGTACTTTTATGCCTATAAAACCATTAAAGCTAAAGTCTAAGAATCACGATAATGGTTGAATAAATATGTAATATGTGTTTGATATAATAGCTTTGATTAGTAGTTGTAATAGTAGTTGAAATAAAGTCATTTGAATTTAAAGGTGAAGTAACCATGTAGCCAATGATGTAAATTTAAAGATATGGAAGCAGAGCTACTTATCTTTGTATGGTTTGTAGCCCCATTTGTATAGCGTCAGTGAGCTGATAAGATTCCAGCAAAATGACTCCAGCGGTAGAGAGGCAGTTTACCATGATAACTTCAAGATTGAAGGGGAAAAATGAGTGCAATTGGAGAGAGAGAGAGTGTATGCCCAGCTATGTGTAGGGGCTAGTTAAGTTTGCCCCTCTTATCACACACTTAAATGAGTTTTCTCATTGACAATGTTTTTTTAGTTATTATGAAGTTATGAATAGTGTTGTCTTCCATGAGAAGGGTTTTTGTATGGAGTATTTGTGCCTTCTAAGAGAAGGGCTTTATGCAAGATGGATTTGTTCCTTTCATAAGAAGGGCTTTGATATGAGATCTTGGTGTTTTCTAAGAAAAGGGCTTTAGCATTAGAAGTTTATGCCTCCCATGAGAAGGGCTTTTGATATGAGTGTTTGATGTCTCTTGAGAAGCATAGAGGTGGTAAAAGATATAGATGTTTTGTGGAATGTAGTATTTGCAATATGTATGAGATATGGAAGTATGAGAGATATGGAGGTTAAAAATAGTAAAAATATGAGATTATAACCGCTAAAGAAGTTGTAGAGATTACTTTCCAAAAAGAAAGATTTTGTAAGAGAAGAGTATATAGATGTGTTTAGGTATTTAGAGGTAGGAGCAGTAAGATATGTGTATTTTCTGAATATGGAGAGAGAGAGAATAAGTGTAAGAGGGGTAATAGTACTGTAGTGTGTTTAGCAATGTTGCTGGAATTTATTGCTGGGATTTTTTACTAAAGGATGGATAAGGGTTTATGAAGACATTTTTTGAGCTAAAGGTTGAAGAGTTTAGTTCCTCATTTAGAGACCAAAAACTTAGAAGCTCAAAACTTCATTAAAAGCTTAAGAATATTATTAGAGGGAGAGAGAATAGAAAAGTTTTATGAGAGAGTTGTTCTTCCCCATTGGTATCCCCTTTGAGGTGTTGATGGGGGGTTCTGTTTATAGCTGAGTTTAAGGGAGTATTTTAGCAAATAATTTCAGCCAAATCTATCCCAAACAACAATGAATCTTTAGAAAATTCATCCTAGGATTTGGCCACAAATGGTATGTTTAGTTTTAAGATGTTCTTGCTGTTTTGGGTAGGAGCTGCTGGGGAAAGAGAAGCAGAAAAGGAAAATACTTTAGCAAGAAAGAAATAGTTAGTTTAGTTAGTTTTGGTTTTTAGCTAAATGAGAAAAATTAGTAATGTTAAAGTTGCTGGGTCAGCTGTTTCAACTATTTTGAAAAGGCTGTCACAGCTGTTAGGAAAAGCTGTCATAGCTGTCAAAAGACAGCTGTTGCTTGGGGCACAGGCTGCTAGAAAGGACATTTAGCATTTATTTCATGGATTTGGCTGAAAATGGTAAGATCTCTTTTAAGGGTATCTTGCTATTTTGGGTATAGCAGTTGGTTGCTGAGATTTCAGCATTAAATGGCTGATAATATTACTTCCAGCCAGGTGTCAAGTGCTGAATACACTACTAGGGTTCTGCTGGAAATGTTTCCTTTTTTGGGTGTTTGTGTTTTTGGTCCAAGGTTCTATTACAATACATATTTAGTAAATAATAGAATGATTGGTTTATAGTTAATAAAGCTTTAGAGATTTAGCTAAGGCCTCATTGTGTTGTGACTTAATCTTAGTGAGGAAGAAGAGCATTTAGTGCTCTGCTCTAGCAGCTAACAGAGAGATATTTGGTTTGATTGTGGCAGACAGTAGCTGGGTAATAGAGATACCATGAGTATTCTATATCTTTGGAATACCATGAGTATTCTATATATTTGGAGCTTAAAGATAACCAATCAGATTAGGTCATGTGTTTGAGTTAGATTTTAGTTGAAAGTAGTAATGTAGTTTATATAGAATAATATAATGAAGTTTCTAAATTCATATAGCAACAGCCGGAGATTGAATGAATAGTTATTTGTTCAGCATTTAGATGGTTGGAGATATTGAGTATTTGTCATATGATGAATATTAGGTTTTAGGAAAAGTGCAATGATGAATTTTATCATTTTAAGTGCTATGTGATAAGAGATGCTTATCATATGTTACCCGCTATACACGGACTCGTCAGAGCTCAAGAGTTGAAGAAAACACGCTAAGCAACACATTTCTTTTGTCAACTTTAAACCGCTGGAGCTTTACTAAACATACCTCTTGGCCCTCCAAACCATGACTCCCAAAGTTTTCCTAAAGAGACTCATAATCTTGGATCATAAGCCAAAGATGAGATGATGTACCTTGGGTTTTGTTATCGTTTTGTGAATATGGGCTTTTGTTGAATAAGCCGTTTTCCATGAATATGAGAAAGGTAATATGGGCCATGAATAAGCCGCTTTATATTACTTATAATTATTAAACATTTTCAAATAAATAGCCTATAAAAATAGGAGTTGGCCCCCCAAACAAAAATTTATATTTCCGCCCTGTCTAGACCCAATATAAATAAATTTTGGATAGTTCGGCAACGAAATTTTGTAAATTAGAGCTACAACTTCACTTTATATTTTTTTTACTATAGCTAGAATCTATGAAATATATAATAAAGAAAAAATTGCTTACCTTTCTTTTCTTTCTATTTTTCTCCGTTTATTCTTATGATAAGAACTAACTAGAGTTTCAAAAGTTTGTAAAGTTTTTTTTTGAGAAAGCAAAGGTTTGTAAAGTGCTTACCCTTTTTTTCCCTTGATTATATATTCTTATGCTTTTCACGATCCAAATATGGAATGGAGAATTATCTTGACATAGTTTGTAATGTGCTTACCTCTTTTTTTTTTTTTTTTTTTTTTTTTTTTATTAGTATATTCTTCTGCTTTTCACGAGCCAAATTTCGAATAGAGAATTATATTGAAAATTTAAATTCAAAACTAGAACTCTTGAGAATTATCTTGTAAACTATTACATATTTTATTCACTGTCAAAAAAACACATGGCTATTCCTATATGAGGAATTGTGATGGACACATGACATTTTTAATCCTTCCGAACTGTTAGCATGTAATTTATAAATGAAATGGTAATGGACTACATCTCACTTCAGAATTATATATATAATTCTAGAATTTTTTGTTTGTGGGATAAATTTTGATACAAATATAGTAGTCATAAGTCAAAATAAATCATCACAGACTTGCGTAAATGCACATATACATATAATATAAGCATAAATATTTTGATACGAAAGTATGTCATAATTTATAAATATATTGTATATAAAATTAACAACTTTTACATATGTATATTCGCGAGAAATTTTTTTAGGGGAACATATTATCTTTTAAACTCCAATTAGTATATAAAAACTATCTAGTTCTATATTAAACATGTAAAAAAACGAATTTAAAAAAACAAAAACTATTTTTTTTATATAATTAATAGACCAATTGACAAGTTTTACTGGTTTTTAAGAGTATTATTAGACTAACTCAAACATTTGGGGAGGCGGACTTTTATTTTTGTAGCTAAATATTTAAAGCCTTTCTATAGCTCCGCATGGCTGTTCTCTCTTTTTTTTTTATTATTATTTTTGATGAACTCTTTGCTGATTCATCAAAGTTACTGTTGCATACTGGATAACTTTTACACATTAATTAATACTCCGTATGCAATACTTTTTTATTTTATGAATGTTAATATATATATATATATATATATATATATTTTTTTTTTTTGAGAAGAAAGAATCATGAATTATTTTTTATTTTTTATTTTTTTTTGCAGAATGAAAGAATCATGAATGTTTGATAGGTAATACTTATATCAACTTAATAGAATAGTGCCAGTTTCCAAAAGTAGGATAAAAGCCCAACGCAGTATTTTTATTATTATTATTATTATTATTATTATTTTTTTTTAGGAAATTTGATCAACATTTTGAAATTTTCGATGCTTTAAAAAAGAAATATATTTTTTGTTAGCCTTTTGCCAATTGGGCACGTGTTCCTATGCCTGGAAACAACAGCAACCACGCCAGTTGAAGCGCGTGCACCGACGCCCTATCAGGAGAATATTTTATGACTAATGCAAGACTCAATAAATAAATTAACCATCCACTAAGATAAATAAAATAAGGATTTTGCAAGGGCATTCATTAATGAAATACTTTAAAAAAATTTAAGTAAAAATATTTTTTGATAATTTTTCTATTTTCTATAAAAATTATATCTAAAACTTTCTAAAATAGTTTATTAAGTTAGGTTTTATTAATATATATGCCCTTAGAGCATATATTTGTAAAACATTTCAAGAAATTTTTAATGGAGATACAAAAAAGGTGATTCAATTTTTTGACAGTTTTTTTTTTAATTTTTTATAAAATTTTTTTTAAAATGAATGATTAATATGTGTCCTAAGAGCATACATTAACTGAACCCAGTCAACAAATATCTTAAGGACACATGTTAACTGAATCCATTAAATTAAAAGAAAAATATACACTTTTTCAATCTTAATTTATCACCTAATGTGCAATGTCCTTCGGACAATAATTATATTGATATCCTAATTTGAGATAATAATGCCAATGTTAATGTACCCTTTAAAGTATGACATTCACTTTTGCTGGACTGTTCTACTATGTAGTTTGATATTATTTTACTACGTAGTTGGGATATTATTTTCTAGCCATTTATAATGTTTATATTACCCCATACAAGCTAATAAATGACAATGAATTTCAAGCCATATGTAACACATATGGTAGACGGTATGAAAATGCACACTTGCTTCCCTAATTTATTACCTTTAAGATGAGGTGCAAAATGTTATACGGGTAATAATTTAAGGGTAAGTGTACATTTTCAGAGTTTAGATGCCAAGTATTATGCAAGTAATAGTTTAAGGAGTAAATGTGCATTCTCATAGTTTATGGGGTAAAATGTAATTTCCCTGTTAAAATCTAACTCACACCCACCTCAGCAAAACTAGTGGAACTACCTTCTCTTTTCAATTACTCAAAAACTATTTTATTTTTCTCCTCATTGTCCCTTGCAACTTTGATTGCCACATGTTCTACCACCATTGAAAAATCCTCACCATCAAACAATAATAATTTATCACATATACATTTTTATCTTTCTAAATTAGAAATAGTATAGATTCAAGGCATCCACGCATCATGTCAAAAGCTTAAAGGCATCTAAAAATAGAAAGTGAACTTAATGACATTTAGATTCAAGTGCATCGTATTAGGAGAAGGAGGTGATGGATGATCATGAGAAGGATGTCAACAACTGCGAGACTTTGGTCTGTCAAGACACTGATTAGTTGCGTTCATTGGGGGCTGCTACCCGCCACAATTCAACAACAAAGTAGTACGATGAGAAAATATATGAAGGGAATCAGAGAGAAGAGAGATGACTTGGTGGTTATTATAGTTGTAATTATAATTATAATTATCCATATCACTGTCAGAATCAGAATTTGTTTCATAATCCATATATCATTTAACCAAATATTGTCTATATCTCTCATGCTATAACCTTCATCATAATCTATATCATCATAGTCCATGTCCCTAATTAGTTTGTGCCTAACCTAAGTGTGAACAAATGATGATATGATAAATGTATTTATTCTATTTCCAAGCAATTAATGGTTATTGGCAGAACTATTACTAACCACTGGCATCCTTGCTCTCAGGACCACCTCCTCGGGAAACTCGATTGCGGGACCAACCAAACACACGCCTATCCGTCGGAGCACAGAAGTAATATGGAAGCATAAACAATGATAAAATAGATGATAAAGAAGAAAATAGCAAAATAGATATATTCAAAATAAGGTTAAAACGGAATATGGAATATGAAAACAAAAACTAGTAAAATCTTACTTGAATAAAACTTTTGTCTTTGATTAAAACTGAAAACTTCTGTCTTTGATATAAGCTTGAAAATAAAATACTATCTGAAAAGTTACAAGATTACAAAATCTATCTGAAAAGAAGGTTACAAGATTACAAGAGGGGAAGGAGTACAAGAGTCTTTTTGAGGGAGAGGGAAGGCTATTACAAAAGCTTTAAGTCTCAAAAATTTTATACTTCCTGAAATTTAGGCTTGCTTCTGTCTTTGGATTCTGTCTCTTTTATAGATGAAGAGAACCATGGTAAGTCTTGAAAAATAACATGATTTAGTGGAATTAACTCAAGTTAAACTGTCGGTAGAAGCTTATCTTTACTACTATTGATGAGCAGTAATCTGTCTGAGAATCTATCAAGTCTCTTTTTTATGCATGCTGCTAAACAGTAGTGATAAATATCAGTCTGTCTGTCTGGACTGTCACTATCTTGGATAAATATCTGTCTGTCTATATGTATCTGTCTTGGACTATGCTGGAATTTGTTAGTACACATGCTAATAAATAGTGATCTGTCATGGATTTGCCATGACTCTGTCATTCTATCATAGTGATTTGTCATGATGCTGTCGTTTTATCATATATCATATATTGTAGGGATCCTAAAAGTCTTGAAATAGTTCTGGATGAATCCTATTATTTGGAGATGAGGATTCCATTACTGTATCATCTTCATCCTTCGAAATTTGTGATGCAGCTTCAAGTAACTGTTTTTTAAGCTGTTTTCTATCTGAGACAGAGGTGAGTTGGCACTGAACTTGACCTTTTATTAGAAGAAAATGAGAACCTTGGAAGAAGAGGATTTTTTTTTTTCTGTAATTCTTGGCAGATATGATCAAAATTAAACTTATTCCACCACTTTAATGAAAACTTTTTGGTAAGCATAGGAAAAGGATACTGAGGATGTTTTTCTATCTTGTATTCCCATCTGATAATCCACAGAAGGTCTGGAAACCTGTAAAAGAACTGTTGAAGATGTGAAAAATCCTTTAGATGAGGAATGCCTAGTTCTTTCTTGAAAGTCTCATAGGCTTGTAGGAGATTAAGAGGGAGAATCCTGGCTTCGGGACCATAAGAATTCCACCAGTCAATGAACCATCTTGGTATCATTATATCTTTCTTTCTATACATATCAAATTAGGAGAACCAAGTGTGTCTATAAATATTATCTTGGAGTAGCAGGAACCTATCCCAGGCTTCCATATAGTCATAGTAATTATAAAACTGGGGTTCAAATAGTACTGAAAAGTTCCTAGTAATCCAAGGTTGTGCTTTCCATAAAGAGGGTGAGGATTTGTTTTATGACTACTTTAGAGTAGTCAATTCTTTTGGGGGTCTTGGGAGTAGGGCATATGTGTTAGTAGTATTGAGTCTGTATCCACTAGAATATGCTCATAAAATGTTTGGGTTTTTAAGATTTCTGTCTCAGGATGTTCCCATCCCGGGGGTATAAGCTACCTGACTAGAGAAAGGGTATTTGTTATGTGCTGGTATTTTAGTTCAATCCATAAAATAAAATTCCAGGAGTCTTTTGGGAGTTCAATACTTTGATCTTCTTTCAGTGCTGGGGCTTTATGAGAGGTAGAGGATGAGGATTTGTATTTTGGTTGACTAGGATATCTTATCCATTGTAATGCTTTATTTAAATGTTTATAATTTATAACTAATCTTGGAACTCCTCGTTCCAATTCTGCCTGTTTATGGACATAAAAAGCAGCACAGCTCTAAGGCGACTTGTTTTTCCAAATTAAACCTTTATTCAAAAGGTCTTCAATTTCTTTCTTACAGTGTTCTAATAATTCAGTATTCATTTGTATTGGTCTAGCTTTGGTAGGTATCTGTCTTTCGTTAAATTTTTTTTCATAAGGTAGTTCTACTATATGTCGGTGCCTATGCCAAAAAGCAGTAGGAAGATTAGAAAAAATTTCTGCCTCATCCTGCTGTCTAAACAATTATTTTATAATTTAGTATGGGGTCTGTTAATTGATCAACAATTCTTTCATATATTATTTCTGATTTTAAAGATTCCAATTGTCTATTTTTCCTGTCAATTCTTCCTTTATCAATTTCTTTTATTATAGAAATATAAGTGAGTGAATAAATTTCTTTCGGGATAGGCAGTAAAATGAATTTAAAAAGTATGTCTTTTCCTAGCACATTAGTTTTTATGCCTTCTTCTGTTGTTAAAAAGGGGTAAAGTAAAGCCATAAAAGGATTACCTAAAATGATTTTAGAAGAGAGGTCTTTAATTAAAACAAAAACAGTTTCAAAACATATTCCGTCATTACCTATGTGAACCTTAGGTATTTTGTAATTAATTATGAGCTTTTCTCCATTGGCTTGAGTTAGTCTTTTAGATGATTTTTTGTAATACTTTAAAGGTATTAGTTCTTCTTGTATACAATTCATGTCAGCACCTGAGTCTATTAAAGCAACTTCTGTCCAAGAGAAGTCTTTATTAATTATTAAAGTGACTTTTGTATGCCATTTTTTAAAAATTACTCTATCAATTAAACTCAAGAAATTCTGTCTATTGCTATCATCTATTTCCAATAAAATGGGGTCTATCATGGGTTTAGAAATTTCTTTTAAATTCATTATTTCTGTATTATTTTGTTCATCTATGTCTGTGGACTTATCTTCTTTAATTTCTTGCTTTATTATTTTTGCTTTTGTCATTAAGTCTTGTAGAGTTACTGGTTTTATTTTGGTTTTATCTTGTTTCATTTTTATCTTTTATTTTTTATCTTTTTCTTCTTTTCTACAATCCGTAACATGGTGTCCATATTTACTACACCTAATACAAGCAATAGGTACATCTATAGAATCTTTTAATTTTAGTAAATATTCTTTCTTATCTTTTAAATGATTAGGTAGATTATCTATTAATTTCATTATTATGTCTTTTTGCTTTCTTTTTCTTTTATTAACTTTAAGTGGGTTGGTTGATTTTAATTTTTCCTTTTTCATTACCTGATCTATTTCTTTTTGCTTAACATTAAATATTTAAATTAATTTATTTATTATGTCTTTCTGAAACTCTAATTTACTAATTTGTTTAACAATTTTATTATGTCTATCGTTTTTTACTATGCCCATATTCTTTACATTTATGACAAATGATATTTCTAGTATGTCTGTCATCTTTCTCATTGTTCTATAACTCAATTGTATTTAAAAATGCTATGCCTCTTTTTCTGTCTATATCTGAAGGTGAATTTAAAAGTTCTATCTTTTTAGCTAATTCTGTCAAGCTATCATTTTGCGTATATATGATAGATTTTTCAATTGCCTTTAGTCTTTCATCAATTTCCTCTTTGAAACTATCATTATTATCATTTTTCCCTCTTTTGCTAACTTGTTCTAAACTATCAAAACTATCGCTATTATGTCTTTCTATTTCCTTTTCTGACCTATGTTTTCCTATATCTAACTTCTTATGTAGTGTTTCCTTTGAGTTGGCTATCTTAATAGTGCTATTGCCACATTCCATTTCTATCTTTTCTATCATTTCTTTTACTATACCTTTCTTTGATATTCCTTTATCTTCCATATGTGTTGTTCTTTTCCTAATTAGGCCATCTTTCATGTAATTGCTTTGTTGTCTTTCTATGTCTTTTCCTTCTTGCATTATTTCTATAAGACTTTCATTCTTTTTTGTCTTTAAGTCTTCTTTCCTTAAGTCCTTTTCTTTGTCTTTCTTTTCCATGAAAGTTGTCTTTAAGTCTTTCAGGCCATGATACTTGTTATCTTTCTCGTCCTTACTACATCTTATTTGCCCTATTATTATTTCTCTCTTTATGCATAGAATTATCGTCTTTACTTTCTGCCAATCTTGATTTTGATATCTTTGAGTCTTCTTTCTCAAAATTATGCATACTGTCTTTATATGGTATAGCTATAGGTCTTTCAGTTAGTATTTCGGTTGTTTTTAGTTGTCTATCATCCTATCTATTTATATGCCAGTTCTCTATTACACTATTCTTGTCATTATACCAATTATCTGTTACTAAAGATGATCAATGATGGGGTTCAAAGTTTGAGTTTAAAACTTTAATTCTTTCATAAAGGTCCAAAAAACTGTCTAGTCTATCATTATTTCTTTCTATAGTAGTGGATCTTTTAATATCTTCTAAAGATTCTAATTTTTTATTAATCCTTTCTAAGAAACTATTATTATGTCTATTAGTCTGTCTATTGATTTTATCTCCTATTAATGTATGCCAATTATTTGTTAATATAGTTGTAATTATAATTATAATTATCCATATCACTGTCAGAATCATAATTTGTTTCATAATTCATATTATCATTTAACCAAATATTGTCTATATCTCTCATGCTATAACCTTCATCATAATCTATATCATCATAGTCCATGTCTCTAATTAGTACGTGCCTAACCTAAGTGTGAATAGATGATGATATGATAAACGTATTTATTCTATTTCCAATCAATTAATGATTACTGGCAAAACTATCACTAACCACTAGTATCCTTGCTATTGGAACCACTTCCTCGGGAAACTCCATTGCGAAACCACCCATACACACGCCTATCCGTCGGCTAACAAAACGGGCTGACCAACGCGAAACTATGGTTTGCCAATGAGTCTTAAGGCTGACCAACACTATCAAGGAGCAAGTAGTGGCTATGGAATATAAGTTCCTAATGGCCAAATCTTATCTCCTTAATCACTAACCACACAGGCAACTTGCTGCCATATATCACCATCTCAAACCTTGACCTACAACCATGAATCCACCACCATGAAAGGTTGAGAGAGAGAGAGAGAGAGAGAGAGAGAGAGAGAGAGAGAGGTTGGTCAAATGACAGAGAGAGTGGGAGCGACTAAGAGTTGATAATATGGTATTGTTAATTTGGTTAAGGTGGGTGTTGGATTTTTAATTGAGGTGGCTAATATTGATGGGGCCAAGTATGTTATATTGAAGGGATTGTATTAGCAAATTGTAAATGATACGCTTCTTCTAATATATTCAAACCCTCCATGACGTCCACTCGTGACAATAGCTCTATATTTTAATTGAGTTTGAAGTATATTTTATATTCAATCCTCCATTTTATAATCTTGATATAATTAAAATAAAAAATGATTAATTACCATAATTACATTTTTCTTAGATCATAATTACCTATTAATGACTATTATAATTACTAATTTCATGTTTAGGCAAAAAATAAAAGGCCATTAATAAAAACTATAATTATCAAATTTCATATTTAGACAAAAATAAAAGACAAATAAATCATTTTTTTAAGTATCATATTTTATTTTTATTAAAACTTTCGTGTACACTAGTTATAGACTAGTTTATTCACTAAGGACAAGGTTCTTCTCCAAATCAGATTAAAGGGACCTCCTACAACCTACTATGTGAAAATTTATAAGACTATTTATATTTACCACTTAAAACAAGTCATATGACTTATTAAAACAGTTGTTGATGCCTATTTTTGCGAAAATCCTACAAGTCCAATGAAAAGCAAAGCTTGACTCTCTTTGGGCTGACTGTATGCATGGTCCACTCCCATGCATTCTTAATGGGTATTTAATATTGTGTGGTTTGGAGGGTATGATTAGCCCTATTTAGACTTTTTCATTGGAAAAAAAGAAAAAAGAAAAAAAAAAGGATTTCATTAAGTGTGCTAAAGTTGCGACTAAACTCTTTTTAGCCAATAACAGTATGTTGTTTCATTGGTTGAATTCTAACAAGATTTGTCACATTAAGCGTCTTCTTTTCTTTTCTTTTTTGGTGAAAAGGAATTTCATTAACAGAGCTAACTGACCTCAAAACCAGAGGCTACATCATGAAAATAAAATGTACCAGTAGAGTCTAAGTTAAGAAGAAAAGCTACATCAGATGGTGGATCCATGAAAATAGTAAAATCCTGATTCAGTTTGGCTCCCCTACGTGCAACTGCATTTGCACATTTGTTCACCTCTTTCTAACAGTGTTGAATACGCACCAAAGGAATCTCCTTTAGCCCTTCTTTGTAATCAGCAACCAAGACCCCAATGCCATTTAGGTTTTCCACATCTTTCTCCAAAAGATCAATAACCAATTTTGCATCGAGCTCAACCACAAGTGCTGGGATTTTAAAAGAGATACAGAGCCGGATGCCATCTCTTAACGCCCACAGCTCCATTGCAACACTGAAAGCATAGCCAATAGCTCTTGCATAGCCTTTCACCCACTCCCCACATTCATTATGGATCAGCCTGCCTTCCCCAACCAGACCAGGGTTTTCCATGGAAGAACCATCCGAGTTTAACTTCAACCAATTGATTGGAGGGCCAGCCACCTAACTTGGATTTTTGTTCTAGCTTTCATGTGCTTCTCGACAATCCCTAGATATGCCATCTTAGTAGCTCTTGCTAGGGTCTCAGCCTTTAAATCTTTCTGAGTAGAAGATTTACCAAAAACTTTATTATTCTAGTTTAACCAAAGAACCCAGACCGCAATGGGGAAAATAATAAAACAATCTAACTTAGAGCCACGACACTACCTCATCGTCTTACAATTAGTTCTCAGCCACACCATAAGGTGAGGACAAAAAAAAGAAGCGGTAGAGTAAGGGGGAGAGAAGGAATTCCAGAAGAGTTGGGCTTTAGGACAATCTCTAAGGGCATGAATGATTGTTTCAGTGGCTGCATTACAAACAGGACACAGCAGAGAGATGTTCATACCTCTTTGGGCAAGGATCGAACGAACCGGGATGCTATGATGACTGCATTGCCAAAGGAAGCACTTTATTTTAGGAATGGCAAAAATTTTCCAAACCCACTCCTCACTGTAAGGCCGAATCATAAGCTTAGGATCATTAGTATTCGCTATACGGTAAGCATCTTTGAGCTTGAATTCTCCACTAGGGGATAGACCCCATGACAACATGTCCTCTCTTTGACTGAAAAAGGCATTGGGGTGGCTTTAATGTCCAATAGAACTTGTTTGGGAAGAACAAAAGACAACCTCTCCCATTTCCAGCCAAAGAAGCCTGCCACATCCTTTAATTTGATATCCTCTTCATCTTTGTTTAGCAGACTAAAAATGCAGCTTCTGAGAGTACTAGTGTCCATCCATTTATCAAACCAAAGAGAAAGGCAACTATTACTTCCAGCAACCCACATGGCTCCTTTATTAACAGTATCTTCACCCATCTTAATGCTAGTCTAAGTGGGTGAGCAAGAGCCAATGTTAAGTAAGTTTGGGGATCTTCTCCTCTGCTCTCGATACTTGTGGGAAAGAACTCGAACCCATAACGCTACTTTCTCAGTTTTAAACCTCCAATTCAGCTTAGCTAATACGGCAGTATTCTTCAGCTTTGTTGCTTGAATGCCTAAACCTCCTTCCTCCTTATCCCTTGTGACTTTGTTCCATCCAATAAGATGAAGTTTCTTCTTACTATCCGATGAACCCCATATAAAGTTTCTATTTAACCTGTCAACACCTTTAAGGATTTTGGGGGGGAGAGCCATGCATTGCTTTGTATAGTTAGGTATGGTGGAACTCACCGATTGGGTCAACACAATTATCCCCTCAAAAGATAACAAGTTAGCCTTCCAACCTACTAATTGACTTTGAATTCGATCAATAATGAACCCAAAATCTTGTGGTGTGCCCTTATGCTTAATGGAAACCCCCATATACTTCCCAAGGAAAGGGGTGGATCTAAAACCCAACACTTCGCTAAGCTCTTCTCTAGAATTCTGATCTACATAACTACATTAGAAGAGAAATAGACCCAAGACTTCTCTTCACTGATTTTTTGCCTTGAGAGAGAACAAAAAGTATCTAGCACATCCCTGATTGTAGTGCAATTTTTCCCATTTGCCTTTGCAAAAAGCATAAGGTCATCCGTGCAAAATAATTTCGAAAAAGCCGGACCCCTCTGCGAAGATTTGATGGGATTCCAAAGCCTCTCTTTGCATTAATCTTCAATTAAAGCCCCCAACACCTCCATACAAAGGATAAAGAGGTAAGGCAATAAAGGATCTCCTTGTTGGATTCCTCGCGAGGGGTGAAAAGCCTCTAAAGCACCCCCATTGAATAAAACAGAGATCGCCGATGAAGATATGCAGCTCATAATTAGGGAAATCAAATTGTTGGGTATCCTGAAAAGCTTTAAAGTGTCTCTAATGGAACTCTATTCCAGATGGTCATAGGCCTTTTCCAAATCCAGCTTAATTGCCATCACCCTTCCCTTCCCTTTCTTCCTGGCCATCATATGGATGATCTCTTGGACAATTATCGCATTATTTATACCCTTTCTCCCTGGAACAAATGCTAATTGAAAAGGAGAGACAAGTTTCGACAAAAAAGGCTAGATGCGAGCAACAATTATCTTTGTCACCAACTTATAAATAATGTTACATAAGCTGATAGGCCGGTAGTTGTTCAAAGATTCGAGGTTCTTACACTTAGGAATCAGCATGATGAGAGTTTTATTCAAGTATTCCGGCATAGTCCCAGAGCTAAAAATAGACTTCACCTCATTTTTCACAGATTCCCCCACAACAAACCAAAACCGTTGGAAAAACCTGTGTGAAGGCCATCTGGGCTAGGGGCCTTAAAAGGTTTTAGACCTTATAACCTGGCTGATATCTTCTCATCAATCACAAAATTATCAATGAAGGCAGCTTCTTCCTTATTAAGATAGGAGTACCAGAATGGAGGATTCCAATCCGCTAAGGAGGCAGAGCAGTGATCTGTTTTAAAAAGCTCCATGAAACCTTTTCTAATGTATTCTGCAATCTCTATATCTCTACTCAACCAATTTCCTAATCTATCTTTCATGCACAAAATGTGATTCCTCCTTCTGCAAACAAGGGTTGAGGTATGGTAAAAGGCAGTGTTTCGATCACCCTTTACTAGCCAAAGGATCCGAGCCTTTATTGCCTAAAACTCTTCCTCCAACCTAACCACTTCAGCATATTCTAACCTCAGATTTCTATCCAGCCTCACCAAAAAGTCGTTTGGTCGAATTGATAAACTCTCTTGTATTCCCTTAAGTCTAGCCGATATTCTCCTTTTCCTGTGGAAAAGATTTCCAAAAACTATCATGTTCCAGGTAATGGACTTATCAGAGAAAGTAGATAGAGCTTTATTTAGAGAAAGAGAACTTGACCACGCATCTCTCACAACCCCCAAAAAGGAGGGGTGGGAAAGCCACATAGGTTGGAAATGAAAAGGCCTAGGAGGATGAAAGTTCCTATTATTATCAAGGCACAACTTAACGGGGTAGTGGTCGAAGTGGGTTTTTTTCTAAGTGGTGAACTAAGGCTTTAGGGTGAAGGCCATTCCACTCAGCTTTAACAAATACCCTATCAATTCGCTCTTGGACCAAATGTGCTAATGGCCTATGGTTGGACCAAGTGTATCTGGGGCCAGAGAAACCGATATCAATCATTTTACAAGTGTCCAAGCACTCCTGGAAAATCAGGGCTCTGCCTAAATTGACTGGTTTGCCTCTAAACTTATCCTCCTCCATCAAGACTTCATTAAAATCTCCTATTATAACCCACGACATGGAATGAAGCCTTGCTTCTGTTTTAAGATTATCCCACAAAAGGCGTCTTTCAGCAAATCTTGGGCTGCCATACACAATTGACAGCAACCAGGAAGGTTTACCTGTGGATGAAATTATGGCGTGAATCTCTTGTTCAATTGAAGATAACTCCATTACATCCACCCGAGTAGTATCCCAAAGAACCCACAGACCACTAGAAAAACCAAACGAATTTGCAAAAAGTGCCCCATCCAGAGGGAGCCTGTCAGCAATCCTTTTAGCTCTATCACCACTAGCTTTAGTCTCAATGACAATCATAATAACAGGGGAGTGTACAGGGACCAATTCACTAACATTAGTACCAAAGGTGGGGCTTAGCACACCCCGACAATTCCATAAGTGTAGCCAATCAAGTTTAGTCAACAAATTTCCTTAACCATAACTAAAATAGCTCCTTTATTTACCTTAGCAAAAGACAATATGAAGTTTACACTTATTTAACAACATAAGGGTCAATAGCTTCACTCTTTATTCAAAAACTAGACCCAAGGGACGTCCAAGCTTGCTACAAAACCTTTTATTAGATCTTGCATTAAAACTCATCAAAAAATCGCACAAATCCTCACTCCTCCAATCACCATACTAACTAAACTCAAACCTTCTCAGAAACATAACAGTAGCAAAATATTAAGGGTTTGATGTGAATGTGGCAATGATGTAGAGTCCTTTCTTAAAATTATTACCATGTTGTATGTACAAAACAGTAGATATAAGCAAGTGTTATCCATCTTTATGTTGTCTAGCACCTTTGGTGTCCATTTAGCTAGAGGCAAAAAGTTTTTTTTTTTTTTTTTTTTGCTTTTTGTGTCAGTTATATATATATATATATATATATATTTACATATAATCTAACTCTTTATCCCTCATTTTTTTAGGTTTAAAAAAGTAACTACTTTTAACTTTTTGTCACACATTTAACATAAAAAATTATATAATTTTGATAAATACTATGCAAATAAATTATTAGAACCTACAAGATACACAAACGAATACTTAAACTTGTTTTTGTGATGCATCTACTTATTGAATATTTGAATTTTGGGTTTAACTTTTTTTTTTATTTAAAATTTATCACATTTTATGATTGGTAACAGTTTTTTATTCTATTTTTAAAAATATGTTTTTGTGAGTATAAAGAAAAAACAATTTTCTTGGATTTTTGAAATCGAAAACATGTTTGGTAAGTTGAAATTAAAAAAAAAAAAAGTTTTTTGAAGAAAAAAAAAAGAAAATACTAAATATGTTGTTACTAAAATTTAAATTCTAGTGCCTAACTCATTAAATGAGACATATTTATTAAATCAATCACATGTTTTCATTTACTTTTGAAAACTAGAAATTGAAAATAGCTTTTTACATGTTTTCAATTTTCTTCATAAATTGAGTTTTGAGAACAATTTTTGTTTTTAATTGATTTTGGGTTGTCAAACAAGTTATTTAGTCTCAAAAATAGTAAAAAATTATTTTTAGCAGCAGAAAATAATGGGAAAACATAGTTACCAAACATAACACTTCCACAAATTGACCACAATAATGACTAAAATAAATGTGAATACTTCTTTCTAACTATTTTCGGAACGGTTTGGGAATAGACTTTCTCCATTTACTAATAAGTAGTAAAGTAGTCTAAAATCTAAATTGGAGGATAGCGAATTAGACGGTGTAGCAAGCACGTGCAAGAAAAGTGAGTGTAAGGGAGGTTTAGATAAGCATTTTGGTTGGATATCCAAATCATATGCATGTAAGCTGAGTCGACGCTGCTTATATTGTAAGATTTTTTTTTTTTTTTAATTTCTTTTGTCACTTTCTACAAATAAATACTTGTTTTCCGTTAAAAAAAAAAAAAAATATCAAATATTATCAAACGGATTTTTTTTTTTAAATAACTACCACTATTTTTTTTTTATCGAAATGGACTATTTTTTTTTTTTTTTGTTTGAAGATCAAAGATTTACTACTAAATTTATAATTTCAATAATGTTTAACCCCTAAAAAATTAATTTAGAAGAAAAAAAAATTTATTTGTCAAATATATATTATTTTGAACAAAATAACAGAAGCCCTAAGTATATTAATTTATAAAATGTTTTTTAAAAAAATTTTATTGGAAAAAAAATAATATTAAAACTTTTTGAAGTCTATCCTAAGTTTTGGATATTAATAAATACAGTAAATTTTAGTATTTGCTTGATTGGGCCTCCAACCGCCATACATCACTATAAAAAAGAGCACCGCCCTCTTCCGTTTCTTGTGTTGGTGACTCTACCATTCTAGTCTAGAGAGAGAGAGAGAGAGAGAGAGAAAGTCTGAGATGGAGAAAGCTATCAACAGGCAACGTGTTCTGCTGGAACACCTTCGACCTTCCTCTTCTTCTTCTTTTGTTTACGGCACCGATTCTTCTTCTCCTCCAATCTCGGTATTGCTTTTCTTTCTCTTTTTCGTTTCGGATCCATTGCTATCTCGCTGAATTTCAGTTTAATCCTTTCCAATTTTTCAATCTAATTGCAAATCCTTTATTAGATCCATACTCATAATTTTTATAAAATTAGTTTACTATTTGTTATGCTTATTCGACATGTTCGATCTCTGACCATACGATTTTCAAATTATAACCTTTCAATTTTATTATTATTACTGCTTTTTAAAATAAAAAGAAAGAAATATTGATGATTGATAAAAATTTGTAGGCGTCAGCATGTGCAGCTGGGGATAGTGCTGCGTACCATAGGACTTCGGTGTTTGGGGACGATGTTGTCATTGTCGCGTAATCTTGCTCGTCCTTTTTTAGCTTTAAATTCACATTTATTTCCAATTTCATTTTGTTTTTCCAAATTTTTTCACCTTTGTTTTGAATTGAATTTCATGAATTTTCGATATTAACAGAGCGTATCGGACTCCAATTTGCAAAGCCAAGCGTGGTGGTTTCAAGGATACTTATGCCGATGATCTCCTAGCACCAGTTTTGAAGGTGGGTTTTCATTGAATTCTTCTTTTTTTTTTTTTTTTTTGCCCTTTAAAGTTTGTAAGGAGGACAAAATCCGACTTTATTTTTGGTTTGTTGGGTATAGCGAAAAGTTTTTATTTAGTAGTATTCTATTCAGATGTAGCTTACTTTTGTGATAATTATTTGGCCTATAGGCAGTGATAGAGAAAAGCAATGTGAATCCTAGTGAAGTTGGGGATATTGTGGTGGGTACCGTGTTGGCCCCAGGATCTCAAAGAGCAACTGAATGCAGGATGGCTGCATTCTATGCTGGTTTCCCTGGTGGGTTTTTCCTTTTCAGCCCTTAATTTGTTAACCTTGAAGTTATTGGTGTTTTGTTGCTCATGTATGTCACAGTTGTGTTGTGCAGAAACTGTGCCTATCAGGACTGTGAATAGGCAATGTTCATCTGGGCTTCAGGCGGTTGCTGATGTTGCTGCAGCTATAAGAGCTGGATTTTATGACATTGGTAAAGAGCATATCCCCAAAGGGAAATTATTAGGTCCACCGGGTAGAGTCCGCCGCATGAAGGTGCTCCCCGTACACATGGGGCACAGTCATGTGAGAATAGAGCAGGCTCCACCAGGCGGGCCTAATAATCCACTCTGCCCCACCCTCCCTTTTCTTCTTCCTGTATTTTTTATTTTCTTGGGTTAAAGATAAAGATTTATCTCTATTAATTTCATACAGGCATTGGAGCTGGCTTGGAATCCATGACTTCTAGTCCATTGGCATGGGAAGGATCGGTGAATCCCAAAGTACACTCTTATTCTCTCATCACGTTTTACTAATATGCATAAGATTGTTGGTGAAAATACATGACAGGATAATTAGGTTCTCATATGATCTTCCTTTCATAATTACAGGTAAAGATCTTTGAACAAGCCCAAAGTTGCCTTCTTCCCATGGGGATAACCTCAGAAAATGTTGCACATCGTTTTGGTGTAACTAGGCAGGAACAAGATCAAGCTGCAGTAAGTTGAACCTTTCAGTGTTCAGAGCGATCCAATGCATTTTATTTTTTACTATTGATTTTCTTAAATTTTTTATGTTAGGTCGAGTCACATCAACGAGCTGCTGCTGCTACTGCCTCTGGTAAATTTAAGGATGAAATTATTCCTGTGCCAACTAAGGTATTCACTATTGCATTTCAGTTTTAGGCTTCGAGCAGAATTTCACTATTCTATTGCACTTCTAGTAGACTGTTTTTGTGCAAGAACATATATGGTTTTCATTAGGGCATTGATCTATATTTCATTTAAAATAGATTGTCGATCCAAAAACTGGTGACGAGAAGCCTGTTACAATCTCTATTGATGATGGGATTCGACCTAATGCAAGATTTTCAGATCTTGCAAAGCTGAAGCCTGTTTTTAAGAAAGATGGGAGTACCACTGCTGGTATTGGATACAAAACACTCATGATTAGTTTTCTCATAAACATATCACATTTAGTTTGATTCTATGCCATTTCATAATTTGGTACTTTTATCATAGGCAATTCTAGCCAAGTGAGTGATGGTGCTGGGGCTGTTCTCCTCATGAAGAGAAGCATTGCAGTGCAAAAGGGACTACCCATCCTTGGTGTATTCAGGTATGTAACTTATGGATCATGCTTATTCATTTATCTTATAAGTTGCACAAATAATGTCCAGCACACAGGAAATATTCACATTGTCACTTTAACGCACAGAAGCCTACTTTATTATAGTGCTTGGTTTCTGTTGGTATCTCACTACTTCTGTTTGGTCTACATATATTTGCTGGAAGCCTCACCACTCACTAGTCCCTAGTTTCTCTTGGCAAGAACAAATTTGAAAAATAGTTTCATGGTCAGTTATTTGAAGTGGAGTATCACCCTCTAGTGCTCACCCAAATAAATAATTATGTAAATTAATAAGTATGCTCTGTAATTTCTGTGGCTCTTTGGGACAATGTAGTGAAACACTGTAAAGAGGTTTTGTCATTAATTTTCGTCATCATGGTTTTACATTGTTCATTGACCTTACCATCCTATATTCCAGGATCCAAAACACAGTAAAGAGGTTCTTACAACTCCATGTAGGATGAATACTTCTCTCCTAACCTCAAGCTGGAAACCTTATTCATCATGTTTTATATGTTAAGAGTTGACTCTTTGTGAACCCCAAGGTATCACCCTCAGGTGGGACCATGCCTCAAGACATGGATGTCACTAGTATTAATCTCCCCTTCCTCCTCCCCTCCCTTCTCTTGCATGTGCTAGGTGGAGGGTGAGGCGGGTTCAAGACCCACAGGGTGCATGTGTTACCAATATATATATATATATATATATATACACTTATCAAAAAAAAAAAAATATATATATATATATAGGTTTACCCTTGATGTAGATAATTAATCACTTAGCGTTTATCGTTATTTACTTGACTAACACTCTATTTGTTTCAAAGTAAATACAACCTCTTCCAACCAGCTAGCCTTCGCTCCATCTTCTCCAAAATAGGATTCCAAATCGTCTTATCTTTAAAAGAAGCCCCCAACGGGAGACCTAAATATTTCAGCGAAAGAGCTCCCTACAGCCCAAAATCTCCACTAGCTCATGAAGATTAGGCACATCCCCAACTGGAATCAATTCAGACTTTCCTAAAATAATTTTTAGGCCTAACATCTCCTCAAATCTAGAGAGAATCCCACGCAAGGTTGTTATATAATTGCTATCAACATCATAGAAAACAAGTGTATCATCCACGAACAAAAGGTGAGACACTGTCATCAAGGAACCAGTCACATTCCCCACAGTGAAGCCCAAAAACTGCCATGCTGTAGTAGCTGCAGCCAACATACGGCTCAATGCTTCCATGACAATGTCAAAGAGAAAAGGGGATAAAAGATCACCTTGCTGAAGTCCTCTAGAACTCCCAAAAAAGTCAAAAGGGCTACCATTGATCAAAATGGAGGAAACAGTTGATATACAACACCTGGTCCACCTTCTCCACTTTTCAGAAAAGCCACACTGTTGTAATAGAAACATGAGAAACTCTCAATTCACATGATCATATGCTTTCTCAATATCCAGTTTGCACAGCATCCCTGGAACTGCTACCTTTAATCGACTGTCTAAACACTCAGAAGTAATAAGAACAGAATCTAAAATCTGCCTACCTTTCACAAAGGCATTCTAAGATTCAGAAAAAATGCCGTGAACCACCCTACGCATTCGATTAACTAACACCTTAGCAATAATATTGTACAACCCTCCCACCAAACTAATAGGCCAAAAGTCTTTCACATCCACAACATCAGTTTTCTTAGGAATGAGAGCAAGAAAAGTAGCATTGAGGCTCTTTTCAAACATAGCGTGGGCATGAAAACTATGAAACACATTCATAATATCTGATTTCACCAAACTCCAACAAGACTAGAAAAATGGCATTGTAAAACCATCCGGCCTTGGCACTTTATCACCATTGAAATCATGGACCACTCCAAAAACTTCTTCCTCATCAAAAGGCCTGTCCAACCAAGTGGCATCTTCCTCAGTAATTCTAGAAAAAACAACCTCATCCAAAAGAGGTCTGTGGATCTCATTCTCCGTGTACAACTACCCATAGAAATGAGTAATGCACCCTCGATGCTCCCCTGATCCGTAGCTAACTCTCCATCCACCATAAGCCGATCGATAGTATTGCATCTTCTATGCGAATTTGCAATACGATGAAAAAAATTTGTGTTCCTATCTCCCTTTCTAAGATAAAGAGCCCTAGGTTTCTGCCTCCATCAAATTTCTTCCAGCTCCACAAATTCGATCCTTATCCCTACTTTCCTCTGCTGAAAGAAGCCGGACATCTTCGATAACTTCCAACGCATTAAACTCCTTCCATAAATTCTGAACCCTCAGATAAGGTGGCTAAGAGGATGGAGAAATTACAAAGGGATTTCCTTTGGACTGGTATGGAGGATGAGCATAAAATTCACTTAGTAAATTGGTCTAAGATATGTAGGCTAGTGAAAAATGGAGGGATAGGTATTAGGTGTTTGAGAAGGTTTAACTCTGCCTTATTAGCCAAATGGTTGTGGTGCTATGGTTTAGAGAATGATGCCTTTTGGAGAACGGTCATTAGGGCGAAGTATGAGAATGAGTGGGGTGGTTGGTGCACAAAATCTGTGTTTGGGGCATATGGTGTTTGTTTATGGAAGTTCATTCGGAGTGGCTGGGGGAATTTTTCCAAGTTCATTCGGTATGAAGTGGGTGATGGAACCCGTTACCCGTGTAAAGTTTTGAGATGATGTGTGGTGTAGGGATTGTCCTCTTAAGGAGTTGTTTCTAGATTTGTATAATATTAGTAGGACAAGGGATGCTTCGGTCTCTGAGATTATGTGCTTTGTAAATGGAAGAGTTTCTTGGGACATTCAGTTTCGTCGTTTAGTGAATGACCAAGAGTCACAATCTTTGGATTCGTTTATGGTTTTGATCTACTCCACAAAGGTGCGGGGTGTTGGTTCTGACATTCTTTGTTGGATGCCAGCCAGCAGTCGAGGTTTCAATGTGAGTGGGTATTATCATTCTATTTCCCCTTCTACTAACATTTCTTTCCCTTGGAAAATGGTGTGGCAATTGAAGGTTCCTCCACGAGTAGCTTTTTCCTCTTGGATTACGGCTTTAGACAAGGTTTTATCTATAGACAACCTTCGGAAGAGGCATTATGTTGTCCTTGGGTGGTGTTTTATATGCAAAAAGTGTGGGGAATCTGTAGATCATCTCCTCATTCACTATCCTATAGCCTTTGAGATGTGAAGTATGATCTTTAGCTTGTTTAGTATTTGTTGGGTGATGCCTCAGAGGGTAGTGGATTTGTTGGATTGTTGGACATGCAAATTCAGGCGTCATCGTAATATAGTTATTTGGTGGCTTGTGCCACACTGTTTGATGCGGTGTATTTGGCGGGAACGAAATTCTAGAAGCTTTAAGGGTTGTAAACGGTCCATGATTAAACATAAGTCTTTCTTCTTTTTTACTTTTCTCGAATGTTGTGTTGTTTTACCATCTTTTCCCTGTATTTCCCTTCCTGTGATGCTAGATCATTGTAATTTGGTTTTTTGATGTTTTTGCCTTTTTGTACATTCCTATGTACTGGGCTGTGTGTTTTTTAATAAAGTTTTTGTTACTTATCAAAAAAAAAATATATATGTTTTACATGTAAAATATTTTACTCTAAAGTATTTTCATTTTCAAGTGTTTGGCAAGTGTTTGATGTAACCTAAACATTTGAAAATGCAAACATAAACCAACGACCACATACATAGCCACCATTAACCATTGCAAAGCCAGCAGCCGCCAACCGCCCCAAATCTAGCCACCACACTCACCGTCATCCACCTACCCACCATAATCTCATCCAATCGACCACCATCATCCCCCTACCCATTGTTATCCCATCCAGTCGGCCACCGTCATCAACAACCCATACGCCCAAGACCGATGAAACAAACCCAAACTCCGTCATCGGATCTCAATTTCAAGGGATAAAAAAAAAAAAAAAAGAAGAAAAACCCAACCCATAAAGACCCAGATCTCCACTGCAACACCTCATTTGACCGCCACTATCTGCCCAAAAGCTACCTTGACCACCACCAGCATCACACCTCTCAAGAAGCCTCTTTGTGACTTTCTTTGTCTGTTCGAGATGGGTAAAAGAGAATGGCAAGAGCCCCGACGAACCTGACAATGATGAGCTCATTGGTGGCTTTGGTTTGTGGGAAGACAGAACTTGAGAGTGAAAGGAAGAGTTATCACTGGCGATGGGCATTGCCTGCAGAAGCTGGAGCTGGTCGGTGGTGCTATAGACCTGGAGCCTAGGATTGATGGGAGAGGGGACCGGAGGTAGCTAGGTTTTTTTTGGAGAGAAATCTGATTTGGGAGTGAGTGGAGTGAATGAAGTGATAAGTATAGGGCTAACAGGGAGTAAGCAAACGTAAAATGTTTTACCAAAATTTTAAGTGTAAAATATTTTACATAAATTTGCTTTAGATTGATTTGGTTGGCTGAAAATATTTTACTTTTGACCAAATATTTTACTCCAAAACAAACGCCGTACAATTGGAAAATATTTTCTTGAAAATATTTTACATCGAAACAAACAGATCGTAAATTAACCCATCTTGTAAATGAGGATCTATTTTCCCTTCACTATTAAACTTTATGTTTTTCTTTTCACTTATCCAAAAAAAACAAACAGACTATTAAACTGTTTTTTGGCTAGTCCAATAAATTAATGCAAAATAATTGAAATTACTTCTAATATACTAAGAAAATTACCCTCTGTTGGTTCTGCAGGACTTTTGCTGCTGTTGGTGTTGATCCCGCAATCATGGGTGTTGGCCCAGCCGCTGCAATTCCAGCTGCTGTCAAGGCTGCCGGTTTAGAGCTTGATGATATTGACCTTTTTGAGATTAACGAGGTATTAAACTATGGCATAAATACTTATTTTGTATACAGGAACTGTGAATATATAATTAATCAGGAAATTTGCAACTATGCAGGCATTTGCATCACAATTTGTATATTGTCGTAACAAGTTGGAACTTGATCCAGAAAAAGTCAATGTGAATGGAGGTGCTATAGCCCTTGGGCATCCTTTGGGTGCTACAGGTATATATTAGAAAATTCATAATGTTAAATTACACTGTCTATAATTTTGAAACGCTAATATTACAAGATATATATAACATGCACCTAAATACGCAAGATAAATAGAAGATGCAAGCATAATGTTATATGGAAATTCTTAAGTTTGTTGTTTGAGTTACTTAGTATTACATCTCAAGTGTCTCATGAAGATGCTATTGGTGATTGACTTAAGTGTGTAGTTGGACTTTGTTTATTAGGTTTTATAGGAATCATTTTCTCTGAAATGCTCATCTGTAGTTGGACTTTCTTTTATTCTTACTCTTATGTTCAATTTGTTTGGAATGTGTTGCAAGTACTGTAAAGCAGGTGGTTTTGGGTTTATATGCTGATTGCTTGCTCTGCGGCAAGACTTGCATGGTTTTGGGATTAGACTGTTACACTGAAGATTAATAGCAATTAACATAGAACAATAATCAATTAATCAGATTGGCGTCATGTTTTTCTGATATTTTGTTTGTTATGTTGATGGTTTGCTATATTTTCACATTGATATTCAATTTTTAGTTTACCTTTCTGCAATTAAGCCATTTAAGGATTGCATAATTAACATGACATTACAGTTGGAACTGACTTTGGTTGAAAAGAAGAGAAGTTTGTGGCAGTTGGCAACTTTGAAGTAGGTTAAAGAGGATGGAAGGAGGACGTCATGCATATGCTATTTGAATTAAGCTGTCGTAGCTTTGTATTTGAAGCTCAATTGTCTTGCTCAATGAGTCTTATTCAAATAAGCTTTCCATAAAATCACTTAAAATATATCTTTACTCTTTACTTGTAAAAAAGGTATTAAAGTCAGAACACAAATGTCCTGTTATATTTAAATCTCCAAGTCCCATCAGGAAAAGTTCCATTAGAATGGTTAAGAAGTCTTTCCAAAATTGTAATAGTTGTTCGGTTACTTAACTGCTTATTGTAGAATTCATCCTTGTACCCTAAAAGATAACAACACTTACACACGAACTCGTTCTTGTTTGGTTGCATATTAGTAGGCTGTTGAAATCCTTGTTGTCATTTGGAAAACCTACTATGGGTGCTCGAGTGGCGCCTGCCAAAAAGGCAAGTTGGGTTTTGCTATCCGCATTGTGCTTTTGCTGATGAGTAATACCTCTCTGAGCACAACTTTCATTTTGCAAGTATATTGTCATTGTTAAATGATAAAGTTAGGTTCAGCTGCTGGATGCAAAGTTTTTAGGTAGGAGCATTTGTCTACAAAGTGTTCATAAGAACTAATGGTGGATTCATCTAGGGAATTGGTTGGAGGGCTATTTTCTCTCTTGCAATATGCCTTGATGCATAATTTCCGAAGACAAAGTTTGGAATATTATTTTGATATCTGTTCATATTATTTCAAATTGGTCTCAAATATATATTTTTTTAATGGATAAACAAAAGCACTGTTTCTGGGGAACGAACCCAGGTCACCTGCGTGACAGTCTTAAATTGTTGTCTTATACTTTAGTTGGAGCTTCAACATGGTATGGAGATTGTCTTTTATCAACAAAGAAATTTGTTTGACTGTTGTGTCTGTTATAGGCGCTCGCTGTGTTGCTACTCTATTGCATGAGATGAAACGTCGTGGAAAAGACTGCCGCTTTGGAGTGATATCAATGTGCATAGGTACTTTATCTCCATTCCCTGTGTAAATGATGTTTAAGTGCAAGCATGTTTATCTGTAGGGGTATGCTACTCAATATGAATGTTTTTAACTGAAATGCAGGCTCTGGAATGGGGGCAGCCGCTGTTTTTGAAAGGGGCGATGCTGTTGATGACCTCTGCAATGCCCGGGTAGTGCAAAGCAACAGTCTTTTATCTAAGGATGCTCGGTAGAATATTTTTTCCTGCTGCTTATGGCGAAGTCTATGAATAATGTCATGACTGGGATTGGAACTCCTAGTAAAAGCATTATAATAATTCGACATTATGTTTTGTTAAAAATCTACTGGGATTAAAGGATTGAAGTAATTAGTTAACATTTCTTCTCTGCACTCTTATTCTGCGTTTTAGTATCAAGTCAAATCATTTGGTTATGCTTAGATTGTTAAGATGCAGACCTTCCCAACCATAGGAAGGAGGCAATCCTATATTTGTTTTCTCCAATTTTCAAGACCTCAAACTTTCTATGTTGTAGTCATATGGACTTAACAAGTGCGATTTGAGTGCCCTCAGTGCACTTTGTCCAAGCAAATTTGAGTTAAGGAATCAACTTTTTTTCAAATTGAGGGTAAGGTTACTTATCAATCATCTTTTCTCAACTATGCAGAAGTAGGTGTCGTGTATATTAATAATTTCCTTTTCAACCTAGAGGAATTTTCCAGCAACCTGGTTTGTAGGTGAACTTCTTCTCTTAAAGAATGTTAATTTAATTGTCATATGGAATATAGAGCTAGCTTGACTCGAAATACTTGCGTTGCCTTATCCTAAAGAGAAAAATGGGGCAGTTTTTTCTTCCATGATACTGTATCAATTCCTCCAGTTCAAAAAGAGCGATTGAGAGTGGGTTATGATAAATATGATGAATTCTAGAGGCTAATATAAAAAATTGAGAAATGTTATATCTATAATACTTTCACAACAAATCTTAAGTAGCAGGTTATTTTTTGATACAAAATAGAAATTCTACTCTAGAATAATGTAAGTGTATATACGTGTGAAACTCCCTTCTAAAGACTTGAACTCTAGGTTTTATCTCTCGCACCTCACAAGTACTTATAAAGTGACTATCGCGTTAAGGGTGCGTGATGGTAAGTAGCAGGTTGTTATTAGTTGTTGTAGGTGGACAAAAAAGTAATTTTAAGTTGTGAATTCAAATTAGAACGAATAATAACTTATCATTTGCTGATAAAGTGTTATGAAGATATTGTGGACATAGCACTTCTCTAAATAATTATTTTATGTGACTAAAATATGACTTCATTTTCAAAGCGTGTGGAACGCATATGGTAAGGAAAAAAAAAAAGATAAAATACAATTGACACCCTTGAGTTTTGGATGTATAATATATGTCTTTTGTGTTATTGGATGTATAATATATATCTTTTTTGTTATTGGATGTATAATATATATATTCTTTTGTTATGTGCTACTGACTAATTTGCAACGAGGAATGATCTAGGTATCCATATGTTATAATTAATTTTGTCAACTTATTTTACTATTCTGTTTATTTTTACTACTATTCATTAATCTTACTATACTATTTCAGCTAATTTTTACATTTATCTATAGTACTTTCAGCAAAAAAATTTCGATTTCAGCAAAATAAGTGGATCTTAAACAGACATGGAATATATTACATGTAACACAATTTGGTCCAAATCAATCAATATATATATATATATATATATATATATATATATAAACAGAGACCTTATATAGGAGATGTAAGGGCACAAATTGTGCTGGAATCAAGCTGCACTTTCTGACCAGCCCAATAAGCCTTAAACAATAAATTTGTAGAGAATGGGTTTCTATTCTAGGTTTTTGAGTGACAGATAGCGTGAGAATTGAATTAAATCACACGACTTATACCTTTTTTCCATACATGGACGAAAATATTGTTGTATATATTAATGCCGAGGACAATATTTGATGCTTTCTTACAAGTTTTTTCCCTCCTTTTCTCCCCCCTCTCCTTCTTCTTCCCTTTCCTTTTATAGGCCTGTCTCTGTTTCTTCCTTCTTCCACGTGTAGTCCAGGTGTTTCCTTTTTGAATACTTGTCCCATTATTCTCCCTTACTCAAATCTTTGGCGGTGAGGGCAAGGTTGAATTTTAGTGTTCAGGCGTCACTTCCTCATTAATGCGGCCAGAGAGGTAGATATGATGCTTTCAATGCGGTGGTAGCAGCCTTTTCTCTGATATTTGTCTATTAATTTCCTTCATCTCTTATCCACGTTTTTTTAGTTATTGTATATAAGGTCCTTAGTATGAGAGTCCTTGAACTGCCAGATCACTAATATTGTCCTCAGCCGCATGTTGCCGAGGACAAAATCATCCTCGGACGTCATGTCTTGTGGTGCTCTGCTCATGTATGGCACTTTCTTTTGTCACGTGACATTGTAGGCTAGAGTTATTATGTCCTCGGACCACTTCATGTTACCAGTTTGGGCTTTCCTCTTTGCGGGAGCCTTTGGGCTGGTCCAATACATGCTTTGGGCCCATGGGCACTACAATAGCCCCTCGAAACTCTTATTTCTTCCTTATGGAGAGGAATGAGGGTTTCGATGCACACACGTGAGGCAATCTGTTTCTGACGCTTCGATCTGCAAAATCGCGCCTCAATTAAATGCTGGCGACTTTATGTTCCCCACTCCCAACTGCATGATGCTCATCCAACGGGTGGGCATGTTTTGAGGAAGTAGGCGGGAGGTCTCCCGCTTTTCGCCCTTCCACGAAATAAAAACTGCCATTTCAAAGGTCCCTCGTTCATTTCAGAGTCTGTACACCGAATTTAGCCCTTCCTGCAATCTACACGCGTCTCTAGTCTTGTCAATTCTAAGCCGAGGTGACCTAGTTACTTAAAAGTAAGTATTCTAACTTTCTGCTTTCGTTATTACTGCTCGTTCATTCTAGTTATTTTCATATTTTCTGTCCTCGGCGATCTAAACTCCCCAACCTCAACCTAGCATTCTTTCCGTAGTTCTAGGAAATGGGTAGATTTGCGTCCTTAGTGAATACTCCTAAGAAAATAGAGGAGTTTAAGGTTAAATATGGAATCCCTCAGGGAGTATCCGTCAAATACTGTGAGCAAGGAGGTTGGCTCAACGATAGGGACACCGGTGAGGTGGTGATACCTATGATAGCCTTCATAGAGGGGGGAATGAGGGTCCCTATGATGCCCATCACTAGGGATTACCTTAGAACAGCTAGGTTATCTCCCACCCAGTGTGCCCCGAACATGTTTAGGATTTTAGGAGCTATTGACGTCCTAAATGAAAGGCTAGGATTAGGACTCACTCACCACGAGGTGAACTGGGTGTATAATTTTCACCACCTAAAAGGGCACACATACTACCTAAAATCTAGGCATCCCGAGGTTAGGTTGATCCAATGCCTTCCCCACTCCAACAAGGGTCTACACAAAGACTTCCTTATACTGTCCGGGGATTGGCACAACAGTCTCCCCTGTCCGACGAGGGAGGGGGAACCTGGTAAGTATTTGAGTAGCGCCAGCCTTTACTAAAGATGAACTTTTTTCACTTTCGTTGTTAGTTGTGTTTTTCTCTGACTTGCCCTTGTTAAATTGTTTTTTGAAATGTGTGCAGATCGTCGCGCGCTTACCCGTCGTGCTAACCTTGTCAATTTCGATCGTCTGAACAAGATCTTAAAGGCCGAGGTATTTGTGCATTCAGACGGTCAGCTTCGCGCCGCACACCTCATCCTCGGATACACACCCATCTCCACTGCTTTCCAAGATCCCAAGTGCATCATTAAAGAGAAGGACCCGCGGCTGCCGAGGATTAGTGTAGCAGTAGAAGGCTTTTTGTTACCTGTCGGCACTCCTGTACCTCGAGGCGTTTTGATCACCGAGCCCGTAAGGGTCGTCCCGGGCGCCATTCATTTAGCCACGTCCTCGGCTCAACCTAGGTTGGGTGAAGGTTCCTCTTCTCAGCTAGTCGCAAAGGAAGAAGAAGAAGAAGTAGAAGAAGAAGGAGAAGAAGAAGGAGAAGAAGAAAAAGAAGAAGGAAGAGAAGAAGTTGTTGAGTTTTCGGATTCTGAAGAGGAATTTAAAGCTTCCCAGCGACTTACATCGCCCAGGAGCCTGCCTCCTACCGTCGGCTCGCCTTCCATTACCTCGTCAGACGACGACGACCAGCCGTTGATAAGAATGGGCATCCAGCGTAGACCCAAGCCCAGTCTTAAGGACGTGCTAGAAGGTCAGACCGGAGCGCAGGAGCCTCCAAAGGCGCCTCCAGTAAAACCCAAGGACAAGGGTACCGAGAAGGTCCTTTCCATCAAACTCACTCTTCCCCCTTCGACTTAAGCCGAGCATCCCGACCCAGCCGACCATAAGAGGAAAAGGGATATGCATAAAGGAAAAGAAACAGTTGAAGGGGCCAAAGATCTCCCCATCAAGGAGGTAGACCCGGAGAGGGGAGGAAAGCATGCTCGTCATGCCCACGTAAGGTCGGAGAGGCGAATTGACCCTCCAGTAGCATTCCATGCGCCCATTTGGGCTCCCCAAATGCATGTAGACGATCAGGTCGTCATTGCTGAAGCGTCTATTAGGGGATCCGATGAGGGCACGGCTGCATGCATCGCTGATGCATTAGAGCAGGCACTTCTATTGCCCGAGGACATGGGTGAGCTACGTAGGATGAGGGATCACAACGTCTTCATGATCCTCAAGAAAAAGTTAGCCATGGTAAGAATTTTGGTTGATTGTTTCTTCGTATCCACTCTTTTCTTTTATTGCACTTGTTGCTATTATTTCTTTGTTTGACATTAACTGCTTTCGTATGTTGTATACTAACAATGTTTGCACGCAGGCCGTCCAATCTGCACATAGGGTAGAGGAGATCGCCGCTAACTCATATAAAGCACTAAGGGATGAGGAGGTGAGGCTGGATCAGACCAAGAGGATTTTAGAGCTTAAGGAGAAGAAACTGCAGGAGGTGGTTGTCAGCTTGGGTAAAGTGGAAAGCGAGAGGTCAGGTCTAGAGGCCCAGCTAAAGACCACTACCAGGCAGACCGAGGATCAGAGGTTGCAACTCAAGCGTGCCAACGAAGACCTCGCCTCAGCCAAGAAGCTAGTGGAGGATCTCAAAAAAGACCTCACAAAGTCCGAGGAAGCCAGGCTAGAGGCTCTTAAGGCCAAGGAAGAGGCACTCGTCAAGGCTCAGGAAGCCGAGGCTATGGTTGACGAGGCAGAGCAGAGTGGCTATGAAGTGGGGGTGGTAGAAACCACTGACACCTTCAAAACTCAAGTGCCAGAGGTCTGTAGGGATTACTGCCTCCAAGTGTGGAAGGAGGCTCTTTCCCAAGCTGGGGTGGATGCTTCCTCTCCTCTATGGAAGGTAGAGAATGCCTATGTCCCTCCGGCAATTCGAGTAGCCGCTCCTGGTCAAGCCAAGGATGATGTTGCTTCTTCCACGGTTGAGGTGCAGTTGGAAGAAGGTACTGTAAAGGATGTCGTAGCCGAGGTTCAACCTGATAATTCTCAACTTCCAATCGCCCCAAAGGAGCTGCCCCCCAACCCGAAGGTTAGCGGTACAATGGAGTTAGTTCTGGCGACCCTGGCCATAAAGCCCAAGGAAATGGTTGGGGGGTCCTCGGTCTCGGTGGTGCCTCCTGCTGATCCGAAAGACCAGATCCAGCCCAAGCCATAATCACTTGTGTCTTAGCTGTTTCTTTTTTTTTTTTTTTTTGTTGCTTTTGGCTTTGTATTTTTATTTCTTAGTTTCAGTTTTTACTTTCCTTCCTTTATAACTTAACAATTTGGTTATAAATGTACTAACAAATCTTTCATTTAATGAAAAGAATTTCCAACTTAAACTGCTGTTTTGTGTTATGTTTGGTGCTGGTATCTTATTCCGTTGTTACACGTGTAATAAGGCAAGATAACAGTTTGGATTCATGACATGTATTTATAATTTCCTACCACTGATTAAGTAAGGACAAGGGAAATTTGTGCAACTCATATACTTACAAATGCTTTAAGTGATGACTACAGATCCTTCTTCAATTTTGACAACGAGTAAGATACTAAAAAGTAATATATTAATGTGGAATCCATTTATTTAGGACTTGCTTAAGAACTATCTTCATGTTAGCATATTAAAACGATAGGCATCAACATTCCTGATGTGTTCCACACTTGAAATATTAGTGGCTTTAGCATTATACATAACACTTTGTAACTAATAAAAATCATACGGAACCCATATTTGAGATACACATTGCAGGTACTTACCTGTTTCTAGATAGCGCGTATGTGCTTTGTAAAGAACCCATGCAACCCAATCCCTATCTCTGTAACTGCCTTTGGGGTTTCGAAGCAACTTCAATTTTGTTTTCCTTTTAAACTAAGGTGGAGGATCCGAGAATCCGGCGTAACCCCGTTTTTACTTTTAAATTAAGGTAGAAGACCTGAAGACCCGGCTTAACCTCATTTTCATTTAGGAATAAGGTAGAGGATCTGAGGATCCGGCTTAACCTCATTTTCAATTTGGTACAAGGTAGAGGATTTTCAATTTGGTACAAGGTAGAGGATCCAAGGACCCGGCGTAACCTTGTTTTCAATTTGGAACAAGGTAGAGGATCCGTGGACCCGGCGTAACCTTGTTTTCACTTTCAAAGTAAGTAGAGGATCTGAGGACCCGACTTAACCTTATTTTGTTTTTAAACTGAGGTAGAGAATTCGAGGATCCAGCGTAACCTTGTTTTCAATTTGGAACAAGGTAGAGGATCCGAGGACCCAGCGTAACCTTGTTTTCACTTTCAAAGTAAGGTAAAGGATCTAAGGACCTGGCTTAACCTTAATTTCATAGTAGTAGTGCGTATAGCACAACAGCGACAAGATTAAAATGACAAAAGTGCATTTTATTAATAATAATATCGTCGCAAATTACTTACATTCCAGGGGTGGGGCATAACTTTTTCATCTAAGTCTGCAAGGTAATAAGCTCCTATTCCAGCTATTGCAGTAATGCGGTACGGTCCTTCCCAGTTAGGTCCAAGCTTTCCCCATGTTGGATTTTTAGTATTACCCACTACTTTCCTCAGCACTAAGTCTCCAAGAGCAAGCGGTCTCGAGTTTACATTCGAATCATATCCCTGCTTCAGCTTTTATTGATAGTGAGCCAAATGGATCATGGCAACTTCTCTCCTTTCCTGAACCAAATCTAGGCCCCTTTCTAGTAGCCTATCATTGCTTTCCGGAGTAAAGGAATTTGTTCTCATTGTTGGAAAACCAGTTTCTGAAGGGATAACAACCTCGGCGCCATAAGTCATCGAGAATGGCGTCTCTCCTGTTGATCGGCGAGGTGTGGTCCGATACGTCCATAGGACATGAGGCAATTCCTTCACCCATCTCCCTTTGGCGTCCTCCAGACTCTTCTTCAGCCCGTTCACTATAACTTTGTTGACAGCCTCGGCCTGCCCATTCCCTGGCGGATAAGCTGGAGTGGAGTACCTGTTGGTTATGCCGAGGTCACAACAATATCGCCTAAACGCCTTGCTATCAAACTGCAAACCATTATCTGAGATGAGAGTACGAGGGACACCAAATCAAGTGACGATATTCTTCCACACGAATTTCTTCACATCGACGTCCCTGATGTTTGCTAGGGGCTCGGCCTCTACCCACTTAGTAAAATAATCAGTGCCTACAACCAAATACCTTCGGTTTCCAGGCGCCTTTGGGAAAGGCCCCACGATGTCCAAACCCCATTGTGCAAAGGGCCAGGGGCTCGTCAAAGGATTGAGCACACCCCCAGGCTGATGAATGTTTGGTGCGAACCTTTGACATTGATCGCACTTTTGCACATAGCTTTGAGCTTCCCGTTGCATGTTGGGCCACCAATACCCCTGTGTTAGGGCTCTGTGAGCCAAAGACCTTCCCCCCGTATGACTCCCACAGATTCCTTCGTGTAATTCTTCCAAAAGCAGCTCTTTCGCCTTAGGGTGTACGCACAACAAGTATGGGCCAGAGAAAGATCGTTTGTAGAGTTTCTGATCCACGGCCAACCAGAATCGAGATGCTTTTCTACGTATTTTGTCTGCCTCGACCCTTTCCTCGAGCAGAATATCATCCTTGAGGAAGGATACAATGGGGTCCATCCAACTAGGCCCCACCCTGATCTGGTGAACATGGACAACGTTCCCAATCGTTCTCGAGGGTTTGGGTAAGTCCTCAACTAGGATAATCCGAGGTAGTCCTTGCGCCAACGACGTGGCAAGAGTTGCTAGGGAGTCAGCATGTGTATTGCTACTTCGAGGGACATGAGATAAAGTAAAGGATTCGAATTTGCTTTGTACCACCTTGGCTTGACTCAAGTAGTCCTGCATCCTCGGATCTCTGGCCTCCACCTTTCCATCCACTTGACCTACAACAAGTTGTGAGTCCGAGAATACTTGCATGGTCTTTCCTCCCAATTTATGGACCATATCCATCCCTTTTAGCAAAGCCTCGTACTCGGCCTCATTATTAGTAGCCGAGAATCCCAGTCTTAAGGACTTTTCCAATGTGAGGCCTTCTGGGGTCACAATTACCAAACCCACCCCTAACCCTCTTTGATTGGCAGTCTCATCGACGTAGACGGTCCATCCTGCATGATCTTTACATGCAATCATACCAACTGATTTTTCATCAATGTCAATCTTCATGGCACTATCTTCTATGGTAGGCTCAGCAAATTCCGCAACCAGATCAGCTAATACTTGACCCTTTATCGATGTGCGTGGCATGTACTTGATATCAAAGGAGCCCAAGATGGTTCCCCACTTTGCGATCCTACTTGTATAATCCGCACTCCGGAGTATAGCTTTGAGGGGAAGCTGAGTCAGAATAACCACCGTATGAGACTGGAAATAGTGGGGGAGCTTGCGTGTACCATGTACTACGGCCAGGATTGCCTTCTCTAATGGTGGATAACGCACCTCGGCTTCATGCAAGGACTTACTCACATAATAAACCGGTTTCTGTACCTCCTCATCAACCCTTATCAACACCAAACTAACGGCATGGGCTGCGACTGCGATATATGCAAACAAGACTTCATCAACTTCGGGCCGAGACATGATAGGAGGATGTGAAAGATACTCCTTAAGTTGCTGAAAGGCAACTGCACACTCCTCTGTCCATTCGAACCCTTTCCATTTGTTCAATAATTGGAAAAATGGCCTACACCGATCAGCTGATCTCGAGATGAATCGGTTGAGGGCAGCGGTCATCCCAGTCAACCTCTGCACTTCCTTCGGATTTTGAGGTGGCTATAAGTTATTGATGGCCTTGAACTGAGCGGAGTTGACCTTAATTCCTCTATGCGTCACCATGTAGCCCAAAAATTTACCAGATCCTACTCCAAAAGAACATTTGGATGCGTTGAGGCCTAACTTATGCTTTCTCAGCGTTTGGAAGGTGTCATCAAGGTCTGGTATATGAGCCGAGACAATCTTACTTTTAACCACCATGTCATCTACGTACACCTCAATCGTCTTTCCCAATTGCGGTTCAAACATCCGCGTCATCATTCTTTGATAGGTAGTCCCGGCATTCTTCAAGCCGAAGGGCATCACTTTATAGTGGTAGTTCCCTGTGGGTGTGATAAAAGCTGTCTTCTCCTAGTCTTCTGGAGCTAAGGGTATTTGATGGTATCCTTAGAAAGCATCTAAAAAACTCATCCGAGGATGACCCACAGTAGCATCCACCAATTGGTCTATGCGAGGCATCGGAAAGGAGTCCTTAGGACAGGCCTTATTCAAGTCTGTAAAGTCTACACACACTCTCCACTTTCAATTCTTCTTTTTCACTACCACAGTGTGGGCCAACCACTCTGGGTAAAACACCTCCTTAATTGCCCCTGCTTTCTTAAGTTTCAGCACTTCTTCCTTAACGGCGTCGGCGTGCTCTTTAGATGAGCGCCGAGGTGGTTGCCTTCATGGTACTGCGGTCGGATTAATGTTCAGGTGATGACAAATAAACCCCGGATCAACCCCTGGAGCCTCGTAAGCGTCCCATGCAAACACATCGATGTTTTGTTTTAAAAACGCAACTAGGTCTTCCTTCTCTTGTAGGACCAGCTGACTTCCTACTTGGAAGAATTTCTTCGTATCATTTGCAATAACCACCCTCTCCAAGTCCTCACATCCAGGCTCTTCAACCTCAGCCCCATCTGGTTTGGCCGAGGATGTTAGTTGCTATAAACTTCTCCCGGCCAAAGTCTGGGTTTCTTGCTTCGTCTGACGCATAATTGCTGCTGTTATGCATTGCCTCGCCATGGACTGACTACCAACTATCTCCTCAACTCCATCCTCATACGGGAACTTCACCTTAACATGCAGAGTTGATGATACTGCCCCCAAGGCGTGCAACCACGGCCTTGCCACTATGGCTGTATAAGGGGAGTAGGCGTCCACCACGATAAAATCCACATCTACCACTACTGGTCCTGACTGTACAGGTAGTCGGCTCAACCCCTTCGGAATGACAGCCTTTCCTTCAAAGCTTATCAACGGGGAGTCATAGGCTGTAAGATCTTCAGGTTTCAAATTAAGCCCCTTAAATAAATCCGAATACATAATATCAGCCCCACTCCTTTGGTCAACCATCACCCTCTTTACGTCATATCCCCTTATCCTTAGCGTGATGACTAACGCATCGTCATGCGGTTGAATAGTGCCAAGCTTATCCTCCTCGAAAAATCCCAAAATGGGCGGAGGATTCTTCTTAATTCTCTTCAGCTCCGAGCTAAGGTCCTCGGCAGAGGGGCGCAATACTGACATTACCCTGGTGGGGCAAGACCCAGTCCGACCTGGCGCGGCAAAGATGACATTGATCGTACCCAGTGGGGGTCTCATAGTGTTGCTGTTTTGATTCACAGAACCAGATTATGTTCCTTGTTCGTTAGGCCGATCCATGAATTGCCTTAATTTTCCTTCTTTCACCAATTGATCCAGGTAGATCCATAAGTTCCTGCAGTTTTCCGTGGTATGGCCCTTATCTTGATGATAATTGCAATAGAGGTTTTGATTACGTTTCGTAGGGTAACCTATCATTCTATTGGGCCACCTAAAGTACGGTTCTCGGCAAATCTTCTCCAACACTTGCTGCACTGGCTCACGAAACACAGCGTTCACTATCTGGGGTGGGGCCGACCTAGTATGGCTAGTGAAATCCTTCCGCGGCCATTTGCTATTGTATCTCTCTGCCTTGAAATCCCTACTCTCCTGAGGGACAATCTTCATTTTCCCCTTACTTTGCTGCTGATCCTCCTCAACCCTCTTATACTCGTCGATACGATCCATAAGCCGACGAACCGTTTTTACCGGCTTCTTGGTCAAGGATTTCCTTAGATCGTGTTCAACTGGAAGGCCGACCTTAAAGGTGTTGACCGCCACCTCATCAAAATCACCATCAATCTCGTTAAATGCTTCCTAGTATCTATTCGAATAGGTTTTCAACGTCTCGCCCTCTCTCATGGCC
Organism: Castanopsis chinensis; assembly: GCA_032878915.1. Lineage (NCBI taxonomy): Eukaryota > Viridiplantae > Streptophyta > Magnoliopsida > Fagales > Fagaceae > Castanopsis > Castanopsis chinensis. Next base: position 30,685,632 of record JAVQMG010000122.1, on the reverse strand, counting down.
ATAGATAGTAACGAGTCTAAAGGCCGAGGTACTCTGCTGCATGTAACAAAACGGGACCCAAATGCCATTGTAAGTTCCATGTAGGAATCAATGGAGTCCGCTTTTAAGCCGTTGAACCATCTCATCGCAACGGGTCCTAAACTTGAGGGAAAGACTTTACACATCAAGGTTTCATTCTGTGAATAGACCGCCATGCGTTGATTAAAATGGCTCACGTGCTCCACTGGATCTGTTCTGCCATTATAGATGGTGAAGTTTGGCTGCGTGAACCGACGGGGGAGTTTTCCTTTCTCAATACGACATGTGAAAGGTGATTTGGAGAGCTGGAGCAGTGCTTTCCCCATGGCATCACTGCCCGAGCCCCTGGGAAGGGATTTTTTGCTCGCCATATCATGGAGACTTCCTTCTTGGTACGAGAAAGTTTTGCTAGGAGGAGTTCCCGACCTCGGCTTATAGCCACTGCTCTGGGAGTCATCTGATGAAGGGTCAGATATGGAAGGCGTCCGTTTCCGCTTGGCCCGACGTAACTTTCTTTTCAGCTGGTCAATCTCCCTCTGCATGGCCCTAGTGTTTGCCTCACTAGAGCCCCTGCTTCTACCCTGCGGATGATTACTGGCGGTTCGCCCTGAGTGCACACTACCTTCTCGATCTCCCATCTGCTCTAACTGTTGGAATGGATCCTCGTGCTGAGATCCTAAAGATTCTACATGGTCTAGATTCAAACCCGCCATCACGTTATCTGCGCCAAAACTTAAGAATCCCCACAGACGGCGCCAATTGTAAGGGCACAAATTGTGCTGGAATCAAGCTGCACTTTCTGACCAGCCCAATAAGCCTTAAACAATGAATTTGTAGAGAATGGGTTTCTATTCTAGGTTTTTGAGTGACAGATAGCGTGAGAATTGAATTAAATCACAAGACTTATGCCTTTTTCCCATACATGGACGAAAATATTGTTGTATATATTAATGCCGAGGACAATATTTGATGCTTTCTTACAAGTTTTTTCCCTCCTTTTCTCCCCCCTCTCCTTCTTCTTCCCTTTCCTTTTATAGGCCTGTCTCTGTTTCTTCCTTCTTCCACGTGTAGTCCAGGTGTTTCCTTTTTGGATACTTGTCCCATCATTCTCCCTTACTCAAATCTCTAGCGGTGAGGGCAAGGTTGAATTTTAGTGTTCAGGCGTCACTTCCTCATTAATGCGGCCAGAGAGGTAGATATGATGCTTTCAATGCGGTGGTAGCAGTCTTTTCTCTAATATTTGTCTATCAATTTCTTTCATCCCTTATCCACGTTCTTTTAGTTATTGTATATAAGGTCCTTAGTATGAGAGTTCTTGAACTGCCAGATCACTAATATTGTCCTTGACCGCATGTTGCCGAGGACAAAATCATCCTCGGACGTCATGTCTTGTGGTGCTCTGCTTGTGTATGGCACTTTCCTTTGTCATGTGACATTGTAGGCTAGAGTTATTATGTCCTCGGACCACTTCATATTACCAGTTTGGGCTTTCCTCTTTGCGGGAGCCTTTGGGCTGGCCCAATACATGCTTTGGGCCCATAGGCACTACAGGAGAGTATAAGCTTCTGTCATGTGGCGCACTCTATGAAGAGACTTGAAATACCTTAACCCACATTAGAGATAAGAACAAAGTAATTATTGACTTTTGGTTTTATTTGGTTCAATGTTTTAAGACTTTCTGAATTAAAAAAAGATATAATTTGTATTATTTGGTTCAATGTTTGAAGACATTTCATCTCCCACACGTACACACAAAACACTTTGCATTTTAATTCACTTTTTTCATCTCTTGCACTTTTAGCCCTTTATCTATATTTACCTATTGCCCTTTATGCTATCTCATGTCAAATACACATAAACAAGAAATGATGTCATTTACTTTCAATCATTCGACGGCACCTACCTAACTCTAATATTGTTGCTTCATCTGCTCCTACCCCATTTGAGTTGGCTACATCCAAGAAAGGAGGGCTTGCGTTTTATATTTAGTAACAATGGCGATTATGATTTTTATTTCAAGGTTGGATGTTGTAAATATGTAGGTTTTGTAAACGATGTGATTAACCGTGGATGTTTGAGATGTGTATTTTGTTTTAGAATTAAGGAGAGAGAGACACATTCTATAAGAAATTTTATTATATAATTTTTCTCCAAAGGTTTTTTTTTTTTTTTTTCATTACTTCAATTGAATAATAATTGTTGCTTTTTACTAATAAAGTTTTATAACAACTATGCTATAATACATATACAAAATTCTCCAAAATCATTTTATATAAAATATTACAATATTATCCGTGCATCGCACGAGTAACTTACTAGTTCTAATAAATTATAGGCATTCAATCCATATCTTCTACTACAAAGTTGCAGAGGCTGCCTCTATTAGAGCAGTCTTATTAAGGATGCTAAAATGCTATATTTGACATCCAAAACACCAAAATACCTTCTACATCAAACATGCCAAATATTAAAATTTTTAACACTTAGCTACAGTGAGTTGTCATCTATAACAGCTTACTGTAGCTGAATGTTTTTTGAAGACGGAACTATAGCAGAATGTTAAAACCAAATATCAATTTTTTTAATCCCCACCCATGCGTGCCACAAAGTCCTTTCTCTCTTCTTTTCTTTTTCAGGTTTTCCCTCAACCCAAACCGGCAAGCTCCCTTCCCTTCTTCCACGCCACATCCCTTCCCTCAACTCACGCCACAAAAAATCGAAGATCCTTTTCCCTTTGACCAAACCCAAAAACCCATGCTGCCAATAATCCATGCTCTACCCTTCTCCCTTTGATCGAACCCAAAAAACCCAAGCTCTTCTCTTCTCCCTTTGCGGTGTTGGGTATGGCTGCGCTATAGTAGGTTTTGTGATTTGATATCTATGGGTTTTGATTTCGTGGGTTTTGATGGATTTCAACGGGTTTTGATTTCGGTGGCTGAGAGGTGGGTGTGGGTTGATTGATTCGGTGGTAGGGTTCTAATTTGCAGGTTGTGGAAGGGGTGATTATATATATGTGTGTGTGTGTGTGTGTGTGTGTGTGGATGTGGTCGTTGGGGGTGTGACAGTGGCTGAGACGTGGTTACTATGGCTGAGGTGGTGCTAGTTGTGGCTAGATGTGGCTTTTTTTTTTTTTAGTGAAAACTGGATGTGGGTATTGTTGTGAGATATATTATTTTTATTATTTTTTTATATTATTTTAATGTGTTGTATGATAAAATAGAATATTTTTTGTTGGGTATATTGTAAAATGAGTTGTTAAAGGACAAAACTTATGTACAGTATCTTAAGCGTTGTTCCTGAGGTTCCCTTTTTAAGATTCTACCATGTGGATTTTTGCTCATGGGATGAAAGTGTATTTTTTAATTAAGGAGCTACATGGATGAATCTTAAAAAGGGAACATAAGGAACAATACTTAACTGACTGACGAGATCTCTGCTACTACTACCATGCCCCTACAGTCTCAGATTACCACACCCACACTGGATGGTCCTTTATTCCCATCAGTTGCCCCATCAACATTTATCTTATATAGACTGGGGGTGGTGCTATCCACCCAACTTCAAGGTGCTGCTGTCGTATCTAGTGAACTACCAAAGCTCCCTTGTAATCCTTTTGGTTTTGCTGTGTCGCCCCCCATATTTGGGATGGAAGGAGGTCAAGGGACTCATGGATCACCTGGTTTCTCCTGTACCATATGGACCAAGCCGTGGCACAAAACGTTTCAAGATCATGAGTGGTTCCTGAATTCAGAATCTGCAAAGCCACATCCACCACGGTCTTGTTCCCTGCCAACAAGCTTATTGGGCAATCATGCCAATTCCACCACACATCCCAATTTTTCTCACGGTATATCAATGCATGACTAGTGCTTTCTTCAACTTTCTCACATAATGGACATTTGGCTTCAGTATTTATCCCTCTCTTACACAAATTCAACCTCGTTGGCACTTGGCAGGCCCTCCATGCATGCTCTCCACGCAAAAGCTATTGAGGCTTTTGCAGTCGAAGAAGGTATCCTCTTAGCTCGTCAAAGAGGGCTCAATCATGTGGTCATTGAGTCAGGCTCCCTCTCAATTGTCCAAGCTGTCAATACAAACTCAAACATGGGAGAGCTGGGTGCAATTATCCAAGGAATCACAGTTTTACTAAGAAATTTTGGAAGCTGGCAACTGAAGCATTTGAAGAGGGAATTTAATGGGGCTGCGCATGAATTAGCTCAAATAGCAAAAACAGTGGGGACTAGTCAGACATGGGAAGGAACAGAACCTCCAATGCTGCAACGTCTTCTCATCATAGATAGGGAGAATTGTTGAGCAGTATTAGTCCTGGTGTTTTTTCTCTCTGTTTGTACTGCAGAATTTTACAGTTAATGAGAATTGAGTTTCCCTTTCAAAAAAAAAAAAAAAAACTGGCAGACGAGATGGGCAACGAGGTTTTTTTTTTTTTTGAAACTGCAACGAGGTTGAATGTAGGCGCTGACGGCTAAGATAACTTATGCGTTGCACGGCTTTCCTTATTTTCTTCTAAAAAGCACATGGCAGTATGAAAGCAATACAAGTTAGACATGTGAACTGGGAAAATTATGGATGCTAGCAAGGCCACAACAATAGTAGCTGAGAGCTCGCTGATGTGACTGCAAAATAGCATTAGAAATATCAAGGGAGTTAATTTTATATTTGAAGCCGTTTCTGATTTGTAGCCAGAACAAAATAATTCATACAGCCTTACTTATATTATATTACACTAACAAACTTAAGTCCATGCTTGAGATATATTGTCAATTCTTAACCCAATTTTATAGCCAAGCCCAATAAGAAAAAATATATTTATTCACGCAAGGAAAAAAAAAATATGCCTTTTATTTTAACCAATAAAAAAAAAAAAAAAACTGCAATTTACCCTATTACAATTCTTATAAAAAAATTTCTTAGAAAATGTTTTCTTCCAAAATCTTATGAAATTACCCTTTAAAAGACATTATCCTAGAAAATATTTTCCCAAAAACTCGCGGGATTTGTAAAATAAAAAAAAATCATTTTCCTAAAGAATATTTTCCAAAAACCCATAGGATTTTCTTTCAAAGTCCATTTCCTAGAGAACCTTATGTGTGGGTCTTTTTTGCAAATGTTGGGCTGGGCCGCCTCCTGTTGCACTTGGCCCTAAAGTTTTCTAGATCATGAAGTTGGGATCGGTCCAATAGCAACCCTCCTTGGTCTGGCTTGTGCGCAAACGATACCCCTATTTGCCAAGGTTGTTTATCACTTGCCCGTGGCAGGCAGAATTGTTACAATAGTTACGGCAGACAGATATAACAAAGATAATAATAGAAAATCTTTCGTTATCCAAACAAAGGCAAATAATGGGCTTCGATAATGAAAACTTGTTTTATGGAAAAGCAATCAAAGGATAAGCATCTAATGAATAGCAATAAACTTATTAAAAGAAAAACGCCAACTACCATATTAAGTTACGTTGTTGGGTTTAAGTTTAGGGGGAACCATCTCTTCAATGCAAATAATCTCTCTGAGGGAGAAATTAGCTGCTTTGAAGAGGCGGGCCTGAATGACTTGTATTTATAGAGGCTCTTTGCCGTGATTAGAGAATATGGGTCGGAGAGGGAGAGGGAGAGGGGGATCAACGTATTTGGTGCATGTCTGCCACTCTATTTTCTCCGTTTTATCTTTTCTTTCTATTCTCTCTAATTCTTTCTTTCATTCCTTTTATCTTTCGGTCTTTTTTCTTAGTTATTGTGATTCTCTCCCCAGAGGTTGTTCTTGGCCCCCTTCGCTGTGCACAACAAGGGCTCCTTATATAATGCCAGTTGTGGCTGGCTTTACCATTTTAGCCCTTAATCGTTTTTGTCTGGTGTGGATGTTCTTAATGACCATTACTGATTGTTTAGTCATCCAACCAGCGGCACTCACCTGTGCTGGCCGTGCCACTCCACCTCACCAGACAACTTGTCGTGGCACTCTTTCCTGCCACAGTGTAAATACTCTCTTTCTCTCCGTCCCTTATGGCATGCACCTAGTGGTTCCAACTCAGCATTACTCCTTTTGGGTGGTATGTCATCTTAGCAGGACACTGCCTCCAAAAGAGCCTGAGTAGGAAACACAAAAAATAGGTTTTTCCCTCCAGACTATGCCCTCTTACCTTTTATCCATGACCCACCACTTCATGTATTGGCTGGGTACAGGCTGGTGGTGTTTGGGCCTTACTCGTGCTTTACTTCCATGTGTTGGGTTTTATACCCAAAAATTCAATTTATTGGTATGTCATAAATAATTAAACTATTTAATTATATAAGACTTTTTATAAATGAACTAATGGGACATTATCTTAGTCCATGAGATGCATTGTATGCGATTTAGTCACAGAAGATGTAAATCACAAGTTCTTTGTAAACTCAAAATATAGTTCGTAGTCGGTGATGAAATTGAGCGTTTCATCTGCGAAGACTATAACATATCAACTAAGATAATTTGTCTTGATCATGGAAATAGAGATTTCTAGCTGATATGTTTTAAGAGTTAAGACATATTGAACTAGATCGCTGTGAGATTTATTATTCTCCTAACGACTATCAAATGAATAATAAATCTCACGACTTCTATTTACATGAACTCTTAATCCTGAGAAAATAATGGACCAGATCATGAGATGTAGGTTGCTTTGATATATCAGGAGTGAGATCTATTAGTCACGATCAAAACCTCAGTATGTTGGGCAGTCACATTTAGTGTTAATGGAACATATATTTTCAAGATGAGATTCATAGTCTCTTAACGGAGATACAAAATATTTCCTTGAGATAAATTTAATGAGTTTGATTATTCAGAGAGTTGGGCCAACTACTTTAGTAAGGAGTTACTAAAGTATATATTTATGGAATTAGATTTCATAAATATATGATGAATAACTTAAAGGATTAAACCAGGTACTCAAAGATTAAAATGTAGTAATCTTCAAAGTAGCAGTCTACATTCATGACTTTGTATTACTAAGAATATTTTATGAAGGGGTTGCATGTACAATAAAGTCTTGGGATATAATTTATAGATAAGACCTAGAGTGCAATTATATTTATATAGTGGTATTAAATATAATTAATGATAACTTTGGACTTGTCAAGAGTTGACAGAAAATCCCAAGGCCCATTGGAGCTAGTGTTTTATTGGTCCATTTTGGTCCCATTCCAAACCATACACAAGAGCCCAATTGAAATGGTCCAAAAGGTTAGCACAATTAGATAATCAGTTATATATAATGAGAGATACATATAGAATTTCATAAAAAGGTTTTCATAAGTTCTTTTTCGTAAGTGTTTTTCATTAAGAACATATAAGGAATGAAGTGGTTTGTATGTGAATGCTGGACACTCTCCTATTCTCTCCTTGAAACTAATTGAGAGACCACACTTCTTGGGTATCAAGTGAAATTGGAGTGAAGATTAAAAGTGTTCCTAAGTGCTTCTGATCTTCGGTTTTGAATTTCACCGCACCAAGGTACACTTTCTTGTTCTCTAATTCTGAAATTTACATAGTACATATTATCAATTGCGAATAAAGTAGATCCGTTAATTTTTGCCGCTGCGCATGTTTTGTATGAGATACAAACAAGTATTTTCCATGTATTTTCCAACACCATGCTCGTCCAAAATCTGCCCGCTGCTTATACATTTGCTGCAGTCTGAAGGTTCATCTGCCCATTCTGCCATTCGTTCTTGACTTCTTATGGTGTAGGTTGCTTTCCCTGACTTCTCATTTATGGCTTGCTTCCTTAGGGGCTGGGTCTTGCTCGTTTGTGGGCTTTTCCATGCTTTATTCTCATCCTTGCTATTTGTTTCCTGTCATATTATTTTGTTATGTCTACCGTGAAGTTTGCTTGACCCAGGGCTGTTGGACTTCTTCGGGCTTACTGTTCATTCTTTTTCTGATGGCCCAATAGACTCATTGGGCCTTTTACTACATGCAGGCTCCCGCGTCCCGCTTACTTCCTTTTAGGGCATCTTTGGCTCGTTTGCTTTCTTAGGGCATCCTTGACCCTTTCCAATTCTGTGCTTCCCATGGGCCTTTACTAACTCCTTGGGCTTCCATGGCCCAAGTATTTTATACTTCATCTTTGGGGTTTATGGATTCTCCATTGCCCCTTACTCTTTTTACTTACATTGCTTTGAGCAGTGAAACCCACAACTGTGGCCCATTTTCACTTTTCTACATCCATACTGTCCATGGGTTTGCTATTTCTTTCTTTTTGGACTTTCTTAGGCCCATTTATTTCTTCAGAGTCCATTTGTTTACTTTATGTACCCATGATCCATTATTCTTGCCACTTGGGCTTAATGGTGCTTCCACTTTCTTCTACCCACATTGTTGGGCTTCCTTCTCTTCCTGAGCTTATAAAAATGAGTATCTACACCTTATTCTTTTTTTTCTTTTTCTTTTTTTGAAAGGGTGGAGGGGGGGGGGGGCATGGGGAACCATGGGATTTCTTTTATCATTGGCTTTCCTTAAAAAGCCCAAAAAAAAAAAAAAACTATTTTTCTAGAAAAAGTTTACTCAAAACTTGAGATTTTCCTAGAAAAAGTCTTTTCCTCGAAACATGTTTTCTAAAAAATCCCTGAGAACTGTCTTTGCCAAACTCTTTCCTTAAAATCTTTTTCTAAGAATGGATGAAATTTTCATGAAAAACTTTTCTAAAGTGGTGGTTTTAAACAATCAAGTTCCACAAAAGAAAACCAAAAAACTGAGATCAACCCTTCTTCTTCCTCTTCTCCCCCTCTGAAAAAATCCACAACAACCCCTCTGGAAAAAAAAATCGACAACAACCAAAGAGACAACAAAAAACACAAACACAAACACAAACACAAATAAGAGATCAAAGCAGAAATCACACGAAGCACTCAACCACGAACCCAACGGCAAACCCAATCAACAAAACCCACGAGCTCAAGCAGCGAAACTCACAACCCAGGCCGTGAAACCCACAAACTCAAGCTCGAATTGAACCCACGACTTAGGCGAAGGTCGTTTTCCCCACTGTTTCTCTCTTTTTTATTTGTGGAGAGTAGGAACTCGAGTTCCACTGGAAATTGTTTTTTATGGAGTCGAGTTCCATTGGAAATCGATTCCTACACACTCGAGTTGCTACAGTGAACCCGAGTATGTTAGCTTGAGATGTTAGTTTCATAAATAGTTTGAAAAGGATGCTAACTAACAAAATTGTTTGAAAATGGATGTCATTTTGAAAAAAATCCAGGATTTGTATTGTATGGTGAAGGGTTGAATAGGTATTGGAATAGGAATAGAAGGACGGAGGACCGCGCCGGTTTTGAATGAAGAAGAGTGGATGAGCTGGAGGAAGATGAGCAAGTTCATTGTTAACATACAATTTGAATGAGAGCTACATCTGTTCCTCCATGGCTTGCTTGAGCTTCAATCAACCTGATAGTAATAACCGATCTTTTTTAATTAATTCAAATTTAAAAAAAAAAATAGTGAGAATCGGAGATTCCATTAGCAATTAGATATCATTAAATGTCACTAGAATTTCCATTTTCTATATATAGATAGATGTAACATCCAATATAGCACTCACGTTCCCAACTCCTCATGGGCCCGTCTTGCTCTTATTTGGACAGCCAATTTATTGGTCTTTGCAAAAGTTAGTACATTTTGGACACCTCTTTCCACATCCCTCTCCAAACATAGGGTAAGGCAAACTATAGCAAAATAATTAAGGTGATTTTCCCCTACTAACATGTTTTTGAATTTGCTGTAATAATATGTTTGCTAATTATTGATATGATGCTAATCTTGATGGGAAAGTGCTTTTTAGCTCTAAAATCTTTGTAAGGCTTTGCCGTAGAGCCCAACATAGTCAATATTGTTGAATACTGATTATTCAAGTCTTCTGAAAGAAAGTATACTCCTATAGAAATCAAGTATGTCTGCCAATTGATAAAGTCTCTTTATCGTAGATTCTAATTAGTTCAATTAGCAAATTTTTTTTTTTTTAATTATACAAGATAGAATTTCTACTCTAACATAATCTAAGTGTATATGTGGGTGAAGCTCCCTCCTGAAAACTTGAACCCCGACCCTTGCCTTTCACACTTGTGGAGTGACCACCGTAGTAAGGGTGCACGGTGGTAATTATTTAGTAAATACTTTGATAGTTGAATAAGTGATCTAGAGTTTAATTCCCACCTACACTAAAAACCGAATGGTGTTTTGGTCTGATAATGAAGGGCACAATCATCAAAAACGGACATCATAGAATGAAACTCTATATATAAAAAAATATTTGTCAACAAAAAATTTCAGTTTTTGAAAGCATGAAATATGGTTGCAATGAAATAAATCACCATTTTCACATAATAACATTCAATTCAAGTATTTAATGAGCAAAAATTATTTTATAATACAAATAAAAATCATAATATCTAGGCTTACTGAGGGTTATACTGGCATAATCACAAATTACAAACATCTTTGAATCCACATTTTTGTCAAATTATGCTCTATTCTAGAGGCCTTCCATCCGTTCTAATCACATCTGCTCAATTTGAGATATCAATGCTTTATGAGATATTCTTGTTATGAAATATTTAACAAGACTTATTAGGACTGAATTCTTTGATAAATTACAAAATATTTTTTTAATCCCCTTGTTTCCAGCTCCTCTTGTGAAAGCAAATTAGAGATTGAGGTCATTGGTTCAAGACATATCAGGTGTGTATGTTACTTACTAGTTGGTCAAATAAAATATTCACAAAAGAGTTGGAACACATTGAGATGGTACTAGCCATACTATAATAGAAGGATTTGACAGAAATATGATGGGGGAAAAGCTGAATAGGAAGAACCTCATTCCTTAGTTTAAACCAAAGTTTTTAATTTTGTTATCTCTGCCTTTGTGGTTTGGTAAAGTTCTAAATGGTTCCTAGATATAAATATAATCATTTTTTAAAAGTGAAACTAAAAACTATTATTTTATTTGGTTTTGAATAGTGTGATGGGTTATTAACATCCGCTGGAGTACATTGCATAGGGGTCCACTAGGTGTAGGCATGGAGCTCTCTTTATCACGATATAGGTTGTGGAGAACCAATTCCTCTGTTAGTTCCAAGACTGGTTGTCCTCCTGATATTGTGAATGAGGAAGATCACACTATTGAAGAAAGTGAGTATCCTGATTTCCAGCAATGGAATATCCCAAAAGTCTCTACGAAGTCTGTTTATCAGCTTAGTTGGACTGAAAATATGTCTTTTTCTGAACATAGAGCTAGAACTGTTGAACAAAATTTTTCTATCTCTAGAACTCATGAAAAATGTTGTTTGTTTTCCAGGAAAAATATTAATGATTTTATGACTAAAAAACTTAAATATTTGCATATTGGTCTTGTTCAAGTTGCTATTAAACCATTGACTAGAAAAGGAATTAATGCTTCTGTTCTCATGTGTTTAAGAGATGCTAGATTTAAGAAATTTAATGATAGCATTCTTGGTATGATTACTACTTCTCTGTATGATGGTCTTGTTTATTTTGATTGTTACCCTGATCTTGCTCTTGCTTTGGATGATCCAAATATTGTTAAAGCCTTACCTTTGGTCTCACCCTATGATCCTAATGCTTTAACCCCAGTTAACCAACCTGTTAAAACTATTTTCCCCAAAGCTTCCAATGCTTCCCAGTATGTTAGAAAACAATATTTTCAAAATCTGTTTTCCGTTGAGTTAAATAGGAATTCCATTCCTGATCCCTTCACACTTGCCACCAGCTACTTTCCCCCAATGTTTCACTGGATCCCTGAACATAATGGAAGGACTGTGCAATATCATTCTGATATTTTGCATCATGAAAAATCAATCACTATTAAAGCCATAACTGATAAAGCCAACACTACTAAGGTTATTTACCATAGTGTTTTCCTGAATCATATTATTTCTGAAGAAATGTGGGGCCCCAACCTTGCCTCCACAAGAAAGCTACCAAACTCCTCTGTCCCTTATTCATATCATGATTACCTTACTACTTGGTTCAGATTTATGTTACACCAAAATGAGAACATGACTCATTCATGGTTTGTTAATTTTGATAAGGAGTTCAATTCTGATTTGCCTCTTTGGTTTGTCCGCTGGTGGACCCAGTTTGGCTCTACTATTGAAATACTTCTAGAACCATTGATTAATTCTTTTCAATATTATAAAAGTGTGTTCAAAGTTGATGCTCATGGTGCTAAATTCCCTCCTTTGCTCCATTTCATTAAGAGATACAACGTTCCTTGGATCCTGAAATGACAATATGATAAGGACGGAGATGTTCTTGTGCGATGCTAGTATGTTAAATGGTGGGATAAGTTTCCACACACACAGGCAGTTGTTAAAAATGTTAACAAGGTTTTTCAACCAAATGCTTTACCCGCAGTGACAATTACTACCCCAGTGCAAAAGGATGAACTAGCTGATGCACCTGCTTCCACATCTACTAAAACTGTTAAAGACTCTGTTAAGCCTAAGAAGAAGGGTTCTCCTTTAGATGAAATTCGCAAGGACCCTAATGCTCTATATGCTCTCCTTAAGATGATAACAAAGGAGAAAGAAGCTGCTGATGATTTAGGAGATGAATGGTCCTCAAAATTTTATGATGTATTCATAACCGTCCGATTATTCATAATAAAATATTTGTGATCAAATTAATCTCCAATTGATGAGGTGGACAATCAACAAATGAAATCAAGCCACGTGGCAACATCAAATAAGATAGCCATATGGCAATGTCAGAAGAAAAGACCTATATGGAAAGTTCTTATTAAATGGAAGACCAAATTAAATTCATTATTAACTCTCAATAAATGCTGAGAGAAAATTCCAAGTTAAATACAATTGAGTTGCCTATAAATAGAGGCTTCTCATATGAGAAGGAGGAGGACACTTAGAGAGAAAACACTACTGACACTCTACCAAAATAGAGAGTCATCTTTAAAGTTCACAAGAATTCCATAGTTTATCAAGGCCTATTCCTACTTCTTCAAATCAAAGTAGGGATTCTCCTTTAATCTAGTTCGAGATCAAGCCAACAACTCTCGCATCAAATCAAGTACGTTCAGCTATTCATTCAACTTGGAGACATCAAAGCACGATTCAAGATCAAGCTTCATAGCCCCTTCAGATCGTAACGCTTCTTGGAGATCGAATCAGAGGAATTTATTGTACTCTTTCATTGTAAAGATTCATATAGAGGATTGTACTCATATATATACAAATCAAATACAAGTTGATTATTTGTTACACTATTTCGTGATCTTGTGATTCATATTTTACGAAAATTGTGTGTACAAATTTCTGGCACACCCGGTGAGACCTCTCTGCCTCTCATCTCTTTCTCCATCCTAGAAATCTTCAACTCTCCAACTCACCAAGTTCAATGGCCTTGAAGAAGTCTCAGGTTCCCAAGAATGCTACCAAAAGCGTTGGGGGCCCAACAAGCAGCAGTACTTCCACAGGTCCCATGATTTGAAACAAAGCTAAGGCAATAAGGCTCCTCACGTCACAAGAAGTTGAGGGAAAGGCTCTCATGACCAAACTCATAAGTGCCCCAGCCCAGCCAAAGACTGTCATCTCCTTGAACACTTTAAGGAGAAGCAAGCATACTTCCCCTAGGAGAGGAGGTTCAACATTCACTCTAGAGGACTCAATGATAGGGAGTGAATATCACTATTCTGCATCAGATGCTAGGTTAAGTACAGCTTCACAGTCAGGTTCTTCCCAAGGATCCCCCTGAGAAGTCACTTTGTCTATCTTCTCAGAGAATTCTTCTCATACAATAGCCATGGCGGCCATGATGATGGAGACTGCTACCATTGACGAAAAGATTGCTAAAATGGGACATGCTATAGCTAAGCTTACCAAGACCGTGGAGGAGAAGGACCTTCAAATCGCCACACTTATGAACAAGCTTGAAATTCAAAATCAAGGGGAGTCTAGCAAAGACCATTCTCAAACGCATCAGCATACATCCCAAGATGCTCACACATCTTCTCGAAAGAAGGCCGGTGGTCTACAAGGGAGCTCTACCTCAATTTCATTTCTATCAGTCCAGCAGTTGTAGGACATGATAACAAACACCATTCGAGATCAATATGGTGGGGTACCACAAAGCTCTCTGATGTATTCAAAACTATACACCAAGAGGATTGACATTTTACAAATGTCTACAGGTTACCAACCTCCTAAGTTTCAACAGTTCGATGGAAAAGGGAATCCGAAGCAACATATCGCTCATTTCATCGAGACTTGCAATAATGCTAGTACGGATGGGAACTTGCTTACGAAGCAATTCATGCGTACGCTTTAAGGAAACGTCTTTGATTGGTACACGGATCTTGAGCCTGAGTCCATTGATAGCTAGGAGCAAATGGAAAGGAAATTCTTGAACAGTTTTTACAGTACCCGACGTATCATGAGCATGCTAGAATTGACCAACACGAAGCAATGGAAAGATGAACCAGTGGTAGACTAAATCAATTGTTGGCACTCATTGAGCCTCGATTGTAAAGATTGCCTTTCAGAGTCTTCAGGAGTGGCGATGTGCATCCAAGGTATGCACTGGGGGTTGCTTTACATACTCCAAGGAATCAAACCTTACACCTTTGAAGAACTTGCTACTCGAGCCCATGACATGGAGCTTAGCTTGTCTAGCCATGGAGAAAAGGGCTTACCTGTTGATGAGTAGCGTAAAGAGAAGAAAGATATGAGGAGGAGGGATAAGTCTTCCAGATCCATGGTTAAGGAATCTATGGCCGTTGTTGTGGGGCCTGTGAAGATCTCCAATGAGGAGAATAAAAGAATCGAGAAAAGGGCTGGTCCAATGCAAGAGCGGGAGAAGCGTTGATTAACTTTGAAGGAGAAGGAAGAAAAGGCATATCCATTTCCAAATGCGGACGTCCAAGGCATACTCGAGGACTTATTAGAGAAAAATGTGATCAAGCTTCCAGAATGCAAGCGTCCAGAGGAAATTGGGCATACCAACGACCCAAAATACTGCGTATACCATCGAGTTGTAAGTCACCCAGTGGAAAAATGTTTTGTTATGAAGAACCTTATCCTAAGGCTTGCAAAGGAGGGTAAAATACTTTTAGACCTAGATGAGACTGCTAAGGCAAATCATGCTACGTTCGTTGTTAGATCCCCAGTATTTGTGAAGTCACCAACTCCAATGGAAGTGCGATCCACCTTGCCATCAACGTCAAGGACCTATTACAAGCACATCCAATTTGGAACGCTTGAGTCCGTGCGTGTGTCATGCTTCAGCCCTCAAGATAATGATAGAGTTGACGACAAACTGGTAGGTGACGAAGAGGGTTGGACTTTTATGACCTATAAGAGACCTCAAAAATAGCATAACCCAAAACCCCATGCTCCTTACAAGAAAAGGGAGCTTCAAGCTAGCGATTCAAAAGTTTCTCCCAAGGGGAAGGAAACAAATGGTCTGAAGAAACAAAGGAAGGGGGTTTCGTTCGAACAAGTTATTACAAAAGGAAGGCCCCCTGTTGGTTACGCTGCGCGAGTTTTTCCCTAAAGGCTTTCTTACATAGAGCCTAATGACAACCACTTACATGGTGTCTTGCCATGATGCTGATGATAAAGAAGGCATTATTGAAAAGGAGGAAAAAGTGAACCTTGAAGAAACCAAAGGAACCAAGGAAGAGGGAAGTGAAACTTATGCCTCGGAAGAAGCAGTTGCCTTATGTGCTCACTGCAGCGACAAGATGACGTTCACTGATGAGGATCTCCTATTGGGCTCCAGACCACACAATCAACCACTTTTTGTCTCAAGTTACACACAAGGGGAAAAAGTAAGCCGCATCCTCATAGACGATGGGTCTGTCGTCAACATAGTGCCTAAAGGAACAATGAAATGCCTAGGCATATCCATGGAAGAGTTATCCAAAAGTTGACTCATCATCCAAAGTTTCAACCAAGAAGGACAAAGGGCCATCGGTATGATTCGGTTAGACGTGACTATTGATGAGTTGAAAGCAAGACCTCTCTTCCATGTGATCGATTCAAAGACCTCTTATAACTTATTGTTAGGACTACCATGGATTCATGGGAATAGTGTTGTACCTTCCACATTACACCAATGCTTCAAGTATTGCGATGGCAAGTAAATAAGGGTGGTGATAGCATATTTGCAACCATTTACAGCGGTAGAATCTCACTTTGCAGACGCCAAGTTTTACTTGGATTGTGACACAACTTACGATGTACCACAAGAAGAGTCTACTGAAAAAAAGAAGGTAAAATGTAAGGAAGGAGGCAAGCCTCTCACAAAAGGCAACCAACCTAACTCTGAAGTGAGACAAAAGTTTCATGAAGAGGAGAAAGAGGCACCCATGGTCTTATGATATGTTCTTGTGTCTAAACGAAAAGAAGGACAATCCCCATTCGAGTTAACGATGGAGACTAAGGATAAGTGCAAAAAGCCTGCTCAAAAGGAAGATATCACTATCCTTAAAAATGATTTTACCTTGCCATTACCAAAGTTAGACCAAGTGGTGTCCACAAAACCCCCACTCAAAGGTTTCACTAAAGCCATACGTAACCTTGTTGAAAAAGATTCATTTCCAGCCAAAAGAACAGAAGAGGGTTTCGACCCTAAAGCGTATAAACTTTTAGCAAAATCAGGCTATGGTTTCAAAAATCCTCCACAATTGGGGTAACTTTATTCAGATTACATGGAAGAGAAGTCACATGGGCTTAACTCGACCCAAAGCAAACTGAAGCAACAGGGCTATGTGATCATGTGATTGAGATTCCTAGAACTGGGCTGGGGTATTCACCACAAGAGCCAGTTCGAATCTCAGCCAAAGGGAAAGGAAAAAAGGCGACATCACAACACATCACCTTTGAAGTTGAGGAGGAGGGGAAGCCGAAGCCTATGTCAAGACCTTCTGTATTTGACCGTCTAGGAACATCTGCTCCTCGAGAGTCAGTATTTAATAGATTAAGCATTTCTCTCCCTACAAAAGAAAGAACCTCATGTACCCGAAGGTCAACATTTGATAGGCTTGAGTCTACGAGTAGCTCAACTGACACCCCACTACCTAAGGAGGGGAAAGGTGGCTTACAAAAGAGAAATGGCACCAAAGCCTATAGCATTATCCCTTTACGCATGAAACGTGAGTTGATTGTAGAAGTTAGTATAGGAAACTCCCTTAAAGTAAAGCGGCAGAATATTATGCACACACGAGAGCTCGAGAAGCAAGTTAACGATAGGGAGCAGGATCACGAGACACTAGTCCTTCCTTCTTGCCACATGACAGCAGAAACCGATTCCGAATCAGACACATCAGATGATGAACCAAATGAAGCCCCTCGGGCAATAGAAGATGAGGGGCGAGCAACTGTAGATGATCTCAAAGAATTAACTTAGGGATTGATGAGGAACCTCGCCTAATCTACGTGAGCTCGCTTTTGACACCGGAGGAAGAAGGCAAATACTTTGAGCTTTTAATGGAGTACAAAGATGTGTTCACCTGGACATACAAGGAGATGCTAGGTTTAGACCCAAAAATTGCAGTTCACCGGTTAGCCATAAAGCAAGGAGTGCACCCAATCAAGCAAGCCCAACGCCGCTTTTGACCCAAACTCCTCCCGTAAATTGAGGCAGAAGTTAACAAACTCGAGCAGGTAGGTTTCATCCGGGAGGTACAATTCCCGAAGTGGATTGTGAACATTGTCCCTGTCAAAAAGAAAAATGGACAAATTTGAGTTTGTGTCGATTTTTGAGACTTGAATAGAGCATGCCCAAAGGATGACTTCCCACTTCCAAATACAGAGCTCATGGTTGACGCAACTATTGGTCATGAAGCATTATCATTCATGGATGGCACATCAAGGTACAACCAAATTCGAATGGCACCCGAGGATGAAGAGCTCACCGCTTTTTGAACCCTAAAGGGGATCTACTATTATAAGGTGATGCCTTTTGGGCTTAAGAATGCTAGCGCAACATATCAATGGGAAATTTAACGAATCTTCGATGACATACTCCACAAAATCGTTCAATGTTGTGTTGACGATCTAGTTGTTAAGACAAAGAAAAGAGAGGATCATCTACAAGACTTACGCATTGTATTTAATCGACTAAGGAAATACCAACTCAAAATGAATCCTCTCAAATGCGCATTTGGTGTCACATCTGGGAAGTTTCTAGGCTTTATTGTTCGACATCGAGGTATTGAAGTGGATTAATCTAAAATAGATGCTATCCAGAGGATGCCCGAACCAAAAAACTTACGAGAGCTCCGAAGCTTACAAGGTCATCTTGCATACATTCGACGTTTCATATCAAATCTAGCAAGACGGTGTCAACCATTCAGTCGATTGATGAGGAAAGATGCCACTTTTGAATGGGATGAGGCTTGCCAGAATGCATTTGAGAGCATTAAAAGGTATTTGCTTAACCCACCCGTCTTAGGAGTACTTATGCCAAGAAAACCTCTAGTGCTCTACATTGCTGCACAAGAACAATCACTTGGGGCCCTCTTAGCTCAGAAAAATGAAGAAGAGAAAGAGAAAGTATTGTATTACCTTAGTCGAAAGCTAACTGAGGTAAAATTGAGGTATTCTCCAATAGAGAAGATGTGTCTTGCGCTTTTCTTCTCCATTCAAAAATTAAGGCATTACATGCAAGCGCACAGAATACACTTGGTTACAAAGATAGATCCAGTAAAATACGTCTTGTCTAGGGCAATCATGTTTAGACGGTTGGCAAAATGGGCTGTGGCCTTTCAAGAGTTTGAAATTACGTATGTACCCCAAAAGGCCATCAAAGGGAAAGCACTAGCAAATTTCCTTGCCGATCATCCTATTCCTGCCAATTGGGAGCTCTCAGATGATTTTTAAATGAAGATGTATTATACACTGAAGTCCTCCCACCTTGGATGATGTTCTTCGATGGGGCTGCGCGACAAGAAGAATCCAGTGCTGGGGTTGTTTTTGTGTCGCCACAGAAACAAGTGTTACCATTCGCCATTAAAGCCTTTGTGCTTAGTGAACCATGTTCAAACGACATTGCTGAGTATCAAGCCCTTATTGCCGGCCTCCAAATGGCCCTTGATATGAAAATCTCATACTTAGAAGTCTACGGTGATTCCAAGTTGGTAATCAATCAACTTTTGACACACTATGAAGTTAAACATGAGGGTTTGATTCCCTACTTTCAAATGGCTAGGCGACTAATTAAGCAATTCGAAGGAGTCTCCTTGGAGCATATCCCTAGAAATAAGAATAGGATGGTAGATGCTCTAGCTAACCTAGCCACCACATTGGCTTTGTTAGAGGGTGAAAAGGAAAATGTCCCTATCTGCAACCTTTGGGTGCTCTCTTACACGGGAGAATATACAAGTGAGACGAATGCCATATCTATTTCTATGGTAGAGGATGAGGATTGGCAGCAACTCCTGATTGATTACTTGGAACATGGTAAGCTACCTGAGGATCCTCACCATAAGACTAAGGTACGGTGAAGGGCGCCTCGTTTTATACACTTCAAGGGCATATTATACCAGAGGTCTTTTGACGGTCTATTCTTACGATGTCTTGGCAAGGAAGAAGGTGATCAAGCCATGAAAGAAGCTCATTCGAGAGTGTGCGGTGCCTATCAGTCTGGCCCCAAATTGTATCGTCGGATAAAACGAATAGGTTAGTACTGGCCCACCATGGTCAAGGATTGTATGGAATATGCAAAGAGGTGTGAAGCATGCCAACTTCATACGAACTACATCCATCAGCCGCCAGAGCCCCTGCACCCTATAGTCGCGACCTGGCCTTTTGATGCATGGGGACTCGATGTTGTAGGACCATTACCTAAGTCATCGGGGCGTCATCTGTACATATTAGCTGCGACTGACTATTTTTCTAAATGGGCAGAAGCCATTCCTCTCAGGGAAGTAAAAAAGGAAAATGTGGTGAACTTCATCCGGACTCATTTGATCTATCGATATGGTGTCCCTCTCTATATCATCATAGATAACGGTAAGCCATTCTACAATAGTTTGGTAACCCAATTGTGCAAGAAGTTTGAGTTCAAGCAATACAAGTCATCCATGTATAATGCTCCAGCCAACGGTCTTGCTGAGGCTTTCAACAAGACGCTTTGCAATTTGTTAAAAAAGGTAGTAGAGCGCTCGAAGAGGGATTGGCACGAAAAGATTGGAGAAGCTTTATGGGCATACCGAACAACATACAAGACACCCACACAAGCCACTCTGTATTCATTAGTATATGGTGTTGAAGCAGTCCTGCCCTTGGAGCGACAAATTCCATCACTTCGAATTGCTATCCAAGAAGGGCTCACAAATGAAGAAAATGCACGCTTAAGACTTGAAGAGTTGGAAGCACTTGATGAAAAGAGATTAGAAGCTTAGCAACATCTTGAATGCTACCAAACGCGGCTTTCGCGAGCTTTCAACAAGAGAGTCCGACCTCAATCTTTCCAAGTAAGGGACCTAGTACTTGCAATGCGAAGACCCATCAACATCTCTCACAAGACTAGGAACAAGTTCACATCAAAATGGGATGGCCCCTATGTCATGCAGGAGGTCTACACTAATGGCGCTTATAAGATAGTCGTCAGAGATGGCCTGAGGGTAGGTCCCATAAATGCAAAGTTCTTGAAGTGATACTATGCATGAAGCACTAGAGTTGCTCCTTGGTAAGAGCCTAAACTGCCCACTAAAAAAAAATTAATAAAATTCCCGCTAGGTTGAAAACCTTGAAGGAGGTGACCTAGGCAAAAGTTAGGGACAAAAAAAAAAATTAATAAAGTTCCTGCTAGGTTGAAAACCTTGAAAGAGGCAACCTAGGCAAAAGTTACCAAAAACAAATAAATCAAAAAATCATGCTAGGTTGAAAACCTTGAAAGAGGCGACCTAGACAAAAGTTATGGACTAAAAAAAATATAGAAAAAAAAAACTACTGTCTTGAACTACATTATGACTTGATCCCTTTCGGGTACGTAGGCAGCTTGGTATTCGTTACTAAGTTCAGTTGCATATGTTTCTCAAAAAAAAAAAATCATTTGAACTACGTTATGACTTGATCCCTTTTGGGTACATAGGCAGCCTAGCATCCTTTGCTAAGCACAGTCGCAAGAAAAAAAAAGGATGTTCTCAAAGATTGATCATATTAGCTCATGCAAAAAAAAAAAATAAAGAAAAAAAGAAAGGAGCAAGCATTAATCTGGAAATAAATGAATTTCTTTATTAATAATGAGATAGGTGTCGTTACATTGTAACGACTACATCAATATAAAAAAATATAAAAAAAAGGGATCAATCTATCCAATCTAAATGCCTCAACTCCTCTTTGCTAGTCTCTAGTAATCCTTGTAGCTCTCTAAGTTTTGCATCATCAGAAGCTTCTAAGGTTGGAGTATCCTCAATCTTGGAAACCTCCCCCTTGATTTAAGAAATGATCACTTGTTGTTGGGCTAGCTCTGCATCGCAGAGGGTGCTCGACTCTGTAAACTCTGCCTTTTGCATTGTAAGAAACTCAAGTTCCTTCTTAAATTCAATCTCTCTAGCTAGGGCCTTGTCTAAGTTTGCCTTGATTGCGACTTTCTGATTGATCTTAAATGCTTCCGAGTCGACGGCAAGAGTGAGACGATGCCGAGCGTCAGTAAGCTTCTGTTCCTTGACTTCAGACGTAATGCCTTGTGAAAGAGCATGATGGAGGGAAGAATATCGGTCTACATCATCCATATATTTCGAAATACGCTCTCTTAAAGGCGCTACATCTACAACTTTTATTTGTGCGATAACTTGGAGGATCTTCTCAACTCCATCCCTAAGTGATGTCATAAGAGTAAAAGGGGTTTTGACAACCTTCTCGATTAGGTCCCCTCCTAACGTTTTTGCATGCTGTCGATCGGCCTTCGAAATCAAATCATCAGGTTTAAACTTTGTGACAATTGAAGTGGCCGGTAAGTTCGAATTACACATAATGGATTTATTTCGAGTCACGTCCCCTAGAGGCTTGTGAATAAGGTTGGAAGAAAGAGTGGCGTCAGTCTTCCTCAAACGTGATGGGTCAATTTCCTTAGTAGCCAAATCAAAGGCCGTCGGACCTTGAATGGAAAACTCGCTCGTAGAAGGGCTAGTGGCAACTGGTGTACACTTCTCTCCTGCTCTTTTTGAAGGATAATCGCCATCCTGCATTGGAAGAATACCAAGATTGTCATTCTCAAAAAGTTCTTGGATACCAGAAATAGCTTCAAGGTCATCGTGAAGGTGACAAAAGTCCTTAATGGATTCAAGATCAAAATCATCAAAAAGAGAATTAAGACTCACTCGTGCACTGCCACGAAAAGAGTAGGGAAGTGGATCCATATCGACATCACAATCAGTCGCCTGGGTAACCCCCTCATGATCCAAATTCTTGCTAGGATTGTCCCTTTGCCTTTTGCGTCTCTAGTGAGAATCTAAGTTGCCACTGTTCCTTTTGGATTCTGACACATCCTTACCCTTGGATGCTTCCACGTCTTGAGGCGTTGAGATTATGCAAGAGGGTCCACGTTTAGGAGAATCTGCCTTGTCCACGCATGCTCTTCCTAAAGACTTGTCAGTAGCCTTCGAAATCCCCAAAGGTGGCTTCCCATCGCTTCGGCGGTTCACGAGTTCAACTACTTCATTAGGTTGTCTTATTTTGAGTTTTATCTTGCTCGGGTTAACATTCCCAATCGGTTGCTCAGTCCCACTTGAAAAGAAACCATTAGATCTGTTAGCCCACCAATTCATATAGTCCTTTGTACACAAAGCCCCATGCTCAGATGGGCAAGCTGGGATCAAGAACTCTAAACTAGTAACAAGGCGAAGACATCGACGCCAAAACCATACTACTTGCTCTAAAGTGATGGTGCGAAAGTCCTCATTAAGCTCCCCAAGGACGTGTTGATTGAAACAGAATTGTCGGCCAAAGCGGTGAGGGTTATATGGTTCAACTATACATGTACTTCCGCAATGAGAGGCCAAGTAGCTAGAGCGTTGACTGATGAAGTAATCTGCATAAGAGCTAGGTAGCTTGTCATCATCCATCAAAATCTCTCGGTGGCCCTTAAAAAGGCCCAAGCGATGAAACTTGAAGCTACTAACGGCATGAAATAGCCTGTGGGCTGTAACCTTGTCATAATACTTGGCTGCATTCTCACCAGAGTATCTAAACATGCACGGAACAGCCTTGGAGCGAGACCCTTCAAGTTCAAAGTGAGTGTCAAAGTATTCGGCCAACCAAGCATTCAAGTAGTGTGCAGGAAAAGTGGCATCACATTTACTAGGAGTCTTAGAAGACATAATTTCATTCAAGCCCCTATAAATGTTGGCTAAGACCGGGACTGCAAGGCAATATCTCTTACCACAAGCCATCGCACTTGCGCTCTTGAAAACACCAGGCCTGATTAAGTTTGGTCCCCCAACGAGAAGAGCGAACTCACACAGCCAACTTGAGATCAAAGTAGCTAACCAAGTCTCTTTTATAAGCCTTCTCTCCACTTTGAGCACATCGAAGGGAGCCTCGTCTTCTTTAGTTAGAACCCTGGGGTCGTCAATTTTACCAGAGGGGTTATGAGATTGCTTGCCACTTGCATTCCTCTTCATTGACCTTCTAGACGGCAGTTTCTGATACTTAGACTCACTGCAAAACCAAAACTTCACCCATGCGGCTGTAGTGACCAAGTGCGAACCACCAAGCTCAAGACTCATGTGATGGAAGGCAGCAAATAGATGACGACAGCATGAGGGGAGAGATGATGTCTTTTGAGTTTGGAACGACCTCTTCGTAAAATGAGCCGTACAAGGGAAGCCCACCAATCGAATGTAAGTCCCATAAGCTAATAGAGACCTCTCCTACAGACGTGTGCAATGTGTTCGTAGCCGCACACCAACACTCTAGGAAGGCTTGCAAGACGTGGGTGTTCCGATCATATGTGAATAATGATGCAAGTAATGGCTTGTAAAGATTGGCATCATTTAAGGCTTTAGTATTGCGGCTCAATATGTCTTCTAGCCACTCCTAATATTTAGGGAGGTAGAAAAACTCACCCTTATATTAGAGTGGAGGAGTCTTAGAAGAAGGTAGAGCCCATTGCGCTTCTCCCGCACTTATCCGACGACCAAGGAGAGGAAATGGATCGTTGCAGTCCGCGGTTGAGTGAAGGTTGGAGGCTAAAGTAAACGTCCTCGAAATGACATACGAATCCTTTCTAGTCGGGTTGTATAGTTCGTGAGATGATTCGACCCACCATTGAGATAGACTTGGAGGACGAGGAATGGCAGTAGACAAAGATGAAGGGACACTGCTACTAGGAGGATGGACTTTCAAGACGATGCCTTTCTCCAGTGGTTCGTTCGTAAAGCGCAAGAGAGTGATGGATTGATCATTGAGAGTCCTCGATGAGTCGTAAAAGATGGCCATGATGGAGTGCACTTGATTGCAGCCACTTGGGGAAGACTAAGCTTGTGGAGATCACGACTTGAGCAAATGTAGAAGAATCACAAGTCAAGTAAAGGGTTGACAGGCCCAAATCACCTGGCACACCTGACAACAAACCAAAGAAAGGGATTAATACCTTATTCATTCAAATACTCTTTACTAAAAAAAAAAGGAACACGTGCAGTCATGGTATATTAGAAAGAAAGGCATATGGCATTGAGATTCAAAACTGCAAGCAAGCTATTCATTCAATATCAAAATTCAAGTGCTTAAACACCATAGGTACGTGTTGCCATAACTATATGCACATGTAATGACAAAGACAAGTGGAAACTTGCATGTTGACTATTAAGTGCAAAGATCATGCATGTGCAAAGATACCACCATGGTTCTCATGAAATTAAGGCTTGGGACGTGTCAATAATATGGCATAGACTGTTACATGCAAAACAATAAAAATCATGAAAGTGGGGCATTCTCCTTATAGAAGTGGGATCAATGGACAAGCCAAGATTTCGTAGTGACCAAGTGCAACACATAGAACTAATATATCTTCGTTGCTTTTGGGATTGTGAAAAACGTCGCAACAATTGTTTAAGCCCAAAAAATACAAGCGTCATGGTCACAAGCAACCGCTGGAGATGGAGTTGGAGTACCCAAAGTACGTTAAAGGTTGCGAGACAAAAGGTTGTGAGGAGGATGTGCCAACGAAACTCTCCCGTTGATGGTTGCAAGACAAAGGCAGTGGCGAAGGTAGTCAGAAGGTGCGCCGACGAAGCTCTCGCAATGGTGGAAGGATGCACCAACAAAGCTCTTGCTACGATGGAAGGATGCGCCGACAAAGCTCTCGCACTACCAGGACAATGGTGAAGGCAGTCAGAAGGATGCACCGACGATGCTCTAGTGCTAATGGAAGGATGCCCCGACGAAGCTTTCGCAATAATGGAAGGATGTGCCGACAAAGCTCTCACTATGATGGAAGGATGCCCCGACAAAGCTCTCGCTATGATGGAAGGATGCGCCGACGAAGCTCTCGCACTACCAGGACAATGGTGAAGGCAGTCAGAAGGATGCACCGACGATGCTCTCGCGCTGATGGAAGGATGCGGCGTCGAAGCTCTTGCACTGATGATAGCGGAACGAAGGCAGTGGCAAAGGGGCAGTGGAATGGATGCGTTGATGAAGCTTGCAAACCTGGAGTCTAGAGGTGACAAGAGGACCACTGTTGCTTGAATCTGTCGGACGCCGAGACAAGAAGGACAGGAGGATAACACGCTTGAAATTGATGCTCGGCTCACATAGTGCCAACCTCTATGACCTGCGAGAGTAAATCAAGTCATTCAGCACAAAACAATAATAAAGAAAATACAAAGACAAGCACAAGAAAGAATGGAAAAAAAAAAAAAAAAGGAAGAATGCCAGCTACGGCTGAAGGAAAAAAAACAAAAAACAAAAAAAGAAGAAGAAGAAGAAGAGAGAACTCGGTGCTCAATTTTATTCCCACCCATATAACACCAAGTCCTTTTATAGAGGTGGTGCTCGCAAGAAACCCTAGTGATATGTAAGAGGGCGGCTAAAAAAAAAAAAAACACTTGCCGAGCAAGACAGCTTCAATGCTAACTCTACTAAGAAGACCAACGTGGGCCTATGGTCCAAAAGAAGAAAAAGTAAAAAAACAAGGGGTCTTTTGTGCAATTAAGCCCACAAGGCGTCAACTGTCTAAAAAAAAAAAAGGCCAAAAACCCCTTTTCGTCCCTACATTTTCACGCGATTTTCACTTTGGTCCCTAACTTTTTTTTCCACCGATTTTAGTCCCTATTCTGAAAAACGCCTTTCGTTTTAGTCCCTGGCGTTACATCAGAGACGGATTTTGCACAGCTGGCAAACGGCATACACTGTTGATCTGACGTGGCCATTAAAGTAATAATAAAAAATGCCACGTCAGCATTTAAATTAAAAAAAATTAATTTATTAATTTTAATTAAATAAAAAAATTAAAAAACAAAATTAAAAACTAGAAATCAAACCCAAACCCAGAAATTTAAAAAAAAAAAAAAAACTGAGACTTTGAATTCTAGAATTCCCATACCTTCTCAGCCAAATCCAACAACTCCTTGGCAATTCCAACATCGGCAGCCAAACAAAGATTACTCTCCTTCTGCACCATCACCTCGAACAACCTCTTCCCCGTCACATTCTTCGTCAGCTTCGCTCTCTCTCCGAACTCCAACCCCTTAACCCTAACCGGCCTCTCCACCGCCTTCACCGCCACGTGCTGATTCTCATCCAAAAACCTCGCCACCGTCTTCTCCATCTCCTCCTCCACCTTCCCTTTCTCCCTCAAAACCCCAACCATCTCCATTCTCCTCCAAAGTCTCCCTCCCTCCTTGCTCCGGATCAATCAACACCACCGCGTCGCGGACCACCAAACCGACAGCAATGCTATTTCCAACACCGACGTGCCACTGGTAACGAGGTCCTCGATGATGAGGCAGGTCTGGTCCTTGACGAAAACGCCCTCGATGGACTTGGAGATGCCGTAGTTCTTGATTTCATTGCGCCCATGTGGGGTTCATCATTGGATCGGAGTTTATTTAATTTTATTCTTGGATGTGGTGCTATCTTAGATGTTGAAGTGTCTTCTTTCTCTGTTCTGTGTTCTTGTTGTTCTTGATCTTAAGGGTTTGGTCTTTTTTTTTTTTTTTTTAAATTTCTGGGTTGGGTTTGATTTTTAGTTTTTAATTTTTTTTAATTTTTTATTTAATTAAAATTAATAAATTAATTTTTTAATTTAAATGCTGACGTGGCATTTTTTATTATTACTTTAATGGCCACGTCTGATCAACAGTGTATGCCGTTTGCCAACTGTGCAAAATCCGTCTCTGATGTAACGCCAGGGACTAAAACGAAAGGCGTTTTTCAGAATAGGGACTAAAATCGGTGGAAAAAAAAGTTAGGAACCAAAGTGAAAATCGCGTGAAAATGTAGAGATTAAAAGGGGTTTTTCGCCAAAAAAAAATACAAAGACAAGCTAAAGTCATTGTACATGGATGAACTACCAATTGTCTAAATCCTTCTTGTACGTGGATGAAGGTCTTGCTTTCCTGTGAACTTAGTCCAAATTGAAATTAATAAAAATACTTCAAGCCTCATCTTCCTTGCATGACAATTGAGTGCAAAGCCGAATCTTGAAGTGGGGGCATTTGTAGACATCAAAATTTTATGATGTATTCATAACCGTCTGATTATTCATAATAAAATATTTGTGATCAAATTAATCTCCAATTGATGAAGTGGACAATCAACAAATGAAATCAAGCCACATGGCAACATCAAATAAGATAGCCATATGGCAATGTCAGAAGAAAAGACCTATATGGAAAGTTCTTATTAAATGGAAGACCAAATTAAATTCATTATTAACTCTCAATAAATGCTGAGAGAAAATTCCAAGTTAAATACAATTGAGTTGCCTATAAATAGAGGTTTCTCATATGAGAAGGAGGAGGACACTTAGAGAGAAAATACTACTGACACTCTGCCAAAATAGAGAGTCATCTTTAAAGTTCACAAGAATTCCATAGTTCATCAAGGCCTATTCCTACTTCTTCAAATCAAAGTGGGGATTCTCCTTTAATCTAGTTCGAGATCAAGCCAACAGCCCTTGCATCAAATCAAGCACGTTCAGCTATTCATTCAACTAGGAGACATCAAAGCACGATTCAAGATCAAGCTTTATAGCCCCTTCGGATTGTAACGTTTCTTGGAGATCGAATCAAAGGAATTTATTGTACTCTTTCATTGTAAAGATTCATATAGAGGATTGTACTCACATATATACAAATCAAATACAAGTTGATTATTTGTTACACTATTACGTGATCATGTGATTCATCTTTTACGAAAATTGTGTGTACAATCCCTTCCAGATATTTTCAACTCAAAGATTGGTTTCTGCTAATGATACTCAAATGAAGATTAAAATATGAAATAAATGATGCTCATGTTTGTCATGATGATGTCTGTTTTAAGATTCCCTCTGTTCATGTTAAAAGATGACTGATAAAGTGATTCTTGGACTCCCATTTATAAATGCTTTGTATCCCTTTCCTGTTGAACATGATGGAATTACTACTGATCCTTTTGGACAGAAAGTAAAATTCAAATTTGCTTCAAAATTTGAAGTTGATACTGATTATGCTTTGAACTTGATTCATGCTAAAGAAAAAAATATTGTTGAATTGCCTCATGTTACACGACTTGATACCAATGTGCTTTTTCAAAGACCACTAATGGGTTCTGTCAAATGCTTCACAAATGTTTTAACAGGTAATGCTTACAATAGTGAGATGATTATATTACCGTTTGTTCTAATATTTTCAATGTTTCTTGGCAGGAAGAGACGGGTGCTGAAACATGTACTGCTAATATAAATTCCATTAATAAGTGGATTAAAATTATCTATACCACCAATAGGTGGAATACTATGACTTCTTTGGCAGAGAAGAGGAACAAGGGGAAAGAACTTGCATAGGGCTATCCTCAAGACAAAAGGCTCCCAACGGGACAACTTTTTGTAATGCATGAAGGCGCATCTTCTGGGGTAAAACCCAGTAATGCAATATCCTTTTAGGAATTTGTCCTGGTAGAGGTGACATATTCCAGTGGTGACATGGTAATTTCTTTGCAAGAAGTTTTATCTAGAATACTACAGTTCCACAATGGAGTTTATAGTAAATTACCAGACTCCATTAAATTCATTTTACTCAAAAATAGCCAACCCTTTTCCAAAAAACTATTCAAGCACTTAAAATTCATCTTGTTAACCTTACTGCTCAAAATGAGGCTTGTACAAGCCACCTTACTGACCTTATTACTCAAAATGAAGCCTATGCTAGCTACCTTGTTAACCCAAATATTAAAACCCTCACTAGTCAACTCTTTGGCTAAGAGGAAATCCATTCAATGGATAAAAAGACTATAATGGGTATTGATTATGCTAGATTAAGTCTTAAGACCCAATCTTTGCTAAGAAGTGTTGTTGCCAACTTGCTGACAGAAATACAATCCTGTATTTTTGAAAGCAAGGCTATGACTAGATCTCTTGATATTTGGTTCAAATATTTCAAAACACTTGTTACGACCACTATTCCTAATCCTGCTGATTCCGATGATGTTAATGATATCTATATGCAGTCAATATGGGAAGAACACTTTGGGAGTAGTCTCAGAGTGTATGAAACGAATCATCCATTCCCTGGCCTTTTGGTCAATTATGAAGATGGTTTAGATGATGATGATAGAGATCCCTATTGGCTCTCCCAGATGTTTGAATTTGGCTTCATTAGACTCATAAAATTGACAAGTCATGACCAAGTTAGCCAATTTCCACAAATTATTCAAAATGTTGTTTCCAAGGTTAATAGTTCTTCTGTTTCTATTAGATGCTGGAGTACTTTGCCAAAATGAGATAAAGATAACTAGATGGATGTCCAGCCTTTAAAACATCTTGTTCTCATTAATGGCTTTACCCACCAAGGACACCGGTATGAAGGAGATACCTATCTTTCATACAGATATCCTGATGCTCTTGCCAATTGTTGGAGAAATTATTTCAATAATCGAATTATTGATGTTATCCAAGACTTATGGAAAGACTACCATTTCATAGGAAGCACGAATAGAATTCATGTTTTTGGTATAAAACCTTATGTCTTTGTTGTCCGTAATATTCAAAAGGCTGGTCATGATGATCCAAGAAGGTTTCTTAGATCAGGAAATACTCCTACGTATGAGCCACTTCTATATTGTGGATTTTGCAACCAATATGCTATTTACCACGAACAAGAATGCAATGATGACTCCCCAGGAGATCCTTATGAAGGGTATCCATCAGATGCTGCTAGTACTGATTGATGCTCCTACTATTTGTTTTGCCAACACAAAGGCCCGTTAATGCTTTCACTATTTGTCTAGCCTGCACAAAGGCCCTGCTAGATGCTGCTCACATTGTTTGTCACTACTAGTATTAATGCTCTACTATTTGTCCAACCTGCACAATGGCCAAAATTGCTACAATATTTATTCTTGGTGAAAGGTTCCAATTATTGTACTACTGCTCCCTGCAAATGGCACTGCTTTTGATAAAGGAGATTCTGCATGATATTACCTGATCTCTTTTGGCATAAAACACCAAAAGAGCAATGGTTGATGAGATTCTGCCAGTTCTAATGAAGAAAAGAAAATTTACTGCTCACAATTACTATTCATTACTGTTCATTATACTTTTTTTTACTGTTCACAGCTACTGTTCACTACGTTTTTGCCTATTTAAAGGGGGGTGTCCCTTAAGTTTGAATCAAAATTCTTTAGAGCCCTATTTAGGAATACTCTTCCTTCAGATATTCTCTTCAAAATTCTCACTATTGAACTATTTCCCTATTTCCCTACTTACGAATCTTGTAACTAGAACTAGTTTCAAGCTTTGTACTGTTGAACCCTAGTGATCCTGTAACTACTACTGATGTAAGTATTGTTATCTATTTTCAATAATAACTACTTTCAACTTTATGTTTTATATTACTTTGATTATATTATAACTGCTTGGCTGGTTCTACAGCCTCACTACTTTGATTATATCATAACTGTTTTGATTATGTTATACTGCTTGGTTGGTTCTACCGCCTCATTATTTTAAATTACTTTGCTTATGCCACTGTTTGGTCAGTTCTACCACCTTACTACTTTCTTTTAATATATTACTATACTGTGGTTCAGAATTCAGCTACGTGTTATGCCCCATTTGGAATATTGCAATACTGGGTTTTACCCCAGAAGATGCGCCTTCATGCATTACAAAATGTTGTCCCGCTGGGAGCCTTTTGTCTTGAGAATATCCCTGTGCAGGTGCTTTCCCCTTATTCTTCTTCTCTGCCGAAGAAGTCATTGTATTCCACCTATTGGTGGTATAGATTATTTTAATCCACTTATTAATGGAACTTATACCAGCAATATAGTATTCAGTAATACACATGCCGTCCTGCCAAGAAACAATGAAAGTATTAGAACAAATGGTAATGATAATCATCTTAGTATTATAAACATTACCTGTAAAAACATTTGTGAAGCATTTGACAGAACCCATTAGTGGTCTTTGAAAAAGCACATTAGTATCAAATCGTGTAACATGAGGCAATTCAACAATATGTTTTCCTTTAGTATGAATCAGATTCAAAGCATAATCAGTATCAACTTCAAATTTTGAAGCAAATTTGAATTTTACTTTCTATCCAAAACGATCAGTAGTAATTCCATCATGTTCAACAAGAAAGGGATACAAAGCATTTATAAATGGGAGTCCAAGAATCACTTTATCAGTCAAATTTTTAACAAGAATAGAGGGAATCTTGAAACAAACATTATCATGACAAACATGAGCATCATTTATTTCAAATTTGATCTTCGTTCGGAAACCAATATTTCGGTTGATTTTTTAAAATATCTGGAAGGAATCAATTCTTCTCGGATACAGTTCATATGCACACCAGAATCAATCATAGCAATAACATTGAAATGATAATCATAGGAAACAACAATTTTTACTTTAGTAAACCATTTTGGAAGCAATACATGCTTAACAAGAGCAAGTTGGTTATCAACAAAACATTACCAGGAAGAGGAGCTTGTTGATTGGTGGATTCATCTCCATCTTTGTGCTCATCTGGGTCACCATCAGATTGATTTTTATCAATTTTTAGTAGCAGCAATTCTTGTTTGAGATTAACTTTATCACTTTTAATAGTTTTAAATTCATTTTTTAAGTTAATTTTGTCTTGTTTAATAGCAATTATTTCATGTTGAAGATCATTAACAGTTAAGTCTTTAGGTTTCTTATTAAACCTTTCCAAAGTTTCTTCAAAATTTATCTTTGATTTAAGTTTTTTAGCATTTTCATTTCTTGTTAAGTTTTGCTTAAACTTATCAAGATATTCTTTTTGGAGTTCAGGGTTTTCAATTTTACTTATCAAGGTTATCAACAAGTTTATTTGTTCTTCAGCTTTGGTTAAAACATTAACAGATTTTATAACATTACAACATGAATCTCTACAACCAAGTTTAACATTTAGAGAACTAGAAGTATCACTACACAAGTGATAAGCAGATTCAGATGCAGAGGAGAAATCCTCTTCAAAAGAATCAGTCAAAGCAGTAGAATCAAGAATTTGAAACAGTTCATTTTGATCATCATCATTAATGTTTAACATGTTCAATTTATTCTTCAATTTACCAGGCTTTTGAGTACAATCTTTATTGTAGTGTCCAGGTTTATCGTAGTTAAAGCATTTACCTTTACCTGATTTACTATTTTTCTTTTTAGCATAAAAATCATTGGGTTTAAAAAAGTTGATTTTGTATTTTTTATGTTTTTTATGATTATAATTTTTGTAAACTTTATCATGTTTACTTTTCTCTTTTTGCCTGGAAGGAGCGATAGGGGGTAAACCATATTTTTCACAGAAATTATCCATTTCATATTTAGCTTTTTTCTTATTTTTCAATTGCTATTTTAACAATTTTTCATCATTACACATGTTGATTCCAAGTTTTTTAATAGCACTGAAAATATCATCATATGTTAATTTATCACAATCAATAGAATCATTTTTTTCCCATTAATTCATGTTTTACCTTATGAGCAAAGATTGGAGGCAGACCATCAATAAACTTCTTTTTCTAATAAGACTTCGTGGAATATTTCCGGAGCATGACTCTAGAAATGAAAACATCTCAGTACCATCTGTAATTAGACATAGTGGGGCATCTCAAATTATTCAGATAATTACAAATTCGAGATGAAACATTAGATGGAGTACCAACAAAATGTTTGAGAATAGTATAGATTAAGGTATTGACACCATTAGGAATACCTCGACCAATACTTTCATCAAAAATAGGCATACCTTCATCATTCTTTTTAACAGAGTGTTTAATAGCTTCTTTGGACTCTTGTGTGAGATGTGAATCCCACCATCCTTTAAGAGTGCCAGAAAAACCAGTAACAATCAGTTCAACAATTTCAAGGTGATCAAGATCATCATGGTTACTCATGTATGCAGTAGCAACCATAGACGTATGACCCATTTTGTTAACAATTTCTTGTTCAGACAAGCCATCAATATTCCATTCATAAAGCTTTTCAGCAGAAACAGAGAATTGAGTTTGAAAAAATCTTTCTTCAAACTGCATATCAGGAGGAGTAAGTCTTGAATACCAGTTTTTTGTAAAAGACATTGGTTTGGATTTTCCAACAAATCATTTAATTTCTGGTATATCATCTGATGGTGAATTATAAATTTGACCAACTCCATCTCATCCAAATAAGCCGTCCAGAACAGAAGATACACCCCACGTTAGAAGGTCGTCCATGTAAGGATAACTGTCCAAGAGAAGGTCATCCATGTAAGTATAACCATCCATAAGAAGGTCGTCTATAGAAGGATGACCTTCCGTGGGAACAAGGTACGCTCGTCAAGGAGGCTCTTAGACGAGCCCCTGACACTTAGGAAAATTCTCAAGCATGAACTTGCCTACATGCTAATGTCCCAGGACGTGAGTAAAATGCAAGTTCAATACTAGAATTCCTTAACGCATGCATAACTTCCAATGACAATTATTTAAAAAAATGTAACTCCTAAACTATTGTGGAAGTTATCCTTGAACCCTCAAACCTCCTTAAATATAGAGGAAGTTACAAGTCTAATAACTGTTTCTAGGGCACACTATATAAACGCCCATTCAGACCAGACAAAGGTACGTTTTTACAATTCTTCAAAATTTAAGAGAGAAAACTAACTTTGGCATCAGAGGGTTCTTAGCCGGCAACCCCAGTCGCCTTTGATAATTGTTCTTTCTTTTTCAGGTCTTCAAGATAGTCACCACACCTTTGAAATCTGAAACTTCCAGTCTATTGATTTTCTTCGCATCATCAGATGGCACCATCTGTGGGAAAGTGTTCTTTTCGTTCAATTATTTGTTTTCGGTAATTCGCCTTTCCTAAACAAAAGACTGTATGGTTCAAACAAGATCAAAGGCTACCAGCCCAACCCACCAAGAGAGGAAGGATGCGTCTAGTAATCCCCACGGTGATCGTCAGTTAGCACCTGTCATACAACCGCTTTCCATTCAACATATACAGTCCATGGTTGCCGCTATGGCGGAACTAACCTGTTAGAACCAAGAGTTGAATAGGGAGATCAATTTAAGGAGGTAGCACCATGAAAGACATGTGGAAGGGCAAGCCCAAAGTCAAGAAGGCAGAGGAGAAAACGTTGAGTCCAAGAATCAGTCAAGGGGGACTGCTTCAAGAAGAGTGCTACACTTGGAGAGAGAGATGGACCAGATGAGGAAAGCTATGGATGAAATGATGGAGAATATGAGATGGGCAAACCCCATGGATGACTTAGTCCACCGAACGGATTCCTCTTTTTTGGCTCCCATCAATAGTCATCCCCTAACCCCGAAGTTCAAAATACCTTCCTTGGATTCATATGATGGAACTCGCGACTCGTGTGATCACATCGCTACCTTCAAGACTATCATGCACCTTCAAGGGGTTCCGGACAAGATTATGTGCAAAGCATTCCCTATCACCCTTAAGGGACCAGCGCGGGTGTGGTTCAGCAAAATACCCCCAAACTTTGTGGGCTCATTCGAGGAGTTGAGTAAGTTGTTCGTCAATAATTTTATTGGAGGATAACGCCACAAGCGTTCCTCTTCCAGTTTGCTAACTATAGAGCAAAGGAGAAATGAGAGTTTGTAGTCTTTCATTACCCGGTTCAATAGAGAAGCCTTGACGGTGGATGAAATGGACGACAAGTTGTTATTGGCCGCGTTCCATAATGGAGTCAACTCTGATTTGTTCATTCACAAGCTCTACGAGCAAAAGCCACAAACTATGGCCGAACTCGTCGATTCAACCCAGAATTTCATGAATGCTGAGGACACGATCATAGCCAAGAAAAGGAAGAGAGCATAGCGTTCGGAAGTGGGTCACTTGCGTCATCCAAATTAGGGTTCTCGTCCAAAGAAGGCTCGGGCAGAAGAGAAAAAAGATAGAGATAGTAAGAAGGTGAGCTTTTCAACAAGAAATCATCAATACACTCCCTTAAATACGCCACTAGAGCAAGTGCTTATACAAATCAAGGACGATCCGTCCTTGAGTTGGCCAGAGAAAATGAAGGAGATCCTAACAAGCCCAATAGGAATAAGTATTGTCGCTTTCATAGAGACCATGGGCACGACACAGACCAGTGTTTTGATTTAAAGCAACAAATAGAGAATCTTATCAGACAAGAAAAGTTGAGAAATTTCCTTGAACGAGACCACAAGGACGAGAAGCTGAAGGCCAAGGTGGAGGAGTCATCACAACCACCACTTGGAGAAATAAGAGTTATTATAGGAGGAACCTCTACAGCTCAGTCATCCAAATCAAGGAAGACATACCTGAAGATGGTGTAAAACGTTCAGCTGTCTGGACGACCTCCTAGGATGAAGGAAGCTGACAAGCAAGCCATCACGTTCATGAACGAGGATGCTGAAAGAATTCACCACCCACACAACGACGCGAACGTCATTACCTTGATCATTGCCGATTATACGACCAAGAGGATGTTGGTAGACAATGGCAACTCGGCAGACATACTGTAGTACCCCGCCTTCCAACAAATGAGGCTAAGACGAGATCAACTCCAACCAGTGAATTTGCCATTGGTAGGATTTGGAGGAATGAAGATGCAGCCTGTAGGCACCATTGCATTACCTATAGTAGTTGGTGTGTACTCGCAACAAATAACCGCAGAGGTAAACTTCCTTGTTGTTGATTGTTCATCGTCATACAATGCTATCATTGGAAGGCTGACTTTGAATAGTTAGAAGGCAGTAACCTCTACCTACCATTTTTCCGTCAAATTGTTGATCGAGCATAGAGTGGGTCAAGTATAGGGAGATCAGTTAGCCACCAGAGAGTGCTACTCAGCCATGTTGGTAATGGACGAGCATGTGCAAACAATGAGCATAAACGAGAGAACGATTACTGCAGAGCCCACTGAGATGTTAGAGGATGTCCCATTGGACGGGAGCAACCCCGAGAAGTTTACTAGAATTAGGGCAAGTATGGAAAGGGAGACAAAGCATACTCTGGTCCAGTTTTTGAAGAAAAGCCTAGATGTTTTCACATGGAGTTACAAGGACATGCCGGGTATTGACCCAAGTGTCATTACCCATCGACTAAACATGTATCCTTACTCCAAATCTGCGCATCAGAAGAACAGGGTTTTTGCTCCTAAGCAAGACAATGTCATCAAAGAAGAGGTCCAGAAGTTGATTACTGCAGAATTTATCCAGGAAGTTTATTATCTAGACTGGTTAGCAAACATGATTATGGTCAAGAAATCTAATGGCAAATGGAGGATATGAGTGGACTTTACCGATCTAAACAAGGCTTGCCCCAAGGACAGTTATCCATTGCCACACATTGACCAATTAGTGGATTCAATAACGGGTCATAAATTATTGAGTTTCATAGACGCCTTTTCAGACTACAACCAAATAAGGATGGATGAGGTAGATCAAGAGAAGGCCTCCTTCATTACTAGTCAGGGATTTTTTTTACTACAAGGTAATGTCTTTCTGTTTAAAGAATGCAAGGGCGACTTACCAAAAACTGGTTAACCACATGTTCCGTCCTCAAATTGGACAAAATGTGGAGGTCTACATAGATGATATGTTGGTAAAGAGTTTGGACGAGGGGAAGCATCTAGATGACCTTCAAGAAACCTTTGACATACTTCAGCAGTATAACATGAAATTGAATCCAAGCAAGTGTGCTTTCAGAGTTTTGTCAGGGAAGTTTTTGGGGTTTATGGTTTCACATAGAGGAATTAAGGCTAATCCCGACAAAATCCAAGTGATAGTAAATATGGAACCACCGAAGAACGTCAAAGAAGTCTAGTCTCTTACAGGACAAGTTGCCGCCCTTAACAGATTTGTGTCGAAAGCTACTAACAATTTTTACCAATCTTTAAAGTCCTTAAGAAGGCATTTGAGTGGACAGACGAGTGTCAGAAGTCTTTCCAAGACTTGAAGGCTTACCTCACGACGGCACCGTTGCTGAGCCCATCTGTACCTGGTGAGGAATTATATTTTTATTTGGCGGTGTCCCCACATGCAGTAAGCTCAGCGTTGGTCAGAGAAGAAGGGTGGATTCAGAAACCAATTTACTATATGAGCCAGGCACTGAGAGAAGTGGAAGGACGATATCTAATGATGGAGAAGCTAGCCTTTGCTTTAATAACGGCTTCTAGGAAGTTAAGGCAATATTTTCAAGCTCATGTTATCAACGTACTAATAGATCATCCCCTAAAGAAGGCAATGAATAAGTTGAAAGTCGTAGGAAGATTAGTCCAATGGGCTGTTGAGCTTAGTGAGTTTGATGTCAGGCACCAACCAAGGAGCGCGATAAAAGCACAAGCATTAGCGGACTTCATCACGGAGTTCACTCCCGGTCAGGACGAGCTAGATGAAGGTCTCAAAGATGGATTATTAATATAGATGGATCATCCACACTATGCGTAGGGGGGATTGGAGTCATACTAAAGTCCTCAGAGGGTGAAAAGTTGGAGTATGCAGCCCGTTTACAGTACCAAACCACCAACAATGAAGCTGAGTATGAAACTCTACTCAAAGGGCTAGATTGGCTAAGTCCCTAGGGGCGGAATCAATAATAGTCAAAGGAAACTTTCAGCTAGTCATCAATCAAGTAAATGAGATGTGTGATGCTAAGGAAAATTGGATGAAGAAATACTTTAACAAGGTGAAGCGGCTTGTCCAAAAATTTAAAGAAATGAGTTTTGTTCAACTCCCGAGGGAAGAAAATATGGAAGCAGATGCCTGAGCGAAAGCAGCTTCGGCAGGAGGAATTATGGACGAGTATGAAAAAATCCAATACATGTCAAGTATAGACCTTCCAGATATACAGCAAATAGGAGGAGGAGAAAATTGGATAAGTCCAATAATAATCTATCTTAAAGATGGAAGGCTTCCAGAAGACAAGGACGAGGCTAGGAAACTGAGGGTCAGGGTCGCCAACTACGTCCTCATAAACGAAGTGCTATGCAAGCGAGGCTTTTCTCAGCCCTACCTAAAGTGCCTAGCTCTGGATGAGTCAAATTATGTGTTGAGGGAGGTCCATGAAGAAGCATGTGGGAATCACTCGGGAGCAAGATCGCTCGTCCATAAGGTCATCCATGTAGGATACTACTGGCCTACTATTTAAGCAGATGCTAAAGCTTATGTCAAAGTGTGTGACCAGTGTCAGCGCTTCAACAACGTTCCTAGATAGTCATCAGAGTACCAAGCCCCAATGATGGCCCCATGGCCCTTTGCACAATGGGGACTGGATATCCTAGGTTCTTTCCCCCTAAGAGCTAGACAGATGAAATTTTTGGTGGTAGGAATTGACTACTTTACCAAGTGGGTGGAGGCCAAATCTCTTGCAAAAATTACTCAGCAAAATATTAAGAACTTTGTTTGAAAGAACATTCTATGTAGGTTCGGAGTACCTAGAGTACTAATATCTGATAATAGATGACAATTTGACAACGCACCTTTCAGGGACTTCTGTGAATAGTTTGGAATCAAGAATAATTATTCCTTACCCTCTCACCCACAAGCGAACGAACAAGCAGAAGTAGTGAATCGATCCATGCTGAAAATCATCAAGACTCGGCTCAAAGGGGCAAAGAGGATATAGCCAGATGAGTTGCCAGGTGTTCTTTGGGCCTACAGGGCGACTGTGGGACACCAACAGGAGAAACCCTCTTCAAGCTAGCCTATGGAAGTGAAGCAGTCATACCTGCGGAAGTTCATATGGCTAATCATCAAGTACTGAAGTATAAGGAGAAAGAAAATGAGGAACAACTCCGCCTCGACCTCGATCACATTGATGAGGTACGGATAGATACAGAGCAAAGGACAGCAAGATACAAAAATCTTATGGCTAGGCAGTATAATTCCATGGTAAAACCCAAGCATTTCAACGTTAGGGACCTCATTTTTAAAAAGGTGTCCTAGGCAACTAGGAACCTAACTCATGGAAAATTAGGAACTAATTGGGAAGGATCCTATAAGGTAATCAACTGCAAAAGGCAAGGGTCGTATTACTTGGAAGCTCTAGATAGACAGAAGTTAGAACATCCTTGGAACGTGGAGCATTTGAGGAGGTACTATCAATGATGAGCTCGGATGAGAATTACCAAAGACAAGAGCTATGGACGAGGTTACAGCTATGGTCTATGTGTTTACTCATGTTTACTGTTAATGTTTGTATTACTATTGTGTTTTTAAAAAAAAAATAATAATAAGTGCACTAGTTCCTAAACTTTTGCACCGTCTACAGACAAATTTGTAAAAGACAAGGTTGTGTACATATGAGTATTTTCCTAAGGCACTAGCTTCTAAGCGTGTGCCATATTTGTGGACTATGTTTATATAATAAATATGGTTTGGATTTCCAATATGTTTAATGCATGAATCTAATTTCCATAATAGTACCCACAAGAAGGCTAAAGCCTAAGACGAATGAAAATCTCTGGACGAAAGGATGCAACGTTCATAAGCTTTTCTTAAAATAAGGATAAAGAAAAAATAAGCTAAGGCATACTCGTCTAAAAAAAAGACGAGGAAAACTATACTCGTCCAAAGAAAAGGATGAGAAAACTGTAACCATAAGAGTCCATGGACGACCATCTAGTTAAGACGCTCTTGTGTTTTGGACGAGTAGGTGCCAATTGTCTAGCCCATGGGCAAGGAAAAGAATTGGCAAAATTGTCATTACCACTTCTAAGATGAGTTATACTTGCGAAAATTAAATGGCGAACAAGTCGTCCATGCATGAGTAGGTCGTCCATAAGAAAAACGCATGGACAACCCTCTAACACTTAGGAGAGGGTAGACCACTTAAAAGCCAATAACATTAATGACGAAAATAAAAAATAGACTCGTCCATACAATAACATTCAGCGATGGGTAAAATTAAACATTCATCAAAGTTTAAAAAGGGTAGACGACCACCGTCCAAAAACCCTTACAAAGTAAGCCTTAAAAGGCAATTGTTAATAAACTCGTCCTAAGCACTCTGAACGAGTGAAATGTACTCAAATAAATCTTAAAAATGGTCCTAAAACAATGGACCAAACAAAAAGAAAAAGAAAAACACTTGAATAAGCAAAATATTAAAGTCTCGTCTTCAGGCAGGAAGGGCATCAGCATTGGGGTCGTCTTGAGGTAGCTATGTAGTGGCATCGTCCTCTACATTGATGTCTCCTAAGCTCGTCTGGAGGAGGGAGCTTGTATTAACCCCACCAAGGTTGAGTTTGATAGAACTAAAGTCAATCTCAGGCAATTTCTCCACGGTGTCCAACCTAAAATCTACAAACCCAACTGCATAGTTGGTATCCATTAAATTGGTGAATTATTTGAATGCCTTAAAGTCTGCAATTGAGTCTCCCTTAGATTTATCAAGAAGGGCACTTAACTTGTCGCTCTTCTTCTAGAGGTGATCAAGATGAGTGTCCTTCTCTTTGACATCAGTCTTCAACTCCTTGACGTGGTTTTGCAACCCTTTTGCCTCGTCCTTGGCCTTGGCAACCACCTCAACCCACCTTTTAGACTCGTCCTTCACCTTTTGGACCCTCTTCTTTAGTAGAATCCTCATCTTGTCTAGCTCAGTTGCCTACTTGGATGCGGCAATGAACTTAGACATTGTCTGCATAAATTAAAATTTTATTACAATATATACATGTGTATTGTTGACAGGACGAAATATACATATATAAAGAGTACATACCTTAAAAAGGTCATGAACACCAGAGTGCTCAAAGTCCTTCAAAGACATGTCATAACATGTCATCACATCCTTATCCGTCACAACCTTCTCGAAACTTTCCCAAGCCAAGTCTTCATTTCCAAGAAGGTTTTGAGCACCTGTTAAGAAGGTTGAGAAAAGGTAGGCACATTGACCCTGGACGGGATTTGCATAGACGGGGGATTCTTCAGCTTTGAATCAACATCCAGAATCTGGACGGGGTGACCCTGGGGGAGGAGGAAAGGATTAGGTTAGGCGTCCTGAGGCTTGGACGACCTATGCTTAGCTTTTTTCTTTTTACGCCTGCTTGGAAGGTTCCCTAAGTCAACTCCTTGTGACAGGATTTTTCTTTTATCACCAGCAAACAAGGCTGGGATTGCACCCCCTGCCCAACTACCTCGTCTACCACTTCTTTGCCCTTATTCCCCTTCACCGTTGCCATTCCTAAGAAGAAAGACGTTAATCACGAAAATTTTAAAAAAAAAAAAAAAAGGAGAAAAGAAGAACTTACGTCTACGAACAGTGAGCTCATGGGCAATAGTTTTAGCGAATGGCTCTAGACCTAACCCCCAAGTGGCAAGATGTTGAAGACTTACCAAAGAATGGAAAGTCCTGTCAGTATATAGACGCACCTTCTAAACTCGTTCAAGATAGAACTTGCTCAAATGAGGCCGTCTAACACCATATATATATATATATATATATTTAGACGACTACAATCAAGAATAACAACTAATAAAATGGCAACCACAGACGTAACTTCAGGACGAAGGTTCCCTAACTCTCCTATATAGGGAGGGAATGGATCCCTGTTAACATCAATAGGGCGTCCAGCCCAAAAACCAGAGACGAAGAAGAACTCCGTCGTCCATTTCCTATTTGAGGTGACTAAGAACTTTATTAGCCTATAATCTCTCCCTCTGGCTGTAAACTGATAGAGCCAAGGGATTGGTTAATCTTGAAAGGCTTATAGCAGAAGAGGAACTCATCCACAATAAGAGGATGATCCCCCACAAACACCTCCCTCCATAAAACTTGCATAGCGACAATTAGCCTCCATACGTGAGGGTTATTTGACATATACCTAAACCCAAGCTAGTAAGCAACTCCCTAGCAAAGGCATTAAAGGGCAACCTCAAACCCCCCAAGAGGTAAGCCTCATAAATGCCAACGCCAAAACGGGGTTGACAACATCACTCCCCACGCACAGGTAACCTGGGATTTAAGTCTTCAGGAATTTGGTACCAAG
This sequence comes from Castanopsis chinensis, assembly GCA_032878915.1. Classification (NCBI taxonomy): domain Eukaryota; kingdom Viridiplantae; phylum Streptophyta; class Magnoliopsida; order Fagales; family Fagaceae; genus Castanopsis; species Castanopsis chinensis. The sequence goes on along the minus strand of JAVQMG010000122.1, from coordinate 30,642,947 downwards.
TCTTAAGGATGCCTAGTTTTTTCTCGTCTGTCTTAGAGGCGATTCCAATGGCGCAACTGTAAACTATCTCATCCTTGTCTTGAGCAGTAGACGAGGGAGCACTTGTACCAACCCTAGACCAGGACTCAGCCCTCGTCCTAAGTCCTTCTTCAAGTACCTTTAAGGGAACCCTAGGGACATTAGATGTATACTCGTGAGTAGTGTTTCCCCCACTGCTGCTATTGCAACTACTGCTACTACTATCGCTAGAACCGCTAAAACTACTAGGATCATGATACTTGTATATGGCCTAATCAACGCTATTGCTAGACTAAGAAAGGACAACCTCAGACATTCTTTAAGAAAACTTAAAACTTGAGGACGAGGATAAAGAAAATACCTGAATCTAGACGAAGGGAGACTATAGACGCAGAAGACTTCTAGACGAGGGGCTAAGACGAGAGATGTCAAAGAAAAAAATTTGAGAAATGTAAAAGGTACGAGAGGAATTCCACTATTTATAGGCTTTGAAAAATGGTATCTCGCATTACGTGACCAACCAAGAAGCGTCACATGGCATTTCCCTCAAAAACTTGAATCGACGTGACAAATCACCAATGAAATTGTGACGCGTGGCACAATCTAAGACCATAGAACTCAGTCATTAAGATTGTGACACCTGGAGTAACATATGATCACCAACCTAAGGACATGCGTCCAGAGAATAGCAGTAGATCGTCTAATGCTCTAGATGACCTCCAATGCTCTGGATGACCTTTTGGACAAGGGGGCAACTGATGGTAAATTATTAATTTGACCAACTCCATCTCGTCCAAAGGAGCCGTCCAGAACAAAAGATACACCCCAAGTAAGAAGGTCGTCCATGTAAAGATAACCGTCCGAGAGAAGGTCGTCCATGTAAGTATAACCGTCCATGAGAAGGTCATCTATAGAAGGACGACCTTCCGTGGGAACAAGGTACACTCATCAAGGAGGCTCCTAGACGAGCCCCTGACACTTAGGAAAATTCCCAAGCATGAACTTGCCTACATGCTAATGTCCCAAGATGTGAGTAAAATCCAAGTTCAATACTACAACTCCTTATCGCATGTATAACTTCCAGTGACAATTATATAAAAAAAATATAACTCCTAAACTGTTATGGAAGTTATCCTTGAACCCTCAAACCTCCTCAAATATAAGGGAGGTTACAAGTCTAATAACCATTTCTAGGGTGCACTATATAAACACTCATTCAGGCCAGACAAAAGTACGATTTTACAATTCCTGAAAAGTTGAAACTTCAAAATTTAAGAGAGAAAACTAACTTTGGCATCAGAGGGTTCTTGGCCAGCAACCCCGGTCACCTTTGATAATTGTTCTTTCTTTTTCAGGCCTTCAAAACAGTCACCACACCTTTTAAATTCGAAACGTCCAGTCTACTGATTTTCTTCACATCAACATGATCAAAAACATTTTTACAAGAAACAGAAAATAAAGAATCAGAACTTGTATCTTCTTCAGAAACAGATTCATCATCTTTCTTTGAAATAACACAAGCAACACTTCTATAAGTAGAAGTACCTTCAGTTTAGCATTCAAATCAGCAAGCATTTTTTCAACCTTTTCAAGAGTCTTACTCTAAGAGGTTTTGAAATTCATTTTTTCTCTTTGACTGGGTAGAGCAATCAAAGGTTTCTCAAGTTTTGCAACAATAATTTTTTCAACAATCTTTTCTTCAATACGGTTAAGCTGTTGACCAGTGACATGCAAAGATTCATTAGTAAAATTGTTTTGTTCAATAATAGCAGAAACAGGGGTTTTATCATCAGCAATTTTGAAAAGGGAGGCTTTCACCTCAATATTTTGGCAAGTTATCAAAACAGTCTCAAGAGGCGGATGACTAGGGGGAAAATCAAAAACAGATGGAGCAATAGATCTAGTATCTTCTTCTTCTTCATTAGCAGTTCTGCTGTATGGAGAGGAAGGCTCAGGTGTAATGGAATAAAAAGCAGTGCTAACTTGGGAGTTGTTACTTGAAACTCCTTTTAGCTTTAAATCAGGTTTTTTAAAATTCTTTGGCAAATATTCATCATGATCTCGATCTCTTTTTGAAACACTTTCAGATCCAGCAAAGGAATGTCTTCATTTATCCTTAGGGGTTTGTTATCATTAAAACATATTTTAACAGTGCCATCAAGATATTTTTGAAGATGAGTAAGATCAATTTCATCAAAAATAGGTTTAACAGGTGGAGATTCTCGTTCCAAAATCCATTCTTTGGGAAGAGTAACATCTTGCCATTGAATCATTTTGGGGACTTGAATCTTAGCATCAGGAGTAGAACATTGGATTAACATGGTTTTACCAGCAGAATCTCTTCATCTAGCACAAGGACTCAATTGAGAATCAAGTAATCTATAATAAATTCAGTACATGAGAGCAAAAGGCTTACTGCCTTCATCCATGTCATAACCAAATGTCAATATATTCAAAGTTAAGGCTTTAACAGTATTTGGATCATCCAAAGCAAGAGCAAGATCAGGGTGATAATCAAAATAAACAGGACCATCATACAGAGAAGCAGTAATCATACCAAGAATGCTATCATTAAATTTCTTAAATCTAGCCTCTCTTAAACACATGAGAACAGCAGCATTAATTCCTTTTCTAGTCAGTGGTTTAATAGCAACTTGAATAAGACCAATATGCAAATATTTAAGTTTTTTAGTCATAAAATCATTAACATTTTTCCTGGAAAACAAACAACATTTTTCATGAGTTTTAGAGATAGAAAAAATTTGTTCAACAGTTCTAGCTCTATATTTAGAAAAAGACATATTTTCAGTCCAACTAAGTTGATAAACAGACTTAGTAGAGACTTTTGGGATATTCTATTTCTAGAAATCAGGGTACTCACTTTCTTTAACAGTGTGATCTTCCTCATTCACAATATCAGAAGGACAACTAGTCCTGGAACTAATAGAGGAATTGGTTCTCCACAACCTATCCTATATATATATAATCATAAAGTGAATTCCCAGAACCGAACAGTAAGGCCCATGAAGCTAGAGAAAGCGTGAGGGCATGAAAGGTATAGGGTTGGTTATGGTATGTCTTATGAAATGCAACGGTTGTGAGAAAAACATGATAATTGAGTGTTATAACTAGGATAGTATGGATAGTTTATGGAGATCCAATTCCTCTGTTAGTTCCAGGACTGGTTGTCCTCCTGATATTGTAAATGAGGAAGATCACACTGTTGAAGAAAATGAATATTCGGATTTCCAGAAATGGAATATCCCCAAAGTTGATACAAAATCTATTTACAAGACTAGTTGGACTGAAAATACTTTTTATTCTGCTTATAAAGTTAGAACTGTTGAAAAAACATTGTCTATTTCAAAAACCCATGAAAAATGTTGCTTGTTTTCGAAAAGAAGTATTAATGACTTTATTGCTAAAAAATTCAATTATTTGCATATTGGTATGGTTCAAGTTGCTGTTAAACCACTCACTAGAAAAGGAATAAATGCTTCTGTTCTCATGTGCCTAAGACATGCTAGATTTAAGAACTTTAATGATAGCATTCTTGGTATGATTACTACTTCTTTTTATGATGGTCTTGTTATTTCACCTATTATCCTGATATTACCCTTGCTTTGGATGATCCTAATATTGTTAAAGCCTTAACATTGAATGTTGCTTCATCTGGTTATATTATGGAAGAAGGCAGTAAGCCTTTTGCTTTGATTTACCGCATTTATTACAGACTTCTAGGTACTCAATTAAATCCTGGCGCTAGGAGAAATAAAGAACCTACTAGTAAAACCATGTTAATCAAAGGTTCAACTACTAATGCTACAATTCAAGTTCCAAAAATGATTCAATGGCAAAATGTCAAGCTTCCCACTTAATGGTTGTTGGAACAAGAATCTCCTCCTGCTAAACCTGCTTTTATGAGTTAGATCTCACCCATATTCAACAATATCTTGATGGTGCTGTTAAAATAAGTTTTCAAAACAACTTTCCAAACAATCAGCCCTTGAGGATCAATGAAGGAAGGCATTCCTTTGCTGGATCTAAAAGTGTTTCAAAAAGAGATCAAGATCTCGATGAATTTTTGCAAAAGAGTTTTGAAAAACCTGATTTAAAGCTAAAAGGAGTTTCAAGTAATAACTCCCAAGTTAGCACTGCTTTTTACTCTACTAAACTTGAACCTTCCTCTCCATATAGCAGAATTGCTAATGAAGAAGAAGAAGACACTAGATCTGTTGCTTCATCTGTTTCTGATTTTACCCCTATTGAAACCCCTGTTTTCCAAAGTCAATTAAGAGTTCTAAATGTTGTTGATGAGAACTTTAAAATTGATATGGCTGCTTTGTATAATGAATTTGTTTCTGAAAAAAATAGAGATAAAAGAAGATATTACCAAAGTACTTTTGCTCAATCTGAAAAAGATCGTGTTAAAAGGAAATGGAAAGAAAAAATGAATCAATTGAAAAAACTTCTTTTTTTTTTTTTTTTTTTTGATTTTCTTGAAAACTATTATGTTTCAAAAGATGAAGTTTCAAAACATCATTTGAACGTGATAAAGAAATCAAATTTTGTTAAAGAAGATAAAATCACTGTTAGGTATAGCCATCCGCCCCTTGAGACAGTTCTTGTAAGCTGTAAAGGGACTGAAGTGAAGGCCTCCCCTTTCAAAATTGCTAATGATAAAACCCCCATTGTTAGTATTATTGAACAAAACAATTTTACTAATGAGTCTTTGCATGTCATAGGTCAATAGCTTGACCATATTGAAGAAAAAAATTTTGAAAAAAACTGCTATTTCAAAACCTGAGAAACCTTTGACTGATTTACCCAATCAAAATGAAAATTTGAAGTTTAAAACTTCTCAGTCTAAAACTCTTGAGATTGTTGAAAAAATGCTTTTTGATTTAAAAGTTAAAATCAATTTCAAGAAATGAGAAAGATGTTGTTTTTGATGAAAACACAAATTCTGACTCATTATCTTCTGTTTTAGCTAAAAATATTTTTTATGATGATTTACTAGAAATTAAAAATTTGTTGGAAAACCTAATCCTGTGTCTTTTACAAAAAACTGGTATTTCAAACCTACTCCTCCTGATATGCAGTTTGAAGAAAGATCTTTTCAAACCCAATTTTCTATTTTTGCTAATAAAATTTATGAATGGAATATTGATGGTTTGTCTAAACAGGAAATAATTAATAAAATGGGTCATATGTCTATGGTAGGAATTTCTTATATGAATAACCATAATTTTGAACACCCTAAAATTGTTGACCTTCTGGTTATTGGTTTTTCTGGCACTCTTCATGGATGGTGGGATTCATATCTCACAGAAGATTCCAGAAAATCTATTAAACATGTTGTTAAAAAGAAAGATGAAGGATTGCCTATTTTTGATGAAAATATTGTCAAGGTATTCCTGATGGTGTTAATACCTTGATCTATACTATTCTTAAACATTTTGTTGGTACTCCATCAAATATTTCATCTCGGATTTCTGATTATCTGAACAATTTGAGATGCCCCACTATGTCTGATTACAGATGGTACCAAGATGTTTTCATTTCTAGAGTTATGCTCTGGAAAGATTGCTACAAGCCTTATTGGAAAGAAAAATTTAATGGATGGTCTACCTCCTATCTTTGCTCATAAGGTAAAACGAGAATTAATTGGTAAAAATGATTCCATTGATTATGATAATTTAACTCATGATGCTATTTTAAGCACTATTAAAAAACTTGGTATTAATATGTGCAATGATGAAAAATTGTTAAAGTATCAATTAAAGAATAAAAGAAAAGCTAAATATGAAATGGGTAATTTTTGTGAACAATAAGGTTTGCCTCCTAATGCTCCTTCCAGGCAAAAAGGGCAAAAACATGATAAAAATCACAAAAAGTATAACCATAAAAAATATAGAACAAACTTTGCTAAACCCAATGATTTTTATGTTAAAAATAAATCTGCTTTTAAAAGCCATAATAAACAAAAATCAGGTAAAAGTAAATGCTTTAACTGTGGTAAACCTAGACACTACAGTAAAGATTGTACTCAAAAGCCTGGTAAATTGAAAAATAAATTGAACATGCTAAACATTAATAATGATGATCAAAATGAACTATTTCAGATTCTTGAATCTACTGCTTTGACTGATTCATTTGAAGAGGATTTCTCCTCCTCATCTGATTTTCCTTATCACTCGTGTAGTGACACTTCTAGTTCTCCAAATATTAAAATTGGTTGTAGAGATTCATGCTGCAATGTTACAAAATCTGTTATTGTGTTAACCAAAGATGAAGAACAAGAAAACTTGTTGGTATCCCTGATAAGTAAAATTGAAAACCCTGAACTCCAAAAAGAATATCTTGATAAGTTTAAGCAAAACTTAACAAGAAATGAAAATGTGAAAAAAACTAAAATCAGCAATAAGCTTTGAAGAAACATTGGAGAGATTTAATAAAAAGAAATCCAAAGATTTAACTGATAATGATCTCCAACATGAAATCAATGTTGTCAAACAAGAGATAGTTGAGTTAAAAAAATGAATTTAAAACTGTTAAAAGTGATAATAATAATCTTAAACAAGAGTTGTTACTGTTAAAAATTGATAAAAATCAATCTGATAATGACCAAGATGAGCACAAAGATGGAGATGAATCTTGTCAACAGGCTCTTCTTTTTTATAAAGATATTGCTGATTCCCAACTTAATCTTGTTAACAAAATGCTGCCCCCAAAATGGCTTCATCAAACTCATAAAATTGATTAGTCATGACCAAGTTAGCCAATTTCCACAAATTATTCAAAATGTTGTTACCAAGATTAATAGTTCTTCAATTTCTATTAGATGCTGCAGTACTTTGCCAAAATGGGATAAAAATAGCTGGTTAGATGTCCAGCCTTTAAACCATCTTGTTCTCATTAATGGCTTTACTCACCAAGGTCAATGGTATGAAGGAGATACCTACCTTTCATACAAATATCCTGGTGCTCTTGCTAATTGCTAGAAAAATTATTTCAATAACCAAATTCTTGGAGTTATTCAAGACCTATGGAAAGACTACCACTTCATAGGAAGCACAGATAGAATTTATGTTTTTGGTATTAAACCATACGTTTGTGATGTCCGTCATTTTCAAAGAATTGATCATGATGATCCAAGGAAGTTTCTTACACCTAGAAGAAATCCTGTGTATGAGCCATTCTATATTGTGGATTTTGCAACCAATATGCTATTTACCATGAACATGAATGCGATGATGATCTCTAGTGGGATCCCTATGAAGGATATCCATCAAATGCTGCTAGTACTAATTAATGTTCACACTATTTGTCTAGCCTGCACATAGACCACTACCGATACTCTCACTGATTGATGCTCACACTCTTTGTCTAGCCTGCACAAAGGCCTTGATTAATGCTGGTCTCACTATTTGCCACTACTAGTATTGATGCCCCAGCGACTAATGCTCTACTGATTGTTTGGCCTACACAACGGCCAAAATACTACAATATTCACTCTTGGTGAAAGACATAATTATTGTACTACTTGCTCCCCGCAAATGGTGCTGCGTTTAATAAAAGAGATTTCGCATGATGCTACCTGATCTCTTTCAGATAAAATGCCAAAAGACAATGGTTGAAGTGTTTCTGCTCGTTATGATCTGAAAAAGAAAAGTTACTGTTCACTATACTTTTATTGTTCACTGTTACTGTTCATAGTTACTGTTCACTGCATTTTTGCCTATTTAAGGGGGGATGTCCCTTACATTGAGATCAGAATTCTCTAGAGCTCTCTTTAGGAAAACTCTTTTTCCTTTAAATTTTCTCTTCAGAATTCCCACTACTACACTATTTCCTTATTTCTCTACGAATCTTGTAACTAAAATAGTTTCAAGCTTTGTACTGTTGAACCCTTGTGATCCTGTAACTATTACTGCTGTAAGTATTTTTATCTATTTTCGATAATAACTACTTTTAGCTTTGTGTTTGATATTACTTTGATTATATTATACTGCTTGGTTGGTTCTACCGCCTCATTATTTTAAATTACTTTGTTTATATACTGCTTACTTTGTTTATATACTGCTTGGCCGATTCTACCGCCTCATTATTTTAAATTACTTTGTTTATATACTGCTTAGCTAGTTCTACCACCTTATTATTTTCTTTCAATATATTATTATAATGTGCTTCCACCTTCAGCGCCGTGTTCCACCCCCATTTTGGTGAAATTGTAAATTTTTTACTGAAAATATTGTAGATAAAGGTAAAAGTTAACTAAAATAATACAGTAAGACCTATGAATAGTACCAAAAAGTGGAGTGAAAACCCTAAATAGTAGCAAAAATAAGATGAATAGTAAAATAAGTTAACTTTTTAATTTGGAGCCAAATGCATACATAGTTAGTTAGTTAGTTGTAATCTTAAAATGTATGCCAAAATGAGCAAGTACCGAAATATTTTATTCAACAAATCGAAACGGATTCTAAAATGGTAACAAGAACATTGGTATAAACTCTTTCGTGAATCTTGCTATCTCTCTGTCATAGCTATTGTTTAGATCCACTCGCCATGGATGCGAAGAAAGTGAAAAAGTCAATCTTATTTCTTAAGTAGTCTCCTATGAGTACCCTCTTCTCTTTCTTTGCTTGTCCTATCCTGGCTCCTTTTAACTCTTGAGTTAAGGGTGCTTATATTACCTCTTGATTAAGGGGCTTATTTGGAACTCCATCGATTTTTATTATTATTATTTATATGGTGGTTTTGTGTGCATGCCTGCATGCATGTTAAAACTCTCAAGTTCTAAATTTAGGTTCATGTTGTTCATTTAATTGCTATTTGCTAATCAATACAATCATGCCAACCATATTATCCTAACAATATTTTTTTTTTTTTTTTTTGAGAAATAATTACAACATGCTGTTAGCTCCATAGCTCGAACCCTTTTCCCATTAGACTCCCAAGCACTTTGTACACGGGGAGGTGACAATTCAACTATAAGGCCTTTGGCTCCTAATAATATTTCAATGCACACTTTTTTGAGCTCAATGATGTCACTGGAAGGATATGTGATTATAGAATTTGCATCTATTTATGCATTTTGGGCTACTGATATTTTTTTACTTTATTTTGCATTTATATGTTGTTCCATTCTGATATACCGGTATTTATTGGTTATCAATTTAAACAAATATAGTTGCTTTATTATTCCCAAATACAACTAATTAATGAAAAGTATGAGATGGAAATCCACAATGGGAGAATCAAATAGATGATCAAAGGTAGAGAGAGTTGAATCAATACTAATTACAGACAGAAGTAGTGTTCCTGAGGGTAATATAAAGATGAACAATCTTAAAAGCTCTTCTCACTTTCTCCCTCCTAGTCACTCTCAATTTTTCTGAATCCCCCTTCCTATTGATCCCCTCTTCCTTTTATAGCCTCTCCCCTCCTCTAGCTATCCTGTTCTTCAGTTGGATTTTTGGGGTGATGCTTGTCCCATCAGCACAACTTTCTTCCATTTTGTAGTCATGTGGGAAGACTTTAGGGTTTTCCTTTCTGTTCGGGCTAGTCGATCAACAATTAATGCGACTGATATTAGGTGAAAGGAGTCTTAAATACAGAGGTAACTATTGTGTTGAGTTTTGTTTTTTTCTTGATGTATCCCCATGGTAATCAGGCAAGACGAAGCCTTTTTGGTAAAAAGGAGGGATATTTCTCGGTAAGGTCTTGCCTCATCAGGAAAGCTCTACGGGATTCCCAGATGTGGTCCTTGGTTTGCTTCCTCCGAACCATGGATCCCTTCAAATCCCCCCAGGCCTTCACACGAACACCTCACCTTGGAAGGGATGCCTTAACTTTCCGTCCCCGGGCTAACGCTTTCGAGGTGGACTCAGATATACTCCCCCACACCATCCATATCAATAAACATGTTGAAATTTTAGTTTCAGGAAAAAATCTAATCAAACAATTATGACTTAATAGAAATTATAACCATGTGATTAAGCCCAATATATTTTGTAGATTGCATTGTAAAATAATCCAATAAAAGAGGAATCAACAAGCAAAAGCAATATTCTTAGGTATAAATATGACTTATGAATACTTTCTCTAAAAAATTTATCAATGAATTTTATTTGACTATAGTTTTACTGAAATTTTGTTTAAAAAATTCAAAATTTATAAATGTAAGGACATAAACAAAGAAAATTTAAAGGGTCTGCTTAGAAATCTTTTTGTTAACCAACAACAAAAGAGAAAAAAGTTGCTCCTCCTACAATTAAGTTTTCAAGTACTCTAGTGAGTCTAGTCATGGTCATTGGTGCTGGCTCCATTTGCGTCGCTATTATCAACGAGAGGGAGGAATGAATTCTTTTGGATTAGGTTGATAACTAATATAAGATATTGAAGGGTGGATTGTGGATTTATCCCACAAAAAAAGTTTGGTAATTGGTTGTGTCAAAGAAAGATAAGTTTGGAAATAGTGATTGTGGAAGAAAGGTGAGGTTTTTGAGAATGAAATAATTTGAAAAGAAGGGGAATGAATTCTTTTGGATTAGGATGATAAATGATATAAGATATTAAAGGGTGGGTTGTGAATTTATCCCACAAAAAAAGTTTGGTAATTGGTTGTGTCAAAGAAAGATAAGTTTGGAAATAGTGAATGTGGAAGAAAGGTAAGGTTTTTGAGAATGAAATAATTTGAAAAGAAGGGTTATGCTAACGATTGTCTTTACAGCAATAGTTAATAATTCATTTTAGAAAAGTTTTGACACTACTTTTATGAGAAAGAAAAAAAGTTATTCAAATAATAATTATTTTTTTTTCCATAAAAATTTTTTTTAAATAGATTGTTAACTAGTACATTAAAAACCTTCATTAGCATTTCCCCTAAAAGGAATACCCATTTTTAAATCATTGGGTTTGATTAAATCTAAACTGTCAAAAATCACTAGTGGCTATGTCATTAATATCCTAGAAATTAGTGAGCGCATTAAAAGTTAAAGTTAAACCCTTTCCAGCCTCCATGTCTTCTCTCTCTCCAACATTCTGAACTTCCTAGACCTCTCCCCTCCATTGCACCCATTAAAAAGTCCAAATCATCCTTCTCTACTACCCTTTCTTTGTACTCGAAGTTGACAGCTATAGGGCAATGTTGGATCAAACAATCATTTTACCGAGTAATACAAATCTTTGCCACACCATAAATTTCATGTACGCTCAAGAAGCACTTTACACCAAATTGGATGTGCAATTAAACATATAAACTAGGTGTTTTACAAGGGGCAATTATATGGATGAGTCTGGTTTTAACTTTTTATTAAGCAACTTTTAATTTTGCAAGACTCGGAAAAATTGTTTTGCTGTAATTGGTTGCGTACTTTGGAGGAAATAGTGTTGTGGAACTCTTAGATGTAATTGGTGTTTGATTATGACGTTTATTTGGTCATGACTTAGAACTTAGACCTATTTTTGGCTTAAAAGAAAAGAACCTTCATCTTCTTAAGTTAGACAATGGGAGCGTGGACTGGAAATTTTAATAAAGAAGGAAAGCCATTTATTTTTGGAGAAAAATTATTAGGTACTCCCTGAATACCATAAGTGTGTACTCTTTACTCTCACATAAATGATAGGTCCCACCATGAATTAATTGGTGAGACTTACTATTCATGTGAGAGAATGAACTACACATTTATGATACTCTGAGAGTATACAATAATTTCACATTTTTCGAGAGGGAGAGAGAGAGGGAGAGAATGAAGTTAATGCTCCTGAATCATTAATTTACTATAAAAGTTAATGACATGAATACTAATGTTTTTTTTTCCCTTGGATTTTATAGAATTCGATCTAAAAATTGTGTAACTCTTATAAATATATATATACATCTATATATATTCAGAGTAGGCATTTGATCAGAGTTTAGGTACGACTGTTTCTCAAATCTATCTTTGAAGCCGAAGTTCCTACTGCAATCACATTTTGCAGGGATTCTAGCCTTTTACCCCCATTTTTAAAAATATTTGGCAATATGCCTCTGTTTCCAAACTATTTAGGTTCATGCCTCTATTTTGAAACTCGATTTTCTCAAAATCGAGTTTCAATGAAAAACTCGATTGATTTAAAATCGAGTTATGCATGATCAAACTTATAAAAAAAAAAAAAAAAAAAATTGCATGAAACTCGAGTTCCATAAAAAAATGCCGCTATAAGTCTTATAAAACACAGCTATAGGTTATGCACAATCAAACTTATAAAAAATAATTTGCATAGAACTCGAGTTGCATAAAAAAAAACGTCGTTATAAGTCTTATAAAACGCAGCTATAAGCTATGCACGATCAAACTTAAAAAAAAAAAAAATTGCATGGAACTCAAGTTTAGAGAGCTTGAGTTCCATATAAAACGCCACTATAAGTCTTATAAAATGCAGTTATAGGTTTCAGGTGATCAAACTTAAAAAAAAAAAAAAAAAAAAAAAAAAAAAATTGCATGGAACTCAAGTTCAATTAGCTCGAGTTCCATATAAAATGCTGCAATAGGTCTTATAAAACACGGCTATAGGTATGGAACTCGAGTTCCATGCAATTTTTTTTTTTTTTTAAGTTTGATCACTCCATACTCAAATTTCTACCAATCGAATTTTTTGATTGAAACTCGATTTTAGTAAAATTAAGTTTCGAAACAAGGGCACGAACCTATATAGTTTCGAAATAGGGGCATATTGCCAAATATTAAAAAAAATAATAATAAAATAAAAAGGGTAAAAGGCTAAAATTCCCCACATTTCGCATATGATCAAAATATATTTATGACTCTCTAAATTTATCATCATCGTATTGAAAATAAAACCATGAAAACAAGTTCGTGGGTGTGACCAGACACCCTTTGCGTTTATCTGACAACAAAATCATCAAATACGGCCAACAATTTTTATACATTCTTAGTTCATAATGGGATATTGGCAAGTAATAAATTGAAGAGGGGACTATGGAGATTGATACCATTATATATGATACACCTATGAGATTGATAATTACCACATTTAACAAAATTACGACTTATTTATATGGAGGGAATATTGGAGAATGATTTTTAGTTTACTCGGATATGTTTAGGCCTTTCAATTGAAAGGTCTAAACATTTTTTAGAACCCCATTTGAAGTTGTTGAAGAATACCAATAGCTAAAATTAATACTTCAAGAACATTCATCAATCCAAGTTTTTCCAGCTATTATCTCTTTTGCGACAATAAGTTAGAAGAAATGTTTTGTCCAATTGCCCATGCATAAAAACTTGATTCTATGTTCAAATTTCGATTCTTTTTTCTGCTTAAGTCAAGCCCATACACCATAGCCTATCATGTGGCTGAGTATGTGAGCTTATGTAGGTCGAGCTGCAAACATAAGAGAAATGACCCAAACTTGAAAATTTTCCTAACAACAAACTCGTGGCTTTAAGAAGCACTGGGTCAACCCCTTGGAGTTACATGTCTTTCATCCTACATGCATGTATATAACTATATACTTGTATACATATTTGTATACGCACACACTAACACAAACAAATAGCATAACAATGCAGCACATAAGGTTCTCTAATGAAATTCAATCACATTGTTGTGTTGAATTCAATGGTCCTTGAAAAATATAAAACTAAGTGCTTCATGGGTCAATACAACTATGAGTTTGAATTTAATTGGAGAACCTATAACATGCAACATCAAAAGACTTGTATCTATGTTTTTCCCTTAAGAAAATTGCTCAAGCATAGATGTCAATTTAAAGGCTGTAATAAAGGATCGCGCTTAATTTTCAAGTTAAGAGAGGATTGTGAGTGTCACCAACCATCCCCCAGAAAATGACCAGTACAACTGCAATGCCAGTAAATGACCAGTACACATACACGCTGCATTAGGTCACCCATATGGCGAAATGATTCCTTGCGCCATTTGCAAATGGTTGGGAACTCCAGTCCCAAGATCAGCCGTCTAAGCCCATGTCTTATTGACCTCCAGCTCACATTGATCTGAAGTTAGACCTAGACTTCAGTATGCCATCCGAGTTGCATCAACTTCATTAGAACTTAAATTTTTCAGGGGATCATGCTGAAACCTCCAAAGCCAAATATACAAACTTTGCTAAAGATGGACCAATAGATCAATTCAAAAGGACACAATTCACCATTGACAACACCATCCCAAAGAAATTTTCACGGCTCTAATCATTTTGAGCCTTTCTTTAAATTGTTTATTATTCAAAAATCTAATGGAACAAAAGTAAGATAGCCGTCCGCCACTGTGCACAATTTTGATTCCAACATCATCCAATGGGAACAATAATATAATTGAAATAATTATTACCTTAACCCCAGAATGAGAATGCTCCAGATGTGGAGTAATTCAGCACTAGACTCCCAGTGCAAACTAAGTGATGGAAGACTTGCAAACTGGGCATGATGTCCTTCTGCTGAGCCATGGATCAATGCACTGACAACAAAGAAGCGAAAAAAATAAAATAAAAGAAATAGTCAGATGTTTGATGGCTTATTTTATAGGAAATTTTTAATGTTGAGAGTGAGAAGATAATTCCTACATCTTTGTGAAATTTGTGTAAGCATGGGAGATGCCGAATGGTTTCTCCAATAGTTGGAATTTCGAGACAAATTGCACAAGCCTCTTCACTGGTATCAGTCTGACAGAACAGCATGAAATAGCAAATAAATCTGCAAATCCTACAAACCAATGCATGTCCACAGAAAGGGAAAGAACCAGACACACGCCCCTACCTGTACTGCAATTCATATAATTGACAGATAGACCAGACGCGCGCACACGCACACACACCCACACCCACACCCACACCCATACCTGTACTGTTGACTGCGGAAGACAATTAATCTGATTGACAGATGCACCGGCATGATGGTGATTATTATCATCAAGAGCCAACAACATTTCATAATCATTTCTGCAAGAAAATGAAAAAAGGCTAATCTACAAGAAAATAAATATATGCTATGCTTGATAAGAAACAAAACTGGGAAAAAAAGAGACCTTGGATATGCATTAAACATTAATAAAAAGAAGCAGAAAATATATAATAATTAACAAAGAGAATAAAGTCTTACTCATTAAAATCACGCTGAACTTGAAAGGCGTGATTAGCCATACTCATATCACTAAGGTCCCCAACTGCAGCCTCTAATGCTTCCAATATATCAAGTCTCTGCATGACAAAGCACGAGAGCAATATTCATTTTAAAATGGTCCTTTACATGTCAATCACAAACCCAACATATCCATCACCACTGTCAGTACAAGTGAGGTAAAAAGACAATAATTCTTTTTCTTTCGGGGTCATTACATAAAAATAAATAAATAAATAAATAACCCAAGTGTAAGAATTCTATTCCAAACCCTATGTGCATCTCTGTTAACTCCAAACCCAAAATTCCATCCAAATGAGTCTTCCTCATGCGTAAAACCTAGCAAATAAACACAGCTAGAGGAATATAGCACCTCTTTCTTTAATCCAAAATGCCAATGTGGTTCACATCATGAACATTTTGGGGTACAAAGGGATCCCAAGCACAACTCATGTAGGTTTTCATAACATTTCATTAACCAAGAATCATTGAGGATCCCTATTTTTATGTTAAAATTTGAAATCAGTGTCAAAGTTTTTACTTGATCAGGGATCACAGTGCATACCATGAAAATTACACCAACATCCCCTATTACTTAAAATCATAGCACCTTCAACCCTAAGTAAATCTCCATCCTCTAAAAGTAGCAAAAGGCCAATTGAGCAGCAATGGGAATTCAGAATCTTATAAGCACCAAAAACTGTGCATCCTCACATGTGTCAATGAGCTCTAGCTTATAAATGGTAATCTTCCTTATAAGAGAAAGTTGGAGGATGAGGTCATGGGTTAATGGGAGGAGGAAAATAGATAAGAGATTGAAATTTGCATTCATTTGGTACAAATGAAAACTAGGAGGATGGAAAACAAAAATGGTTGGCATTTAGAATCCAGCCCGCAATATTTGATCCACCATATTGGTATAATAGTAATTAACAAAAAAAAAAAAAAATCATCACAAATAAGCATAGCCTGAAAGGCTATATCCAAACTTTTTAAAGTTTGAGGGACCAAAATCGAGCCTACACCAAATATCAAGGACAAAAATATTTTTATTATCCTAGCTACCAAATGTGGTTCATGTCCGGAGGTTTTCAGTGCCCAAATAGATCCCAAGTCCTGTAGTGATTTCCATCTTTAAAAATTGAAAAAAGATCCCAACTGCAATTCATGTGGGTTTTCATATTTTTATTTTATTAAGACTTATTGAGGGTCCAAATTGCCATGACTTCAAACTTATAAGATGGAGATTGATGCAATTGCAAATTGACATCAAGGTCAAACTCTTTAGTTTATTATGTAATTGCACCTCCTCCTTTTTCATTAACAAAGATCAAATTGCATCCTAAGTTCCCAACATTAAACTGGAATGCCTAATACTTCTAAGTTCACATCATTGTTAAATAACGTGAAAAGTTCCCAGGAAGGAGAAAAAAGAAGTTACGAACTTACAATGACAAGGGGAATATGACAAAAATCAAGGTATCTTCCCTCATCCAAAACTTGGTAGTAGACTCGTAAAAAAAAAAAAAAATCAGTTTCAACATTGGTCCCATATTGGATTCCCTTTTTACCTATTTCTCTTTTTAATAAAACATGTTGAGGGTCCTTTTACAATTTTTTTTACACAGCACAAAAGGATTAAGAATAATAGTTTACATATATTTTCCAAAAATTTTATGACCATGGTGTCCCAAAGTTGAATTTCAAACAATGCACACATTTGATCATCCTATACAGCTACACTAACTAGGGAAGGCAATTTATATCCGACCCGCGGATACCCAGCCCGGCCCAACCCTAATGGGTTGGATTTTACTTGGCCCGATAAATTATAGGGTCGGGTATGGGTTAAAAAAAAAAAACCCCTGAAGCGAGTCCAGGTTTTTATGATACCCGACCCGGACCCAACCCGTTTAAATGTAATTTACCAAAAAAACCTCATATATATATATATATATATAAACTTATTCTAACCTAAATTCCTAACCCTATTCTCAAACTTTCATCAGCAGCCGCCCCTCATCTCCTACTCCTCACCTGTCAAACTAATTCTTAGACCCTCTCTCTCCCTCAAAGCTTCCATGGCCGAACCTCCCTCAAAGCTTCCATGGCCAAACCTTGATCATCTCAGTGCAGCTGCCAGCGTGGTTTTGCTCATAAAGCCCATGGCCGAACCTAGATCGTCTCAGCACGGCTGCAATCGTGGTCTTGCTCGTAAAGCCCATGGCCGAACCTTGATCATCTTAGCACTGCTGCCACCATAAACAAAACCATGGTTTATTCACTTTCTTCTTCAGTTTTTTTCTCTTGGGTTTGGGGATTTAGATTTGGTTTTTAAGATCTGATGTTGTTGCTTGCATGTGCTTTGGTTTGGATAATGATTTCAAAATGTATTTGGATTCTGTGAATCAATGGGTATGGTGGATTTTGGTTTGAGATTTCCTTAGATTTTGTTGTTTGTGTTGCTACGGGCCCCCAGGGCCCGACGGAGCGGGTACGGGGTTGAAAAAAAAAACCCGTTTAGTAAACGGGCCGGGTCCAGGTCCCAGGTCTTGGCCTTCGGATTGGGTCCAAGTATGCAAAAACCCAGCTCAAACCCAACCCATTTCCATTCCTAACTATAACATATATACCATCAAGTAAATCTATACTAAACTATCAACTATATCATAGAATAATAAATAAATAAACAGGTGGGAACAGAAACAGAAGAGGGGGAGGGGGGGGGGGGTGGGGGAGGGGGGGAGAAAGAGAGGTACCATGTCTAAATCCATGTATGAAGGAAAGTGGAGATTCCTTCGACTTGATGATCCTGAAGGAGAATGTCTGGAGATGCGATTTCTCAACTGTGCTATTCTACTAGAGGTGGGAACTCTAACCTGGGCTCCCATCAACTGTGCCATTCGACTAGAGGTAGGAGCTTGAGCCTGGCTTGCTCTCCTAATTGAAGGGTTATAAGAAGACCGTGACCGAGGTTGTCTAGATGAATGTGTTACTGATGAGCCTCTCTGACAAACATGCAAACCAAAAGAACTGTTAGTGAAAGCTAGTAGAACACTCTGCCAACATACTCTAGCTCAAATGGCATTTCCTCCTCTTATAACAAGGTGGAGGGTGAGACATGGGATCAAGACCCACCAGGTGTGTGTGCAATTAAGAATTTTTTAAAAGAGAGAGTAACTTACTCCAGCAAAGAATTAACAATCGCCAAGTAATTACATGAAACAGTAACCAAATATGCAATAAAATAGGTGTCATTTTCCAGGGAAGAAATTCATTTGGGAATTGGTATTAACGTTATTTTAATCCATCATATCATTTTAGTCAAAAAGCAACATATCATTCAACATGCTGACACAACCTTTCTTTTGAGTGAAAGCTATCAGTAAGATTACTGCAAAATCAACAGCAAATTCAGTACAGTTAGAACTTTGCAGGCCTCCTCAACAGATCCACAGCATTGAAAGATAATCATCACTCAAGTAGGGCATTAATATATTGCACGATCTTTTCCATATACCTCTAAACAAAGTATGAATAAGTAGGGCCTCCAAGTTTTGTTCTGACCTGCTACACCACCCTCATAATGAAGTTAAATACACAACTCATGCTATCATGCATCCATACAGGATAGAACCTGTGATCTCACAATGTAGGCTTCAGTGCAAGTCCAAAAATTTATACATTACAGTTACTCATATATTTGGAGGTAAAACCAATCTCATGCATTTAAAACTTAGCTTGGCTCAGCCAAACTGCAGCCCTTGGTACGATAGATTTGTATTATATTGAAGATATTCACTATCACACGTTAAAATACTATCCATATGAGGTACTGACCAGGCCAGGCCAGGGAAGTAAAAAGGCCCGTCATGCTTCATAAATATATACAAACATTTGGACAGGTCCCCCACTTATTTACATGCCAAGGTATAATTGTGTCGTAGTTTTTAGTATTACAATCACCATTAAATGAAGAAACCAGTTAATAATTTCAATCAATTTTCATGATTATTATGTCATAGCAGAGATACAGTGACTAACATGAATCTATGGCATTTCAATTTTTCAGCAAATCATTAAAAATATAGAAGCTCACTCACAGGGTGTGTATCACTCTGACTTCCACCAGAAGCAGAACGGAAAACGTCCCACTCCTGCTGCATCTCCCATGCTACATTTTCATCAATCTGACATAAGATCATAAACAGTGAGACACTTAAAAAAAGAGCATCTGATAGGAAGATTTAATCACATAGAAAAGCATCCATATGAAGGAACCA
Source organism: Castanopsis chinensis (assembly GCA_032878915.1). Classification (NCBI taxonomy): domain Eukaryota; kingdom Viridiplantae; phylum Streptophyta; class Magnoliopsida; order Fagales; family Fagaceae; genus Castanopsis; species Castanopsis chinensis. The sequence continues at coordinate 30,623,500 of JAVQMG010000122.1, read as the reverse complement.
ACCTCATGACCTCCAACCACAGGCATCTCATTATATAGTTGTTCTTGCAGTTCCCGAGCCAACATCTCATCTGCTTCTAGTTGTCTTGCTCTAGCATCTGAGTTGTCATTATTTGTGCAGTCTAAATCATGGGAGAGGTTTTGTCTCATTTCAGTTGATAAATCATCAACTTCAATAAGTGGACCCAAACTGCCCCTACGTTGACGAGTCTGGATTCTGGATGATCTTGAATTTGATGGTTCCCCATAGGAACCAAGAATCACAATATCTGAGTCATCAGTAACTGATGTAGAGCACTCACCACGATTTCTTGAAGCCAATCTATGTTTCTTTTGCCTTCTACTGAGTGTATTTGGTGCATAATGCGGTCCAGCTATCTGGTCAACCTCAGAGACAATCTCAGCAGCTGTTTGTGCTGCATCACAATCTTTTGCAACATCACATTGAGCCCTGCAGTTTATTCCACTCCCTGTATCCCTTCTCTCTGCTCTGTTTTCATGCTGTTGAGTAACAAAATTCTCAACACCATTCATCCCAGAAAGACACCCAGCAGCATCAGACAAAGGATTATCATTTTTCTTGGAACGACTCCGTGTACTTCTCCAACCACGTAATCTTTCGGGCAATGCAAATGTATCTCTACTAGCATTGTTGTGTCCATCAGCTACTCCATTATCAATCACAGGGCTGCTCCAAAAACATAACAGGCTATAAGGTATCAGAATACAAGTACTTTAAAGACATGACAGGCCGCTTTAATCCAACAACAATTGGCAACAATAAAACAGGAACAAAATTTTTAACAATGTCATATTTTCAATTTTTTTTTCTTGAGCTATTTGAAACTTCCACCAGAGTTAAGAAGATTTTAGTATATGCCAAACCTTTGACAACTTTAGACCAAAGAAACTAAAAATCAATAATTGCCCAAAAATTGGTACAGTAAGAACGAATAAAATATCCAAAAAATAAGGCCAATTTCAATAAAGATCTAAAAGTTATTCACAAAACCAACAGTATAATAAAAATCTAAGTGGTAAACCCTATATGTTCAATGCAAGTACATGCCACTGATGACCATCAAGAGTGCCCATCCTTCAAAATAATTCTGGAATGTTCGTTTTAGTAGATTTTTTAATGATTGGGAGATGGATGAAGGGCTGCAGTTTCTTCGTATACTGGGTGCCATTACCCCTCCTATGGATGTTGGAGACCGGATGAGATGGAAATTGAAGCCTAATGGGGCTTTTGACATCTTGTTGTATTATAACACATTAAGGGATTCTCCCTTAACTGTCTTTCCTTGGAAAGCTATTTGGAGAGTAAAGGCCCCTAGGCGAGTTTCTTTTTTTTGTTTGGTGTGTAACTTGGAATAAGATTCTAACGGGAGATAATTTGAGATTGAGAAGATTGGCTTTTGTGGATTGGTGCATTATGTGCCATCATTGTGGAGAGACGGTAGACCACTTACTTCTTCACTGTGAGATGGCTTATCGATTATGGAGCTTTGTATTTATAACTTTTGGCTTGTCTTGGGTTATTTCTAGATCGATCCCAGACTTGCTTTTTGGTTGGTGGAATTGGCTAAGGAAGCATTCGTCTCAGATCTGGAACTTAATCCTATTGTGCATCCTATAATGTATTTGGAAGGAACGGAATCGGGGGACTTTTGACAATTTGGATAGTTCCAGTGATCAGTTGCTTGCTTCTTTTAGTGGAACTCTTTTTGATTGATCTCGGGCGTGAGGACTCACGTCTAGTGATTCCCTCCCTTCTTTTCTTTGTTCCCTTTTTCTCTTGTAATTTCTTTGTTGTTTGGTTTTCTCTTTTGTTTCTCTCTGTTTTCTTCTTCTTGTATTTTCTGGGCTTACTCTATGTTTTTCTTGCATAGAGTAGCCTTTCGTATATATATCATTCTTACTTATCAAAAAATATATATATATTTAAAGATGTGTAACAACTAAGACAGGAGTAATAACTACACTGACAGTAAATTGAAGAAGTCAAGAGGAAGCATACAGAAACTAGATTTTTGAGCTAAATGGTCATTAAATAGTGAACACCAGTTGTCATGTAGATAAGCATAATAAAAATCATGATGTAAGTTCCCATCAAAGTGCAGCAAAGTACAGACCAACATCTCTTAAGGAAAACGAAAAAAATATGATAATTAATTTTATATTAATGCAAAAATTACAGGAAAGAGCTAATATTGAAGCCATACCAATAAGTATCATGGCACAAGCATAACAAACTCCACAATGATTACTCATTCAAGACAGATCTCAAGACATGATCTTTAGTAATGAAAATTACACAAAAATCATAATTGAAATTCACAATTACTTCTTTGGGAAATATTCTACAACCAAAAGATCTGCCCCTGAATATAAAATTGACCATAAATAATAAAATAAAAACCCAAATTAAAAAACTATTTTTACCCTAAAAGACTCATACTTAGACCATCAAAATTCCATGATCTTCACTTCAATTGGACTTCACATGTGGCCTAAAATGATTTTTGAACAGGAGAATTTGTAAAGTAATAGCAAATTAATCTTCCATAGCTTCATTAGCAAGTCTAGTAGAGAAACAGCATAACATCTTGTTATAGTGTTCTGCAGCTTGAGCAATTAAGCCAGTGGTATTCTCACTGTTAGGTAAGGTAGTTGAGAGGTCTACTAGAAATAGGGAGGAGAGGTGGGGAAGCATGTGTGTGGAAATCTATCCATCGTGCCTCAAGCAGATCTTTTGCTGCATGAAGCATATAGTCATGCATTACTTAAATGATTTTTTTCTCTTGAGATCATTACTTATTGGTTTATTAACATTCCTTCATCTTGATTTCTTCATTTAATACTTTTAAAGAGGTTTTAATGTCATTTTTTTTTTTTTTTTTGGAGGAGGCAGGGGGGGATTTTCCCTTTTATAAGACCATTTACATTAGTTTCACTTCTTCACACATTTGTGCCTCTGTGTGTGTGTGTGTGTGTGTGTGTGAGAGAGAGAGAGAGAACCCCATTCAAATTCAAGATGAACTAGTCATCACATGGGACAAATGAAATTCTTCACATTGCTCAGTTAAGACAGCATGTTGCAAAAGAAACTTTATATTAATGTTCCCCACTGACCATTTATTATTGTACTAAAAGAAAATTCAACATACTGCAATCAAAGGGACAGAACCAATGGTAAATTATGTCCTATATCAGGTTTCCAAGCTTATGTCAGTGTTTAGAAACAAAAAAATAGTAACAGCCAGTTTGACACATGGAAACATAGCTGGTAAGAAAAGGAACAATGACAAAGAACATTATAATACTAGTTTCCACTATCCATGAGGGAGGAAAAAACAGAAGAAGAAGAAGATTGATACAAACCCATGGGTAGAACTCAACCTTGAAAACCAACTCGCAAGGGAAGGGTGCCCAAAGCTTATATGCACATGGTTAAGCTTGCACTTAAGCCATGTGGGAAAGTTGGATTGTAACATGCCACCAAGCTCCTGGCCAACAACCATGATGGCTCACTCTATCAACACTGACCTGATGGTAGCCCTTTCTCTTTTTGGAGGCTTTACTCACCTATTATTTATTCAATGACTTAGCAAGATATTTTAATATAGCCTCTAGGTTGCCCCCTCCGAGGTTCAACTACAAAGCCGCAATTCATTTAATCTCATCCTCAACAAGCTACGTCCAATTACTCAAAATGGTGGTTGCCTTTGATACCAAATGATACAAACCTATGGGTAAAACTCACCATTAAAATTGGCTTGCAAGGGAAGGGTGTCGAAGAGCTTATATTTCACATGGTTAAGCTTTGCACTTAAGCCATGTGGGACACTTGGATCGTAACAAAAATCCAGGAGAATACCACTGATTTTGCTGAGGAAACTATCAGAAAGACTAGGAAAAAAAGATATATCAACAGAAGTACCATTGATATTTCATGGTACCCACTAAATTCCCAGGAACTGTTAAATATCAACTAAAGCTTATCAGATTTATGAATGTGAGATTAGGGGAAAAGAATTATTGCTTAATAACATAAATATAACAATCATTTGGGAGCATCTACATAGGAATGAGCATTGTAAACAATTTACCTGCCAGTTATATGAATAATATTAGCGCCCGACTTGTTTGCTGAAGGATGATTCATAACACCTTTTCCTTTCACTCTATCACCATTATTGTCTCCAGAAACTATACCACTAATGTTTATCAGAGGAGGACTTTTAGAAACCAAATCAACATTGGAACTGGTACTCTGCTGTTCGGCTAATTGTTTTGCCCTTGTTGCTATATTATGTGGAGAGATACATCCATTGCGAACTAACCTTTTTTGCCCACTGACTCTTGGCATGGTAAGACAATGAACAGGTGTGGACACTTGTTTTTCAGTGGACACAGCTGCCCCTTTTCCATGAGCCAAAGCCAAACTTTTAAATGTATTGTCCTCTAATTTCTCCTTCCCCTTGTAGGCATTGCTGGATGCCTTTGGAGGAACTGGAAGGCAATATGAAGACGAACCGCCAAAAGTTGGCATTTGTTCTTTCCTCTCATCTTCAAATGCATCCAATGGAAAACCGGTTTCGGGTTTTTGGGTGTCACCACTCTGTTCTGTTAAATATAAAGAGGCAGTCCCTTCTTGGAAACCAGATGAATTTGGAGGAAACTTAGTAGACATGCCTTTCCCTTTATCCTTCTTTTCCGTTCCAATGGAATGTCTGCTCCTATGACTAAAGCTTTTGTCTACTGCTGGTCTCCTAAATAGGTGAGCATTCTGGGAGGCATATGAGTTCTGTGGTGGGGAAATAATAATGGGGCTGTTGCAACCCTTAGGTTCATCATCGCTGAGATTCTTTCGAGACCGAATAACCAACCTTTTATTCTGGAAATTATCATTGGCCAGAATACCCCTGCCCCTCAATCCATTCATACATTTATCACCCACAAAATCAGGATTCCTCAAATGACCAGCTAATGATGAATTGCTTTCTCTTCCAGCACTTTCCTTACCAATAATATCATGGGCAGCTAACCTATCAGGTGTGTCAGGAACATCGACTATCTGATCAAAGTCCATTTCGTCCATATCCTGCATTATTCAAAAAAAAAAAAAATTTCAGGCAATCAAATCCAATCAATAAATTCAGCAGACACTACAACTAACAAGCAACTTTTATGCATAAGATCAATCTCTCTAGAGGATCCAAGGACTACATATCAAATGTATTAAAAGGAAAAGATTCACTTAAAAACACTTAAATGTAGGATCTCGAATAGCCAATGAGCTCCTGTTCAAATGGCACCTCCTTCACTTATAAGAGTAACCTGGAGAATGAGGTCATGGGTTCACCACCCATTGAATGCACATGTAACTTATTGATTAAAAAAACAAACAAACAAACGTAGACCATCGAATATCAATTACCCATTTCAAAAAATTATAAATTTTGTTATTATTATATCAGTCACTCACAGTCTCAACATTCCAATTAGTACAAGAAATAAATAATTTCACTTTATAATATATATATATATATATATTCCCATGATCTGATATCAAGTGAAGAAAATAATATATATATATATATATATATACATACATATCATAATCACAGCATGATCAGAAAATAATTCATCTTGGCTACTATAAATAAATAAAACAAAAATAATTAAAATGTAACCGATCATATAAAACATACCCAGATAATAAAACTCACAGAAAATCATTAACGATCAAGTAATTGGTAAATACATTCTACAACAGCAAAATAAATAAATAAATAAATATATATATGAAATTAAAAAATAAAAAACGAATCACCGATTTCGGGTAAAAATATGAAATATAAACATGGAGTGATAAAAAAAAAGTACCTGATTCAACGAATAAAAAAATTATTAAAAAAAGTATATGAGAGAGAGAGAGAGAGAGAGAGAGAGAGAGAAATTGACAAAAAATAAGAGAGGAAAGAGAGAGAAGAAAGACCTGATTTAGATAATTAGGGTTCAAATCCAAAAGAGAGAGAAGACCAGAGGTTGAATTCAGGTAGGAAGATTCCCAGGAAGACGAGGATGCACCCATACACTGTCTCTCTCTCTCTCTCCCTCTATCTCATTTCTTTTGCTCTCCGCGTGTGTGTGTGTGACCCTCAATGGGGAGAGGGGCTCACAGGAACTCTGGGTCGGGTCGACTCCCTGCGTTGGGTCGGATTCTTTTTCTTTTTAAACTATTGGATTTTGTTAGGTTGGGCTTCGAAGCATTATCTACAGCCCAAACCTATTCAGCCACATACCCCTTAAATATCAGCCCAACAGACTAGGAATGGCCATGGGTAGGGTATGGGTATACCCGATCCATACCCTACCCAAAAATTTTACCCATGGATACCCGAATATCAATATCCATTAGTATCCATACCCGAATTATTATCCATAGATATCCATACCCTACCCGAAACCCATTTATTATTATTTTTTTAATCCAAATCATTTATTATCCATGAATTATTATCCATTTATTACCGATGGATATCCGAATATCAACTTTACACTAATACAACTACTTGCCTTAGTCAATCTAATCTCTGGACCTCTTTTTCTTCTTCTCGGGGACCAGAATGACAGAAAACACAAATGCTTAAATTAATTTTACTTCAATACAGCTTCTGAGCAAGAGCTACAAATGAAATCAACTTAGGAAAGATATATATACATAGTTGGAAGCAATTCATAAGGAGCCAACAATGACTATGAAATAAGACCCCATTTCACAGCTTAGTCCTTCTTTTCTAAACATCAAATAGAATAAGATTCCTAGCATCCAACAAAAACTAAATTTCTTTCCCAGATAACATAGAATATTAGGAAGATAAAAAATAAAAATAAAAAAAAATAATAAAAAAAGCTTCCTTTCAGAATTAGAAAGGAGGCAATAACACAAACATGAAATAGGAATCTCTAGCTTAACCTTACAAAAAGTACACCAACAGTGGAAACCCATTATAGCAAAAACTAAAAAAATTCCCATTTCCCAAATAACAAAACCTTAATGAAAAAAAAAAAAAAAAACCAAAAATCAAATCAAACCCATTACAAAGTAACCCAAAAGCAACAAAACCCATAAGAGAAAACACCAAAAGCAACACGTGGATCACCAGGATCAAACCCATGCAAGCTGCCCCAACCAACAACCTGAATAGTCTCATTGGGATCCATGGAACACTCCTTAAGCATTGCATAAATCACTTCCTCACTGGTAGGGATGGCCATACACATTGGGTAATGGATATCCAACCCTACCCAATCCAAATGTTCCGAGTAATATCCGGTTCTTTATGGGTAGAGCTTAACCGAGTAGGGTATGGATATTACCCGAATTATTCAGGTAAGGTATGGATATTATCCAAACCCAACCTGTATTTAATTAAAAAAAAAAAAAAAAAAAAAAAAAAAAAACCTAAACCTCTCTCACAATCTCACTCACCGTCACTCACACTCAGACACTCTCTCTATCTCTCCTCATCCTCACCGACATTCTCACTCTTAAAGCTCTCCTCACCATCACACTCTCTCTCTGTTTTGTGAATCCCAGTGAGGAAGAGATTTATGCAATGCTTAAGGAGTGTTCCATGGATCCCAATGAGAGTATTCAAGTTGTTGGTTGGGGCAGCTTACATGGGTTTGATCCTGGTGATCCACATGTTGCTTTTGGTGTTTTCTCTTTTGGGTTTTGTTGCTTTTGGCTTACTTTGTAATGGGTTTGATTTGATTTTTGGTTTTTTTTTTTTTTTCATTAAGGTTTTGTTATGTGGGAAATGGGAATTTTTTTAGTTTTTGCTATGATGGGTTTCCACTGTTGGTGTACTTTTTGTAAGGTTAAGCTAGAGATTCCTATTTCATGTTTGTGTTATTGCCTTCTTTCTAATTCTGAAAGGAAGCTTTTTTCATTTTTTATTTGTTTTTTTTTTTATTTTTTATCTTCCTAATATTCTATGTTATATGGGAAAGAAATTTAGTTTTTGTTGGATGCTAGGAATCTTATTCTATTTGATTTTTAGAAAAGAAGGACTAAGCTATAAAATGGGGTCTCATTTCATAGTCATTGTTGGCTCCTTATGAATTGCTTCCAACTATGTATATATCTTTCCTAAGTTGATTTCATTTGTAGCTCTTGCTCAGAAACTGCATTGAAGTAAAATTAATTTAGGCATTTGTGTTTTCTGTCATTCTGGTCCTCGAGAAGAAGAAAAAGAGGTCCAAAGATTAGATTGACTAAGGCAAGTAGTTGTATTAGTGTAATGTTGATATTCGGGTATCCATGGGTAATAAACGGATAATAATTCATGGATAATAAATGATTTGGATTAAAAAATTAATAATAAATGGGTTTCGGGTTTCAGGTAGGGTATGTATATCCATGAATAATAATTCGGGTAAGATTCGGGTATGGATACTAATGGATATTGATATTCGGGTATCCATGGGTACAATTTTCGGGTAGGGTATGGATCGGGTATACCCATACCCTACCCATGGCCATCCCTACTCACTGAGAGAGAGTGACGGTGAGGAGAACTTTGAGACTGAGAGTAACGGTGAGGAGAACTTTGAGACTGAGAGTAACGGTGAGAAGAGCTTTGAGAGTGAGAGTGTTGGTGAGGATGAGGAGAGACAGAGAGAGTGTTTGAGTGTGAGTGACAGTGAGTGAGACTGTGAGAGAGGTTTAGGTTTTTTTTTTTTTTTTTTAAATATGGGTCGGGTTTGGATAATATCCATACCCTACTCGAATAATTCGGGTAATATCCATACCCTACCCGGTTAAGCTCTATCCATGAAGTATCGGGTATTACCCGAAACATTTGGATCGGATAGGGTTGGATATCCATTACCCAATGGGTATGGCCATTCCTACATCAGACCCAATACAAAAGGTGGGCTGAGCAAATGTACAAGACACAACTTTTTCTTTTCACCCTTATAATGGGTGGAAACATCATTATCATTTGAGACCACCACTTTATATCACACCCATAGACTCCCACGCAGTAGGTGTGAAGTTTGTTGTCAAATTCTATAGACTTGAGAGTCACTTTCTCAAAAGTGGGATATTTTCACAAAAAATTATAAATAATAAGTTGTTGATTCTAATTTAAATATATTACAAAAATTATTTTTTTATCCACAATTAAAAATATGTCACTTATGATATATTAGGAAAGCGTTATGACCAATAGCATTTCTCTTCTATCTTTTTTTCACAACTTGGTTAATTTTAAGGAATTGTCCATTACTCAGTCAACTCAACAACTTCAACATGTTAACGTGTTTGTTTGGGGAATGATTATAAAGTAACTTTCTGCATATTTTTTGTACTTTTTGTGGTTCACTCACTATTTTTGTCTAAGTTTTATTTCAAATAATCTAACTTTCATTTTTAAAAAAAATAAGTTAGATTTTTTTTAAAAAAAATTTTGCTAAAGAAAATAAGTAATTTCTAAACGGGCTTGTCGTGACAAAATTTGTGTCCCTAAACTTATTGCAATAATTATCATTCATGCCCACTTTGAGTAGGCTTCTTGTGATATATTGTTTTCCTATATTTGTTGGGGTCACAAGTATGAGAAACTTGTTCCATCGAGTACAAGAGATACATCTCTCCTATGTAAAATTATCTAGTGCATCCAATGTGATAATATATATATATATATAGTTGTAGCCTAAAGTTACAAATTGCTTTAATAAATTGACATGTATAAAAAATGGTATGTGCATTACACATGATTATCTAAATAAACTTAACTCAACTATCCCCAATCAACTACACCACCTATAAAAAAAAAAAAAAAAAACCAAATCTATAATATAATTTAAAAAAAAAAAAAAACCACCAGAAAGCCCAATCCTCAGCCTTAAATCACCGGATTTCAACATAATAATTAAAATATATATATTAAAAAAAAAAAATCTGGCTATTACTGTGCACTTGTCCCTGCGCCGCGCCACCAGCCTCTTCACAGTGACTCATGATTGTTCTTCGGATCCAACCCAAGCTAGCAACTGGTCTCTCTCTGTCAGACTTGCATATTCTGATTAGTGTTTTGTATTTTAGCTAAGCTTTCTCAACTTTTTCAACTCGTGGCTGTCAATGTTTTTCCATTTAGGTAGATCATATATGTGATATCTCTTGAATTGTGAATTACAATTGAAGTAAATCTTGAATTTTGAATTACAATTGTGCTTCTGCTTCACGCTCCATGACAATAACATTGTCTCAAAAGAGATGTCATCGATCTTTTTTAACATATGAAACTGCAATAAAAAGAGGGACTGGGGTAGTCGGCAGTCTGGGTTCTCGAGAAGTTAGAGAGAGAGAGAGAGAGAGAGGGAGAGAGAGAATACGTATAGGTGTTTTAGTTTTTATCTTTTTTTTTTTTTTTTTTTTAATTGGTAGGGTAGTTAATTAGAGTTATTTGGGTTAAGTAATCATGCACCATTTATAACATACTTTAGTTTATTAAAGCAATTTGTAACTTTAGACTATAATTAGTTTTGTATTTAAACTTTTTCCCATATATACTCTCCACTCTCTTGAAAAGATTGTAAAAGACTTGGCCATTGACGTTGATTGTTTATTGTTTTTTTTTTTTTTGTTTTTTGTAGGAGTTGTTTTGCATATAAGGATTGAAAACTAATCATATACTCTTTTTTTTTTTTATTGTTCAAATAATGAAAACTCTTCCAATTTTTTTTTTTTTTTTTTTTGAGAAGGACTTCCAATTTCTTCTTGATTAACTTATTTTTCCTTTGTGAACAAACACATTTTCTTTTATATCATGTGTTTTAGACAATATACAAGGTACTTTAATATTAAGTGTCTAGACCTTTTTGAATTCTTGATTATTAACCAAGTATGTGCAATCCCTTGTCTTAAACACATAAGGAGGAAACCCTTGAGGTTGACAACAAATTTAACAGACATGAGACCCACAAATAGTGTGAAAAATATGAGTGATGGCAACTGAATGATAGTACCAAACGGGTATAGTATTTTTAAGTGATGAGTGAAGAGTGAAGAATGATGAGTGATGAAAATTGAGTGATGGAAATTGAGTGAGCATAATTTTTTATCCAAACAAGGCCTTAGAGTTACTTGGGTTAAGTTTACTTAAGTAATCACGCATAATTTTTAACATATGTCAGTTTATTAAAGTAATTTGTTACCTTATGCTATGATTAGTTTTGTATCTAAACTTTATCTTATATATACTCTCCAGTTCTCACTCTCTCAAAAAGAATGTGAAAGACTTGACCATTCACATGTATTGTTAAATTTTTTTATTATTTTTTTTATTGTTTTTTTGTAAGAGTTGTTTTTTGTTTTGCATTTAAGGATTGAAAACTAATCACATACTCTCTTTTTTTTTTTTAATTCAAATAATGAAAAATCTTCCAATTTTTTTTTTTGGAGTAGGACTTCCAATTTCTTCTTGAATAACTTATTTTTCCTTTGTGAACAAATACATTTTCTTTTATATCATGCGTTTTAGACAATATACAAGGTACTTTAATATTAAGTGTTTAGACCTCTTCGAATACTTAATTATTAACCAAGTATGTGCAATCCCCCGTCTTAAACACATAAGGAGGAAACCCTTGAGGTTGACAACAAATTTAATAGTGGAAAGCATGGATTAAAACCACACAAGTAATTGAATATTGATTTTATTTGTGCTAATTAATTAGTTGAGAAGAACATAAAATCGAAAGTCTTGCAACTTAGTGGCATTATTTAATTCTCCCATGAAAGAGAACACGAGTTCCCTCCCCCAAATAACCTAGGGAAAAAAAAAAAAAAAGAGAATGAATAATAACTTTATAGTTGTGAGTCCCAAATTGAGATTAAATGGAATGTACTAACTCGGGTTTGCTGCCACACTTTATGCCATCTATATATACATATATGTCCTCTCCACTACTCGTCAGTCACACATCCCCTTGAGGCCGATTGCACGTTCTTGATGTACTGGAAAGAAATAATATGGTCTTTGTTCAATAAATACATCAACAAATTACACAAAAATCTTGGATGTCAAGGCTGAGTCCCACATACCTTGTAAAGAACTCCTCTGTTAGCTTTAAATGCAGGTGGAGTCCACGTCTTTCTTCGCCGCTCCATCTCCTCATCTGTTATCTCAACATCTATGCTCCTCTTCTGAACATCAATGCTGATGATGTCTCCATTTTCAATTAAGCCAATTGGACCCCCTTCCTGAAAAAGATTAGCAATGCATTCCTAGTTGTAGTTTGTGAAGAAAATTTGTAGTTTTTATATCCTTAAAGATGGAAAAATTTTCTGCACTCCGTTAAAATTTTATGTTGTTATCCTTCTAAATGAATAAAAAGCTAGTGCACCTGTGCTTCAGGACATATGTGGCCAACAACAAATCCATGCGAACCTCCTGAAAACCTACCATCAGTCAACAAGGCAACATCCTGTAGCATTCAAAAGCAGTATCCAAAGAAACATCATTCATAGGAAACAACTTCTGTCTCTACTAAGTTAAGAGCATTTACCATGAAAAGAACATATTGATAGATTAAATAGAAAAGGTACCAGTAATATCTAAAAGTAACCATTTTTTTTTTTTTTTAATTTTGAAGTAGATTCATGACCTTAAAGTCACTCTATTGATTAAGTACACTATAATTCGAACATGCCATATCTAAAAGTTGTCTTTTGGAAGGCTTTAGGATAATGATTTGACTCATTTTATGAAAAAAAACAGACCACTAATCATAAGCCGGGAAAAAGTTTTTCCCCAAACCAGTTTGGAGTCTCCTTTAGCACAAGAAGTAGCTACTTAAATGACCATCCATGTGTATTTTAATCACATTACCTATTAAGTCATCAAACAAGGCAGCTGACTATTAAATAAGTAATCAGAAGAATGTGTTGATATAGTCATTTGAATTTCCATATAGTGAGTTGAAAGGATGCTCATATAAACTGATTTGGAAATATATTCTGTCCATAAGGCAAAATTAGACCTTCCCAAGACCTGCTCCCATTATGGCACTTGTTGGTGTTAACATTTCAGGCATGCCTGGTCCCCCCTTAGGCCCCTCTCCTCTAATAACAACTACCTTACCCTGCAACATGACAAACATAAACAAGAAATCAGATATCCCATTACAACATCTGAGTTTCATGGTAACATCTTGTAACCACATGAATGCAAGCAAAGCCAGAAAAGATACTGCTATAAATGCAGAATGCAGCCAACTTACATGGTGCAATTAACTGATTATCAAAATTTGCAGAATGCAAATGGGTGATACCTATGACATGAAAAAATTTGCAGAGAATATGAAATTTATTAACGTAAGAAATCAGGAATCTAAACGTGGAAGAATAAGACCATTGAAGCTACAGATTTCATGAGTTTTGGCAGACAATGGACATTATACTGTCTGTATGGCAAAAACCAAAGCATTAAGCTTAGAGAAGAAGCCTGAAAGGTAAACATTCAGCCCCTCAAATCAAAGTACGGAGGTTTTGTCTGTTACAAAATCCATATTTCAGAGCTTTATTTGTAGAAGACTTAATAATAAGATTCAATTGAGAAAAATTATTAAATGAATAATAATTAGCCCTTTGGGCCTAAGAGTCCTTTCACAGATGTATGTCATTCATACAATTTGAGAATATTTCACATAATTACCACTTTAATGAATTTCCTTATGCAAAAGATCAGTCGGGAGAATCATATTCAACATTCACGGAAGCATTATTCATTATATAGGCTAAATGATATTAGAGAAAGACACCCTTTGGGATGAGGGGATATCTCCTACATCCGCTGCATACAACGTGTTAGGAACCCCAAATTATACCATATGCCTTGTAATCTCCTAATATTTGTTGTATTCCCTTTAGTTAGTTAGTTGAGATAAGGATGAGTTAGTTAAGAATCAGGCACATGTAGCTCATTTAACACATGGTTTAATTCTTGGAGCACATGTTGAATTAACTAGCCAATTATATTAAGCTAAGTGGGCCAATGGGATTAGAGCTAGTCTCCTATAAATACATAATTGTAATTTCAACATTAGATATTGAAGAATAAACCAATTGATAGCTTATTGCATTTCCTCTCTCTCTTAATATTTCTTTATGAAAGGTGACTACCTCGAATTAAATCTATTCCCCGACAATTCCATATATTCCCTTACAATTCCTTTCTATCTCCATTAGGAACCACTAGATTCCTAACAAGTGGTATCAGAGCAGACGATCTTGAAACCAGCAGATGTGACCAAAGAAAACTTTGGAAAGAAATATAGCAAATGGTGAACAAAGTTTTAGAGGATGTCAAGGTTATTTTAGAAAAGGTCAAGGTCTTGGCTAAATCGAAAAAGGCCATGAAAGAAGAACTCTCAAGAGTGCAAGAGGATCTTGAGAATATGATAGAAGAAGAGTTTCAGCTTCTTGGTGCAATGAAAGTTGGGGTAAATATGTAGAAGGGCCCACAGGTGTGGTCTATGGCGTGGTATTCATGATGGATGGGAGAGTTTCTCCAAACATGTGGCCCTAGTGGTGGGTGTTGGTTCTCGTATTCTTTTCTGGCATGATAGGTGGGTTAGAGATAACTCACTTAAATGCTCTATCCTCAATTGTATGCATGTTCAAATGACAAGGAAGCTTGCATTTCTGATGTTCTATGCTATCAGGAGGGTGGAAATGATAGAATTTAGAATTTGAGATTTTATTGGGGCTTTCGTGTTAGTGAATTAGAGGCTACCTTCTCTTTCCTTGATTTCATTCAATCTCGGATTCCTAAGAGTGTTAGGAGTGATAGTTCCTATTGGTGCCTTAATGGGAATGGCTAGTTTGATATTTGGCCCTATTAAAATAAGATTTTTTTTGGGGAGGGGGGGTGCTTCTATCTATAATTTTCCTTGAAAGGGTATTTGGAAAGTTAAGATTCCAAAAAGGGTGGCATTCCTTTTGTGGACAGCAATTCATGGGTGGATCGTTACCTTGGATAATCTTATACTTAGGGGCCGTTCTTTGGCGAATCGGTGTTGGCATACTAAAGTATGTAGAAGGGCCCGCGGGTGTAGTCTATGGCGTGGTATTCATGATGGATGGGAGAGTTTCTCCAAACATGTGGCCCTAGTGGTGGGTGTTGGTTCTCGTATTCTTTTTTGGCATGATAGGTGGGTTAGAGATATCTCACTTAAATGCTCTATCCTCAATTGTATGCATGTTCAAATGACAAGGAAGCTTGCATTTCTAAATTCTACGCTATCAGGAGGGTGGAAATGATAGAATTTGGAATTTGAGATTTTATTGGGATTTTTGTGTTAGTGAATTAGAGGCTACCTTCTCTTTCATTGATTTCATTCAATCTCGGATTCCTAGGGGCGTTAGGAGTGATAGTTCCTATTGGTGCCTTAATGGGAATGGCTAGTTTGATATTTGGCCCTATTAAAAATGAGATTTTTTTTTTGGGGAGGGGGGGGGTGCTTCTATCTATAATTTTTCTTGGAAGGGTATTTGGAAAGTTAAGATTCCAAAAAGAGTGGCATTCCTTTTGTGGACAGCAATTCATGGGCAGATCCTTTCCTTGGATAATCTTATACTTAGGGGCCGCTCTTTGGCAAATCGGTGTTGTATGTGCTGCTATAATGAGGAATCTATGTATCATATCTTCTTCCATTGACCTGTAGTTCACTCATAGTGAGTGCATATGCTGTAGGTTTTAGGGATCCAATGGGTCATGCCAGACTCTACGAAAGGTTTGGTGTTTTTTTTTTTTTGGGAGCTATTGGTTGGGGAAATTTAATTCGAACATGTGGAATTTGGTCCCTAGCTGTTTGATGTGGATTTTTTGGATGGAAAGAAATCGGCGCTCTTTTGAGACTACTGAGAAATCACTAATTCAGTTACAAGCTCTATGTCAAAAGACTTTTTTATTGGTCTAGGTATTGGGGCTCCTCGAATTGTTTTTCTATTATTGAGTTTCTTTCTTCTCTTAGAATTGCACTTTAAGTTTTATTCCTTCTTGTTGTTTGTTGTTTTTTCTTGTGTTCACCATTATGAACAGCTTGTATCTACTTTCTTCGTTTTTTTATCTTGATTAATATTATTCTCATTACCTATCAAAAAAAAAAAAAAAAACTTACCAATTATCTTAAGCCATGTGAGCTAATGAGATTAGAGTTAATTTCTTATAAATACATGATTGTAATTTCAACATTAGATATTGAAGAATAAACCAATTGATTGCTTAGTGCATTTCCTAATTTCCTCTCTCTCTCTCTTAATATTTCTCAATGAAGGGTGGCTACCTCGAATAGGTCCATTCCTCTACAATTCTCATACATTCTCCTACAATTCCTTTTCAGCCCCGTTAGGAACCACTAGGTTCCTAATGCAGCAGGACTCTTACAGCATGCAGGGCCCACATGTGAGAGGCTTGTAATATGCAGCAGATGCAGGAGATAATTCTCATTCTGGGAGAGCAATGCTTAGCCATGATGCTTGTTTTTCACAAAGAAACAAAACTTATTCACCAGATTTTTTTGGCAAGTAATGTCATTGAAAATGTGCAATATAGGTGCGACAGTCTTTTTTTAATATAAATGAACCAAAAAGCATTAGGCATAACAGTGTTTTTTTCTTTCAAGTCTCTGCACTCACTCGAGCAACTTTGGGTTCTGTTATGAAATTCCTTTATTATTATTTTTATTGGTATGTTACACACACACCAAATGGGTATGGAACCTATGCTGTCACCCTCCACCTTGCTCTTGTGAGGGGTGGAAACACAATTTGAGCTAGAGCTCATTGGCACTTTGGGTTCTAAACTCTGTATAACTTAGTAACAAAACATCAAAAAATGCTGACCATACAAATTTGATTATACAACAATGTTGACTAGAACACATACCTTAAAACTCAAAGGATCCTTTGAGATAGCTGCAACCATTGATTCCTCTCCTTCAAAGACAAGTGCAGGGCCTGTTGAACATTTTTGTGGTAAATATTTTTGCAGTAGACTACACCAAGATTTAGATTTTAATTATATAACATAGAACTTCAAGCATAATAGCCCAAAAGTAGAACATATAATAAAACCTGAGAAATATAGCCCCTCTTTTCCTGTGATTTTTGCTACAGAACCATCTGGCGCAATATTTCCATATAATGTCTGGATGTGGCCTGTTTTCTTTATGGGGTTTTCCACTGGTCTAATTATATCCTGTATGAGAAAAAGAAAGAAAGAACTGCATTAAATTTCATGTCTAATCAACAGTAAAAGTGACAGAAACATTGCGAATAGAAGATGTCATAAATAAAAACATAAAAGCTGTCTAACCTGCCCCGTGGCTAAGGGAGGGAAGCTTGCTGCATTTTCAGCTAGTGTCTTCCCAGTAACTAGAGAGAGGGGGGGAGGGGGAGGGGGGGGGGGGGGGGGGGGGGAGGGGAAACACTTTTAGGTTAATTATGAGAATACTAAAACAAAGTACTTGTTCAGAGGAACGCAACAATCCAACTATATGTACCAGTCATACAATCCCCATCTAAAAAACCAAGCTCCAAAAGGTAGCGGATGACTCCAGGCGTTCCTCCAATCTATCAAAACAATCATTAATGGGTTTATCAAGAGGAAACGGTGATAAACTAAAGCAAACAACATAAAAATTTTCATATCCAAAAAAAAAAAAAAAAAAAAAAAAAAACCTTCTTCATAGGAGTGAAATGAAAGCACAAGAAAGGATATTTTATTAAACAGCCAACCTTTTGTACATCCTCCATGACATATTTGCCACTAGGCTTAAGATCTGCAAGAAATGGAACCTCATCGCTGACCTTCTGAAAATGATCAAGAGTTAAATTCATACCAAAAGACCTGCCAATAAGATTCC
Organism: Castanopsis chinensis; assembly: GCA_032878915.1. NCBI lineage: Eukaryota > Viridiplantae > Streptophyta > Magnoliopsida > Fagales > Fagaceae > Castanopsis > Castanopsis chinensis. Next base: position 30,605,549 of record JAVQMG010000122.1, on the reverse strand, counting down.
CATTAGCAACCTCTGTGATTTAATCAATGTTATGCACTGGAAATCAGGTACCAAAGACTCCTCACCTTGCAATAGCAATTAAGTGTAACACAGCATTTGTAGACCCACCTAGTGCCATGACAATAACCATTGCATTACGCAGGGATTTTGGAGAGATAATATCTCTTGGTTTCAAGTCCATTTTTAATAATTCCAAAAGATATTTTCCAGCTAAACGGCACTCATCCAACTTCAATGGATCTTCAGCAGGTGTCGAAGAGCTTTAAAGGAAAAATAGAACTATGAGGATTGGAATTACATTGCTAGCTGATGCCAATTCAAGTGATCAGGCAGAGACAAGTTTCTACCTGTAAGGAAGTGACATCCCCATAACTTCAATAGCAGAGGCCATAGTACTGGCTGTATACATCCCACCACAAGCTCCTGCCCCAGGGCATGCGTTACGGATTACATTCTTCCTCTGCTCATCACTTATGGATCCATTGACAAATTCTCCATAACACTGCAGTAATTAAGATGACAAAAGAACTAGTTACAGTATCAGGATAACTAAAGAATGAATTACAGCATTTACATGTCACAGATTATTTTTATTTTTCCTGTAGGCAACAGCTATATATCTTCATACAATCACATAATAAAAATGGAAGTAGGTACTTAAGAAATTAATTAAGTACGACCTCAATATCTGATCAAGATATTCAAATAATGTGTAAAACTAATTAAGCAAGATCCATCAGTTAGTAAGTCGTAGATTTTCATAGATGCAAGAGTAATGCAGCGGCATATGACATACATTAGAGGCACTTTTCTAAGCACTGCTACATGTAAGTCAACCACGGTTACAGGAGTTACAATCCCTCCCTCCCCATGCAATAACAATTTGTGATTTGTATCTCTTATAAGATTTTCAGTCAAGTTTATACCTAAAAGTTATGACGAAAAAGAAATTCCAACATACCAAATTCCCTTTACTGGAACAAATAATTATATCTCCTTTCAACTATTCCATGACCCATGTGTGGTAAAACTGTTAAAGCATAACTTACGAAGAGTAAATGCAACAGAAAGCAATTTCCATAAACTTTACTCATTATTTGTGTTTTTTTTTTTTTAATTCATTTTTTAACATTTTTGAGCCCAAGTTTCCATAGAGCTTATTACACAAGAAGTCACACGCATATCTTCAATGCAATGAAAGTTCAAAGGTAATCTGGGAGAGACACATAGAGCTATATGCCCAACCTTGTTTTCCATGTCTATTTCTTCCTATTATATTCATCAGCATAACCTAAATATCTGCTATTAGCTTTGGCTGTTAAATAAGTTCTTACAACACAATTTAGTAGTAGTGTTTAAAGGATCAATGCCTAATCTGCAGTACAAAGCAAAAATGGTACTAGTACACTTTGGTGCCTTTCTCCAACTCACTCAACGAGTAGTCCAAACAGGATTGTGACTCACAGAATCTATTAGAAATATCTCACTGAAGTAGCATTTCCTATACTGAGGTGTGGTGTTACAAGCTTAATTGCACTAAGCTGGATTGACAATTGATAAACATCAGATTACACCAGAGCATCCATAAAAGGTCCAGCCTTTCACTGAAAACGGCCAAAATTAGAAAACCCAGATTATTCAGCCCCAAAAGTTTTACTTTTATGTTTCAAAATACCAGAATGACAAAAGAATAAAGCATTCCATATATCTATTGGACTAAAGTGGCAATGTCAAAACTCTCCGTTGGTTCTTTTATAGGTGCTAAAGGTTTCACAAAAGGTAGAAAATAGAAAATCAATAACAGTAAATTAGTGCGCATACCTGAAAGGCAGATATAATATCATAAGTTTGGCCTTGAAAATGACCAGGCTGCAAAAAGGGAAAAAAAATAAATCAAAAGAAGATACTTTATTAGCAACTTAAAAAAATCTTCTATTCTCTAACCAGCTACAATTTGAATACGGGAAAAAAAAGAAAAAAAAGAAAGAAGTCAGATTTTTACAAAAAACTTTAAAAATTATGTGATTAAGCATATGATAGATGATCATTATTTCTCAATCATTAATAGAGTAATGCAGAAACAAATATGTCTGGCACAATTCCAATATATCATTTATCTTTTTTTTTTTTTTCACTTAATTTGTAGAGTTCCTTTCAAAGTCCAAAGAAATTATTTATTTTGGGGACAAGTAATAAAGAGTTCCCGTTGTAGTTCAAAGATACTTAGTGCTTCTAGTTGATCCAACTAGTGGATACCTCACCATTTGCTCTAACACCTCATAGACATACACACTCCTATTCCAGCTCCTATTCCAGCTTATTTATAAGACAAATTAACTCTAGTGTCACTAATTCCAAAAGATCAAGAACTGAAATTTGATAGAAACTTTGGAAAAACTTCACAAATAAATTTTCTGTAAGATTTATATTTACAGATGGTGAACATCAAGTCTTTATTAATTAAGATTACAGATTAAAAACCTAATTTTAAAAGCAAAGCTTGTTAAGTAGTCAAAGTCTGAACCTTGATAGCTCCACCATAAACCATGATACTTGGTCTATTAAGCCGACCCATTGCCATTATTGTACCTGGCATCTGCCAAAAAAAAGAAGAAGCGTAAGACTCACATAATTGTGCAATTGCACAAGAAAATAGCCGATTTACCTCATTCCAATTATACTAAAAAAAAATTAAGAAAGAAACTAAATCAGAAGCAACAGAGGGTAACTATCAGAGACTAGTAGTATAGCTGGGGGAAAGATGGAGAGAGTTCAGTTCACCGTGGATAGTGTACAAACTGTCACATTACTTAAGATTCTAAATGGCATATCGCTCAATACAGCCTGAGATAACCTGAGTTATAGAATGGACCCATTTCAAATGGAAAGATTGTTTTTCCAAAATAATAAGTATAATGGAACAACAAAATCCACAACATTTTTCAATCATTGCTCACGTGGCAGATTGTGATGTTAGTGATGACCCCACTGAAAGTGATGCTAGTGATAATCCCACTGAAAGTGATGTGCTGATAACAATATGCTACTTGTCCTTAACAAATTGTGAAGCAAGGGTATGTGGGTGAGAAATTAAAAACAAAACTTTTTTTTTTAACATATGGTACTTTTTTCTTCTTCTTCTTCTTTTGATAGGAACATATGGTACCTTAATATCAAAAGAGAAGCTCAAACATATATCTAAGCAACCAAACATCACTTCTTTTTTTTCTTTTGAAGTTGTTGACCATACTCTCAATAAAGAGTTAGAAATGAAACACAAAGCCTTTGTTTTTGAACGTGAAAACTCAAAAAAGTAAAAAACACCTACAGAATATCATAAAAAACCAATCAAAAACAAATTGGAAAAAAAAAAACCATTAGCGAATAAGAGAGAGAGAGAGAGAGAGAGAGACTCACATTCTTGTCACAACCAGGAATAGCGATATTGGCATCGTACCACTGGGCACTCATGACAGTCTCGATGCTATCAGCAATAAGGTCTCTAGACTGCAGGCTATAAGACATGCCTTGAGTCCCCATAGAGATAGCATCACTGACCCCAATAGTGTTGAACCTGAAGCCCACCATGCCAGCCTCAAGTACCCCTTCTTTCACAGCCTCGGAGAGTCTGAGGAGGTGCATGTTGCAAGGGTTGCCCTCGTACCAAACCGACGATATTCCCACCTGGGGCTTCGACAGCTCTTCCTCGGAGAGACCTACGCCGAGGAGCATAGCCTGGGACCCGCCTTGGGACTTGGGCTCAGTGATGCGAGAGCTGTACTTATTTAGTTTCTTTTGGGTTGGTGTTGATGAGGTTGACGATTCATCAACCGAGGAGAGGGATGAGCGGATGGAGAAGAAGGTCGTGGTGGTGCGGTGTGTATTTGGGTGGTGGGGGACATGCTTGGTGGTTGCGCTTAGAGTGGCGCGTGGGATTGGGTTTACGAGCGTGGCTTGCATTATTGGTGGTAGTGATGGGGTGGCGGTGGCGGTGGTGGGGATTAGCTGGGAGAGGATTACTATTATTAGTGCGTGCCTTTCTTAACTTTTCACGTTTGAAATATGTGGACCTTGTTGGAAAAACTCCGCTTTTTTATATATACTCCGCTTTTATATATATATATATATATATATATATCGCTATCTCGTGCTATGCATGAGAACTTATCTTATTTGTGAGGTAAATTAAAATAATTTTATAAAATTTTAAATTGATTAAGAAACTACACTATTGCATGATTTGCTCTGATATAATTTTAATTTGTGTTACAAATTGATGAAGAAGTCATTGTTTGAACATGCAATGACATACAAAAAATTTACCAGACAATTTCAGATGCTATGAAAAAATAACTCAAAAATTTAGATATTAAAACTTTTGAAAAACCAAAAAATATCAAAGAAAAATTATCAATGTTTGAGTTTGAGGTTAGGGTGAATTTGGTTCAGCTTTTTAAAACTGAGCTTTTTGAAAAATGAGAGTTTTTAAAAAGTGCAGTATGAAAAAGTACTTTTTGAAAAAGCTAAATGTGCGTTTGGATTGAGCTTTTTTTTTTTTTTTTGCATTTTGATGTTTCTGCGTTCTCCTTTTTTTTTTTTTTTTCAACGTGCATGAACAGTAATCGGTACTGTTCATGCACGTTATTTCACTATAGCATCACTGTGCGGGAGACAAAAATCACTGTTTGGCACTGTTTAGACATTGTTCACGCACTGTTTATGGGACCCACAAACACTTTATTCAAAAAAAATATTAAAAATAGGTCCTACAATACTATTCACACATTTAAAAATTATTTTGCTACAGTATTTTCAGTTTTCAGTTTTCAGCAATAAGCTCTATCCAAACGAACCCTAAGTGTTTGGTAAAAACTGTTAAAAAGTGCTTTTTGAAAAAGCTGAGTGTTTGGCTAGCACTTATAAAAGTGATGGTTTGAATGGTAAATTACTGAAAAGGACAATGTAAATATAAAAGAGTTTGTTTTATACTTAAATCAACTACTTCATCATACTTAAATTAATTTTTCTCTTTCTAAAAAAATTATTTTTTTCTCACCAATATTAGCTAATAATAACCTACTACTTAAGATTTATTGTAAAAGTATTATGAAAATATTGTGATAAAAATCGATACTGATTTTAATTTGAACGTACTATTAAAATTATTTTTTCTTTTTCTAAAATAATAATTTTTTTCTCACAAATATTAGCTAATAATAACCTACCACTTAAGATTTATTGTGAAAGTATTGTGAAAATATTGTGATAAAAATTGATACTGATTTTAATTTTAACGTATTATTAAAATTAGTTTTTTCTCTTTCTAAAAAAATTATTTTTTTAACTAATATTAACTAATAATAACCTACTACTTAAAATTTATTATGAAAGTATTGTGAAAATATTGTTATAAATTTCCTTCTTTTTTTTTCCTTTTTTTTTTCCCCTCTTTTTTTCCTCCACACATGGCACTTCTTCCCTTTTTTTTTTCCCTCTTTTTTTCTCCTCCACACACGTACCCTTACTCTTTTCTTCTTTCCTCCTCTTTTTTTTCCCTACCATTCCTCCAAACTCCAGAACGTTCAGTCTTCCAGAGCTCTCCTTCTTCCTTTTTTTTTTTTTTTTTTTTTTAGCACTTTGTCCATGCACTTCTGCCCTGCCGTCCACTATCTCTATCCCCCCTTCTTTTATTTTCCTTTTCTCCCTCGTTCAAGAACATTCGTGGGAGCTCTCGTTCTCTCTTTTTTTCTCCAGCGTGATGAGTCTTGAGAGAGAAGAAGAAGCACATATCCTAAAATTTTTTCACAAATTTTTCAATAAATTTCTTAGATCATATTAGACATAAATTAAAATTAAAAAAAAATACAGAAATATGTGTTGAAGAAGACAAAGAAAGAAGAAGAAGAGTAAGAAGGAAGAAAAAGAAGAAGAAGATGAAGAGAGACTTACCACGAACGGAGAGAACAGAGTAGAGAGAAGAGAGGCAGAGAGCGCAAAGCAAAGAGATGAGAGATGAAAGGCTCTGTGACTGTGAGGATTGCATGAGCAAAAGAGAGAAAGAATGGTAAAATCAAGGGTATTTGTTCTATTTTGGGTAAAGCAAAGAAAGGGTAAAGCAAGGGTAAAGCAAGGGCAATTGGGTAAAAGCACTTGTGGTCCAACGGATACCTTCATAAAGCGCAGTCCGCTTTTTCAAAATGGTCATTCTCCAACCATAATATTTATGCACGTTTACTTAAGAACAGAGAACCCAGCTTTTTTATTAAAGCCTTTTCAAATTACCAAACACGCCAACAGTATTTACTTTTCATAAAAGTGCATATTCGGGCTCAAAAAGCGAAAACAGACACCCACTAAGTAAGACTTGTTAGAGAGATAGAGTTTTACTTCTTGTTAAGTTTAGATTAAACAAAAATAATTTTGTTTAGAAAATATAAAGAGTTTAAGTTTAAGTTGGACTTGTTAGAGAAATATAATTTCACTCCTTATTAAGTTTAGACTAAACAATATATTTTTTTTTTAAATGATGAGTTTGAGTTTACGTTGGACTTGTGAGAGGTTTCAAAAAAAAAAGTTGGAATTGTGAGAGACAGAGAGTTTCACTTCTTGTTAAGTTTGGATTGAAACAAAAATAATTTTGTTTAAAAAAATGATGAGTTTGAGTTTAAGTTGGACTTGTCAAAGAGGTAGAGTTTCACTAAACAAAAATAATTTTGTTTAAAAAATGATGAGTTTGAGTTTGAGTATAAGTTGGACTTGTCAAAGAGATAGAGTTTCACTAAACAAAAATAATTTTGTTTAAAAAAATGATGAGTTTGAATTTAAGTTGGACTCATCAAAGAAATAGAGTCTCACTTCTTGTTAAGTTTGGACTAAATAAAAATAATTTTATTTAAATATTATGCTGACGTGAAAAATTGTGGGAGCTTCAGAGGCTTCAGTTTTATATATATATATATATGTATGTATATATGGATTAAAAAATAATTTTTTTAAAAAAATGATGAGTTTGAATTTAAGTTGGATTTGTTAAAGAAATAGAGTTTCACTCCTTGTTAAGTTTGGAATAAATAAAAATAATTTTATTTAAATAAAATGACAATTTTATTTAAATATTGTGCTGACGTAGAAATTGTGGAAGTTTCAGAGGTTTTGATTACATATATATATATGTGTGTGTATATATATATATATATATATATATAGACTACGTCATCAAATCTTTAAATTTTAAATTGTTGTGATCTAAAATTATACATAAAAAAAAATATTTTTATTGGTCAAATAGTAAATAACATCCCATTTGAATGAAATTTGACATGTACGTTAAGAACATAGAAAATATGCAATCCAGCTATTAGATTTTTAAAATTCACGTCAAATATAAAGATTTATGAGAAATTTAGAGAGAAACTAGTTTAAAGAGAAATGATGTCCCTTATTGGGGGATTTCAAATCAATAATGCTATATGTCGATACCATATTTTGTCCGGCCCTAATTCACTCGTCAAAACAAAGAAAAATAAATAAAAATAAAAAATAAGTTGAAAGAATGTGCAAAATCATGAATTTTGAAGACAACAAGGGTAAAAATAAATACAACATGATTGGATGGCAAATCAAAAGGTCACAATATTTATAAATAAATAATAAAAAACCACTTTTGTAGCAATTAAGACCAAAACCTTAACTGAGTATGGTTAAAAAGTTGACTTTTTTATCTGACTGTTGGATCATATTGAATTTTGGACAATCTCTTAGGACATACTTTTCCCTTTGAATGATAGTTTATAGGCCAAAATCAGAGCTAAAACAAATGAGTTATCACCAAAATACCAAAAACCTTAATAAAATCTTCACTTTTTTCATGAAAAACTAGCAATTTTTTCCTGACTTGCTATAAATTGTACCGATTGGTCAAGAATTGGAACAAGTGGACTGGAACAACTTAAAGAACAAGATCTTAGCTAATTTTCATCAAAAGGGCTTGACGATATCTGCTTCAGATTGGAAGATATGAATTTTTCAAGAAAAAATATCACAAAATTTATCAGCTCTGCGTCACCTACCTTCTGAGCGCGATATCTCGACAACCACAACTTCCAATAGAACGACGAAATAGGCTGATGAGGTGAAAAAAAATGGGAGGCTAGTATAAGTGTAATATGCTAGCCACCCCCTGGAAGGCCAGCACAAGTGTAACATGTTAGACTTATGCTAGCCTCCCATTTCCTCATTTCTCCTATAAATACTCCCCATTTTTTAGAAAAAATATATAAAGAAAATGAGTGAAAAATAGAGAAATAGGGAGAAAAAAATGAGGAAAATCAGAAAAATGAGGAAAATTCTGAAAACTCTCTCTCTCTCTCTCTCAGAAACCCGCCTAAAAAAAAGCCTCACCATTTTTGTTTGTAATCTTTGTGGGTAAGGTTATAGAGATGGGTTAGTTTCTTAACAACTATACCCATCCCACCATCTTTATTATGTTGTAAAAATCATTTCCAGATATATAAAATCATTTCTTTTTATCTTGCTTGTTGTTCATAGTTGATTTTCTCATGTTCTTGTGTATATATCTCTCTTGCTTTATTTCTATGTTCATATTATTGTTGATTGTTTATGTTATTATGCTTGTTTCCTTAGATGGGTATTGGAACATCTCCAATGACTTGTGTGGGAAGTGCTCTTAGGGGGAAGAAATCTTATCTCACCTAGGCATCTTGCTTTTAATTTATGTCATCCCATTAATACCTAGGCACTTAAATAAAAAAATATTTTCTAAAAAGTATTTTTTTTATTTCATCCCTCTTAAGTGGTTTTTAAACCTCCAATAAAGCACAATTTGGGTATGTCTTATAGGAATGATTGATGGCTTAGAATTCCCATTTCCTTATGATGAATAATCCATAAGGCCAGTGGTGGCTCCAGGATTTTTGTTTAGGGCGTTCCTTAAAAAGCATAAATTACACAATCTTATTCCTTTTAGCTTTAAGGTAATTAAGTTTGATTCAATGCTATTAATTCCGTTCTGTTCTAGTTGGAACAGCTGGAAAATACCTTGCCGGTAAACAAACCAAAATAGTAATCCACCCTATTCCATTTTGAAAATTTTTTGAGTCATTCCAGTCTATTTCAGGTGTTTCAGTAAATATCGACCGAAATTCAAGATTTGGCTAGTATGAAGTTTGCACTTAAAAAAAAAAAAAAATTCTTAAAACCAAAACAAATTTGCATTCTGTACATCGAAAAACCTCAAAAGAAAACAAAAATTGAAAAGAAAAGAAATGAACAAAGGTACCTATACAGCTAAAAAAAAAATCATATTGAGAAATTTGATACTCAAAACTTAAGAAGACATATTGTCACAATGGTACTGGTAAAAGACACAGAAGTTACAAACAAGGAGGAAGATAAAACGTAGATATAAAAGTATAGATGAATATGTAATAAAATTTAAAACGTAGATGTAAAAGTGTCTGAGAACTGCTTATTTTGCTAAAATTGAAATTTTTTTTGCTGAAAATACTGTAGATAATTGTAAAAATTAGCTAAAATAGTACAATGGGGTTTATGAATGGTACTAAAAAGTGCAGTAGGGCCCATGATAGTAGCAAAAATAAGTTAGCTATCTTTTTTATTTTTACACACGAAAGTATAGAAATTGAGAAGGCAGAAGACGTGTATGGTTAAGAATAAACTAGAGAAAAAAAAATTAAAAATGAGAAGTAATATATGTCTAGTGAGAAAAAATAATAATAAATAATAATAATAAATAACAAAAGGTTGAAAATTATGTTGTATCGGGCAATGTGCTTTTTCAAGAAATTAAGCCACTGCTCAGCCTTTAGTAGTTTTATTATAATTTTTTTTTTCCAGATTTTAGTTCAATTGTTTTTTGAGTTTTTCCTTTTTGCTTGAAAAAGCCCCAATATGTTAAGTTGCTCAAATTATGGACCAAAATTTAATTTTATTGGCATAAAAAAATTCAAGGTGGTCCCAAATTTTTTTAAAGGTAATTAAATATAAAATATTAAATTATTATATATATAAAAAGAAATTCCTGGTCAGGGTGGTCCTGGGACCACTCTGGCCATAACGTTGCGCCGCCACTGCATAAGGCTTGAAAGAAATTAAAATCTATTTAAGAGAGGCAAAAAAAAAAACAAAAAACTTTTCAATCAAACTTTACAATATTTCAACCTTTTATAAGTTTTATTTCTATGCTCTTTATTTTTATGTCATTTAAATTTCAGCTCTTTACTTTAATATCATTTAAATTTCTGCACTTTACTTTCCTTGCAATTTATTTTCCCCACTTTATTATTGTTGTTTCTTTACATTTCTCATTATTAAAGTTGCCATAAAATAAATATGCTTGGGTAAAACATTTCCCCTACATACTATTTTAAGCTCAACTGGTAAAGTTTCTGATGGTTGTATAAGAGACTTGAGATTCAATCCCCGCCTACACCAAAAATTGATTGGTGTTTTGGTCTAATGATAAAGAGCTATTATCAGAAGCGAACGTCATAAGTTGAAACTCTCTAAAAAAAAAAAGAAATGCTTTTTCAAAACCTTTTCTCACATTTTTCTAAAAAAAATTTCCTTTTTCTTATTAAAAAATTTTAAAACAAAAATAATTTCTTAAAGCTTTTCCTTTTGTTTGAAAATAGATTTCAAAGCAAAAATCTTTTTTTGTGCTTTTTTCCTTTTTTTTTTTAAAAAAAATTCAAACATATATATATTTTTTAAAAAGGGAAAACCCAAAATCTTTTTAAAAAAAATAATTTTCAAAGGATTTCAAAAGAAAATGCTTTCAAAAAACAAAATGTTCTCAAAAACGATTTCATACATAAAAGGTTTTTTTAAAAAAAAAATTATTCTTCAAAAAATAAATGTTTTCAAAAACATTTTTACCACGTTGAAGAAATTTGACTTAAAAAAAAATTGTGATCTTTTCTTCCTTAAAGGGAGCCGAATTTTTGCCAAAAAGAAATGTTTTCAAAAATAAATGTATTTTACCATGTTGGCTTTTCCCACACACACACACACACACACACACACAAAAACTCCCTTCCTTTAAAAAACTATTAAAAAAAATCTTTTGAAGAAAAAGTGTTTTTACCACATAAAAAAAAAAATAGAGAATTTGTTTCCAAAATCTTCTTCCTTTTTTTTAAGAAATCCGAAAATTGTGTTTTAAAAAAGAGAGAATTTTTCTTTAAGAAAAAAAGAATTTCTTTTTTCCATGTTGGAATTCCTTAAAAAAAAAAAAAAAAAAAAGCAAGAGTCTTAAAAAAATGTTTTTTTCTAAAAACTTCTCCATAAAATCTTTTCTTAAAAAAGCATGTTTTTTCAAAATAATAAAAGTTAACATTGTAACTTTTTTTTTTATGGACTTTAATATCAAACTTTTTTCTCCGAATAGTTGTAGTTTTAGGATTTGTGTTCAAGGCTCATTCCCTTGAGTTCTTGAACACCCTTAAAGCTTACATTGTCCCTATCATTTCTTGACACTAATGAGTTTCATTTGTCATCTTTTTTACATGATAAAAAATAAGAAAATTGTGAATGACAATAAGGGGCTATTCTTTCAATTCCCTCTTTTTTTTTTCTTTTTTTTTACGTTTTAATTTATTTTTGCGTAGTATGTACTGTAAGATTTTAAGAAAATTTTATGTGGCTCACATTTAAATGATAAATGAAAACTCATGTCTTAAGAATTTTATTTGTGAAAGACTTTATGGTGAATAACAATTTTTAAGTAACTCTCAATTGGTATAACCTATTTGGTTAATAAAAACCTTGAAATTACAAGTTTTAAACTCCTTGATGGAATGAGGGTTATGGAATAAATCTTAATTTAAAAGGGTCCCTAGTCTAGCCAATATATATTGCCTATTTCCATCAAAAGGAAATATGTGAGGTAAAGGCTAAAGACTAGAAGACACATTTTATATACACTATCATATAGTGAATCTTGTTTTTCTCTAAGCACTTAAACAACTGTAGCTAGAGCTTGAAGGTATTTTATGTTATTTTTTTTCCAGCTGCAACTCTAATATCTTACATTCACATGATAGCTATATGGTAAATAAATACTCACGTGCTAATGTATAGGAAATATGTGAGGTAAAGGTCATAGACTAGAAGACACTTTTTATATACACTATCACATAGTGAATCTTGTTTTTCACTAAACACTTAAACAACTATAGTTGGAGCTTGGAGGTATGTTTATGTATTTATTTTCCATTGCAACTCTAAACTCCATCAAAAGGAAATATGTGAGGTAAATGTCATAGACTAGAAGAAACTTTTTATATACACTATCATGTAGTGAATCTTGTTTTTCTCTAAACACTTAAACAACTATAGCTGGAGCCTGGAGGTATGTTTATGTTATTTATTTTCCACTACAACTCTAAATTTTATCTTACATTCACATGATAGCTATACGGTAAATAAATACTCACGTGCTAATGTATAGGAAATATGTGAGGTAAAGGAATTGTCCAACTAATATCCTTGCGTCCACAAGTCTAGTCAGTTGCAGGCCAAGAGATATCCAATCTCAAAGATAGCTAAGTAACAAGATTCCGCCTTAACGGATGTAAGTTACTAACGAATAAAAGAGATCCAATCTCAAAAGTGGCTAAGTAACAAGATTCCACCTTGACAGATGTAAGTTACTGACGAATAAAAGAGATCCAATCTCAAAAGTGGCTAAGTAACAAGATTCTGCCTTGACTGATGTAAGATACTATTGAAGCCAAGAGAGATCCAATCTCAACAAATGGGTAAGTAACAAGATTCCGCCTTGACGGATGTAAATTACTGACGAATCCAAGAGATATCCAATCTCAAAAAGATGGCTAAGTAATGAGATTTCGCCTTGACGGATGTGAGTTACTGATAAAAGAATAAGTGTATGACAACAAAGTACCTAGGACTCTTAAGCAACCAAGCAAAAGTTACTGGCACACAAGAAAGGTAATAAATGTGCAAATCAAAGAAAGCAAGTAATTGCATCTAATTAAAGCCCAAAAACAACGGGCAAATTTCACTGTTTTTACAACTAAATACCCATAAATGCTGGGCTAAACTGATGTTCTTAAAACAGAAATTCTTACAAAATTAGAACTAAAAAAAAAGGGGAAAATTTTTCAGAAGCTTAACAATCAGTAGCAGGGGCAGCATTATCAGGAGCATCATGGACAGGGGCGTTTTCTGGGGCGTCAGTCTGGGCAGAAGAGGATTGAGCAGCCTCGTCAGCAGCCATCTCTTGATCGACCTCCTCAAGATCCAGGCTATCCATGTCCACTCCAGAGGAATGCTTGACGAGGTACCTCCTTAAGAGTTCAAAACCTTTGAAATACCAACTGAACAGGACCGTGTTGCACTCCTTCGTGGTCTGGAAGGCTTCGACGGACTTGGCAGCGATGGTCTTTAGTTTTTCTTTAGTGGCCAGAAGCTGCTTATCCTTCTCTAGAGTTAGTTGACGTTTGGCCCTGAGGTCCTCATTCAAGCCTTTCACCTTCTCCTTCAGGTTGTTAACTTCGTCCATGGATTCAATCAGGTCCTTTCTTAAGTTGGAATTTTCGGCCTTCAAGTCGTCCACCCTTGATGCAAGAGAAGCCGCCTTAGCCTCCTGAGTCAGGTACTTCGAGGCAATATGAAGGCTTTCCCCCACCACCTGAAACGAAAATTAAAGTCGTCAATAGACAGAAGGAGAAAGAGGAACCAAAGTTTGCCATACCGAAATACCTCACCTGAACCAACTTCTGGACATGGCGGCTCGCGACGCTGTTAAAAGGAACCCCCAAAAGGGCCTTCAATCTTCAGCATTCACGAACCCGTGAGCCCTATCAATCGCCAGACGTTCGTCATCCCATACAATAGATGAACGAGGAACAATCTTCTCCTTGTCCCTCTTCAACAGACGTTGCCTCTTGGAGGCAGGAGTATGAAGCTTCTCAATCGAAGTCGAAGGAGAGGCTGTCCTTGTCACCTCAACGCCGAAAGTGACGGGAGTGGAGTGGACGGCTTGAGAAATGAGGGCACCTTTCCCGGTGACTCGTACCGTCTTCTTCCTCAAATTGGATAGTGGCTCACTCTTCTTTGATCTCATCTTGGTGTACATATCCTTGTTAAACTTCGACATCATTTCTGCAAGGGAAAAACATGTTTGGAAACATAATGATAAGGCTAAAAAAAAAAGAAAAAAAGAAAGAGCATTATATCTGAATCTAACACTTACTTTTCTTTTCTTCGATTTCAATATTCCGGAGGACAAAGGAAGAAGGATCTGGTCCCAGGCAGTGAAAGCAAGAGTCCTGGGGTCAACAAAGTCGTCCCAGTTCTTAATCGTCTGTGCGTACTCAACGGCTTTCCACACCCTTTCCCTGTACCTGCTTTTAAGTCTCGGTCGTTTCTTGACTGCAAAGAACAAGAAGCAAAGGCGTCAGTTATGTTAAACGCCTGACACAAGAAAACTGAGGTGACGAGGAAAGATATTGACGCGCCTAAAGTTAGGGTTCCCCATCGACAGTGTAACCTCGGGAGATCACCCTAAGTCTCGCTCAAGGGGGTCTCAAACTCATCCCCAGACACAAAGAAAAATTTGGATTTCTAATACCTGAAAGATGATGGTAAACCCTTGACAATCCTATTTTTCCTCTCCCAGGGCACTAGTTCGTAGTAACCGTGTTCCTTTGATGCTTTCAAACAATATAAGTGGACAAGCTCGTCAATTTTGAGCGTGTCCCCGTCCACAACTGCTAGTCATATTTCCATACAACTAATTACAATCCTCCAAGAATTAGGCATAAGTTACTTGGGAGCGATACCAAAATAGTTTAACAACTCCATCAGGAAGGGATGGACGGGAAACCTCAATCCACAGATAAAGGCCGCCTCGTAGAAGCAAACCTCCCCTGGGAAGAAGTTGCAAGCCCGGTCATTCCCGCCGGGCAGACGAAGCCTCACTCTCTCCGGGAATTGAAACCTAATTCTAAATCTCCCCAGCGTCTCAGCATCTAGACTACACTCCTCCTCGAGAGTGTGAAAAGCCCTAACCTCCCGAAGGGTCGAGACAGCGGTATCCCCCCCCCCCCCCGCGCCCATAGGATCATCGCTAGACGATAATCCAGTCTCGAGCTCACTAGATCTAACCTCAAACATCGTCCCTAAAGCTCTTTTCCGATCATTGAACCAATCAATTGACCGACGAAGTAAAGGCAACAAGTTAGCCAATACGACACCTAAACAATTACCCTAAAAAATGAAACCTTCCAAATTTGGTGAACTACCTAAAAACCCCCCTAAGCGTGCAAACAAGAAAGAAATTGATGGGCAAGCTATCCTAACCTCAGAGCCACTAACCATGGGAATCTAGGAATTAGGACAAAATTAAGAGAAAGAAGAAAAAAATGAAGAAATCAGAAAGCTACCAAAAAAAAAAAAAAAGGGGGAAGGAAAAACAAAACCAAAGATAGAAGAGATAAGTACCTTGAGGATGGCGGAAAGAAGGAGCACCACCTCACAACGCACCGGTTCGGCAAGGGAGTCGCAGAGTAAAGTTTTAACAGAAAGAGGAGAAGAGTTTCAGAGTGATAAGAGTTCTTTTGAGAAGGGTAAAAGACAAGGAGTAAGGATTAAAACTAAGAGACATAGAAACTGAAAAATAGCGGGAAAAACGAAAAGTCACAATGATGAGGGCCTTAACTTCACCAACTGCAATACGCCACGTGGCCATGATCAGTACGGCGCCACCACTACGCATTTAATGCGGCACGAAATTCCAAGAGTCACCTGTCAACTTTTCATCTTCCATGGTCGTCATGACATGTCATGACGACTAAAGAATCCGGGGGCAACTGATGGTACTGACGATGAAGAGGTCACTAACGGGGAACTGATACCCACGAGGAACGGGGTAAGCAAGGGCACACAAAGGCATCAAGTTCATTCAATATCGCCAATAATACCCCAGGCTGGCAAAACCAGCTGTACGATCCATTTGAGACGAATTAAAACCCTAACATTCATGAAGAAGCGTTACTAAAGGAGGCGTTAAAGCCTCAATAACTGCCGCAACGGCTAAGGGCAAAATGAGCATATATAAAGCCCCCACAAGCACGAGTCAGGGGTAAGAAAATATACAATAACACACTATTCTTTGTCATTATTTTTTATTCTGTAAAAAGCCTTCCGAGAACTGACTTAAGCATTAGAGGTGTTTTGGCAGGCACCACACCGATGACCACACTGAGAGATCTCCCCCACCATTTTCGTGTCTACAAGAAGGAAGAACGAAAGGTTTGGTTCCGTCTGAACCCATTTATTCTTAACTGACGAATCTTTACTTCATCAGTTTTATTTTTATGTGTAGCAATTAAAAAATAAAGATTAGATGGACAAAAACTTATACTTTTAAGATAAGGATTAGATGAAGAATTTGAATTGTAATCAAATTAATATTTTTATTAAATTAGAAATTATAGGAGAAGAAGATAAGAATAAAAATAATATATATCTATTTTTTTATAAATCTAAAAAAAATTACAATTTTTATGTGAAGTAATATAATTTATATATATATGTATATATATATATATATGGATTAGATGGACATTTTTTATGTAGGATTAGATGAAGAGTTTGAATTATAATCATATTAATATTTTTATCAACTTAGAAATTATAGGAGAAGAAAAATTATATATTTTTAGAAAAAATTAAAAAAAAAAAATTCTGCAATTTGGATAAACCACTTGGCACTACCGTGGCTTCTAAGCCTAACTTTTATTATATAATATATGATATAATATGATATGATGTAAAAACACATAACCTTTACACTGTTCCGCAAGAAATGCTTGTTATCTGCAAATTCTTAAGCCTTGCCACACTTCAATTTCAATAATTTTAGTCATCCAAGTATTATGTTATCCTTCTAACACCCTAATTAGGGGGTCACGCCTTTTATTACCAAAACCTTATACCTCTCATCAAAACCTTGATGACATGAAACTATCAGGGACTCATATAACAAGTATTAGTAATGACCTGTTCATCAAAAAAGTATTAATACTGACCTTCCGATTTTATCTATTTTATCATAAAAATCTATTTCTTTTATTTTAGCTAACTACTTTTGAAAGTACCTACATCAAATTATTTGTTATAAACTCTATTTTATTAAAAGTCTTTTATTTTTTTATTTTTTATAATTATTTCTCTCTTTTACACACCACAATGCTACTATCTATTTCTTCTTTCATCTTCAAAAAACGCAAAGAAAGAATAAAAATTGAAATATATAAAAATAATGCTTGTGTATATTTTGCACAAGTATGATAACAAAATACATTTTGCATAATAAATGCATGATAAATCGGAGGATTTTTATGGGTTTGGTTGCAAAATTTGGGAATTATGTTATTTTACCTCCACGAATGCTAGGGATGGCTCTACATTGATGTCAAGGTGGTCATAGGATTGCCCTGACTTGGAAAAAAATAATTATTATATATAAAAAAATAAAAATTTTATGATCTTTTAACTTTTTAAAAAAATGTGATCATCCTAAATTTTTCTAGGCCCAATGTAATTAAACTTTGGACAAAATGTGGCAACAAACTTGATTGTAGATTAAGGCTATAACTTGACTTAATTTTTTTTTATTAAATATGAATTTTGACAAATCCACCGTTAGATTACATTTTCTTCTTAGATCCTTTATACTTACAAATTAAATATCAATAGAATCAAATATCAATAGCTATATCATCAATTAAATATTTAAATTTTGAGTTTTTTTGGTCTAAAATTATACATAAAAAGAAGTTTATGGATCAAATAGTAAATAACATTTGATTGGAATGAAATTTGATTTTTTTTTTACTAAAAATTTGATATTTTTAAAAAACATAAGATTATGCAATTTAACTGTTAGATTTTCAAAATATGCAGTCATATTAATTTGTTTAGTGAGAATTGTAGCCTTAAGCTACAATTAAGTTTGTATGGCCAAATTTCTTCTCAAAAAAAAAAAAAAAAAAAAAAAGTTTATGGCCAAATTTTATCCTTAAACTTTAGTCTCCTTAACAATATATTACGCTTTTACAAACAAAAGGGAAAAACTCAACAAAAATTTTATTAAACTTTTTTTTTAGAATACTGAAATTTTGAAAAAGATATAGTTTGTAGTATTAATAATGAGACTATTATGTAATAAATTAAAAAAAAAAACTCGTAGAAGAAAATTGCAAAATTTTATATATTTATGTGTTTTTTTGGTCAATATATAAAATTTTTTTATTTAATTTTATATAATTTAAATTTCATAATAACTGCCTTGCAAAATTTATATAGTGGTCAGTGTCCAATACATAAAAAAAAAAATAATAATAAAAAATAAAAAAATAAAAACCTTCTACCGTGTGACATATTACACAAGTGTCTAAAGCGAGAAGGGTCCAAATTCCAATACAAAGGGTTTGGTTAACAATAGGGGATGATGGTGACGATACAGGATATGTAGTAGTTGTTTTGTTTGGTAAGTGAGATGGAGAGAGCAATTAGACCAGACGACCAATAAGAAAATCATGTGGTGGGTTTGAGGGGCAAACGTACCAAACTCACTTGTCACGTGCCAGCCATCAGCCTCACTAGTTTGTAGTAGTTGTTGGAGTTTGGAACTTCACTTAAGCCATTGGTCAAGCACGTGATCCCCAGCTACCCTCCCTTCCTCTCAAAATTCCTATATATAAAAACACTCCTTCCCAACGTATTGTGATACCCACAACTTGAATACAATCGTAGCCACTGCAACTAGGTTGAGAAGGTGCTAAGCTTTGAGCTTTTCTTTTAGAGAAAAAACCAAAAAAAAAAAAAATGGTGACTGTTGATGAAGTACGCAAACTTCAAAGGGCTGAGGGTCCTGCCGCAGTCATGGCTATTGGAACTGCTACTCCTCCCAATTGTGTAGACCAAAGCACTTACCCTGACTATTACTTCCGCATCACCAATAGCGAGCACAAGACTGAGCTCAAAGAGAAATTCAAGCGCATGTGTAAGCAGCTCTATCACCTTTTTAACTTCTTCTTGTAGTTAAGTATTACTTAGATTCTGGCAGATCAAATTCCATATATTGTTATATACATATAGTATATATGTTTTCAGTTTAGAAAGCTGGCTCGTAGGTTGTCTTTATAACGTGTGAAGAGTGAAGACATTAATATTAAGAGGTTACTCACTTAGTAATAAATGAAACAGACCAAGAAAATACATTCAAAAGGACAAAGTTTGGGGTTCCAACAGGTTTAATGCACATTTTAATAATTTTTTAGAATTCAACATAAATAAAAATTTTAAGAATAAATAGAAATACATAATGATGTAGTATGGATTGGATATGGGCCAAATATCAAGAAAGTTCCACCATTATCCGATTTAGCATTAACTTATTTTGCTTCTTCTTCTTTTTTTTTTCACAAAATAAGTTAAAGTATATTTGTACTATGAAAGATAAAAAAGACTTTGATAAGTTGTATATAAGCAAACTAAGATAAAAGCTAAACAAAAAACATGTAACAAAACTTATATGTTAAAATCATTTCTTTTAATATATTTCAATTTAATGGCAAACTTATGTTATTTTAAGAGAGTTTTATAAGAAAATATTTTAAAAGGCCAACTATTGTAATTAAGTAATTAAAATATATTGAGTACTATAAGAAAAGAAATAACATATTTTTTCTTTATGACTTTTCTTCAAATTTTGGTCATATACTTTCAAGAAAAGTAATAGTGAAAAAAAAAAACATATTTTATGTTAAGATCCAATCATCCAAATTATATATATATATATATATATATATATATAAATCAATAGAATAAAAATATGAAATCATTAATTTAATAGTTCATTGATCAATTATAGACTTACAATTTGATATAATAAACAACTATATGGTATAGACAATATTAAATTTAAACATAATAATACTTTTATACAAGTATAATAATAAAAATAAAATGTGTATTATGTTTTCAAATACAATACAAATATCCCCTCCAAAAAGAATATTTTTCGAAATATTTTAATTTCATACAATATATAGGAGTTTATATAAATACGTGAATATAAGTTTAAAATTTTCACTCATAAAATAGGGAAGTGGCATATTGATCAATTGTTCATAGGTGCCGAGCTAGCAAAACAAATTACTTGAACAAAACAAAAGGAAAAAAAAAAACAATAGATAATGTGTCCCCTTCTTCTAGAATTCTCTATGACCTATATATTAAGGTTAACATAATTAAAATCAATTATGTTCGGTCTGACAACCAAATAACTTTTAATTTGAGGTTTCAAACAAATGAATGAAAAAAAAAGAAAAAGAAAAAAAAAAAGAACCTCAATTATGCTTTAATCAAACAAAAAAATTTTAATTCAATTTAGTAATAGAAATGGTTGGTAATTATGGTATGCTTGCAATTTCAGGTGACAAATCCATGATAAAGAAGAGGTATATGTACCTGACAGAAGAGATCCTAAAAGAAAACCCACATGTATGCGAATACATGGCACCTTCATTGGATGCAAGGCAAGACATGGTAGTCGTAGAAGTACCAAGGCTAGGCAAAGAAGCAGCCACAAAGGCCATCAAGGAATGGGGCCAGCCCAAGTCCAAGATTACCCACCTAGTCTTTTGCACCACTAGCGGTGTGGACATGCCTGGTGCTGATTACCAACTCACTAAGCTTTTGGGCCTACGCCCTTCAGTTAAGAGGCTGATGATGTACCAACAAGGTTGCTTTGCTGGTGGCACGGTTCTACGTTTAGCCAAAGACTTGGCTGAGAATAACAAGGGTGCTCGTGTACTTGTTGTGTGCTCTGAAATCACTGCTGTCACATTTCGTGGGCCTAGTGATACCCACCTTGATAGTCTCGTGGGTCAGGCTTTATTTGGCGATGGTGCAGCCGCTATTATAATTGGGGCTGACCCGATTCCTGAGGTTGAGAAGCCTTTATTTGAATTGGTCTCTGCTAGCCAAACCATTCTTCCTGATAGTGATGGAGCTATTGATGGGCATCTTCGTGAAGTTGGGCTTACATTTCATCTCCTAAAGGATGTTCCTGGCCTCATTTCAAAGAACATTGAGAAGAGCCTAGTTGAGGCATTCCAACCTCTGGGTATCTCCGATTGGAACTCCCTTTTCTGGATTGCACATCCTGGTGGACCTGCCATCTTGGACCAAGTGGAGCTAAAATTGGGCCTCAAGCCCGAAAAGATGCGTGCCACACGTCATGTGCTTAGTGAGTATGGCAACATGTCAAGTGCTTGTGTTTTGTTTATTTTGGATGAAATGAGGAAGAAGTCTAAGGAAGATGGGCTCAAGACCACCGGTGAGGGGAACGAGTGGGGTGTGCTATTTGGGTTCGGCCCTGGGCTCACCGTCGAGACTGTTGTGCTCCACAGTGTCTCTACTTAAAGCCCCATATTGATTTCTTTTGCTCCATTTTTACTGCTCTTGCTTTCTTTGGCTTCTTGTTTTTACCGCTTTAAAGCGTCACTGGGTATGTTATATTTTATTTTAATGTTGTAGATCGTTTTATTACAACAGAGCCAGCAACCATGTACCAACTTATATTATGATATAATAATTTCTGTTCTGTTTAATGATATGGTGAAGTAAATTTGATAATTCGTAGCCAATGGAGGGTTGAAAACATACCAATGTTATTTTTCTAATAATATAGTAAATTATCCTATAAATGTATTATATTTCTGTTTTATGATATTGTGAAGTATATTTTATAATTCTTATTTCTTAGTAGCCAATGGAGGGTTGAAACCATACCAATGTTATTTTTCTAATAATATATTAAATTATCTCATAAATATATTATATACTAAATTGTTGATTTGTTTTAGAGAATTTCAACCTAAGACGTCCGCTCTTGATGATAGTTTTTTATTATCAAACCAAGACACCAATCGGTTCTTAGTGTAGACAAGGATTAAACCCTAGATATCTTATTCAACTATAAGAGACTTACCAGTTCAGCTAAATTGTTGATTTTGATTAATACATATCAAATAATTTCTGAAAAAAAATAATATATCCAAAACTCTCATAAGCAATGAGCATATATATATATATATATAAATATATATTAGTATAATTATATATCTTCATTCAAAGTTATACATTTATTATTAGTATAATTATAGTAGAAGTCTTACTGATTTTTCTTCATCAAATTGTTTGCCAAAAACGCATCCTTAAGTTTATCACAAAGTCTATATTTTAAAAGTTTTATGATTGAAAAAACTTGTTTTATTATTTCTTATAATTGGAGGAGTCAACCTAAAATGAAACAGCCTATTAATCAAATGATAATTTTTTTACTTTCTTGAAAATGTTAATTGATTCCTTGTATAGCTCAGATATTGTATACATTGATAATGCAAGAATCCCAATGGGCCACTTGTCCAATTAAGCAAGAGCTTTGGAAGACTTGCAAAAGATAACACTCAATTGAAGAGCACTAGTGTTGTTCTGACCTAAGCTCCTCCGATGCTTATGTTGGAACTCACTGGGAACCAAAATACATAAAAATAATAATAGAGTTTATAGGTTTCTTCTCTCATACTAATTTGGAATGGGTGTTGTACGGTGTTTATGTAAAGGTCTTTCTTGCCTGTTCACTTCCTGATTCCTCCTCCCATCTAAAGTCATAACATAATTTGGGTTAAAGGGCACAAATCTCATGATTTAATGGCCACTACTACAAATCGTGGGTTGATGAGGCAAGAATCTCGCACTTTAGTTTAGGTGGCCGTGCCTTTTAATTTATTTGTAGATCTCGTCCAACTACCCTCTTCTATGTCTCTTTGGATGTTAGGCAGTCATCCATCGTCTTCATCCTACATGGAAGGTCGTCTTATTTGTCGTGTGAAATTCATATTACTTGACTCATATCAAGGACAAGCATAATTAAAAGAGATATCCCCATCGTATATATTTTGGAAATTTGGATGCTTCAATATATTGAGCTTATAATGTTGCAATTGAAATCTTGAATGATTGTCTTTATTGCTCAATGGTCAATAGGATTTACTTCTAAACCAAATTGCATACATGATCAACGTTGTATGATTTGTAAATATCCTTAAAATCTATATATAGTTGAACTTACCAATATGGAGTTTCATTACTTGCTCACAAAATCTACCATTCAATTTTTGTAATTGAACGTTTGTTAATGTTTGTATATATTAGCAAAAAGAATTCTAAAGTCGATTTTTTGGGAAGAGAGGTAATGCAAAGGGGTAGCCCTAAGAAATTGAACACATCTATTCAAGAATAAACCCAACCCATAAATTTTTTATGAGCTCCTTAAATTCACAAGGAAAATTTTAATGGAATTTAACCCAAAAATAATAATAATAAGAGAAACAATTTTTGTAAATTTATTATTAAATAGTTTGAATGCCCAAGATCCTACAACCACTAATTTATATAAATCACGTCTTAGGATAGTTAGGAAACCCTAATCATGTTATGTATGAAATTAGGGTTAAAAAAAAAGGAAAATCACCAAATTTGAGAAATTTAGATAAGACAATACAATTGACTTTAAAAGGTTGAGGTTGTGTCTAGTGCCTTAGTTGCACTGAACACATTAGAATGCATACACATGGACATATCCCAATGTGTCTAGTACATTAGACACAAGCCGTGTCTGACTTTAAGAAACGTCCTAGAAGTAACAAGACCTTATTTTGATTGTTAATTTGAAAGTTATAACAAAATAAAAATTAATTTAATTAAACAAAGGGATTTGGTTGAAAAGTAGAATAGTTGGCCACAAATTGTAAGTTTTGCACCGGTAATTATTGACTATTTCAGGAATACTATAAACACGTACTCCACACTTTCATATAAATATGGGTTCCACTAATTAAATTTATGATGGAACCCACAATTCATGTGAAAGGAAGAATTACATATTTATGATATTCTCAGAGTATTCAATAATTTCTTATTTTGCACATCACGTTGATTCCATTATGATAAAAAAAAATCTCATCTTATGATATCATTGACTTCAGTAATTTCTACTCTTGCCATTTACTTTTCAAACTTCTTTCGATTTTCAGCACCCAAAAAAAAAAAATTCTTTCAGTTTGACTTAAATGAACCATTTGTTTAATAAAAGTTTGAGCTATTTATTCTAAATTAGTGGGCCTCTAAGCCATTTTTTTCTTTTTTGGGCCATTGGGTCAACTAACCAATGGCTTACTTGTGGAGGGGCATTGGGCAGCTTAAATTTGGGGAGGCTTTGTGGAAGGAGGAGTTGACTGAGTCCCAACCCTTCGTCTTGGTTTTGTTTGTGGTTGTCCTCCTTTATTTGTTTATAAAATATCTTATTCAGCCAAAAATAAAAATAAAAAAATAGGGAGGGATAAACTGTTCGATTCATTTGAAAGGGTGGAAATGAATGGATTGAGATGGATTATAAAGAAATTTTTTAAGAATAATTCATCACCGCCCTTATTTGGAAGTTTCATAGGAAAGTATGGAATGGTTATGAGAAAGTTAAAGAAAAACTCATTGTTTTATTCCATCATATTTCATTGTTTTATAAACTCCCAAACATAGTGTTATTTTTGGGATATGCACTAGAAAATTTTAAATTTCTGGAGGGTCATGCCCACTCCAACATTTAATGTGGTTTGACTATTGTTGTCAATTTATGTACAATTTTTTAAAAGTAAAATTATGTGTTACGTATAATTGTATTTTTATTTATTCTAAATTTAAAACAAAACAAATCAATAAAAAAGAAAAATAAAAAATTTGGCTGCAAACTTAGTTGTAGCCAATGACTACAACTTTTACTAAAAATATTAATATGACTACATATTTTAAAAATCAAACTGTTAGATATTATTTAATACGCATGTCAAACTTTGTACCATATGATATTATTTACTATTTGATACATAAACTTATTTTTTGCACATAATTTTATACAACAAAAACTTGAAATTTAAACATTTAATTGATAACATAACTATTAATCTTTGATTCTTTAGAATTTTTGCAAGTAGAGAAGATATAAAAAGCAATTGTTATCCAAATTATATTTGTCAAAATTCAAATCCAATAGAAACATATTGAGTAGAATTGTAGCTATTGGCTACAACTAAATTTTTAGCCAAACTCTGTCTAAAATAAAATATCCTCAATACAACCTAAGAAAAATATAAAAAACCAATTATACGAGGCGAAATAAATAAAGGAAAATAAAAGAGAGTAAAATTTGCTTCTCAACTGAAGAAGTTCTTTAACTGATACAATGGGCCTAAATTCACCTGGTGCAAAAATAGATTTCAGGGCAATCTGGTTTGTGTAAGGTTGGATAGAGGGTTGTATAATCAGGAATGGCTAGATCTATTTTCCCATTCTAAAATTTTTCATATGCCCTATGGTTTTTTTGATCATTTGGCTCTTTTGACTGAAATCAAAGCTACTGTATCAATAATTTCAAGAGCACATAAACACAGGTTTTTTTCAATTTAAGGCTCTTTGGACTAGAATTCCTGAATGTGAAGGGGTTATCTCCTCAGTGGGACACTCCTATGTATCGCCTTACACAAAGAATTAAAGCTGTTCAGGTTGCTTTACTTCAATGGGGAGAAGGGAATGTTAGAGGACTTTTTAAGTCTATTGCTGCCAAAAAGAAACTTCTTTCAAGTCTTGAGATGGATTGCCATTTTAACCCTTCTAATTCCTTTAGATTCCAGCTTAGAAATGCTTCAAGGGCTGAGTTGAATGAATTGATCTGTTAAGAAAAGGCTTATTGGCATTAGCAGGCTAAAGTATCTTGGTTACAATATGGTGATCATAATACCATATTTTTTCATGCTGTGGCCTCTCAAAGAAGACATAGCAATGAGATTTCAAAGCTTAAAGATTCTAATGGGAATTGGGTTTCTCAGAAATCTGATTTGGAAGTTGATGCAACTCAATATTTTCAGGATATTTTCACTTTAGTCTCTTCTAATTCTCTCTAACAAGTCATTCAACATGTAGAAAAGGTAGTCTCCTCCGAGATAAAAAAAAAACATTCTTCTTGAAGATTTTTTTTGTTGATAAAGTAAAGACAACGCTTTTTCAAATGCACCCTACCAAAGCTCTTGGTCCCGATGGTATGAATCTTCTCTTTTTCCAACACTATTGGCATACTGTAGGATCTGATGTTTCTAGACCTGCTATTGTTTGTCTTAATTTAGGGACCATGTTAAGCAATATTAATCTCTCTCATATCACGTTTATTTCTAAAAAGAAAAATCTTGACTCTATGCCTTAATTTTGACCTATTAGTTTATGTAATGTAAATTTCAAGATTGTTTCTAAGGTTCTTGCTAACAAACTAAAGAAAATTTTGGGGACTATTATCTCTGATTGTCAAAGTATGTTTGTGTTTGAGAGGGTGATCATAGATAATATTCTAATCTCCTTTGAAACCTTACATTATATGAAGACCAAAAGGTGGGGTAACACGTTCCACATGGCTCTTAAGCTTGATATAAGTAAGGCATATGACAGAGTAGAATGAGATTATCTTAAAGCTTTGATGCTAAAGTTGGGGTTTCATCCTTGTTGGGTGGATCTAGTTATGATTGGGATTACTTCGGTCTCTTACTCTGTCTTAATGAATGGAGTGGCTTTTGGATACATCTTGCCTTTTAGAGGTATTCGACAAGGAGACCTTCTGTCTCTTCATCTCCTCTTATGCGCTGAGAGATTTACTACCTTGACCAGAAATGCTACTCAAACCAACAAATTGCATGTAATCAAAATCTCTAGGAGGGCTCCAAAGATTTCACTTGTTTTTTGCTGACGATAGTCTTTTATTTTGCAATGCTTCCATTGGAGAATGTTAAACCACCAAGGAGATTATATATATATATATATATATGAGATGGCCTCTGGACAAAAGGTATACTGTAATAAAACTTCCATATTTTTAAACACAAAATACTCCTATTGAGAGTAGGAAGGATATTGAGAGCTTGTTTGGATTAAGGGTGTTTTGAGTGATATGATCCAAAACTCATAACTGAGTTACCAAAACACAAGAAACTCACAACAATTTTTTTGTTTGGCTTGATTTTCACCTTGTGTTTCCATAACTCAAAACTCACAAATTTTGAGTTAGAGTGATGGAAACACAAAACACAAATATGGTGTTTTCAAAAACTGAGATACATAACTCAGTGGCATCATTGTAATTTTTCGTCCACAGTGGAGCCCACAGCTTCTGTATTGTCTTGTCAGCTCAGACCTGTTTTGATATTACCGTTGCAAGACCATTTCTCTTTCTCACTTCCCTCAAAATATTTCAGCCAAATTTTTCCCCCCTTTCTCACTTCCCTCTCTCCGTTTTCTCTCACATTTTCATTACTCCATCAAATCTCGGTCTCCAGTGATCTAAACCGAAGCATAAAGTGGGTTTGAAGTCATTTTTCTGCACCTGGTCTGAACTGAAGTGGGTTTGAAGTCATTTCTCTGTCCGTTGCTAAAACAATTTGAAGGCAGTTCTGTGATCTTCTCCCAGGTGCGGTGTATACCTCTATCTCCCTCTCCATTGTCAATGACCATTGTATGATTTGGGTATTGTGATATAATTTCTATTTGATTGATTTTTACCCACGGGTATTGGTGAGTGTGTTGAAGTGGGTTTTTCTCCATGGACTCACTCTTTGATCTTTCTTTATTTTTATAATTTCTATTTTATTGATCTGCACCTGGGTCTTTCTTTTCATTAGCTGAAATTTAACACTTAGTTGGTTTTATTGACCTGCGTATTCATGATCACGTGGAATGGCAGCACTAAGTTGATTTTGTGAGTTGTTCATCTAATCCAAGATTGGTAGTGTCAAAACTATTTGTATTGCTTTACTATCAGTAGTTAATGGTTGTATGGTAGAACTAACTGAATTAGAATATGGGCCTTGTAAGAAAAGTAGTTAGGTAAATCTTTATTCTGCATTAATTCTTCACTCCAAGTAAGAAAAAGAAAAAAAAAATCATCTCTCCAAATAACTTCAAGCTAGATCGATGAGGGGTCAGGCTTGGTTGTTCACACCCTCATCATAGATTACTTTTTCTTTCTTGGGAGGCCCATTTATAAACAGTGGTGGAAATTTGGAGATAGATGGTCCTTGAGTCGGTGGGAGAATTTTTATTCATTTTAACCAATGTACTATCCAAATGTCTTAAGTCTGGCTTGGGAGAGCTTGTGAAGTAATACAAGACTGTGGGGTAACCTCTTAAATACACAAGATTGTGGATCAGATTTCATTAAATTATGCTTGTCACATCTTTGCAAATATCTGTGGGTTCAGCCAATATATGAAAGCATTTGCTACTTAGTGCTATTGTCCAACATGATCATGAAACCATCTCAAGATTGGATTAATAAATTGGAAGGTAAATCTGTCAGATGAGAGATGGTAATCATTACAATGAAGCAATATAATTTTAATTTCTGATATTCTTTGTTTGTCATTTGAGATAAGTGCACTTTTTGTAGGTCCTCGTAAATTTTCTTAGGTCTCACTGGGAGAATTGTTCAATCAGCAAGGTGGGTACTCTGATAGCCATATTCGCCAATATCTAATATGTAGCTTTGAATTATTGAAAATTTGCAAACTGTACTACTGCTGTAAAAGTTCTTGTTTGTTAGTAGGATTAGATGGGAATGTATCTGTATTCTTGAGGATATTAGAAAAGTCATCTGTTTGTTGCCCCATATGTTCCTTTTTATGCTTTTGGTGATATATTGATTTTCTATAGTGCATATTAGAAATGCTATTTTTGCCAAAACTTATTGCATTAGCAATGGGTTCCTCTTCCAATAGAAATGAAGTGGCCAATTCATAGAACTATATATATATATATATATATTAACATCTTCACAATTGTGTTGGGATATTTGTATTAGATGGCACAAGAATCTCAAAATGCTGAGGACAAATTGTGGCCTCCCCACATTGAAAAAATCTTCATTGATATTATGGTGGATGAACAACAAAAGGGGAATATGGAACATGGTATTTTTAAGGCTTCAACTTGGCTATCAATTACAAATGTCCTAAATGAGCAAACGGAGAAGAGTTTTCGCACTAAGCAAGTGATTCAGAAGCATAATAGGCTTAGGCAAAAGCAAAAAAAGTGGAGCCAACTTTTGAGCCATACCGGGTTAGGGTGGGATGAGACAACCCAAACAGTTACTGCTTCTGAGGAGGTGTGGGCGACTGTGGCTGCGGTATGTTAGATTTACTACCATAATTCCTTGGTAAAATGTTTGTAATTTTGTATTTTGTATTAGTATGATTTTGATGTACATCTTGTCATTTCAGAATGATTCTAAAGCAAATGCATTGCAGAAGAGTGGGTGTCCTAGCTATGACAAACTACGGCAGCTATTTGCTTCTAATGCTGCAACCGGTGCCTATCAAATTTCATCAAACACACCAGCCCCAGATAGTGATGAAGAGCGTGCCCTAGAGGAGCAAATTGCCAATGAGGCTCGTCGTACCCAGTTGGGTGCCGATGATTGCTACAATCCTGACATGGAGGGCATAACCCAAGATGATCCCCTTGCTACAGAGCAAACCCAACGTGTAAACAAACGACCCTGAAGAGCCTATTGGCAAGGGGAAGAAGGTTGCCAAGAAAGTGGATAGGGCTAGTGAAATGACCATTGCTCTTCAAGAGTACACTGCATTGGCAAGGGAACGATTTAACAAGAAAAAGGGCAAGTCTATGGGTAGCTCCGACCATGTTGCACAATCTACTAGTGGTGGCGATCCTTGCTCCCTTGGAAGGACTTTAGAGGTGCTGAACCAGTACAATGATCTTGATGATGACACCTATATTAACATCTCTGAGGTTCTCCAAAAAAAAGAGAGACGAGTGGTGTTTATGGGCATGCCAGAACATAGGAGGAAGAGGTGGATGGAGCGCTATGCTCACGGCCCAGAAAATTAATGGAGACTTCTTATTTCAGTTTTTGTTGATTATTGTGATTCGGATGTGAATCACTTAGTTGTAGCTTTTAAGGACTTCATGTGTGTGCGTAGACGATCTTGGACTTTTGGTTGTATTTGCCTTGTTCAGCTAAACACTTTTACTTAAAGCTGTTTTGTTGTAATGTTAATTGTTGTGAACTATGCATATGGATTTGTTATAATTAGCATATCTTAGTATGTGAGCTTTCTCACTTGGTGACCTCTATTTGATGCAATTTACATTAGTATGTGGGTTTAGTAATTGTTGTTATGTACTAGGTGTTTTTTTTAGTATTGTATCATCTCTATGGTAATTGTTTTTTAGTACTTACATTATAAGGAGAGTTGTGCTAACATTATTGCAGCATCTTTAGTACCACTTATGATTCCTTTTGTTAGTTTACATATTGCAATGAATTGGTACTAATGCTTTGGTTTTTGTAGGGTATAGGGTAGAATGGTCTCCCCCGATGATCCTTTCTGGACCTTTGACTTTGACGATGCTTACTTTGACTGTGACGATGATGACATGGAGAGTTTTGGATGCGGTGATGATATGGATGTCAGTGATTGTGATCATGACATGGATGTCAGTGATTATGATGATGACATGGACATTGGTGCAGACACAGATTCAGACTATGATAGTGAGGAGGATGAGTTTTGGATTGTATTTCCACTTGTTGGCGAGATGGTGGCTTATTTCCAGCGGCATTACGACAGGCGCCCAATGCATACAAGCATTTTGAGTGGGAAAGATTACATGGCTGAAGTGAGGGATGGCAATCCTACCAATTGTCATGACATGTTCCGCATGACATTGGATTTGTTCTATCATTTGGTGGATGAGCTGAAACAGCATGGGTACTTGAAGGAAGGGAAGGGGCATGTGGACGTGCAGGAGTCTGTTGCCATATTCTTATAAATTGTGGGCCATAATACTCGGATGCGACCTGTGGGTGACAGATTCCAACATTCCATTGAAACTGTCAGCCGCAAGTTTCGTAGGGTGTTGCGGGCTGTCCACACCTATGGCCAACATTTAATCAAGCCCGATCCGAATGTGGTAGGCCTTCTAGAGCATATGCGGTCGAACAACAAATACTACCCTTGGTTTGAGGTAAATCATTTCATAATACAAGTTCTTTCAATGAGTATGTTCGCACATATTACTATTTTGTATTCCTTCCTTCACATATAGAGATGTTGTTTACAAATAATTGGCTCTCTTCAATGTAGAGAAGCATAGGAGCTATTGATGGAACGCATATTAGTGCTCGGCCTCCAAGTGAGAGAACCTAGCCTCACAGGGGTCGCAAGAGCGCTATTACAACCAACGTTATGTGTGCATGCGACCATGATATGAAGTTTACATATGTCCACTCTGGTTGGGAGGGAAGTGCCCACGACTCAAAGGTGTTCGAAGAAGCTATTAAAGACCCAAAACATGGTTTTCCATGGCCACCGGAAGGTATGCGTCTTCATGTTTTTAGTCTGTTTTCAATCATATGCTTCTGTTTATCTGGCTGTGTTGAATTCTGTTCTAATTCTGTTCTGTTCTGTTCTGTTCTATTTGCTTTTTGCTGTTTTTTCATTCTGTTCTGATCTAATTTTAAATTCTGTTCATATTTCTGTTCTGTCCTAATTTTTTCTGCGCTAAATTCTGTTTTGCTCTAGTTCTGTTTGCTGATTTTTCATTCTGTTTTTTGTTCTGTTCTGTTCTAATGCTGCATTCTGTTCTGTTTTGTTCTAATTCTGCATTCTGCACTATAATTCTTCATTCTGCATTATGCACTTTATAGCTGCCTATTCTGCACTATAATTCTGCATTCTGTATTATAATTCTGCATTCTGCATTATAATTCTGCATTATGCACTATAATTCTGCACTATAATTCTGCATTCTGTATTATAATTCTGCATTCTGCATTATAATTCTGCATTCTGCACTTTACAGCTGCCTATTCTGCACTATAATTCTGCATTCTGCATTATAATTCTGCATTCTGCACTTTACAGCTGCCTATTATGCACTATAATTCTGCATTCTGCATTATAATTCTGCATTCTGCATTCTAATTCTGCATTCTGCACTTTACAGCTGCCTATTCTGCACTATAATTCTGCATTCTAATTCTGCATTATGCACTTTATAGCTGCCTATTTTGCATTATAATTCTGCACTAGCAGCTGCACTATGTGGCAGGCTGAGCTGCTCTGGTGTGGCGGCTGAGCTCCTTTGGTGTGACAGCTGATGCTACACCACCTGGTTTGGCAGCTCATGTAATAAAAGAATGCCTTTTGTCTTTTTTTGTCATGACATTTTCCTTTATGTAGGTTCCTATTACTAATTGAGATATGCTATTCTTGTAGGGTTGTATTACTTGGTTGATTCAGGGTACCCCATTGGTGCATCGTTTCTTCCACCACACAAGGCCACCCGATATCATGCTCAAGAATTCAGGAGGAGCAATAGGCAATTGGCATCGGGGAAAGAGTTGTTTAACTATAGACACTTTTCATTGCGCATGGTAATTGAGAGGTCCTTTGGAGTCCTTAAGGCTCGCTTTCCCATCTTGAGTTGCATGGCGAACTATAAGGAATCTCGGCAACGTTTGGTTGTTTCTGCGTGTTGTGCATTACACAATTTTATACGCATCAATAATCGTAAAGATGAAATGTTTAACTCATGGGAGAACCTTAACGTTAATAGAGATGATGTACAAGCTGGGAACAATGGGAATTCTCCTGAGTCGAGTGCAAGTGCTGAAAGGAGGCATGTGAGGGAGATGTCTGATGCGGCGAAGAGGGTAATGGGTGAGTTTAGAGACGATGTGACTGCCCGCATGTGGGAGGAGTACGCACGACGACGGGGTTGATGGTGGGCACGTATATGGATTCATCGCTTTTTGTTAGGACTTGTTCTATAGAGTTATTACCTCCGCCTATGACTTTTTGTGGCGACTTTTGTATAAAGATAGATACTGTGACTAGAAGTCCCTTAGATACATGATGCATTCTTTTGGATAGTATGATGCATCTTTTTGTAAATTTACATTAATAGTGAACAATGATTACATGTTATGGTTTAATGTCAATAACTCATTGACATTTCTGATGTAAATCCTTTTGGCAATGTAAAAATAGGTGTATCTAATACCTATTGGTAATGTAATTACTGGTGGACATGCTTATATGCAATTGTATATACTTCATTTCCGCAATATTTTGAAACAGTTGGATTTCAAGAATCTCAATTGATTTTGCAAAGTCCTTTAGCTTGATTTGCCTAAACTAACTATTCAATACTTTGCAATGAGTAATTAACCATTATTCATTATTACTCATTCCTCCCTAGTCATTCATCCAAGGAAAACAAAATACATTCCCCTTAGTAGTCACTCTTAGGGATCCACTTTAGCGCATTATAAATAATATAATTAAAATTAAAATGCCCATAGTTTGCAAGTTCATCTTGACTAAAGTTGAACACTGTCAACATATTATAGAAGTACAATGTCATAAATATCATAAATTTTTATACTTACAATACAAAAATTGGTACATGAAGTTGTACCATTATAATACAAATGATCTCCAATTTTCAAAAGACAAGTCTACGTCTTCCATTTTCATCAGATCTTATGCTTGAAAAAGTTAACTGATGAAAGTCCTTTGGTGAGTCAAACAGTGAAGGCATATCTGCAGTCTTTGCCAAATTTAAGAACCTGCATCGAAAAATGATCTTTCAGTCTATAGTTATAAAACATGCGGGCCAAAATCACCATTATATATGATATCCAATCTACAGTGCAAGGCTGTAAGCTAATAAAGAGGGAATGACAGACTCAGATACAGTCAATTAGAAGCATACAAACAACAATACGTTCAAGAAGAATTTAATGTCTATATGCAAATAATACAATGTCTTTGAACTATAATGACATTCCAAGATCACAATAACAGCATATTGCAACTTCTCTCAAAACCAAGCAGCAAAATCACTTAAACAGAGAAGCTGCATAAGTGCTGCACTTTTTCAGATGTTAAATTATATTCTTGGCTCAAGACATCCTAGAAACTTCTTTTTTTTTCCCCCAAAATAGACTTAAGCAGTTTAAAAACACAGATTTTAATTTTGGGGTTGGACATCCAGATGAAAATGTTAGCCCAAGAGTAGACAGGTTGAGGTAAGGACTAATTGCCTAATAGCCATGGAACCAGGCAGCCATTATTAGTCACTCAAAATAAGAAGCTAAATATATCATATCTACTTGAATTACTACTTGTTCTAACAACAATTTAAGTTTAGGCATCAATTTAAATGTTCCTTCTGAACACAGCACAGTGTAACAACAAAGGTATTGCCACAAGAGCGGCACACTCCAAATCATCAAAACCCAACACAGATTCCTTATGATTACTACAATTCAATCACAAAAACCAATAACTAAGCATAAAGACAGCAACCCAGTGCTACAAATCTCAACCACAGTACAATACCCTTACAACAATATCATTACCAAACTATAAAATAATGAAAAAGGTCAACAGTCAAATTGTTTTTCCAATGAAAAAGAAAATTCAATGAAGAGGCCAAAATATGTCATCCAAGTGGCCAGAAGGATATGAGAGCTGTTTAGTTTTAGTTTCCCAATTCCAAAATATAACTTGTTTGTCATCAGAACCTGATGCAAGGAGATCACTAGTAGAGTTGAAATCCATGTCATTTACACAACCTTCATGACCATTTAACTTGCCATAAATATTTATTTGCTTTACAAGGACCTGCACTGATATGTGAAATCACATAAACAACCATTACAATGCTTTATCAATTCATATAGATCTTTCTATACAGAGCTATAATTTGGGAGGATTGTTGGATCCTATCATTACCAAACTTTATCCTTACCCTTTCTGACCCCCCCCCCTCCCCCCAAAAAGATTAAAAAAAAGCATTATCCCTGCCCATCAAGCCAAGAGTTTAGATAAGACAATTGAAATTCAAGATTCAGGCGGTGACTCTTTCATGCATTTAACCAAACATACTTAACATGAATTAGCAAAACCCCATGAAGCCAAGAGTTTAAATAAAAATTTTGACATTCAAAATTGACGTTATTTCCTCCTATAAAAAAAAAAAAAAAAAAAAAAATTGATGGTATTCCTCTTTCAGCCATTTTCTCAGTAACCAAAAATACTTAACATGAATTAGTAAAACCCCATGAAGCCAAGAGTTTAAATAAGACTTTTGACATTCAAAATTCAGGGTCTCCCTCTATCAGGCATTTTCACAGTAAACAAACAAACTTAGCATGAATTAGTCAAACCCAAATAACTCTTTTAACATTCAAAATAGAGGGTCTTCCTCTTTCAGGCATTTTCTCAGTAACCAATCAGGCATAGAAGGAAAAAGAACCCAACTTACAGACCCAAATCGAAACAGAGCCAGGGAGACAAAAGACGGAGTGAAGATGGAAGAGCGTGCGTCGATGTGGGCTGCATCGATGTGGGAGGCGAGAGGCGAGAGGTAGATGACGGTGACTGGGAGAAGAAGCGTGAAAGATGTGCTTCACGGTGACTGGGAGAAGAAAAGAAAGAAGAAGGTTTTTTATTAATCATACGCGGGTAGTAACAGTAGGCAACCGGGTAGTGACAGTGGTGGGGTCCACGCTTATGGGGAAAAGTGGTAGAGATATGCAAGTGAGAAATGTGTCCAAACATGTGTTTTGGAATTTTTGAGTGAAGTTGAGTTTTGAGTAAGGAGTTATGAGTTATGAGTTTGAGTGATGGGTTTTAAAAATTGAGTTATGAAAATTGAGTAAGCTCAAAACCAAACAGGCCCTGAGTTTCTTTGAATGCCACGTCTTCAGTACCTTTTGAGAAGTATCTTGGTCTTCCTCCTATCCTTGATAAGGGCAAGAAGCAAGCTTTTGCTGATATCAAACTCAGAGTTCAAACTAAACTCAATGGATGGAAAGGTAAATTGTTTTTGTAAGCAAGGAGAGAAGTATTGATTAAGTCTATCACTCAAGCAATTCCAGTTGATGCGATGAATTGTTTTCTCTTGCCCATTGGCTTCTGTAATGAACTCAACTCTATGATAGGGCAATTCTAGTAGAGCCAAAAGCATGAGGAAACAATATATATATATATATATATATATATATATTTTATACAAGATAAAATTTTTACTCTAGTCTAATCTAAGTGTATATGTGTGTGAAGTTCCCTCCTAGAGACTTGAACCTCGACTCTTGCCCCCCACACCCCACAAGCACTTATACTTATGGAGTGATCACCGCACTAAGGGTGTGCGGGGATGGAAAAGAAATTACATTGGCTGAGTTGGAAACACCTTTGTTTCTCTAAAAAGGATGGTGGACTGGGCTTTTAAGATTTGAGAAGATTTAATCTAACTTTGCTTGCTAAACAAAAGAGGAGAGGGGGGTGGGGGGTGGGACACTTTTACACTATATTCTTTGTTTTATATAGTGTTTAAACCCAAATATTTCCCAAATGGTTCTTTCTTGGAAGCTTCAATTCCATCTCATTCCTTGTAAGCTTGGAGGAGTATCACTCAAAGTTGTAATCTTTTGATTCAGGGAAGTCGTTGGAGAGTGGGGAATGGAATAATTATCAATATTTGGCAAGATAAGTGGCTTCCTATGGCTTTCAATCAGAAAGTCATTTCTCCTCGAATGATTCTACCTTCATAAGCTCGAGTTTCAGATCTTATTGATGCCTCTTCCTTTCAATCGAGATGGAAAGTGACTCTTATTGTTTCGAACTTTTATCCCTTTGAAGCTGAAATCATTAATCTATCCCCCTGAATCTCAGATTGCCCCCTGATTCTCTGATTTGGAT
Source organism: Castanopsis chinensis (assembly GCA_032878915.1). Classification (NCBI taxonomy): domain Eukaryota; kingdom Viridiplantae; phylum Streptophyta; class Magnoliopsida; order Fagales; family Fagaceae; genus Castanopsis; species Castanopsis chinensis. The sequence goes on along the minus strand of JAVQMG010000122.1, from coordinate 30,568,575 downwards.
GAAAAATAAGACTTGGAAATTTCACAATTCGCAATGCCTATTTTCTTCAAAGAGAATTGGACGAAGCCTCCACTGGAAACACAGCATCAACCTCAAACTCTAGTCGTGTGCATTCTTTTTGGAACAGCGTTTGGTCTTCGTTGATTCCCCCTAAGATCAAATCTTTCATTTAGAGAGCTTGCACTGATAGTCTTCCTCTTCTCACCAAGCTATTTGATAGACATATCTCCAGTTTCTTCTCGTGTGCTCTATTTTGACGCAATTGAATCATGTATTCATCTTTTTTGAGAGTGTTCTTTTGCTCAAGCTGTTTGATGTCAAGCTCCATTTTTGGAAATCTATTGAGATATATATATATATATATATATATATATATATACTAGTCTCATCACACGCGCTTCGCGCGTGCGATGAGACTTTTTTTTTTTTAGTGGTCCTATTTTGTAAAAAAAAAAATTATATTTAATTATTTTATATATATATGATTTTTATTTTAAAAAATCTAATTTATAAGTTAATAAATCAATTTAAAAATTAATAGGAGAGTGATCCGATTTTTTAGGCAATATTTTAGTGGGAGTTGGAGTTGCATTTTACCGAATTGTCCTTTAGTTTTGTCTCTACTTAAACATAGGACAGTAGGGGCATTTTTGAACTAAAAAATGAGTTTTTACCGGATTGTCCTTTAATTTTGTCTCTACTTAAACAAAGGACTGTAGGGGCATTTTCGAACTAAAAAAATAAGAATCCAAACAGGAAAAGCCCCTTAAATAGTAGTATAGATATATATATATATATAATAGAAGAAGTCAAACAAAAAGGAAAGATATAGATATACTAATTTCTTTTATTAGTTGTTCTTTGGTTTTTTTTTTGGGAGAACCATTATAGTTTTTTTTTTTTTTTTTCATAAAGATCACTCCCACAAATTATTCTCTATATGTCCAGAGATGAAATGAAAAATTTTCAATGTTTCTAGTGCCTAGAATTCAAATAATTTGAAATTATCAACTTTAACCCAGTTTGTTATTTGTGGCCCAAATCTTTCTATTTCGCTGTGATCTTTACAATTTATATGGTTGTGAAGGTGGGAGTCCCCGACTCCCCGTTATAAATCCATACCAGTAATGGAGGTGAACTTTGTTTGAATCTTCCTGCCACACATTGTTTAAAAAAAAAAAAAAAAAATCCACTTTTTAAAAATTTTTATTTTATTCCTTGCCTCCGGTTAAAGGAGAAAGCAAACATGGCACAACTGTTTTTAGAGGGAATGAATAATGATGCATGAGAAACAGTTACGAAGGTTTTTTCACAAACAGTTGTAAAGGTCATGTGATACCTTACCTGTGGGAGTTAGTGACAGTTGCACATGTGACTGTGCTGGGAGAGCACCACTTTTGGAACTTAATTAAAAAAAATTTCAGTTTTTTTTGTTTTTTTCAAATTTTGAATTTTGTTTAATTATTATTATTTTTTAATTTCAAAGTTAGTGGTTATTAGAGCATTTGTGTTGATTACGTATATGTGAGTTTTAGTTAACTTAATTAGTAAAGTTTTTTATAGATAAATAAAAGATCTGATTTTTAATTCTCACTACACCAAAAATCGATTGATGTCCTGATTTAATTGTAAAGAGTTATCATTAAGAGTGGACGTTATAATTTAAAATTCTATTAAAAAAAAAAACCGTCAGCTATGTATAATAGTATATAATAGTTAAATTTTGTACATCCAACTTTACAAAACATCCACGTCAAGTTATGTGAACTCGTATAAATTTTGATTATTTGATGTATTGGTTTGATAATTAAGAGTTATCATTAAGAGTGGACGTCATAAATTAAAACTCTCTAAAAAAAATGTCAACTATATATAATAGTATAATAGTTAAATTTTGTACATCCAACTTTACAAATCACCCACACCAAGTTATGTGAACTCGTATAAATTTTGATTGTTTGATGTATTGGTTTGATAATTAAGAGTTATCATTAAGAGTGGACGTCATAGATTAAAACTCTTTAAAAAAAAATGTCAGCTATATATAATAGTATAATAGTTAAATTTTGTACATCCAACTTTACAAATCACCCACACCAAGTTATGTTAACTCGTATAAATTTTAATTGTTGTTACAGTAATTTTGTAAATAATATAATATTTCTATTTAGATGCAAATTTATTTTTTAATATTATAGATAATATGATGTAAATATGCTTTAAAAGTGATTATATAAAATTGATAAAAGTATGTTTTAATGTTGAAATAGACATGAAGTTTTGAACAAGTTAAAACAAATCCTCTTATGATATCCTTTTTATTAATAAAAAAGTGTAGGAAGGGTGACTAGAATGAGTCATGGCTATTGTCTCAACTCCAAACATTCCTATAAAAAATTTTTTAGAAAAAAACTCCAAATGTTAGGGCTATTTGGTAAGAGTATTTAAATATATATATATATATATATATTTTGCAATCTATAATATAGAGGATCCCACACTTGAATTTATTGTTTGGCTAATATTTTCTAAATACAGTTTTCAAAAAGTTGTATCCTATTTTCCTAATTTGGAACAAGATTTTGAAAATAGTTAAAATATGTTTTCAAGATACTGAAAAATATATTTAATTACATAATTGTAAATAAATTGAAAATAATGGACCCTACATATTTGTCTAAACTTTTTTATCTCTTAAATTAATGGTGTGTTTGTTTGGAGGTAAAATAGGATGGATAGAAAACTTTGAAGAGAAAATAGAAATGAAAACTTTTTTAGATTGTGTTTGGTTGGGTGCGGAGCAAAAAAATAAATAAATGGTGGGGCTCAAGTGTTTTTTTCCCCAAAATGGAGAGAAAATTGGTAGAAAAAAAAAAACTCATGAAATGAGCTTCCAAAAATAGCTTTCGTATTCACCTCCAAGTCTCCAACGTGTTGGCTTTTTCTTTTTTTTTTTTTTTTTTTTTTTTTTTTTTTTTGACATGTTGACTTCTTTTCTTTTTTTTGTTCTTTGATTTTTTTTTTCCTAGACGTGTAGCTTTCTTCTTTTTTCTTTTTGGGTGCTCAATGCTCATATGTTTATTTCTCATTAATTTTAGTTGGTTTTTGTTTTTGTTCTTTTTTTTAGAAAATAGTTTTGGGTTAATTTCTTATGCTATTTTTTTTTTAACTGAAGCGTCCATATAATGTGTTACTTTTTGTTTTATTTAATAGGGACATGATGGTAAATTTGAACAAACTTTTTTTTCAACCAAGCAAAAAAGTTTTCCATCCCTCCACTTTTCTATCCTCCCAACCAAACACAAATGAGATAAACTAAAATCTTTTCTATTCTCCTACTTTTCCATCCTCTCTCAATTTTCTATTCTCTCACTTTTCCATCCTCACAACCAAATGGACTCTAAGGAGCTTATCTTTATCACAAAAAGGATTTCCATACTTTAAATTTGAAACATATCATTAAAAAAAAAAGTATATGATGAGCTTTATTCTCTTATCATTATTCACTCAAAAAAGTAATCTAAAGATTTTACACGTTACTTTTTGTAAATATATTTTTTAAATAATCTCAAAAATAGAATTGGTCTCCTTAATAATTATTTTTTTTGTTTTTAATATTTTAAAAATTGTTCTTAAAAATGGGAGTCAAACATGTATAATATAAAAATTATTATTTGAAAACTAGTTTCAAGTTTAATTTTTTGAAAATTATTTTTGGCAAATATCTAAAATTGACCCTCTAACTTTCAGTCTTTTTCATTTTAGTGCCCGTTTGGTTGGGCTTTTTCAAGCCAAAAGTTAGCTTTTTAAAAAAAGTGGCCCAAAATTAGTGTTTGGTTGGAGTAAAACGCAACTTTTTAGAAAAAGTTGCGTTTTACGTTAACAAAGGAAAAGCGCTGAACCTTTATGGACGTTTATCGGTCCATAATCTAAACGCAACTGGGCTTTTTGAAAAGATCCGTTGGAAACGAGCACATGTTACAAAATTGCCCCTCAATAAGCTTCACGCCATTCCTCTCATCTCTCTGCTTTGCCCTCTCACTAACAAATTTCCAAATCCAAACACAAAAAAATTTATAACAAATTCCCAAATCAACTAAGGAAAAAAAAAATCAATCCCTTGCAAAAGAAAAGAATCATCCCCTTTGCTGATTTGATTTGATCCCATTTGCTCTGCTCTGAGCCCGTTTGCTCTGCTCTGATCCAATTTTCCCGATCTTATCTGATCCCCCTTGTGAGTAGTTGAATTTAGAGAAAAAGAAAAGAATCAAGAAGATCAGGGTGAAGAAGTGCATGGTGTTACAATCGAAGTGGAGAAAAGGGAGAAAGGAAAAAAAAAAAAAAATTAGAGGAAGAGGAGACTGGAACGTTCTGGACTCTGGAGTATGGAGGAATGCCAGGGACCTAAAAAATGAGAAAAGAAGGACAAATAAAAGATAAGATTAAGGGTACGTGGGTGGAGGTAAATAAAAGAGGGAAAAAAAGGAGAAAGAAATGCCGTGGGTGGAGGATAAAAAAAGAAGGAAAAAAAAAAGGAAAAAAGAAAAAGAAAAGAAGGAAATATTATTACAATATTTTTACAATAAATCTTAAGTGGTATGATATTATTAGCTAATATTGGTGGGAAAAAAATAATTTAGAAAGAGAAAAAAATAATTTTAATAGTATGTTCAAATTAAAATTAGTATCAATTTTTATCACAATATTTTCATAATACTTTCACAATAAATCTTAAGTGGTAGGTTATTGTTAGCTAATATTTGTAAGAAAAAAATTATTTTTTTAGAAAGAGAAAAAAATAATTGTAATAGCACGTTCAAATTAAAATTAGTATAAATTTTTATCACAATAATTTCACAATATTTTCACAATAAATCTTAAGTGGTAAGTTATTATTAGCTAGTATTGATGAGAAAAAAATAATTTTTTTAGAAAGAGAAAAATTGATTTAAGTATATGAAGTAGTTGATTTAAGTATGAAATAAACTCCCTTATATATACATTGTCCTTTTTGGTAATTTATCCCTCAAACTGCAACTTTTATAAGTGTTAGCCAAACACTCAGCTTTTTCAAAAAGCACCTTTTAACAGCTTTTACCAAACACTCAGCTTTTAGAAATAGCACTTTTTCATTATGCACTTTTTGAAAACTCCACTTTTTCATTATGCACTTTTTCAAAAAGCCCAACCAAACTCACCCTTAATCTTCTAATTTTCAGTTTTGTCATTTCAGTCCTCTAACTTTCAATTGTTGTCAATTCGGTATTCTGTTAAATCTCAATTATCTACTGCTATTAGGTGCGCCAAAACAACGTCGTTTTGGCTCTTTTTTTTTTTATAATAAATTCCGAAATTAAAAGAAAAAAAAAAAGAAAAAAACTGTTATTAAATCAGCTGATTTTCTGATTTTCTTCTGGAATTATCTGATTTTCTTCATCTCTTTCTCTGGCTACTTCCTTGTTTGCATGGACTTCCTAAGTTGCCTCAGAAACACCGTCCTTCAACTGAACTTCCACAGAACTACAACCCTCAACACTATTTTCCTTCTCAAGTCCAACCAACCCTAAAGATGCATCTGCGACCGCAGGCTCAAGGGACCCACTAATACCCTGCGTCGATTAGCCCTCATTGATATCTAAATCAGCTTGCTTTAAAAGTCCATTTGCTCCACCATCTTCCTAACATTTTTCTTCAGTATCTTTCTTTTGAATTTCTTCAACAATCTCAGAAGATTGGCTACCCTTAAACACCACTCCATCACCATCTGCATCCTTAATTTCCTCACAAACCTCCAAATTCAAATGAAAATCGCATTCCCTCTTCTGGGTTCCTGAACATGAAACCCCAAATTTCCGCCACCCAAATCATCATCTAAATCACCATTGACATCCAAATTCAAATCAATACAATTCCTTTTCCTCACATTGTCCTTCGGCTTAACGTGGGTATCATCAAACCCATCACTATTCAAATCCACCTCCTCGTTCCGGATGAAAATCATAAAATCAGCTAATATAATAACAGTTTATTTTTTTTAAAAATTTTCTTTTAATTCCGGAATTTATGAAAAAAAACAAAAAACAAAAAACAAAAACAAAAACAAAACGACGCCGTTTTGGCTCACTTAACGGCAGCAGGTAACTAAAGTCTAACGGAGTACCGTATTGACAATAATTGAAAGTTAAAGAATTGAAATGACAAAATTGAAAGTTAGAGGACTGAAATGAAAAAAACTGAAAGTTAAAGGGTCGATTTTGGATTTTTGTCATTATTTTTATACTGTTTTCAAAACAATATAAAAATCCCCTACAAATCAAATGTAAAGTTTGGGGGATGTGGGGTGCAGATAATCTATATATATTAAGAGGATTCAGAAAGATAATTATTGCTTTTTTTTCTTGTCAAAAATACTCCTAAATTAATTAACTAACAACTTAAAAATGAGGTTAAAATAGTAAATTGACAAAAGAAAGTTAGTTATTACTTTATTTACTGTCAAGAATACCCCTACCTGAAACTTAAAAATGGGGCTAAAATAGTAAATTGATAAAAATAATAAATTCTTATTTCTACGTTCAAATGTCTTCCTGCTTCTACTAAACTCCTACTTTTACATTGATTTAAATTCCTACTTTTACTCATTAACTCTCTACAAAATAGAAAATCCGTATATATTAAGAGGATTCAGAAAGTTAGTTATTACTTTTTTTTTGTAAAAAATACCCCTAAATTAATTAACCAATAAGGCAACAACTTAAAAATGGGGTTAAAATAGTAAATTGGTAAAAGAAGGTTAGCTATTGCTTTATTGACTGTAAAAAATACCCCTACCTAAAACTTAAAAATAGGGTTAAAATAGTAAATTGACAAAAACAATAAATTCTTACTTCTACATTCAAATGCCTTCTTACTTCTCTTAAACTCCTACTTTTACGTTGATTTAAATTTCTACTTTTATTCACTAACCCCCTACAAAATAGGATCGCTCTTTTATTAGTTTTAAAACTCCTCCAATTTACAAAACTCATCCCACGTATTTATCACACTCTTAGATTTTTTTTTTTTTTGTAATTAAAAAAAGTAAAAATCTCAAATTATAATAAATGTAAATTATTAATCATTACCCAAGTGCATGATTAGAGGCTAGTGATTATTATTATTATTTTATGAAAAAAAAGGTAATGGTTATTTTATCATCTTCATTATACGTAAAATGCATTAAAGAGGATAATTTTATTTGAAGGCTTGCGAAAAAGGTGAAACAGAAATCTGTTCAAATTGAAAAGGGTAAAGAATCATTCAGACTGATTAGATATTTTTGGACGCTATAACAGTAAATATTCAATACGACTAAAAAAGAAGAAGAAAGTAGATGATGAAAAATGGTCAAATTAAGTAGTGGCCATCATGCCATCCCTCGAGTCTGCCTATAATGGATATGCTAGCTTGGATCCGTTGTGCTAAAAGGCATTAACTATTAAGATTTAAGCATACCACCCCCAAACAAAAAGCTATTAGCACAATCATTTTCAGTAATCGAGTACAAACTGTTCCTCTTGGGCAAATGAGTTTTACATGTTCAAATCCCCTTCTCCCAAAAAATCTAACCGCATTGATCAATTAAACATAATAAAAATGAATTACTATACATGGACATGGTTTTGAAAACGCGATTGAAATCAATGAAATATTAAATGTGTTGACAGTTAAATATCGAATCAGCCATGCATTTAATCTGCAATTGGCGCCAGGTAAATTTCCTTCTAAGGGAAAACACTAGGAAATCCCAGTATAATACTTGAGATAAAATATTTAGTGGATTTTTCATAATTTTTTTTTTGGAAAGTAGTTTTTCCATTGGAAGTAGTTTTTTTTTTTTAAATTTTATTTCGAGAAGTACATACAATTAATAACAAAAAAAAAAAAAAAATTTGAGAAAAAAGTGACCAATTATTATTTCTATTGAGAAAAATAATATATATATATATATATTAAAAAACCAGAATTGATTTTAATGGATTTGGATTTTAAATTTGATTAAACTGTAACTTATACATAATAGAAGTAATTAATTTTTTTCAACGTACACTATTAATTCTCCCAAAAACAAAAAGTTTCTAAAGTTTAGTCCATGATCCAAAATTGTTCATGGGCTAAATTTCAGGAACTAACAGAATATTTAAGCCTAATTGTTTTTTATACACTTAAAGTGGGGTGAGGATGAGGATATTTGTACTAAAAATATTGGATAATGAGGATATCTCTATATAATTTAAGCATAACCGTGGATGTTGGAAAACAAGGTTTATTAGCAAAATGATATGTAATATTTTTGTTAAGTAATTTACAAAAAGAAATAAGTTGATGAGGATATCTTTAGCCTGTTACTCCTTTTTTTAGCAAGAGAAGTACCCAAACCAGTTATCATGTTACATGTTATATTTCATTAATTATTATTATTATTTTTTTAGAGAGTTCATTAATCATCATGACGGTGAAGTAGTAGGACAATTGATGAGAGAGAGAGAGAGAGGTCCAAGTCCAAGCTCTGTCTTTTTCCCCCCAAGATTCCTTCCCTTCCAATGTAATATGCTCAGCACAAGCACTTTCAGGCAAGATATAAATAATACTAGTAACCATATAAATTAATGATTTCAATTCCTTTTTTTAAAAAAAAGAAAAAAAAAGAAATTAATGATACCAATTCAAAACGCAGGCCAATAGCCAATCAGATCTTGAATCTAAAAACCTCTATTCAAATCCACCCTAAGAAGCCTTTCGGGTCGGATCTTACCCTGACAGTCTGTCTGACAGTATACCCCCCCCCCTCCCTAGCCTACTGGACTAGTAATAATACTATTTCTTTTTCTTTTCTTTTTTAAACCTCAGGCATCTCCTTCTAACTTTAATATAATAAATAAATAAAACCATAATTTTAGACTTTAAGGAAAAACAAAACAAAAAAAATCAAGTTTAGTGTAAATTATGATACGTGTTCAGAAAGCTCAAATACTTATGAAGTTAATTGAAATATGTAAAATTAGAGTAAACCAGTCTCTTGTGTAAGTTATACAGTTAAATTAAAAACAAATGAAAATAAATTTTTTAATAAAAAAGGAAAAAAAGAAAAAAAAAGGAAATAGGAAAGCAGGCTCCCTCTTTTCTGGCTCACATGATGCCTTTCCCATTTAGGACCCTCTCTGCTTTGCCCTGACTCTTACCTTTCCATCTTTCTTTTCTTTTGTGTTCTTATCTTTGTTGTTCAAAAAGTTGAATAATAATAATAATAATAATAATAATAAAAGAGAATAAAAAAGAAAATGATTCCTATCCTCTTCCTATTTCTTCTACACTCTATTTTCATTCATCAATCACACTCCTCCGGACTCCTCATTCTTTTTTATCTCCCCTAAAAGCCTAACAAACAAGAGGTACATTCATTCTCTGATAAATTTTTCTCTCTTGTCTTTGTGTGTACCATTTTATTTAAAACAAAATAAAAAGAAATTTTTTTATTATTATTATTTATTTATAAAAATTTTGGATACAATACAAGCACCTCACTTTGATTCCCTTTTTGTGATTATTCCTTTTCAATAGAAACAGTTTTTGTAAGGTTTGCTTGGGGATGGTGGGGTTTTGTTGCTTTCTTGTATTCTTTTCTTGATTCTCTTATGTTCTTTTTTTTTTCTTTTCCATTTCTTTATCAGATTCCTCTAGCTTCAACTCTTTATGTTAATTGTTTTATGGTTTAAATTTTAGAATTTTGTTTTGTTTCGCACACCCACATGCATGTTCTTGGGTTTGTCTGATCTGGATTGCATCACAAGGATCTTTTGTTGTTTCTTAACTTGCAGAGAGAGAGAGAGAGAGAGAGAAGTGGTGGGGTTGAGTGCCTGAAGCTCTTTTGGGTGAGGGTTACACAAGAAGCAAAGGAAAGGAAGAAGAAGAAGAAAGAGGAGGTGGAGGTTAATTAGAAGAAGAAGAAGAAGAAGGTGAGATTTCTTGGTCGCTTGGATCCTTGCTTTGGGCCCACCTTCCATTCTTTTCTTCCGTCTCTCATATAGGAGTCAACTGTGTCTTATAAGCTGTTCTCTCGTGCCATTTCGGTATAATTTGAATTGGGTGTTTTTCCATATCTTGCAAAAACTGCAAGGAATTTCTCATTTTGGTGACTAATTGTGAACTGGGTCTGTTTCGTTTGTTTGAATTCACTGCTCTGAAATTGCATCCAATTGAATTCTAGTATTGGATGGTTGAATTGTAAATTGGATTGTGCACATTAGACTGGGTTGGTGGTATATACACCTGAGGCATGGCGGGTATTGATGTTTCCAAATATGCTCATAGCCCTGTGCATAAGGCCATTATCATGAAGGATTATGCAAGCCTCAAGAGGATACTTGCGGGTCTCCCGAGGCTTTGTAACCCAGCTGAGATTCGCACTGAGGCAGCTTCGTTGGCTGAGGAGGAGAAAGCTGATACCATCTCTGCTGTGATTGATCGGCGGGATGTTCCAAACCGTGATACCCCACTTCACTTGGCTGTAAAGATTGGTGATGAGACATCAACCGAAATGCTTATGGTTGCTGGGGCGGATTGGAGCTTGCAGAATGAGCAGGGGTGGAGTGCACTACAGGAAGCGATATGCAGTAGAGAAGAAAGGATTGCCATGATTATAGTTAGGCATTACCAGCCACTGGCCTGGGCAAAATGGTGTAGAAGGTTGCCTCGCTTGATAGGGACTATGCGAAGGATGAGGGACTTCTATATGGAAATCACATTCCACTTTGAGAGTTCTGTGATTCCTTTCATTTCAAGGATTGCCCCTTCGGATACTTACAAAATTTGGAAGAGGGGTGCGAATTTGAGGGCAGACATGACTTTGGCTGGGTTTGATGGTTTTAGGATTCAGCGGTCAGATCAGAGCATTATTTTCCTTGGTGATGGGTCAGAGGATGGAAAGGTCCCCCCTGGTTCGCTTTGCATGATTTCACACAAGGATAAGGAGGTGATGAATGCTTTGGATGGTGCCGGTTCTCCAGCAACAGAAGAAGAGGTTCGACAAGAAGTGGCTGCAATGTCCCAAACTAACATATTCAGGCCTGGGATTGATGTGACTCAGGCAGTTCTTTTGCCACAGTTGACGTGGAGGCGACAGGAGAAAATGGAAATGGTGGGCCAATGGAAGGCTAAGGTATATGATATGCACAATGTGGTTGTGAGCATCAAATCTAGGAGGGTCCCAGGGGCCATGACAGACGATGAATTCTTCTCATCTTGCAATGAAAATGAAACTGACAGTGAGGAGCTCGGTGATATTTTGACAGAGGATGAAAGGAGACAACTTGAAGCTGCGCTTAAGTTGGATACATCAGAATCAACTAATGAGAATGGTGATGGGATTATTGGTCATCGCCATAGTTGTTATGAGACCAGGGAGATCCCTGTGGAAGATTTGAGTGATTGTAGGAATGGAGATGGTTGTAGAAATGGAGAGGTCAAGCAGGAAAAGAAAGGATGGTTTGCTGGATGGAGGAAACGGGATTCGAAAAATGAAGCTCAGAAGAAGATTGCACCACCTAGAAGTTCTCTCTGCGTAGATGACAAGGTGAGTGATCTACTAGGAGATTCTCCATCAAGAAATCAGGCCAAACCAGGAAGACACTCTGTGGAGATTGTCATAAGGGGGGATGAGCACCGGAGAGGAAGTACTAAAACATCTACTTCTATGAGTTCTGAGAGCAGAAATCGCCACAAGGATGGAGTTCGTGAAAATGAGTATAAGAAAGGATTGAGGCCTATTCTCTGGCTTTCCCCAAGCTTTCCGCTACAAACTGAAGAGTTGCTACCATTGCTTGACATTCTTGCAAACAAGGTTAAGGCAATTCGCCGTTTGAGGGAACTGCTTACAACAAAACTTCCAATGGGAACCTTTCCAGTCAAGGTATGTTTCTGTTCAAATATATGTAATTGATATCTCATTTACCTTTCCAGAGATGCTCTAGTTTCCACAACCCCCCCCCCCCCCCCCCCCCCCCCCCCCCCCTGCGGCTCTCTTTCTTTCTCTTATTTTTTTAAGTGCTTGGATAAATTTAGATAGTTTTTTAATTATTTATTGTGGAATATTACCTTTTTTGAAAAACTGGGTTGCATGGGGATGGTTATATGTTTCAGATCTGATGGAAATTGCTTTTTTTAAGGTTAGTCTTGGTAACCTTCTGGATGAATCTGAACAATTTCATGGCCTATACAGCTGGTGATCTCATGTGCATGAAGTCATGAACTTCTTAGGAAATGAGATCCAATATCCATATGTTGTTAAAAAGCGGGCAATTATTTATTTATATGATTAGGAACGAAAACTTAATTAAAAAAATAAAACTAAGTGCACCAGGAGTGTACTCATGGTGAAGCCAGTCTGGAATAAAGTATTAAAGTTTCTAATCATGGTCTGGAATAAAGTTTTTGAAATTGGAATATCTAATTTAAGACAAATGCGCTCCCTGGATCTCACCAGTTGAAATTCTTCACTATCATGCTCAGTTGAGATCTTGATTAATGATGTTTTATCCTGATGGCCATACTAGTCCCTCCTTGTTTCTTTTTCTGTTTTTGGGCCAAATGCTCGTCCTTTACTTGAGTAGTGGAATAAGAAAAAATAGAGTTCAGGATATAGAGACATTGTTTTGTTGATAGCCCCAGACCTATCCATTGTTTATTGATTAATACACGATTGAGAGAATACTACCTGGAAAAGGAAAATGGCATTCATCTGAAACTAATAGATAGTGGAATTTGTTGAGAAAGTGGTTGAAGAGTTGGAAAATGTTTTTATATATATATATATATATTACTTTAACATGCTATTTTAAACAAGAAATGTATTGAGTATATTAGGTAATTTGGGTAGTGGAAAGGGATAATGGATGGGGATTTCTTAATGGCATAGATTTGGACCTGGTACTGCTTATTGAATTTAGAGGATGTGTTGCTTGGATGAATTGAATTGAGAAGTGTTGTGATCAGTTCCTCTTTTACAAGCAGTTTCCTATCTTGGTAGCTAACAAGCCAAGCTTAAACTGAACTGCCTTGGCTTGTGTAGATATACTAATTTCACAGCAATAAAAGTTGGAACAAATGGGCAATGGGCCCTTGTGGTCGGGTTCTCCCATTAAGCATCATATTTCTTTAATTCCAGGGAATTTTTTAATTTTAATTTTTTAAACTTTGGTTCTTCCCTCATTCGAATGGCCTTATCTGTTGCAGGTTAAATCTTTCCCTGTGCTTAAACTTTTTTTTTTGTTTGCAGTACCAAAATGCTTTTTCATTTCAGTTGTTTCTTTCCTGTTTTTGATGTGTGCCCTTTCTGTACATTTAATCTGCTCTCTTTTATAGGACATTGATTTTCATTTAAAATTTTGGGCCCTTGGCAACCATAGTTCACACTTATCTATGTTATTTTCCATTTGGTGTTTATTTCATTTTGTGATTTGTAGACCTGAGAAAATGCAACCTAACCCAACCAACCCATCTGAATCCACACAAAATGAATGGTTAAGGGGAGCGATTCTGGTTGACCTGAACCCAGTTGGATTGGGTACTGGTTGAGTTTTTAAAACTGAACCTGCACAAACCAGTTATACAAAATAGAAAACCTATCAACCTAGCTGGCCTTAGACTTAACTAGTGGAGTCCTGTCACTTCAAAAATGGTTGGATGAGCTGAACCTCCTTTAGTGAGTTCCTGACTATCTGGCTAGGAGGCTATTATGTGATGTAATTTGTAACTTAGATTTAAAGAAGTGCATAATTGTTCAATTGGAAACTACCTTGTCAAAGTGCTTATCTTTTAATATAATTTTTTTTTTCTTTTAATGCGATGGGTAAAATAAATTTGTTGGTAAAATATTGCCTATTAGAATTCAAAGAAAGAATAGAACAGAAGTAGACGGGGGGAAAGTGAGAAGAGAGAAATTATTGTGCTTACAGTTCTAGTATTTTCAATGTGAAGTGAAGCTTTTATAATGACCGAACTATTCTTAAAAAACATGGAATTCTGGAAACTTGAACTATTTGCTTCTGGAAACTACTACCACTATTGTGTTGCACATTACTTTACATGACATTGGAGTCAATTCTTTTGTGCTTTGTCCCCTTTTATGGAGTGAGAGTTAACTCTTATGCCTAGTCATCTCATGCAAGTTTGGAACTGAGAAAATGCACATGTCTTGAATTTTTGTGCCCTCTTACAAATTGATGTGTAATGTCCCCTAAAATAAGAACACTAGGTCAACCTCAGGCTGCCATCTCTCTTCATCTTTAAGAGTAGAGATGGCTACCTTACTAGTTTTGGTATGTTACAGAAAACAATGCAGGCTGGATTGTGCTTTGCTATGGTATGTAATGCTTCTCAATTAATTAACCTAACTGGGATATGCTACTTGTGTCAATGTCTCCCATTTTATCCCAGGGCTGTACACACTGTCACCTCATTTATTATATCTTCTATCACTGTTTTTGCCCAAATTACTTGAGGCGGAGCCTTCCTTTATCCCTGTCAACTTGAACTATTGCCTTTTATTACTAGTACATTTATTAATTTTCATCGCATATGGCCATACCATGTCAGACAACTGCCCCTCATCTTTTCCTCTATAGGTGCCACTGGCCGCCCCCCACCTTTAGTGAATCACTTTTTTTACTATTTTATCCTTTATGGAATGCCCACTCATCCATTTTAACATTTTCATTTCATAATGCCCAGTTTTATGAACATATTGTTTCTTGATGACCCAATAATTCCACATTGTAGATTATAGCTGGTCTTATGGAAATACTAATTTGTGTTTTTGTTTTTATTATTTTCTGGGTGGGATTGGGGGTAAAACTAATCCTAACCTCATTCCTTATGAAATGTTTCTTCATGGTCAGTGTCAAATGTTGGACTCTGCCCTTATTATCAGAACAATCTTCTGTTTTCTGACATTTTTAGTATAAATAGCTTGTCAATTGTTGCATAGATAATCTTGTTGGTATGTCACTGAGAATGAGGAAAGTTATCTTCTTGTCTATAACTTCGTGCTTGTTTCCCCTCAATGCCTTGAACTATAATCTCCTTATGGAGGAATACAGTAAAAGAAACCCAAGATGTGCGTCGAACTAAGTTAATAAATAGGAAGTGATGTTTACTTAACAAAAATAAATAAATAGGAAGTGATCTACTTAACTCTCAGCATGTTTAGAAACTTGGTTAATTAATGGATAGTTGACCACCCTCTGTGCAAGTGGTAAATATCAGTGCTGGACTTAAATAATGCAGTTGAGAAGCTTGGATTTACACTTCTATTCAGTAAAGGCCCTTCTCCTCACTCCTTTATTCCTACTTTCTTAAGGAGCTAAACTTGAGAAGGGAAGGAGGCCAAAATGTACTAAAGTCTTACACTAATCAAGTACACCTATTACAATTTGAGCCAGAGCCAAAGGGCTTTTGGGGCGGGGGTTGAAAGAAAATTGCTTTATTTTCTCTACTATCCGGAATTGTCTGCTGCCGAGATCAAAAATGACTTCTGAATTAGTAAAAAGTTTTTCTGGTCTTTCTGTATAACGTCCGTGGATCTTCACTGATAGACTTTGTGCATGTTAATAGGATTGAAATATTTGAAGTTTGAAGAAAGTTTCAGCACCAGAAGTATACAAGTTTGTCTGGGATTTTTGTTTTTGAATTTTTGGAAAATGTGTTCTGTTGTTTTCGGACGATGAATTCTCACTACTGTTTTACGATCAATATTTTCTCCTTGTGCATATGAAGGGGTCCATTGTTCTTGAATTGCAGAACCCCTGAATTTTTGCTACTGATCAAGCCATTGCATGTTTTCTTCTTGTTCTTGTGGATTTTTAAATTCAATACAAGGAATACATTTATCTAATAGAAGATTACATTAAGAGTTGTTCAGGCTAAGTATATTGAAGCCTTTATTTTTTACTGTAGATATTGATCTTCTTGTTCTTTTCTGTGTGTTAAAAAAGTTCCCTGTACTCACCTTCAGGTTGCCATTCCGGTGGTTCCCACTATCAGAGTTCTGGTTACTTTTACAAAGTTTGAAGAACTACAGCCGTTGGATGAGTTTGCGACACCCCCATCAAGCCCTCCTGCTTCAGGGCGAGAGAGCCCTGCAGTGACGCACTCCTCGAGTTCATCTTGGTTTCAGTGGATAAAAGCCCCTTATAACCGCCCTAGCTCATCCACCGCCAGTTCTAGCAGTAGGATAGAAAATATTCAAGACCCATTTGCAATTCCCTTGGAGTACAGTTGGATTACTGCTGAAGCAAAGAAGAAGAAGATGCAAGAGAAGAACAAATCAAAGAAAGGGAAAAGTCATAATAACCAATGAAGCCAAGCAAGTGATGAGAGTAAGACCCAGATGTAAAAGATAAATGTAGATCAGTAAAGGAACTCAGCAGATACAAATAGGAAATAGTGTCTCATTAATTCATAAATTCATGATACTGTAAGGGAAAAAAGTAGGGCCTTGCTTCCCTATGGAAGTGATGATCCTTGAGGTGGGGTTGGAAAAAAGAAACAATATTGTGATTCTTGCAACAATTGCTTGCCATTGGTGGATGTTTTCACCATTTAGATTTCTTGATTCACTTTCATTTTATACTGCCCGACTTAGTTTTGATTACAAATAGTATTCCCTCCGTCCCAGTGTGCTTATCTTCTATTCCATTCTAGGATGTCTCAAAATATTGTTCTATTTCTAAAAATAAAAGTCATTAATTTACTAATAGTCTTATTATACCCCTATTTTATTTTCAAAACTATTTTTTGATAAATTTATTTAAGGGCAGTTTTGAAAACTTACACATTTTTATAAGGCAGACAAGACAATATATTATGTTCTTTTAAAAAGTTTCACTTTTTAAATAGGATCAAAAAAGCGAGATGGGGGTAGTAATTAAGATGTTTCATTTGTGGCAAAAGATTTTATTTGGCAAATTAAATTTTAATCCAACTGTAGGTGATTTCAAATTTAATCCTTTGCGAAGTTCCAAATTACACGTAATGATTCAATTCAAACTATAAACAATAAACCCACAGCGAGAAACGGTTAGCGGAAAATAAAATTTTTTTTTTATTATATATTAGATAGTATTTCTACTCTAGCCTAATCTAAGTGTATATATATAAAGTGACTACCTCACCAAATGTGCGTGGTGATAAATAATATTTACGTGTAATAAGTCTATGCGTTGGTAATAACTTGGTGTTGTTTCTTTTAAATGTATTTGTTGATTAATTTAAAACCACATCTAAATTATGGGGTTAAAGGTACAATTTGTCCTCACATTTGTTTTGTTTTTAATCATTTTTCTTGTCAATATATATTACTTATTATTTGTAACAATAGAAGCAATTCGTTTCAATTTTTCTCCCTTACTAGGGGACGCAGGGAATTGGATTCTCCAAAGGAAGCATCGCTGCTTGTGCATCTTGTTATCCTTGGTTTATCAGCCTCTGGGATTTTTTTTTTTTTTTTTGTAATGTGGGAATCAAATCTTAGAAGTTGGATTCTAGGGGTGTTATTCATACTTTATCAGCCTCTGTTTTTCTCATTTGGGGACCAAATCCTTAGAGTAGGCTTAGAGGCATGAATCAATCATTTTTCTTAAGAAGATATTTGCCCCTCCACTCGATTGACTTTGCTAACAAGTTCTAGGCAAATCATCCTTCAGACATAACAAAGCTTGGATTTTACAATTAGCTGTCTTGGAGAGGCATTTGAATTTTTATGTATGGTGTGCCAAATTTGTGAAATCTATCATAACTCTTTAAATAGATGAATATGGATGATTTAAGTAAGAAAATAAGAGAGTTCCCAATTAAAAAAAAAAAAAACCTTTGAAAGGTCATTTATGTAGGGAGAAGCACTGTAAAATGTTGCCAAGGTTGTTACTAACTGTTAGGGGAGATAACAAGACTCCTTTTGTTTGGTTTTTGCCAAATTCAGTAGAAATCATACCCTAAAATGTTGTCTTGCTCGAGGAGCAAGAAAGAATGCACCTCTCTTGGGCAAACTACTCTGCTAGCTTGAGCTCTTTTGTAATAGTTTTCAAAATTAGATAGAAAGTCTCACCTATCTCTCGCTCGTAGCAAGGTCCAAATAGAAAGTATGCACATCCCTCACTCGAGCAAACCTTTATCAAACTTGTGCAAGATTCTAAAACTCAGTTCTTATTTTCCTTGCATGCATGAGCATACAATATCTAAAACATTTCAAATCAGTCCTCCTAATATCACCTTATTCTTATGGGATTAACCTCTAGATTTATTTATCAGCTCGATCTTCCTATTCTTGCTGCTCATTCACCTAGAAGCATCAAGTCTTAACTAGGGTCATTTCAATGTGTTTCTTATATTCCAAAGCTTGTATTTACAAGAAATATATACAGAAAAGAAAAAAAAGAAAAGGGCAAGGGCCTTCATATGCTAGGAGGCATTTTGATGATGAACAAAAAATAACTTTTCATTTCCTTTGTTCTAGTCGATAAGAATTTTCTGTTTCTTTTGGACTTACTACATCCAAATCGACTTTACTTTGACTAAGCAAAAGACAAAATATTTGAATTGTATACTATGTTTCAAAAGAAAAGCAGGCAAGGGAATCCACCTGCAAGAAAACAGAAAAAGAAAGAATTATGTGAGTTGAAATGTAGTAAGAGTACTGCTAGTAAGTAGTAAACAACCATGAAAAATCAGAAATGGAACCTTCAAGGTAAACTAGAGAACAAAAGGAAGTGAGTTAAATCAGATAATCTCTTTTGTCCATTCTTGCTTGGTTCTCGAGACCCCATTTTGTTTTTGGAGTTAGGACCCATTTGGTTGTTGGGAGTTTCAAAACTAGAGTAATAAATTCTCAAGAGTTTAGATTAACAAGAATTAAAATTTTGAGAGATGACATTTATGTTGATTGGATATACTTAAAATTTGAATTTATATCATATTATTAAAAACAATAAATTTAGAATTTAAAATCCAGTTATTTAAAATAATCTTACGTATTATTTCAACTAGCGTGTAACTCCGTGTATATGCTTAAGTACATTTAAAACTAATTACAATTATATATATATATATATATATCTATATTTATGATTTAGAATTTAATTGGATCTAGACTCTTTAGTTTTTGTACTCAATAATTCACTTGCCATAAAATTAAAAAAATTAGAAGGGACACATTGAACAAATTTGAATTTGAATTAAAATTCAATTTAGAATCTAATTGAATTTAGAATTTTTGATTTTTGTACCTGTTAATTTACTAAATACAAAAATTAAAAAATTATGGGTGATACCCCAGGAAGACACTTCGATTTGGCCAAAATCCAAGGATGGCCAGTATTCTGTGAAGCTCGGCTACCAACTGTTGTGTGCAAAGGAAAACAGTGACTTTACTTCGGGATCAACCAATGAGGCGAACAAAAAGATGTGGTCAGGCCTTTGGAGGATGAAAGTGCCAAACAAAGTTAAAACCTTTGCGTGGAGGGCTTGTACTGAGTCCCTCCCTACTCTGGAGAACTTGGCTAAGGAAGGTGGTGATTTCAAACAGCTGTGCAAGCTATTAAAGAGAGCCTGAGACTGTGATTCATGCATTATGGGGCTGTGAGAAAGTTAAGGCAGCCTGGGGTACTAACTTTGATGAATTGCGTAATGCAATAAATCAAGCTTTATCTTTTGTTGATCTTTTCAGGTTGGTGCTGCAGAATCCTCGAGGAGCTGAAGGTTTTATTATGGTCTGCTGGTTCATTTGGAATCGGCGTAATAAAATCAGAACAAATGAGGTAGTGGCATCCATAGAGAAGACCTCTAACCTTGCACAGCAGTACCTTGCGGACTTTCAGCAGCAACGTGTGAAGCCTGCAATAAAGAAGTTGCCAAGGAAAGTCATTTGGAAGCCACCTGATGCAGGTCTGTTGAAAACAAATTTTGATGGAGCGGTTTTTGAAGACTTGGGAGATGCAGGAATTGGTGTCGTGGTTCGTAACTCCTCAGACGAAGTACTGGCAGCCTTATCGAGATTATTCGTCTGCCCTCATCCATTGTAGCGCTGGAAACTATTGCAGCTAGACGGGCGGCCCTCTTCATACGTGACCTTGGTTTTAGTGGTTCAATTCTGGAAGGGGATTCAGAAGAAGCTATTTTGGCAATCAAGAATCAACATTTTCAACATCCGCTGGTGGGTCATTTAGTTAAAGACATTGTGTCTTCAGTCGATACTTTGCAGTACTCATTTTTCTCTCACACACGTCGGCAAGGAAATGTATTAGCACATGCTCTAGCACGATGAGCGAGATTTTCTTTTCCTGTTTTAGTTTGGAGGAACGCGATTCCCTCGGATATTTATAGGTTTTTTGTATCTGATCTTTCAGCAATAAAATAATTTTTGGCCTGGTCTGGCAGGTCAGTTTCTCCAAAAAAAATTAAATGAGACACGTGGTGTAAAATTAGACATAATGAATCCAATTAAATTTAGACTCTTCGGTTTTTCTACCAAATAATTCACTTGCCACAAAAATTAAAAAATTAGATGGTATACATGGCACAAAATTGAACTTCAATTAAAATTCAATTTAAAATTTAATTGAATTTAGACTCTTTGATTTTTGCACATAATAATTCACTTGACACACAAATTTAAAATTAGATAAGACACGTTAATTTAGAATTTAATTGTATTTTCTCTCAGTTTCATCTATTATTATATATATTGATAACTAAAAATTTAATAATTTGACAATTATGAATATTTTTTAGTGATTAAAATATCATTGAACATTAATAAACATCTTATTTGGGTGAAAAATAAATATTATTGTTCTAAAATTTTTACCCTATGTAGTTAGTGAAAAGAAAATGTGATAAGTTGGATTTAAGTATTAGCAACTTTCATACATACAAGATATGCAAGAATTGACATTTCCTGCCTAAGAGGTAGGAGCAAGAATTTTCACATTTCATGGGAATTGATATATTCATAAGAATTGTAATCTCAAGAACTTTATTAAAGAATAATTAAATTTTACCAATTTAAAATTTTCATCCCAAATTCCAGTCCATTCAAAATTTATTATTTTTAAATAGATGCGATAAAATTTTAATCTATAAAGTCCGCTTTATAATGATTTCTTTTTGTCATTTGGTGAACACACAAATTGGTTTTTAGGGTAAATATAGTACAAATCCTAAATTTCTTCTTTAAGGATAAAAACTTTACTAATTGAACTATTGGCAATTTGGAACCCACCTACCCGTTTAAATTAGCTTGTCATTTCTAGTTCGATCCCCATGCACTATAGTCTTGTAAATTTGTATCAATAGAATCTTAGAGGGGAAGGCAGATGAAAATTTAGATGATAATCGGAATTAACACTCATTTTTAAATAATGTCTTCATACACAAATGCACCACATCAAGTTCTTTCCTCTTATATAAAACACTAATTAGAAGAACTCCACCCCCCCCCCCCCCCCACCCCCACCCCAAAAAAAAAAAAAAACTATAGTGTTTTTTTTGTGTGTGTGTGTGACAAATTTAACGCCATACTTTTATTAGTGCGACAATCAAAACTCTTTGAACCACTCTGTTGTACTCTTCATCAATAATAAGATGTTCTAAAGACAATGATACTATGATAGTGTTTTTTTTTTTTGGTTGAACTCTAGGAGAGAAAGAGATAACATTAATAGTTTCTAGATGAGTTTATTCCGCTTTGATAAAATCCTAATGTGTGGAAATAAAATGGCAAGGTATACAAGTTGAATAAACAATGCTTTTTTCGGTATGTTAGTGTCTTTTTTGTGTATAATTTTTTTTGTGAATAAACAATGGCAAGATAACATTATAATTTTTTTTTTTTTTTTTGTACATGTGCACAGGAGCACAAGTGTAACTGATTTTTTTTTTTTAGGTTTTTTTAAATTTTGGGGAGATATAACATATCCTACTCTATAAAAGGAACGTCACCTTGCTTATATGGAGATATTGTGAGGGGTGGTTTAATGTATTTGGGAGCTTAAGGTGAAAACTAAAATTGAAACATTATATATATATATATATACTTTTTAAAAAATTAAATTTTATTTAAATTTTATTATCTTCTTTTAGATGCAAAAATCACTACTAATTAACATGAACCATGTAGATTTTTTTTTGAAAGTCTATAGACAAAAACTTTGACAAAACTTTTCACACCTGTTGATATGACAGATTGATAGTGGTAAGTAAAAAAATAATGTTAGTGGTGGACTTAAATAAAAACTAGTAAAAGTTTATTAACTCAACTTATGAAAAATGTTGTGAATATATATATATATATATATATATTTTTGTATTGATCTTTTTTTTTTAGAAGTGCTACATTCATAATATTTTCATAACAAATCCGAAGTGTTAATTTGTTACTGGTTCTAATTTAAATTCATCACTGAAATTAATTTTTTGTTATCAATAATACCTTGTAACAACCTACCACTTAGGACTTATTCTGAAAGTGTTATGAAAAATGTTATAGATGTAAATTTTTTTTTTCTTGTTTTTCATTTGATAAAAAAATATTATTTAATTTATTGACTAATATTTGTACTTAATTAATACTATTATAATATTAAAAACAAACCCTATTGGTTAAAATTTGGGGACTTTTTTTCTACTTGGGGCCTTAGGCAGCTGCATTAGTTGCTTCACGTATAGAACCAACATATTGTATATCTATTTCCTAGAATGAACAAAAGATTAAAGTATTGTCTTTAAAGTTTTGAGTATTTTCATTTTGTAACTTTATGTTATAAAATTTTTATTTTGACCATTCATTTTAGCCTTTCAACCTTTCATGAAATGAAAATTTTTTAAACATTAGGACCCAAACAAAAACGGAATTAATTATGAAGGGTTAAAATGAAAATTTTAAAAAGTAAAGTGATCAATATAAAAACATAATCAAATATAAAAATTCAAAATGCAAATTTTGAAAAGTTAAGGCTCAAAATAAAAAGAACAAAATTTGGTTACAAACTTAGTTGTAGCCTAACTCCCACTAAAAAAATTAACTTGACTACATATTTTGACACTCTAATTATTGAATTGGATGTTCTTAATACACATATTAAATTTCGTGCCAATCGGATATTATTTACTATTTGACCTATAAAATAATTTTTTATGCATAATTTTAGATTACAAAAACTTGAAATTTAAACTTTTCTTGATGACATAGTTATTAATTTTTTATTTTCTAGAAATTTTGCAAACATGAAGAGTATAAGAAGAAAATGTAATCTAATGAAGGACCTATCAAAATTCACATCTAATAAAAATATATTAAGTGGAATTGTAATCTTAAGGCTACAACGAAGCTTGTTGCCAAACTTTTTCTAGATATAAACAACCCCAAAATATAAAAAACTAAATGTTAGTTTTAGTTGTGAAGAAAACAATGTCAAGATTTTTAGGACGGCATACCTTAATCAGGACCAAAGAAAATGTTAGAAAATGACACAAGAGTTTTCTGTTGCTTGCAAATAAATTGTTGTCTGGATTTAACCTTTTTGTCTTTTGTGTATTTATGTCAATCCGTTTTTCTGTGATCACCTTACAGTGATTGTTCTTTTAGATGTTAGTCCTTTTCATGACAGCTTGCTACTTCAAAACGGACAATTGCTCAAATCTCAATCCCTGAATTGTGTTGGGGAGGTACTTGAATACCATATGCAATGCTTATCCTTTTGCCAGGTAATTTGGTAATACTTAATTCATGAATAATTTTACTTGGTAGCAATATGAAGAAATGAAACCTGTCTAACATCAGCAGTTCACCTAACAATTTCAGATTAGATGACTTTCTGAAAATATATGTATTTGCCTTTCACAAGTAGCTTGACTTCTTGCCTTGCATTCCCATTTGAGAAGCATTCTCACCTTTTAGTTTTGTGTACTATGATTGCTGATTATAGAGAATTCCAATTTGGCTTTGTTTCCTAGATTGAGCTTATGAAAATTCTATCAAATATCTTTTCAGAATAGACGGCTGAATTAAGGTATATGTACCTTACGGTAGGCTGAAGTGGAAAGAGTGTATTTAACCATTGAGATTTTATATTGGACAAGTGTACTGACTGCTTGACCTTGTGTGAAATTTATTCAGTGTATTCACATTGTATATCATATCATGATGCACATGTATGATTACTACAAAAATTGTTTACCCGTGCTGCCTGTAGTTTTGTCTCTCAAATGATGTTTGAACAATTAAAACTTACTATTTTCCTTTGCTATTGTGCACACCTAAATGGTTCCCATCAATGCTCCATAACTTTCTCCTTTGATAGCTTTTGAGAATTCAATTAAATGGTTCAGCAAGAGCTGTACCTTCTAACTAAGCAGAATAATCATTTTTCAAATAATGTAATCATATATTATGGGGTCAGTGGAAGTATTGTGCGCAGGTTACTGCCCTTTATTTATTTATTTATTTATTATGGGTTCAACATCCACATATGAACATTATACTAGTATGAAATTTCATAGATCATGTTTGAATTCAGTGGCACATATACTAATACACATGATGTTTATAGAAAATTTTAAAAGGTTATTGAGAAGCAGGGCATTGTACCTTTAGAAATCTGGATTCACTGAATAGCACAAACGCAAGAGTTCCTTACTCCCCCGAGTTCCCCATCCTCTGACACACTACAAACAGATAAAGAGTGAGAAATATATCAGAGTTGGTGTAATTAACCAGAATCCAAATTGTGACGAACTATGGATAGGTTTTGGTTCCTAAGCTTGCCATCATGATCTCTTCTTGTCACGTATTTCATTTGGGAAAAAGGTTTGCAGTACTTGAATTAGTTCCCAACGATTTAAGTCTATGACAAAACACCACTGGAACTATTCAAGAAAATATGCGTACTGACATTTTTTCTAATAAATTGAAAACCCATCATGAAAGTAAAGTTGGTGGGGGATGGTTTTACCTTGGTTCAAATTCATGGACATGAGCAATATCTTTGCCATGAGCATCAGGCCAACTAACTTTCCTCTTTTCTAGCCTTAGTTGATTACCATCCACTATTGTTGTCTTCTTAAGATTACTCTTAAGAGTAGGATGTTCAATGTGAGGCCCATTAGACCCACTACTCCTACTGTAGTTGCCCCCATTTTGAAGTTGTAATTCATGATTATGGAGCTCTTCCATGACCCCATCTCTCTTTTCAGCAAGAGATTGCTTCTTTGTATTGTTATTGTTGCTGCTTCTGTTGCTTTCCTCACCTTTGATGTCCAAACTCCTTGATGGTACATAGCAAGAGCACACTAAAGCAGAGCACCTGTTCTGCGCCGACGCCGCCAGGAGTACAGACAACAAGGTTATATCTCTCACTGCCGTTTCTAGTACTTATTGATACCATGACCAGCCTCGAAGCTATATGAGTTTTGGAAGCGCATCAGATCAAACAATGAAATGGTGAAGCAGCATGAGATGGATAGATATTGTAAATAATTAGTGTAAGGGTTATCTCCTAATGATTATAGCTTGCTTTGCATGTAAGAGAGTGGGCTGGCCTGTTTGGGATGTGGGGTTGAAGTGGGGTTTATTAGGTTGGGAAAAGATAGCTGGAAAAATATATAGGAGGGAGTGCCATCATGTTTCATGCCTCCTCCACTAAGTGTTGTTTTCTTTTGCTTTTTGCCTCAACACTCATTAGTGAGAGGAATGGGTGAAACAAAAAGGGTAGAGATTAGAGAATGCTCAACTTTTTGACTGTTAGTGGGATTCTATTCACTGTGAGCATCTCCTTTTGTTATTTTTTTTTCAGTCCCAGGCTATTTTGCTTTCATGGCATGGGGTGTGTAACAAGTGAGTGGAGTCAGGACTCAGGAGTGAGGACAATTATGGATGCAGGGGGATAAAAAGGGAATAATTATAATATGATACTCTTTTAGTTTACTGTTTGTGATTTAGGATATAAGGTGTGAAGAAGATTAATTCATCTAGAATAGATCACTTAAAGACCAATGCATCATTGGGTTGCCTTACTCTTTCCCCTTTTCTGATATTTGTCCTCTGCTGTGAAACAATAAAGTCATGACGAAATCTAAGGACAATTCAAAATTTCATTCTTTGGTTTATTTATGTTTGATGTACTACCCAACCACACCCCTCCCCCCCCCCCCCCCCCTCTAAAAAATAAAAGGTCTTTGTGTTTGATGTTATGTATATTTATTGGATATTGCACCTTATGTCAACATCGTAGGCTAAACGATCCAAATTGCATGAGCATTAGGGTCAAAATAACAAAGTCTCTTTCCAAACTCCTCATATATCTTTATATTGAGTGTGAATATTGAAAATCTAATAATCAAATTACATGTTATTATTATATACTTCTTGCTTGCAAAATTTCCAAAAAAAAAAAGAAGAAGCAAAGATCAATAGTTATTTCATGAAACAAATGTTAAAATTTCAAATTTAAAATTGTGTAAAAAATAAATAAATTTATTGATCGAACCATAAATAACATCTTATTTAAATGAAATTTAATATGTTTATTAAGAACATAAGAAACATGAAATTCAATGGTTAGATTTTCAAAATTTACACCCAAAACAGAGATATATGGAACTTTGAAGAGTTTTTCTCCAAACTGTTTTTTATTGTTTCTTGCTTGTGTAATTAAACTTTAGACTATGTAGATTGTGTTTTAATTGATTTTAGCCCAAAAACATCCCATTAAATATTTCTTAAACCAAAAAAAGGCCCTAGAATAAATCATCTTTGGGTAATCAAACATATTGTGTTAATTTCTTCATTGCTTATGCCACTAAAGTCTTTATCTCCCCGATATCAACACCTACAATTTTTATGTCAATGAAAGTAGCTTTTCTTTAATTTCAAAATTGATATTAGAGTTAAAATTAAGGCACAAAAACATTTTAATTGAAGAAAAGTTTGATTTTCTAAGATCGTAATTATAATAGTGAGAAAATTGAAAGAATAATATCTTAATTAATTAGCTATAAAAACTGCTAGAATTTCATGATAGTAACTAAAAAAATAAGGCCATAGTGACGAAATAATATCACAATTTAACCCCCAAATTTTGATTAAACTAAAAGCGACCAAAACACCAAAAATAATACAAATCCTTACCAAGTATATGCATCATATAGAAAATCAAAAATCTCAATTGGCACATAATATGAAAAAATCAGTCTAAATACATTACAATGCTACATCAGTAAAAATGTATACATAAAATCTAAACAAAATATTTCAGACGAACATAATATTTTGGAAATTAACATACCTTTCAAAAAGGGAACCAAAAATATTGTGAGAGAAATTTTGGAAGTTTAATTTTTAAGTCCAAAGGAAATGAGGATTTATATTGGAAAAATGTGAAGACAAATAATCATATTACCAATTTATTGAACCAAACATAACATTGGTTGTTAATTAATGGACTTTTGGATAATTTTTGTTGAAAAATTATATATATATATATATATATATTTTATACAAGGTAGAATTTCTACTCTAACCTAATTTAAGTGTATATATATGTGAAATTCCTTCATGGATGGGGACGGAACCAGGATTCGTACCCGCGGGGGGCAGGGGGGGTGGGGGAGAGAGGGGGCAAAGCTTAAAACTAAAAAAAAAAAAAATTTATGAAAATAAAAACTAGCATCTATTTCATATTCAACAAAATGCTACATACAAAATAAGTATTTTTTTTAACATTTCATATTATAAAACACATCAATAAAGTATAACATACAAAATAAGTGTTTCTTATTTTGTGCGTGATTTTTGTTTAGTCCATATTTATTTTTTTATTTTGTTTTTGTAGTTAAAGGGGCATGAATTTTATTTATTTATTTCTGTTTTTGTAGGTCAATATCTAAATATTTTAGAGGAGGAGAGACAATATATATATATATATATATATATATATATATATTTAAGGGCAAATCTTAATTTTTTGTATACTATTTTTTTTAGCTTATAAGCACATATTAGTCTTCTTTTTTTTTTGGGGGGGGGGGGGGGGGGGGGCATGGTCCCCCTCTGCCCTAGTGTAGGTCTGTCACTGTTCATGAAGACTTGAACTCCGACTCTTACCACACAACCCACTTGTAAACCATCCAATAATAACATGAGACATCAAACTTTTTTAGACTTTTGCAAATAAGACAATAAAGCCTATTACACTGAATCACACTCTATTACACTTGTATAACAAATTAACAAAGAAAAAAAAAAAAAAAAAAAAAAAAAACCAGATCTCCTACAAAGCTTCCTCCTTGAGTTGCTGCGGCGCCGTCGAGGATGCCACCAAGCCGAGAAGCTTTCGGCTATGCCTTCGACAATGCTACCAAGCTGATAAGCTTCCAAGAAAAGGCAACAGAGCAACCAAACACAATTTTCATTTCATAAGTAGAACAAACTAACCCATCCCAGATCTACCAATTCCAAGTTTAGATCTAGCTCTAAAACTAATAGTTTTTCCAACAACCACAACATCAACATAGTATTAGTAGTAGTACCGCCAACGGGGCTGGCCCTAGACATTTTAGGGCTTAAGGCGAGAACTAAAAATGGGACATTTTTTTTATACTTATATATTAATTAAATTAATGTTTATTTAATATTCTATATTATAATAGATTTCATTTAAAATCTATTTTTCTTGCTTTTTGAGATGCAAACTGACTAATTAAATTTTTGTATTCAAATTCTTCTAACATCTTCTTCTAATATTTTATTATCTTCTAACTCTTTTTGGTGAATTTCTTGCTCATTTGTAATATTTTCATCTAAATTTTGTGTTATATTTTGTCTAGAGGATAATAATGTTTAACCGGATTTACCAAAATTTTTGTTTTTTGGTTAAAATGATGTGCCAGATTTTTGTAATTCATTTGAAACTTTTTTTTTTTTTTTTTTTTTTTGCCCCTACTACCCTTTATTTTTTAAAATTTTGGGGCCTCCCTTCCACTTGGAGGCCTTAGGCCATGGACGGAGTTATTCATGGACTAGGGGGGGCAATGCCCCCCCCCCCCCCTCCCCACCCTAAGTTTTGTTAAAAATAATATAATTATATATTTAGTTACTAATTTTAGCAATTTCATTAAGTAAAATTACATTTTGTCCCCCATATTGGTCATTATAAGAGAAATGCTACAACTGCAAACTTTTTAATAACATTTTTATAGACTATTAATGTAGCAAATTCTTACTAGTTTGCATCTAGGTCTACCACTTACATCACTTTTTTACTTACTAATAACCACTAATCACAACAAAAATTTGTAAAAAAAAAAATTGTAGATCTAGTATTTTCCTCCTTTTAAAGTCCATACAAAAAAAATTTATAGATCTAAAATCTAAAAATATATATATATAAAATATTAGCCCAACAACAAAAATTACCAATAGACAATAGCAAAGCTAAAAAAAATTAAAAAAAAAAAAATTGAGACTAATCAATCAATTTTACCAAAAACAAACAATTTAGCCCTTTAAAAAATTTTAAACAAAATAATTTTTTCCTTACCAACAAAAAACATGCTCTACACACACATAAAAAAAATAATAATAAAAGAAAACATTTGCTTGCTAAGCAATAGAGCCGAAAGCCAAAGTCACTACATATAGTTAACAATAAAATCACCCTCATTAACTCCAAGTCCTGGCTCCGTCCCTGCCTTAGGCAATTGCCTAACTCGCCTAAGGGAAGGGCCGGCCTTGACTGTCAACCCATCCAATTGAATCCAAAACTTACCAAGCTCTACAGATTCAGATTGGTGAGGCATCCCATCCCATCCTTCATTTTTGCTGAATCATCCCATCCTTCTCAAACATCACTTGTGAAGGCCAAGAATATTAGACAGCATTTGCCTCCACGAAAGGCTTCTCCTTTTTAATTAATAGGGATATAGTCATATAAAGTATTTTTTGACCGATGGTCAACACATACACTATATTGAATTTTAATTTTTTTAGGGATAACTCTAATGATTATTTAACATAGAAAATCATTACCGATATATATATTTAAATTAAATGTAAAATCTTATGATTTTCGATCCGTTAAGCCCCCCACTGATTTTAAGTCAGATCTTGCTTAGGCCTCTTCTTGTTCCTACTTCCTTTAGCACAAAAAGAAAAAAAAAAAAAATGAATGACAAAATTTTGCTAATTCTTTTATGGTTCATTTTGAATAAATGTATTTAAAAAGAATGATTTGAACTAAATATGGAATGTATCGATGAAATTTATGAAGGGATTTGAGTTATAATATATATAAATATATATATATATATATATTTATATATGTGTGTGTGTGCTATGTATATATGTGTGTGTGTGTGTGTGTGTGTTGGGGGGGGGGGGGTTCATTTGTAATAATTAGGTGTGGTTCATTTGAAATAATTAGGTGTAAGCATTGGTCAAATCCATAATATCACAAACATTTTTGTTTGAATAAAATTTCCAATACTCATATTTGTTAAATTTATAATAGCAATTGTTTTCCAAATCCAATGCAACCATATGAGTTTTTTTTTTTTTAAATGTTGTCTGATTTTTTTTTAATAATTTGATAATCAGTGAAGGAATGATTTGATTCATTGATATCTTTGTTAAAAACACCACGGTGTCATATGATTATTAATTGTTATATGGATTGAAAAATGAGAGCCAATAATTTGTAGTCCCTGGCTTCCGATAACAAGAAACCAAGAAGATTTCAAATGAATCAGATCCAAGTCCATTGTATTATTATTCGCAAACATTATACATCTATATCGGAGGCTTGAATAAAGTCCTTTACAAACATTATTAAAGAGAACTTTTGCAATATGTGACAAATTAGGTTTGCTAGTAGAAGCGAAAGATATTGGCAGACCTAATAGCTATAACTATAAGCTTACATGCATGAACTTTTTCGTATCTCAAGTTTTCGACTTATTAAAATAGGAAAATTGTTAAAAAGTAGTATAAATTTTATTACTTATAAGTTGGCCTGTCAATAGCTTTTTAATCGACGTCACTTGTTCAAAAATATAATATAATATCCGAATTCTAAAAATTACTTTTTATTCTTACCTTAATTCATTTTCATTTTCTCCAATTATAGTGGTTTTCGTGAATCGTCATGATCAAAACTGCCTAGTTCAAAATTGATCCTTTCGTGGGTTGGGGATAGTTCAATATTTATAGTCAACTGCACGTAGAAAATAGATTTATTTACATGTGGACCTTCGGGATTTTTTTTTCCCCCCCAAATGGGTTTCTAAAGTAATCTTTTGTTTTTGGTGATGAATGATAATACCAAAAATGTCGATTGTTTGGACTTTTATTTAGTTGGCTCAATAATTAAAGAAAGAATTTGTCTAGTTCCTTTTCACTGGGATGGAAGAAGTTCACTGGTAAAAGTTCAATGTTCACTAACAGTCTTCTCTTAAGAGATATGGATTTGGTTTTTGTTTATATTATAACTAAAAAAAAGTAGAAGGAAATGACTAAAGTGATTTTCTTATCTGGATGTTGTTATAGTAGTATCCTACTAGCTAGGTTTAGGTATGCAAACAAGATAAACAGTGAACCATAGCTAACTGTTATCTCAACCCCACAAGGATAAGTCGAGCCACTAGTTTGGCAATAAGTCTAGCAATATTTTTTTTTTTTACAAATATTTTTTAATTTTTGAAATGATCTGGTATGATCGGTGCACAATTAAAATTGTGTTAATGCTTTCTATCAATAAATAAATAAATAAATAAACAAAGATGTTTTTGTTTGTGATACAAAGTTCTCCGTGTAATTCCAAATTGATATCAACTCTTTTCTTTTCTTTTTTCTTTTTCTTTTTATTCCAGTTTTTGATTTGTAAGTTTTTTTATAAAAAAAATTCAATCTTATTTGGTTTGCACTCCTAAAAAGTTGATAAGAACAAAAAGAGTGATGGTATAAAAAATTAATAATAAAATGATTAGATAAATAATTTAGATTGTAATTAAATTAAGATTTTTTATTTGCTTAAAATTTATTGGAGAAGAAGATAAAAAACAAAAAAAATTATATATATATATATATATTTTTAAAATCTAAAAATATTCTGCTTTGTAAGTTGATATCAATTATTTTTAATTCTATCTTATTTGATTTGCACTCCTAAAAATTTGATAAGAATATAAAAAAAAAAAAAAAAAAAAGTGGTGCTATCTAAAAATTAATAGTAAAAGAATTAGACGAAAATTTTGAATTGTAATCAAATTGAAACTTTAATCAACTCAGAAATTATAGGAGAAAAAGATAAGAAAAAAAATGTTTTTAATCTAAAAAAAATTCTGCAACTTAATTAGGTGCAGCTTAAGTCCAACTTTTATTATATAGTTTTATATGATGATATGATATGATAAGATAATTTATGTTATGTCAAATTATTTTAATATTTCATAAAAAATATATTTTAATCTATTTTATCAAAAAAAATTATTTTAATCTGAGCAAAGGAGTGAGGACAAATGGGGTTCTTTGTTTGAATGTTTATATTTTGAGATTGTTGTTGGGCTTTGTTCCTGATTTTAGAACAAAGAAAATTAATTTGTTGTTGGGCTTAAATAAATAAAATTTAGAGTGTTCAAATTTTCAGGTCAGGTAAAGGTGTTAGAATTTAGAACCTTCTGCCTTGCCTTCAACGTGCAGCCGCCTCTGCCAAGGTTGGCCTTAAACTAGGTCCAAGACTTTTGGGCCCTAAATCCTACTCTCTCTCTCTCTCTCTCTCTCTCTCTCTCAGAGTAACCAACCATTTCAGTCCAACAATTAAGGGTCATCAATGGGCCGGGTCGGGCTGGCCCGGCCCATTTTCACTTGGCCCATGGGCACAATGGGCTGGGCATAATGGGCTATTAACTAATTAACGGGCCGAGTCGGGCTGGGCCGAAAGAGTAAATCTCAGCCCATGACGCTGCCCATGGGCAATGCCCATTTTGTCTTTAGCGAGCTGGGCTATCAAGTTGGGCCTAATGGGCTACTCATGGGCTTGTGTTAGTATATTATTTTATTATTTTTATAAGGAAAGAATCAATTTTTTTTATAAGGGAATAATCAATCTATTTTTTTAAAGGAAAGAATTAAAGAATTTAATACTTAATTACAAATTTTTTTACATTCAAATCTATTTAATTTTTTGTTTTATTGATGGAAACATATTTAATTTTTTTTTATTAAGGCTTTAAATAGTTTTTTATTTTATCTTTAATAAAAAAAAATGTCAAATGGTTAATTCAAATTTGCTAGACGACTAGAAAAATATATATTTAATAAACTAAGTTTTGCACAATTACTTTGAGTATCTTAGTGGTTAAGGGCTTAAGAAATTGCTCTACAATATCTCAAGATCAATCCTTCATACACTTCTTATATATTTTTGTTATGAATTATAAGTTATTGGGCTGGGCCAATAGGCTGGGCAACAAGTTGGGCAACGGGTTGGGCTACTGGGCTAGCCCATCGGGTACCCATGGGTATAAAAACTAGCCCACGGCCTAACCTACTGGGCTAGTGGGCTGCCCATGAGCCTTAATAACAACGGGCTGGGCCGCCCATTAACCCGGTGGGCCATCGGGTTTCTGGGCCGGGCTATGGGCCGTGGGCTATTTGATGACCCTTACCAACAATGAACAGGGTACGCATTTCCCATTTACCATTAATCAAACATTTTTTTATTATTTGATTTTCACAAAATAATTATTTTATTTTTTAACTAAAACTGAATTGCTTTGCCTCATATTCTGATTTAGACTAATATGGGCTAAAATTCCTCAATCGGCCTTTCCGTGGAAATTATTTTTGTGTTTTCTTAGCTCCAATAATTTTTTTTTTTTTTTTTTTTTAAAAATTGGGGGCATTTCTGCAGTATATGGTATGAAACTTTGTGTGCTGTCATGAATTTTTTTCAAGAATTGCGACTATTTCTATAGGAAAAAAGGCATGATAGGAACCACCATTTTATGCGAGAGCAACAATGTGCTCCTAGACGACGACGACAACAACAACAACAAGCCTTAATCCCAAATTTTGTAGACCCCTATCCTATCAACAAACTAGTTAGTTAGGGTTGTTTGACCATCTTTTTGTCCATTTTACTCTATCTGAAGTCATATAATCTATCTATTCCATCTATTCCTTAACTGACAGCTCATTATTTATTACTTCTAATAATATTATTTTTGAGCCTTCTTCTAAATTTTTTTTTCGTTCCCTTAACATGTACCAACTTACTCTTTTTTACTGATGTGTCCTCTAAACATGACCAAATCATTTCAAGCGACCCTCTCTCATATTATTATCAACAAGAGCTACCCTTATCTTAACATTCTCATATTAGCTACACCTATTTTATTAATATGTTTCTTCTTAGCAACCCAACATTAAGTACCATACTGCGTAAGTACTGCATAGTTGGTCATATAGGAATCTTATAAAATTTTCCTTTTAAGTTAGGGTCTATTTAGAATCTGCTTATTTTGTTGAAACTAAAAATTTTTTTGTTGAAAGTACTGTAAATAAAGGTAAAAGTTAGCTGAAATAGTATAATGAGACCCATAAATAGTTTCAAAAAGTGCAGTGAAACTCATTAATAGTAGCAAAAATAAGTTTTTTTTTTTTAGAAACTAGTCTGTGGGACTGGGGCTTTTATTAAACCAAATGAGAAACAAAGGGGCTAGTGAACATCAAACAAAGCAAGGGGAATAATGTCCCCAGGAACGTCATCTACCCAAATCTTAAAATCTAACCCAACCAGAGCTTTCTTAGCAAAAGCATCCGTAACCTTATTACAGCTGCTTGACACCTGACAGAACTTGTGAAACTGCAGCTGGGACGTTAAGTGAAGGATGTCGTCCACAATGTGACCATAGAGTTCTGAACTTGACAGACCGCTATTGATGGCCTGATTGATGATTGCCGAGTCACCTTCGAAGATAACCTCATGAAGATCAAGGTCCACAGCAGAAGATACGGCATGTCGACAAGCAAAGGCCTCCACCTCTGGTATAGAACGAGGAAGCGGGACACGGACTGACATTGCTCCCAAGATATCACCTCGGCTATCTCTGATAACCACACCTAGACCAGTAGAGTTGCTTGACTTGTAAACGGCACAGTCATAATTTGCTTTGTAGCAATGTTGGTCAGGTGGACACCAGCGATTTGTGTAAGTTGTCGCTACAGGTCTTGGGACCAGTTCTTGCACATTGATGAAGTTTTGAGTTGAACAGTAAAATAAGTTGGCAAAAATTATTTTTGCCAAACACACACTCAATATGCTCCAGGAAACTGAGTAATTTTTAGAACCTTAATATGTAAGAGTAGGATTTTAAATGTCAGTTTGATTGATGTTAAAGGATCCATAGCCGGCCCGTAATGGTAATGAGTGTGTATTATGTAATTCATGGAACCTTTACTCAAATTCTAACTGGACAAAATGTCTCCTCATCGGATGTTTCAAAAATATAGTTCTTTCAACAACTTTCAGGAGTTTGCGTCATGGATTTATATGCGGGCGTGGTGGATATTGTTAATGGTTTGCATTTCAATGTTATCTTGTATGCTTTCACGAATGCTTATGTTACAGATACCCTTCGGTTATAGCAACTAACATATTATTTGCTTGCATAGGGTAATTGCAAGAAAACTCTATGTGAATGTGTCTAGGTTAAAAGTTCGGCACACGCTTTTCTGCACTAATGCAACTGCAAGGGTATCTGGTTCTAATTGGGACCAACCTAGCACTGTAATATTAATCTCTCCATATATATTTATGTGTGTGTGAGAGAAGTATGAAGTCAACAATTTATTTCATGTTAACTCACTCCAGTGGAACCCAAGAATTGTTATTGTGCTTATGTTTCCAATGGAGACATTCAGAGTTGAATCCCGTCTCCCCCAACTATTAAATCATAAAAAATAAAAATAAAAACTCAGAACTCCCACTCAAACAATATTGACCTTCTTCTGTTGGGTTATCAGCATACAAATTATCGAACAGTAAATCCATACATCCTAATTCTCAATCTTTGAAAGCTTGTTTGTAATGAATTTTCCAAGATCATGCCACACCCCCCCCCCCCCCCCACCGAGGCCCCCTCTCTCTTCATTCACCACCAAACAAGAGTGAACAGAAGCATCCTTGTTTAGCACAATTGAGAACAATTCCAGGAACAAATCTTCTAAAAAGTTGAGCCCCGCACCAAATGTCACACCAAAACCTCACTTTTATACCATTGCCACCCACACATCGAATATAGGATGACTGGATACTTCACCAAAAGACTACTCCATATGTACATCGAACTATCGTTGTTGACTATTGACCTCAATATTTCCCAGATTTGGATCTGACAAACACCTCCCCGGTCTTCGTGGTTGATTTTCTTCCATCCATACGTCCATAGCCATTCACCCAACAGGGATTGAAAGTTCAAACCTAGAGCATGTTTTCTATCTATGCGTGTGTGAATTTTCTTTTTTAGGATGCTTTTACTGTTTCATTGTTTTCATTTATGTTCTCTTCCGCAATATAATTATTGCTTCTTAAAGAGTTCTAAATATATCAAGTCTAACATTGATTTTAATTAATTTTCCTGAAAAATTAGGAGCACAAGGAGACACGTGATCTCTCTAATAACTTTCAGCACAATGATATTTCTATTGTTGGAGGAGGCATGGTTGGCATGGCTCTAGCTTGTTCCTTGGGTATGTGATGTTTTGTGTTTATACTTAACTGTATACTATGTTGGAGAGGGAGGTCGTTTGACTAAACCTGGTTGAAAATTTGTTACACAATATGACATCTTGTTCTGTTTTAGTCATAAGCCTAATATTATTTTCCTACTTGTAGTTTCTTCTTATTTTCTACTAGGGATTAAGAGTAATGTCCACAAGTGGATTCCGACCAAGTCAATAAATTTCCTATTGATTGCTTAACACATAATGCCACCGTTATATATTCAATTGTTATCTGATCTGCTGGGAGGTTTTAGTCTGTCTCAAACACCACCAGACCTTGGTTACCTAATTCCCTTGTGGAAAATATGCTCAATTTATGTCAGTGAAACCTTGTTAATTCACCTTAATATCTAAATGCAAAATAATGTATTGGATAAAATTTCATCATGAATTTGAGCACTGTAATGTCTTGTACTGTTAAATATTCTTTCATTTATTAAATAGATTTGGTTTGGGCTGGAGGATATAGGTTATTGCCATTTCCATCAGTTGCTTTGAAATTTCAATACCATCATCTTCTATGTGTGTTTGCAGCAAGCATTCCATTGACAAAGCACCTGAGTGTTGACATCATTGATAGCAATTCTGCATTGGGGAGTAGACCCTACTTCAATGAAGAAGACCCCCTGATCCAAGGGTCAGTACAGTGACACCTGCTACTATATCTCTTTTCAAAGGTATCAACCTCGATATTTTTGTCATTTTCAACATGCTTTGGCCACCCTCAATTTCTCTTAATCCTCTCAAAGTCGCCATGGTACTCTTATGGAAAAGTAACTTATATATGCTTCAACACCCTTCCCTAAGAAATATAAATGCTGTTAGGCAGTTTTTTTTTTTTGCATTTTCAATTATAGCAATGGATTTAAAAAGAAGAAGAAGAAGATGGAATTGATATGGTGGTATATCTGTTTTACTGATTGCAATGGCTCTACTTTTGAGCATTCTTGAAATCATCACCATAGCTGAAAGCAATGCTTCTTTTGAATATACATCTTTCTTACTTAACAAAAAAAACAAAAATGAATTGCATAGTTTTAAACTTAGAATAACAAGGTTTGTACTTTGTAGATGTTGGTGCTTGGCAATACATTGAACAGTATCGACATACATATTTTGATAAAATGCAGGTAATCATTGCTGCTTTCTATTTTTGATTCACTTCAATTTTTTTTTATTCCTATTTTTTGTTTTGATAGTTGATTTCCTTTTAATTGCTCAATGTAAAATGATGTACTGAAATACTTTTAAGTTCCAGAGAACTATAAACTTAATGCTTTGATCTGACTCATTCAATTGTTCACCATTTGTTGTGTCAATGACATGTTCAGTTGTCTTGTGTCACTTTATTCCTATGTATGCTCATTGACGTTTTCCATTATCATGCATGTCAGATTTTTTTTTTTATTTATAAAATTTTGGATCTTAAAAAAGAATGGATCATTAATACTTTTACCAAGATAATTAAAATCAAGTTCATTGGAGCCATAACTTACATTCCTAATATATAATTGCTAAGACAGATTAGAAAATGAAGTTTGAGTTAGGATTAGGAATGTGAACTAATAGGGCAAGTGAGTATCAATTTGGTCATGTTCAGGAGGAGAACTGAACACTCTGATCAACTGTGAACTAATAGCAAGTGAAGGTGAGATAAACAGCAGATGGAAGAGGGTTAAAGATTTAATTTTATTTGTGTTATTAGGAGGGAGCTTTGAATTACCAGATTTTGAAAAAGGACCAAGAACTCCAGAAGAGTTTCATGAGGTGGAATACAAGGTTTATCTATTCTCAATGCTCCCAAATATGATTCTTGAATTGAAGCAAGTGCTATGCAACAGATTCATGATCCTTCAACGTTTCAAAACTCGATGTCGAAGTTTCTCCAACCAGGGGAGCATAATGTGGGGAGTCCAGCCAAAATTATATTGGAATTTATATTTTTGTATTTATCTCGTGCAAGATTGGATTGTTTTGAACTTTTAGATTTGAGTATAGATAGCGATTATATTTAGACAGGGATTAGTATTTGAGTTCAGTTATGATTATTTTTCATTAGTTGTTGTCTTTTATCTCTTTATTTCCTGGAAGCTCTAGGACACTAGATAAGCTGTTGTCTTATTTGTATTTGGAAGACAGTTGATTAATGAAATTTCAGATTGGAGATTTTCAAATATTTTGGGTGTTAATTCTTGACACCTTAGGTGCTGATTCCCAAGTTTCTTGCTTGGTGCTAATTCCAAGCAACTAGGTGTTGATTCTTAGGGCTTATCTTTTAATTTTCTTGTTCTTTTATTTTGTCTTGATTGTCCTGTATCAACTCCTTACTTGCCAAGGAACTGAAGTGGTGAATTTTACATTTTAATCCTTTTCATCATTTAGGAATTGTAAGTAAGGGTGGCAAAATCTGACACGACTCGCGAGGGTGGCAAAATCTGACACGACCCGCGAGCCCGACACGACTAACCCGTTTACAAATAGGTCATGGGTTGAGGCTAAATGGGTTCAGGTCATATTTAGGTTTACATGGTTAACTCGTTTAATAAACCGGTCGTGTTTGTGTTCAACATGCGAACCCGTTTGACCTGTTTAGCTTATAAAATTATTAGTTATTTTAATATTGTTGCTTAATTAATGGTTGTTTTTTATATGCTTATTATTTTATTAATAGTTGTAATTATATTTTAATTTTAGATATATGGGAATTGATAAAAATTATATAGGTTTGGTATGACCTATTAATCAAATAGGTTATTAAATGAGTTATTTGCATTAACTTTTACATGACTTGTTAATTAAACAAGTTAAACGTGTCGGGTTGGGTTAACCTGTTTAATAAACAGGTCGTGTTCGGGTTGAGGATTCTTGATACATTTACTTAACAAGTCAGGATCGAGTCAACCCATATAGCCGAATACTCATGGCTCGACATGATACAAACCCGACTTGTGAACACAAATTGCCACCCCTAATTGTAAGTGTCTATTTGGCATGATGTGCAGTTGTTGTTACTCTTGTCTGTGCCCTGCAATTGCTTTTAGGCATTGCATATGCAATTTTTACCACAAGATTTCTTTTGGTTAGAATATAATCATATTTTGTTTTACTTTAATAATCTGCTACATTTCTTTGTAACATATCCTCTCTCCCAGTGGCCTGCTATGTTTTGAAATAAGACTGATAATGTTTTCTTCTATATTTTCATAATTTTTTGTAGGTATGGGATTATATTGGCTTAGGATACACAAGATACAATGCACAGGATATAAATAAAGAAGTTCTAGGGTAAGCATATACATAGGAAGTAGAAAAAATATCATATTCGTAATCTTCTAGTTTTTTATGGCAAATGACTTTGTGCTATGAGTGTGTAGTGGAGAATAAGGTTCTTCATGGTTCCCTGCTGTCATGTATAGAGGTACATATGTTTATTATTAATTTGTCATAAATTCAGTGTAAATCTCTTGTATTTTAAGGTTTTTTTATGGAGAAGTTCTTTCTTTCATTACATTCTTTCTTTTCCTTATAAAAAATTTTCCTTGTCCAATATTGGATCCCTAAGTATATAGACTGGGCTGAATGGTGTGTGTAATATTTTTCTTAATTTAGTGAAAAGATGGAGTTTTCATCTCCTTTTATGAACTATGGTTGTCATTTGCGCTTGATTCCCAGAGTTTTGTTATTGTGTTTTTGTGTGTTGCGTAGCTTTTGTGTTTCTTTCTTTTGGAGTTAATGATGTATCCAGGGCTTTCTGAGCACTATTGGATATAGTTGTTAATATTGACATAACGATCAGGTTGCTAATACTGTCTTATATAACAAAGAAAAAGAAAGTGAACCCAACCCTAAGGGATACCACAATCAGGTAGAATCACGCCTCATAAAGCGGAGGTCCTTAGTTTGAATGATACTGGAAGCATGAAGACAATTTTATCTTCATTAATTTTTATTTCATTTCAGACGTCTATTTTATTTTATTTTATTTTAGGTCTTATTAGTTAAATAGGTTATTAGTATTTTATTTAATTTCCTAGAGTCAAGGCAATTTTTGTAATTCAATAATTGGGTTTTCCTAAGTCAATCAAAATTAGGGTTAAGTCTTAATAGACCATATAAGAATACTATTGTACTCCAATGGAGACCATTTATGGTTTCCTTGAGTAATAAAATTTACTGTTGGAAATTTTCCTTAAATAGTTTGGTGCTTATTTCAGGAAATCCCAAGTATTGATTCCTAGGCTATTTATTTATTTTATGTTCATCAATTTCAGTGTTGCATCATTTTTGGTTTTGTCTAGACCTCATTGATGGGCAAAACTTAGATACAGTACCTTAGGTACAGTACATTAGGTTCCCTACTTAAAATTTTGACACATGTCCACTTTAACAAAGTAAGTAAACGGCGTTAAAACTAAAAATATCTTTCTTCTTTTTTTAATTTCCTTCTTCCTTCTTTTTTCCCATACCTGCAAATGGCTTCCCTTCCAAACCCAAAACCTTTCTCTTCCAAACCACCTATGACCCTTCTCTTCCAAACCCAAAACCCATATTTCCTTCTTCCTTTTTTTTTTCCTGTACCTGCAAATGGCTTCTCTTCCAAACCCAAAACCTTTCTCTTCCAAACCACTCATGACCCTTCTCTTCCAAACCCAAAACCCAAAAAAGGAGAAAAAAAAGAAGAAGAATGTCTTATACCTCTCTCTCTCAGTGTGTGTATGTACGTGTATCTACTTACTTTCTTCTTTTCTAATCTATGATTCTTTCTTTTTCTCTCTCTCTCACGGTGTGTGTGTATGTATGTGTATATGTTTCCTTTTTTTTCTGATCTATGATTCTTTCTTTTCTAATCTATGATTATTTCTTCTTTTTTGATCTATGATTCTGTCATCCTTTCCGATTTATGATTCTTTCATCTTTTCCGATCTATGATTCTGTCATCTTTTCCGATCTATGATTCTTTCTTCTTTTCTGATCTATGATTCTTGCTTTCTCTCTATCTCTCTCTCCCGGTGTGTGTGTGTGTGTATGTATGTATGTGTATCTGTTTCAGCTTTATTGATGTTAAGTGTGGAAGTTTCGAGTATAGCTGAAATGGGTCCCTTTTTTGGTTTGAAACCCAGTAGATCTGGTTTTTATTTTTTTATCTTTCCTATTTAGTTACTGAGAAAATGAGGGAAAAGGGTCCTTTTTTGGTTTGAAACCCAGTAGAAAATGAGGCAACGTTGTGAGTTCTCGCAATACAGGAAAAAAAAAGAAAGAAGGAAAAATGAAAATAAGAAAGAATTTTTAGTTTTAACTCCATTAGTTTGGAATGTTAAATTGGATAGGTGTCAAAATTTTAAGCAGAGAACCTAATATACTATACCTAAGGTACTGTACTTAAGTTTTGCCCTATATATATATATATATATATATATATATGAAAGAAAAGAAAAGAGAGGGAATACAGAAAAAGGAGTAAATCTTGGTGATGCAGTTGTAGGCCCTTCTAGTTTCCAGTATGATGGATGTTATCCCCCTGATGGGTTGATAATAAGATTTAAACTTCTTTTTTCAGAAATCAAATTTCTTTTTAAAAAGAGTTTAAAAGAAACATGTACACAGGCATACTCTGTGTACGAGAGAAAATCGGCCAATATTATGATGATGGCGATCCTGGATGGTTTTTAGAAGGCATACTCTGTTGATATTGGACCCCTACGAGCTACAGCATTGCATGGGGTGCACTTCATATCACCTCTTAAAAGAAGTATTATTTCTTATGCAACAGGGAACAAAAACTGCCGCTATTCACTTGAGAACACTCTAAATTATTCTTACCAGAGGTTATAAATGGACTGGATATTTGCACCTCATGTAGCAATGAATAACTTTTTTTTCTTTGATGAGTCTTATACAGGAACCATTTTTTTTTTTTAAGA
This sequence comes from Castanopsis chinensis, assembly GCA_032878915.1. NCBI lineage: Eukaryota > Viridiplantae > Streptophyta > Magnoliopsida > Fagales > Fagaceae > Castanopsis > Castanopsis chinensis. Next base: position 30,525,789 of record JAVQMG010000122.1, on the reverse strand, counting down.
AAAATAATATGTCGACAATATTTTCACAATATTTTTTACAATAAATCTTAAGTGTCAGGCTATTATTGATTGTTATTATTAGGGTAAAAAAGTAATCTTAATATTAGGTTCAAATTTGGACCAATAACAACTAACCACCTGTGATTTGTTTTAAAAATGTTGTGAACGTAGCATCTTTTTGTTTTTTTAATATCATCAAATGTTGAAGATCCTTGGATTAAGATAGCTTGACCCCGATTGATTATTCAATTACCTAAGTTGATTAATTAAGTTCAATTTGCATGCAAAATGTGAAAGCACCAACAAATCACCACAATATTAAGTGCAGCAGAAAATAAATCTAACACGGTGATTTGTTGATAAATGAGGAAAACCTTGCAAGGCAAAAATCTCACCGGGTGATTTTAAGGGTTATAACCACTTCCAAGAATTTACTAAGCAACAATTAAGCGATTACAAGTATAAAGAATCTTACCAACTACCCTTGCCTATTCCGAAATACCAACCTACAGTTGAACTTTTGCTTCAATATCCAATTAAACTTAATTTTGTAGTAGCATTTTTTCCCTTTGATACACAAACCTCCAATTTGTGACTAACCCTTTGTACGGATCCCAAGTACATAACTAACTCCAACAACTTGAACAAATTTTGTTGGCTGTAAAATTCTTCACTTCATCAACAATGAAAATCTGGAAATACTCGATCACAAAACCCTATAGCGTACAAACGCAATAACTTCACACAGAAAAAATAAGTCTCTTGGTCTTTGTATCCGTGTGTGACGGCCTTTAAAATAAGTCTTATATATGTCTAGGGTTGTGAGAAAAGAAACCCTAAACAAATGCACAAGACTGGGCCGAATTTCAAATCTAAAAATTCTGAAATCGTAGTTCTCGATAGATCAAGCTACTATCGAGCTATCTATCGAGCTTCACATTAAATCTCGATAGCAAGCATCTGTAAAGCTATATTTTGAGACTTAATGAACAGCTTTTTTTCACTTGTTTATTGGACCAATTTTCATGTCTTTAATACTTGACTTGTACAACATGTTTCTTGAAGTATTAAACTCATCTTAGATCTACCCAAATACAAGTAAAGTACATTTTGTCAAAGGATTAGCTAATTACAATAAAATAAGTCTTATATATGTCTAGAGTTGTGAGAAAAGAAACCCTAAACAAATACATAAGACTGGACCAAATTTCAAATTTGGAAATTCTGAAATCATAGTTCTCAATATATTGAGCTGCTGTCAATTTATCTATCGAGCTTCACATTAAATCTTGATAGAAGACATCTTTCGAGCTATTTGTTGAGACTTAGTGAACAACTTTTCTTCACTTATTTCTTAGACTAATTTTCATGTGTTTAATACTTAACTTGAACAACATATTTCTTGAAGTATTAAACCCATCTTAAATCTACCCAAATACAAGTAAAGTGCATTTTGTCAAAAGATTAGCTAATTACAATAAAATATAACATTGTTTCAATGACCAAAGGTGGTTGCACTGGTGGTGCACCAAATTGCAAATTTTCACACAAGATCAAACAGCTTATTTGTTCTTATAAACTATTGCTTTATCACTTCTTCATTGATAGGTATCTAATTATGATTTTTGTTTTTTCCCTTTGAGAAACGATTTTCTAATCTTCATTCATGCAATCTAAATAAAAAATAAAATTTAAAATCTTTATTCACATGAGCGTGTAAGTTCAACCAAAAAATATTAGTTAAGTCTTTTTTGTTTTTGTTTTTGTTTTGTTTTTTGTTTTTTTTTTTTAAGTAAAAAAGTTCCGTATGTTTCCCACATCATCTATAACCTTTTTTTAAAAAAGAAATCTCACTCCACAGAGATGAGGAGAAATAATCTGTGATGGTGGAAGAGTAGTAATTATCAACTTTTATTCTACTATTTATTAATTTTTAGGATATAAAATATGCAAAGAGTTTTTTTTTTTTTTTTTATCAACTTTATTAAATAAAAGAGGAAGATAAATATTGGAGTTAGTGCCAAAAGAAAGAAACGTAGAAGTATAATTAATTCAAAATAATAATAATAAGTTTAAAAACAATCGCGTAATTAAGCAAGGGCAACTCCTGCTGTACGGACAAAACACGCGGGTCTTAGGCCGCGTTTGAAAAAATGTGGTCATAGACCCCTTAAGGGTACAAAACCGATGCCCCACTTGTAGACAAGAGCTTGGAGATGGGAAGGCACCCCTAGAAGCATGCGCATAATGTTTGCGTAATGTTTTGCAGTTGAGGTATCTCAAAATCATGTGTTGATGATTGCTGCAACTTTTTTGTGTCAAATGAACCCTAAACTTTCCTCCATTTTGTTGCTGTACTGAACTGCATATTCCTTGAAGGTTGATAATTTTCAGTATTCCTTAAAGCTTGATTGACATTGTGACAGGTTTGAGAAAATTCCAACTTCATATTCCTTTGAAATTTCGACTTGTTATTTTGTTGCATGCAACAAGTTGGAATCTTGCTGGAATAACAAGCTGGAATTGTGTGTGTGACAGGTTTTTCATAGTAGCATTTGTAAAACTTATAGTAGCGTTTGTAAATGCATTTGCCATCTAGCCTAGAAAAAAAAAAAATATATATATATATATATATATATATCTATAGCCGCGTTTTAAAAACGCAGCTATAGACAAATTCAAAAAAGTATTTAAGGGTTATAGCTGCATTTAAAACGCGGCTATAGTTGTGGGTTAAAGCCACATTTTGATGGGCTGAATTTGCGTTTTTAAAATGCGGCTTTCGCTCATCACTATGGCCACGTTTTAAAAACGCGGCTTTAGCTCACAACTATGGCCGTGTTTTGAACGCGGCTATAAATTGCCCCTATAGCCACGGTTTTAAAATGCGGCTAGAATATGTCCTATAGCCACGTTTATAAAAACGTAGCATTGGTCCTGGCCCATAGCCACATTTGAAAAAATGTGGCCATAGATGCCTCAAGCCTATAGTCACGGAACCGTGGCCTAAAAAAACGCGGCTATAGACCAAATCGTCCTATAACCACGTTTTTCTGAGCTATAGCCACGTTTTAAAAACACGGCTATAAAACCTTTTTTTTGTAGTGCGTGTTCTTCAGAGTCTTATACTCTTATTATCAAAATTATATATATAACTAAAGCCTTGACTTTTGATTAACCTCTTTACAATTTTCCACAAAAGCATTTTTTATTTATATTTTTTAATATGATTTAATTCAATTTAATTTTTTTCGATTTTATAGCACCAAATTCTAGAAAATATATTAAATTTCTTTTTTAAAAAATTAAATTTAGTTGTTTGGTGCCTTACGAACACTAACTATATAATAACTCCATTAATATAAATCAATCCCAAAAAGTGGAATAGATCTCCATCAATTTGATAATTTCTACGTTAATAACATTTTTAAAAAAATTCTTTCATATTTCCTTATATTTATCAATCACATTTTCGTTTTAAATTACCAATGTGCTCTTATAGATTATTAACGGAGTATTAACGCCTTATGGCAACACAGAGAAGTTCCTAAGATGAATATTAGTGATGGTCTTCCTTAATTGTTGATTGCTAGCACAGTTTTCTTCGGGCAGATTTTTTTTTTCTCGAATTGCTAGCTTGGATAGTATAGGCTGGTTGTGTTGTTCTACAGCCAGGCCTCTTTTTTATAGCGTCTTTTTTTTTTTTTTTTTTTTTCTCTTTGTATACTATTTTCCTCTTATTAATAATACTTCTATATGATATCACAAAATATAAATCACGTTTTCTTTTTTTTCTTTTTTCTTTTTTTATATTAATGTTGATTAGAAATTATAATTTCAATAAGATTTAAACTCTATAATTATATCAAACACTAACTAATAATAACTCCATTAATATAAGTCTATCCCAAAAAACAGGATATATCTCCATTAATTTGATAATTTCTATGTTGATGACATTTTTTTTTTTAAATCTATCATATTTCCTTATATCCATCAATCACGTTTTTGTTTTGAATTGCCAATGTGCTCTTAGATTATTAACGGAATATCAACGCCTTATGGCAACACAAAGAAGTTCCTGAGATGAATAATAGTGATGGTCTTCCTTAATAGTTGATTGCTAGCACAGTTTTCTTTGGGAAGATTTTTTTTTCCTCGAATTGCTAGCTTGGATAGTATAGGCGGGTTGTGTTGTTCTACAACTGGGCCTTTTTTTTATAGTGTTTCTCTTTTCTTTCTCTTAGTATACTCTTTTCCTCTTATTAATAATACTTCTATTTGTTATCTCAAAAAATCAATCACGTTTTCTTTCTTTTCTATTTTTATTTTTTTTTATATTAATGTTGATTAGAAATTATAGTTTCAATAGGATTTAAACTCTATAATTATATCAAATGAGACTCAACAAATATATATAACTGATTTTGGTTCTTGGACCGCCTTCAAAACAAAAGGTATGTATATTTTTCTTATTAGGTTTAATGTTAACATATATGAGAGATACTTTGGTCAATTAGAAAAAGTTTGATAAAACATAGAAGGAAAAAGAACTAAAGAACCCATAATCTAAAAAATAAATAAATAAATAGTGACTGTATTAGGCAGAGGCTTTTGGAGATTGTTGTTTTTATTTTTGAAATTCTTTATGCTCATGTATATGTATGTATTGGGTTTAATTGAATTGGAATTATCTTTAAAACTTTGGTTTTTATTGAATAATGAAAATGGCAGAAGAACTATGTTCCAATATTTTGAGTCTTCTGTATATGTGTTGTTGTAGTTTAAACTCGGTATTTGAATTGTTAAATTGTTAATTCATAGTTTCATTGTTCATCTATTAATCATGAATAATAATATTGCTAATTTCAACCATCATGATATGGTATCAAACATGTGATCATTCCAAATGCTTTCCTTTAAAGTTTAGATAGAATCTATTTAATGATTAAAAAAATTTACCATTAAAAGACTTTTGAAATTACATTTAAAAAAAAAAACATTATTGGATAAATTGGATCTTAAATGACTTCTATTAAACTTCATCTGTTATGGCATCATTAAAAAGAAAACTCATATGGATAGGTATTAGGATATTATTTGGAACTATCATAATGGACTAACATAATTGTAACATCATATGCTATAAAATAAAAATTGGGCCTATGGTTATCTTCTCTTTGCAAAAAATGGTTAAATTCTCATTAATTGTGATATTTCACTTTTAGGTAAAATTGAAACTCTATTAACTAAGTTTTAAGAAATTTAAAATTCTATTTAGATTTTATTTTAATTATTTTAATAACTTTCTATTGTAAAAGAATAAAAATTTATACAATACATACAATCATTACTTCAGTTACCTTCTAAATGACGAAGGATATGAGATTGCAATTCGTAAATCTACTCTCAAGATAACATAGATTAGATTGGTAGTAGATAGTAGATTTAATTGTAGTTGAATATTGTGTGAAGTTATCACCATAAAATAGCCCACATCAGGATGTGTTATGTGGAACCAATGATATAAAGAAAAAGAATTTTTTAACCCATTATATTGAACAAAAAATTACTTATTTTCATTCATTTTCAAGTTATACATTTTTTTAAGTCCAATCATAGACTTTTAAGCAAAATAAATACTTTTTATTTTTATTTAACTATCATGTGCTTTGCATGAATTAGTGACTAGTTATAATTATTTTCGTCCAAGATAGAGGGGAGAGAGAGAGAAACCAAATTCAAATATAACTCTTAATTAGATAATTTCACATTTATGTAAATATTAATATACCACTTAATGCATTCATCAAAAATATATACACACACACACAGCCCAAGGCCTAGGCCTAAGGCTCCCCCCACAAAAAATATTTGCCCTTTACAAAAAATTGTCCCCCAATTCCATTGTAAAAGGCCCAAAATTTTATAAAAAATATGAATTTTTCAAATTTTTGTGAACTTTTTATTATTAGTGATGTTAGGAATGTCACAAATTTTACTATAGATTTACAAATTGACATGTTACCAATCACAAAAAATTATTTTAAATATTTATTATCAATCATTGTTATAGTCACGTTATATTGTAATCATTTTGTAGTACCTTTAGCATTTTTTTTTTCTAACGTGGCTTTTTTAAAAAAAATTCCAAATGTGTTAGATCATCAATGATGATTAATCTCCCCTAATAGTTTGAAACTTTAATATTTGTAAACTAATCTATTACAAAGCCACACATCAATTAATATCATAAATCATAAATTAGATTATAAATGTAATTAACTATGTATTATTATATATCCAAGATAATTTTTTTTTCTTTTGTTAAATTAATTTTTCAACTATGATATTCAATTCTCTATATGAAATTAACCTCTGTTTTAGTTAGTATTATTCATTAAATTATGTATTTAACACATCAAATTAACCTCAATTTGATTAATATTAAATAATTTTATTTAATTAATAATTATATATAAAAGGCCTCACATATATCTTTCACCCTAGGCCCCAAATTAGGTTGGGCCAGCCCTACACACACACACCACTTAATGCCCACGTACGTCTTCCTTTCCAATTTTTCATCTATTTATTTTTAAGAAACGATAGAACATATGTTTCTTTCAAATTGGCATATGTACTATTTATTTTCTCTCACCCAATCTGATAGGTACAATCCCCATTTTCTGTAATTACTCTGATTGATTTTATAAAGGTGAAGCCTTGGTCCTATATATTCATCTAAATATTTTATGATCTATGTTGATGTTGTTGCTAACCTTCACTCAGGGGTTTCAATTCGAGTTAGCGTGTCGGGTTCGTGTCATGTCAAGGTAGAAGTATTCGACTAAATGACTCAACCCTAACTTGATCCATTTAATAATCATGTCATGATCCTTTAACCTTAACCCGACCTGCTAATAAGGCGGGTTGACCTAACCTAACCCATTTGACCCACTTAATAAACAAGTCGTGTGGTATTAGCACAAATGTAACACAACCTATTTTAACCTGCATAGTATTAAATATAACATCCATCTAAAAATAATTTTTTTTACATCCCAAAAGCAGTGCATACACTTCAAGTCTTCAACCCACATTCAAAAATATAGCATTCATCTAGATATAAGTTCTATGCGCACTCAAAGAGGCTTTAAACTGGATGGGCCAATATTTGAACTCACAACTAATTTGTATGGTGGGCTTAAGAGTTTTCTACTACGGGTAATCTTTTGCCAGACGACCCAATAGCACCTCCTTGTTCAAATAAACTCACTTTCGCTCTCTAAGTCTCTCTACTCTTTTCTTCTTGTTCTGTCTCTCTCTCTACTTGCCAACCCCCACTTCTCGTTATATTCTCCTATTTATATCCTCTGCTAAGTGGTGGTGTTATAATTACTTCTTACTAGTGCAAATGAGGGTCCAATTCTATCATTTCTAAGTGGTTGTTCTGTTGGGAATGGTGGTAATGGCATTGGAACTGGTTCTACTTTCAAAATACTGCTCGGCAGTGATATTCCCCAAGGCAATACCGAGCAACCGAGAACGCAGGACGTTCTTGGCATGCACTCTTCCCGATTAAGGAATAACTTGATTGGCCCAAGTTCGTCTCTGACATGTTTAGAAAGGGAGATGGACTTTTTCTAGTATTTAGGCTCTTATTGAGCCTAAAGATATGTCTGGATCAAGGTCAAAGGCCCAACGGCCTAAGATTGTGCATCAGGCCATGGCCCGAAGTTCAATGGACCCGAGCTCGTACCCTGTACAATAGCCCCCCTTGGTTCCTACCCAACTACCGGGAACAAACCAAGGACAATCCGACTAGCCTTAGTGGCCCTTTGGGGATCCCAATCACCGGTTATTAAGCAAACGAGACAACCATAAATGCTTTTTGAAAAGGGGAGTCCTGTCAGGCTATCAAATCCCGCCATTTCCATAACCTGACGGTTCGTGATCCCTGCCCGCGCATGTGGACGGTTACAAAAAGAAGTCAAAGAGACTTTCCCACCTCTACGTTCATTAAGTGCCTTGGTCTTATAAATAGTATCCCCAAATTTCTCATTTCACTTTTTGCATCCTCTCTCCCTCAACTTCCTCTCTACCAAGCAAACTCATCCTATGCGTAAACACTCTATTCTAGATCATCATTTCCTAGAGCCCAAAGTAATTTTTCTTTACCTTTTCCGTTTTTTCAATTTCTTTTCACTCTAGAGGGATACTTTCACCTTCTTGAGTCTGAGGTAGCCTTGACTAGCTTTAGGGCCACCTATGGCGTTCCTAGAGACGTTGGTATTGCCTACTGTCATGAGGGTGATATTGCTCTCCAGAGACACTCTAACCAAAGTGTAGCGTTTTTTCCTCTAATGGCCATTTTAAAGGGTAGGGTTAGGTTTCTTTTTGACCCCCTCATACTCGACACCCTTAGGTTTTACTGCTTGTGCCCCGACCAACTTCCCCCTAATTTTTTCCAAATCATAAGTTGTGTAAGTAGGTTGAATCAATTGTAAGGGCTGCAACTAAACCACCACAACATAAACTTTATGTATAGTTTATGTGGTAACATTCTGTCCGATTATTATTTAAAAGCCAGGGATGTATGGATACGGCTCATATCATACCTTCCCGACTCCAACAGAAATTCAGCGGGAGATTTTGCACGGGTGAGTGGCAATTGGTTTACCGATGAGCTCCCTTACCCACTTTCGCCGCGGGATGTTGGTCAATATCGAGCACTTTTATTTGCATTAGATCTTTCTCTTTTGTTTATTTTGCTTATACAAACATTAACTGGTTTTCGTGTTCCTTTGATGTAAAGAGCAAAAGGTTCAAACCCCACCTAAGATTTGTGCACTTGAGAGACCTTAATTTTGTGCTTAGATCGGAGATATTTGTGCACACGAATAGACAACTTCAAGCGTCTCACCTGATTCTCAGCGTCGATCTGATGTACACTACCTGGCAAAACTTTAGCCTGGCCTTGTTAGTGGATAGCCCCCTGTTGTCGTACATAGACGTGCGGCTCGCCAACTTGCTCCTCCCCTCTCTAACGGTAGGTGAAGCTAGAGACCTCGGCCCCCAATATACAACCGCGAATGATCTTGCACCGATAAGGGACGCTTCAGCTGATATCGTATCTTAGAGCCATAGAACCCAAATGCCCATTGGAGAGCCCGAAGCCCCAATTCAAGCAACCGAACCAACAGCAGCCGACTCGATTAATTCCTCAGAATTAGAAGCTAATCAAGCAGATAACGAAATGGTGATCAGGCAGAAGATGGGCCTAGCTCGTTTTGTCCCCCTCGCCCATCCATCGGGGCAACAACAAACACCTCCAATTAGAAGTTAGACTCCTCCCACACATCCGACCCGTACCCAAAAAAGGTAGTGAACAACCGACCAGCCATCTAGGGGCCCGGGGGATGCTCTGCCAAAAACTCCTCCAACTCAAGCAACGAGGGGAGTAGTTATATGAGAGCCCGGTGGTGCCACTCAGCCGGTCATCCAATAAGGGTCAAACATGGCGTCTTCTTCTCATCCGGTAGTGAGTTGGGAACTCGTCTTCAAGCTAGGGAGTGAGTCTCTTCCCGCCATAGCTAGCATCAGGACTTAGGCCCAAGGTGAAGGACGCCAAGTTGCCTAGAGCCTAACCTAGGGCCTCATCTTGCCTGAAGACGTGCGCTTCTATACGAAGGCCACCGACGAGTCTTTAACAGCCACGTTGCAATGGCACGTTATAGCGGTAACATTCCTCATCCGTTTCTTCTTGGGCTAACTTATTTTTTTTATTTAACTCAAGTGCCTAGGGTGTTTCCGTGTTCTCAGGTTTCACAATTGACCCATATAATGGACAAACGACTAAAGGAGGTGGCTGAGGATGTTAACCAGGAAAGGGCACTGAAGGATGTTGCTGTGGCAATAGCAAATGACAAGGGTGAGGCTGTCGTGGCTACCAAGAAGAGGGCTGCAGATTCTGAGAAGGCCCAGGAGTTAGCAGAGCAGAGGCTGACTAAGCTAGAAATGAAGCTGGGCGGCATCGAGCTCAAACTGGCGAAAGCAAAGAGTCTTAATTTAACACAGGTCAATGAATTAGCAGACTTGAAAGCGTCCTTAGAAGCATGTGAAGATAAGTGGTACAATGCTAGCTTTACGGATGCTGAGAACTCTGCTGAGCCGGTTATTCATGAAGTTCGAAAACTTGGTTTCCAAGAAAGCTGGATGGCTGCTCTTCAAGCCATAGGGGTGCCAGACGACTCCCCATTGAGGAACCTCGAGCAGATAACCTTCCTCGAGCCTTCCCCAACATGAGGGAGTTAATGCAGGAAATCGATTCTCGCGTGGAAGCCATTGACCTGGAAGCCACCAGCACTTCTGAAGCTCAACCTACTGGGAACACGCTAGTTCTGCACTCCCCAGCCACTCAGCCAACTGCCAACACACGAAGCTCATCAACCAAAAAAACTGACCCAACCGTCCAACTGTGAAAGTTTTTTAATTATTCATACATCTTATCTTTATTTTTTACTTTAAATGGTTTGCCTATGGTCATCGAGTTATGGTGACAGAACAATGGTTTAATTTTTAGTTGTTTGATTAGTCATCCTAAGATGGTGACTAGGTGACTTTTTCATCCATGTTTGTAAATAATTGTTGAATTTATAAATGATTTTGGCTGTTAACACACTCATCATACCTTACTTTCTCATTTATGATGACCGGTTATTCAAATCAAAGTTTACTTTCTGTCCTTAAATGTTTTGATTTAAGGTTTCCGCTTGCTCAGTGATTAGGATCAAACCAAGAAGCAGGAATCTATCAGAATTATTTGATATAAGGTTTCCACTTACTCGGTGATTAAGATAAAACCGAGAAGCAGGTTTCTGTCCTTAGAATGATTTGATATAAGGTTTCCACCTAGTCGGTGATTAGGATTGAATCAAGAAGCAGGTTTCTGTCCTTAGAATGATTTGATATAAGGTTTCCACCTGTTCAGTGATTTGGATTGAACCGAAAAGCAGGTTTCTATCCTTAAAATGATTTGATATAAGGTTTCTATCTGCTCGATGATTTGGATCGAACCGAGAAGTAGGTTTCTATCCTTAGAATGATTTGATATAAGGTTTCGACCTGCTCAATAATTAGGATCAAACCGAGAAACAGGTTTCTAACCTTAGAATGATTTGATATAAGGTTTCCACCTGCTTGGTGATTAGGATCGAACCAAGAAGCAGGTTTTTGTCCATAAAATGAATAGTCTCAGTTCTCTTCACATTTGTTAACCGAGGGTTAGTGAGTTGAAAACAATGGTACTATAGGTTCAAATACACCGGCATGAATAAACATCACCCTTGTATTACTTAATATTTTATACATACATCGTTATACTCAACCCATACTCCTACACACTGATAGTCAGTGGAAAAACTTCTTCAAATTGTGAGTATTCAATGGCCGAGGAAGTGGTCTTTCGTCCAAGTCCTTCAAATAGTACACCCTCACGCTAGCAATGGCAATTTCTCTATATGGTCCCTCCCAGGTGGGTGCTAATTTTTCTGCATTAACATCCTGTGTGTTCCCTACAACCTTCCAAAGTACCAAATCATTGGCACTAAAATCCCTTCTCCTCACATCTCTATCGTATCTTCGAGCAAGCTTTTGCTGGTATTCTGCTAGTCGTATGGTTGCCTACTCCCGATGCTCTTCCAATAGGTTCAACTGGCTTACCATTAATTCTACATTCTAGGCTGGAGAGAGAATCCCAAAACCCAAGCACTGCACAAATTTACCTCGGCTGGTATGACTACCTCTGCTCCATATGTTAGAGAAAATGGAGTCTCTCTCATGGACCTCCTCAGGGTTATCCGGTATGCCCACAAAACATTGGGTAATTCTTCGGCCCACTTACCCTTAGCACCCTCTAATCTTTTTTTTAACGCGTTCATGATGATTTTGTTGGTGGCCTCTGCCTGGCTATTACTCTACAGGTACGCCAGAGTAGAGTACCTGTTCTTGATGCTGAGGTTGCTACAAAACTCACGGAAAGCCTTGTTGTTAAACTACAACCCGTTATCTGACACTAGTGAATTTGGTACCCCGAACCTTGTTACTATGTTTCTCCATACAAACTTCTTAACATCCACGTCCTGGATGTTTGCCATGCCTCTACCTCTGCCTCTGCCCACTTGGTGAAATGGTCCACGGCGACTAACAAAAACCTTCGGTTTCCTGTAGCCCAAGGGAATGGACCAACAATATCCAGTCCCCACTACACAAAAGGCCACAGGTTACTAATAGGAATTAAGTTCCTCGCCAGCTAGTCGATCATCGAAGCGTGCATCTGACATTGCTCACACTTTCGTGCATGCTCGGTAGCATCCTTTTGCATTCGCGGCCACCAAATTCCCTGAGTCATTGCTCGGTGGGCTAATGAACGTCCCCCCACGTGACTGTTGCACACTCTCTCATGTAGCTCGGTCAGGAGTTTCTCAATCTTGCTAGGGTGCAAACACTATAGGTAAAGCCCCACAAATGAATTTTGGTACAACTTACGATCAGCTAACAACCAAAACCGAGTAGCCGCATGGCGTACCTTTTCTACTTCTTTTTCATCGGCTGGCACCTAATCCTCAGCTAAAAAGTCAATGATTGGATCCATCCAACATGGTTCGGCTATTGTAAGAGTGAAACACCTACCCTCGCATTAATACTCGACTCGGCTACTAACTCCACTTTGATTAACCGGGGTACTTCCTCGATCAACAACTATGACAAAATGGCCAAAGAGTCAGCATGTCGGTTCTATCCCTTAGCCACTTGAACTACTCTCACACACAGAAAACGATCCATAGTCTGCTTTACCAAGCGTAAATACTGCATCATCCATGGATCTTTGGCCTCAAAACTTCCTTGCACCTGATTAACCACCAATTGAGAATCTGAGTAGACCTCTACTTCCCTTATTCCTAGGTCTGAAACAACCCTTAATCCGACAAGTAGGGCTTCATACTTGGATTCATTGTTAGAAGCCCTAAATCCTAGCCTAAAAGAGTGTTCCAGCTTTATTCCTTCAGGGAATGATAACTACAATTCCAGCCCTGACTCCTGATGCATTGGACGCGCCGTCCACAAAAACCCTCCACGAGAGGACTTCAATGTGACAAACCATCTCTATCTCCCCTCTTGGGAAAAACTCTACGACGAAGTCAGCGAGAACCTAGCCCTTCACCAAGCTTCTAGGCCTGTACCTGATGTCAAAGGAGCCCAGCCGAGTTCCCCACTTAGCTAATCTGCCTGTGAAATCGGATCTCTTCAACAATGATTGTAGAGGATATTCAATTAGTACATAGACGGTATAGGTTTGAAAATAATGGGGTAACTACCTCATAGCATAAACTAGCGCTAGTACCAACTTCTCCAGAGGCAAATACCTCGTCTCAGCATCGACCAAGGTTTTGTAGATATAGTATATTGGTTGTTGCACACCTTGATCTCTCAGCAACATGACACTCACGCCGTGCTCGGACACCAAGAGGCACATGTATAAGTCCTTGCCAAGCTCTAGGGCTGTTAACATAGGGGCCCGTACCAAATATTGCTTCAAATACTAAAAAGATTTTTCACACTCCTCATTCCATTGGAATCCCTTCCACTTCTTCAAAAGCTGGTAAAATGGACGACATCAGTCAGCAAACTTTGAAATAAACTAGTTAAGGGCAGCCACCATGCCAGTCAGCACTTGGACTTCCTTTGGATTACTTGACGGCCTAAGGCGCTTCACGGCTTCAATTTGATCGGGGTTGACTTCTATTCCTCAGTTAGTGGTCAAATACCCTAAGAACTTGCCGGCCCCCACTCCGAAAGCACACTTGTCAGCATTGAGGCGCAACTTGTGTTGTTATAGTACTTCAAACACCTCTTTAAGATCATCATTATGCTGCGCCTCCTGTTTGCTTTTACCACCATATCTTCATGTACACCTCAACTGTATGCCTAATCTTATCTTTGAACATCCTTGTCATCATCCGTTGATAAGTGGCTCCAGCATTCTTTAACCCAAATGGCATCACAGTATAATGGTAATTAGCATCAGGGGAAATGAATTTTGTCTTCTCCTGATCATCGGCAGATAGGGCAATCTGATGATAACCCTAGAAAGTGTCTAGAAAGCTCATCCTCGGGTGCCCGTATGTGGCATCCACGAGCTGATCAATCTTCGGCATGGGGAAGGGGTCTTTCGGGCATGCTCGGTTTAAATCAGTGAAGTCAACACAAACTCTTCATTTGCCGTTCTTCTTTTTCACCACCACGGTGTTCGCAAGCCACTCCGGAAATAAAATCTCATTTATTGCCCAACCTCCTTCAATCTCTTGACCTCTTGCCTAACAGCTTCGACGTGCTCCTTGGCCAATCTTCTTGACTTCTGCTTCTTTGGAGGAAACAACGGGTCTACGTTAAGTTTGTGAACTATGAACTCGGGTTTCACCCCGGACACCTCATACGTGCTCCAAGCAAACACGTCCACATTCTGTACAAGAAGTAGCAATATCTCCACCTTATCTTTGTCCTTCATGCTTGCTCCTATTTGGAAACTCTTATCATCGTCTGGAAGTATCCTTACCTTTATTAGGTCGTCGACACCACAAGCCCCCAATTCCTCTTGAGGTTCCTATAGTTGCTATAAAGGAACCTCTTCGGCTGGTTCCTTTTGTTTGATCTCCTTGTTAATAGCGGCCACCAAGCACTGCCTTTGCTAATTTCTCCTCACTATAGCAATACCTTGCTCAGTGCAGAATTTGACTTTCACATGCAGGGTGGATGGAACTGCCCCCATTGTGTAAATCCATGGCCTTCCAAGAATTGCCATATACGGTGAAAAGGAGGCGACCACAATGAATGTCACCATTACCTCCTTGCCTTCCATGTTTACGGGAAGTGAAATATGCCTTTCTAGGATCACCATTTGGCCATCGAACCCCACCAGGGGTGTGTCGTATTTTGTGAGATCCTCGTTTTTCAACCTAAGCCCCCTGAATAGGTCAGGATACATCACTTCAGCACCACTCCCTTGATCTATCAATACCCTCTTCACTATGAAGCCATTTATCCGAGTGGTGACCATTAAAGCATCGTCGTATGGCTAGATCGTTCGTTCCAGATCATCATCATTGAAGGCAATGGGTTCTCGAGTGAGCTTTAACTTCTTCTCGGAGGGATATTTTCCCAGGCAACCTTTTGCTAGCACCAGAGTCAATACCCTTCTCCTTCCGGACACCACGGTACCCCTTGAAGCGGCATGAATGACCTCTATCACTCCCAATGGGGGTGGGAAAGGGTTTTCTTAAGGCTGAGCTCCCTGCCCGACATCTTGATTCCTCAAGTCTACCACAAACTCTTTTAAATACCCCACTTTCACCAGCTACTCTAGATGGTCTTTCAACACCCTGCATTGCTCGGTAGTACAGGTTTTGATTTCTCCTCGACGGGTTACCACCCCTCTTGTTCAGCCATCAAAAGTGCGGTTCATTTTTTATTCGATCTACGATTCTATGCACTAGCTGTTTGAACGTCACGTTCACTTTCCCTACTTGTGCACCCGGCTCTTGAATCCTCAAATCCCTTTAGGGCCTTAATTAAAAACCCCCTACCGAGGCTGACTCATGATCAGAGCTTTACCCTTGTTTTACTGCTGATCATCCTCTAACCTTTTGTATTCTTCAATGCGCCTCATCAACTGTCTCATATCCTCGAGTGGTCTCCTCATTAATGAGTCTCATAGTTCGGAATCCTCAGGCAATCCCAACCGAAAGGTACTTGCAGGATTTTTTGGTTGCCTCTGCCAATTTTGTTGTACAACTCCCAATACCAGTTTGCATAGCTACAGAGGGTTTCCCCTACCCCCATTTTCATTGATAATAATGCGTCCATGGGTTGTGAAACTCGACTGCATGTCATATACCGAACACCAAACTCTTAAATCGGCTCAGCAAA
This sequence comes from Castanopsis chinensis, assembly GCA_032878915.1. Taxonomy (NCBI): domain Eukaryota; kingdom Viridiplantae; phylum Streptophyta; class Magnoliopsida; order Fagales; family Fagaceae; genus Castanopsis; species Castanopsis chinensis. The sequence goes on along the minus strand of JAVQMG010000122.1, from coordinate 30,509,802 downwards.
ACTATAAATTGACCCCTTCCTTAATCCATTAAACCACCTCAAGGTGGTGGGTCCAAAACTCGAAGGGAATACCTTACACATTAATGCATTATTATGAGTAAGCAAGGACATCATCTGAATATAATGGGTTATAAGCTTTACCGGGTCCATTTTCCAGTCATAAGAATTGAATGAAGGCCGCGCAAATCTACCCGACATAGAGGCCCATTCAATGTCCCCCGAGAACGGCGAACGTGCAGCTCTACGTAATGCTCGGCTCATAGCATCCATAGCAACATTCTGGGGTCATTACTCCTTTGGGAAAATTAAGTCCCGGTCTGCATACTCCCATGAACGATCCCTATGTCGATGGGAACCAGATTGGTGGGAGCCTACTCTATGGCGACCTCCTACGCTAGCCGATGCTTCCTCGCGCTCCAAGTGGTCTCTTCTCCGACGCCTATCTCTTGCTTCCACCTCCAAATCCCTCACCAACCTACGTAAACGTTCAAGTTCCTCGTCCTTTTCTTCAAAACGATGATGCCCAGAAGTGCCCGAGAGTGTTTGATGCATTTGAACCGACCCTTTTCTAAGGTCAGACTGCTCTTCCTCCTGCTCATGCTACCTGTCTTCGAGCCTCTTTTGCCTTCTTTCTTGCCAAGTAGATCCCCAAGAAGATCTCTGAGAACCACTTTTAGCATAACTTCTTGACTGACCTTCGAACATTTTCCTTGCATGAGTCTCGGCAGAACCACAACTACATAGGAGATCCCCACAGAAGGTGCCAATTGTGCGCACCCAAAGAGGCTTTAAACTAGATGGGCCAATATTTGGGCTCACAACTAATTTGTATGGTGGGCTTAAGAGTTTCCTACTACGAGTGATCATTTGCCGGGCAACCCAATAGCACCTCTTAGTTCAAATAAACTCTCTTTCACTCTCCAAGTCTCTCTACTCTTTTCTTCTTGTTCTGTCTATCTCTCTCTCTCTCTCTACTTGCCAACCCCTACTTCTCATTCTATTCTCCTATTTATAACCTCTGCTAAGTGGAGGTGTTATGATTACTTCCAGACCTTACTAGTGAAAATGGGGGTCCAATTCCATCGTTTCTAAGTGGTTGTTCTATTGGAAATGGTGGTAATGGCATTGGAACTGGTTCCACTTTCAAAAGACTGTTCGGCAACGATGTTCCCCAAGGCAATACCAAGCACCCGAGAACGCAGGATGTTCTCGGCATGCACTCTTCCCGATTAAGGAATAATGTGATTGGCACGAGCTCGTCTCTAACGCGTTTAGAGGGGAAGATGGACTTGTTCTGGTATTTGGGCTCTAATTGGGCCTAAAGATGAGTCTGGATCGAGGTCAAAGGCCCAACGGCTTGAGAGCATGCATCAGGCCATAGGGCCATGGCCCGAAGTTCAATGGGCCCAAGCTCATACCCCGTACAAGTTCTTTACACTCCAAAATAAGTGCATACAATTCAAATCAAATTCAAAATAACATAGTTTAACAAAAATAAAATAACATAGTTCAACAAAAATATAATATCCTTAGAACTTGCCAAATACTAAGTATCAATATTGAAAGAATTAGAGCAAACAGTAGGCTAATCCCGACTATGACTATAATTATCATCCATAGATTCTAGTTTATATACTATCTCAATAAATCCACTTGCAAGATATGCAGATGGTGTCCAACACTAATACAAACTCCAAAAAAAACACAAGGCACAAGACAAAAGCTTCAACCCCTTAATCAACAATTAATATATCTCATATGTTAATAACAGCACATGGGTTCAAAGTATATAGAACAAAAAAATTATATAGAAAAAAATATTGCAGAATTTTGAAACACCAAGAAACGGTTTTCTTTAATTCTAAAACTAACTAAACACATTAGAGAGAGAGAGAGAGAGAGAGAGAGAGCAATAACTAGTTTGAGACTTTGAGTTTGAGAATCGGGGAGTGAGACTATAAGATAGTAGAGTGAGTTGTACGGTTGAAATTAAAAAAAATAATAATAAAAAAAAGATATTTATAAGAAGGTTTAGAGATTTAGGGTTTGTAAGGTTTAGAGATCTATGGTTTGTAGAGTTTCAATTTCCAATTATATCCCATGTAAGTTTTTGTAATTATTCACTTCTCTTTTTAAATTTAAAATACATGGTAGAAATAAAAGGTATTTGACAAATCTAAATAAAATAAATATTTATTTGTTATGTGAGTTAAACGGGTTGTATTAAGTGAGTTATTTCGAGTTGACACAAATAAATTGACGAGTCAAACGTGTCTATTGTGGGTTATGCCGGTTGACCGCTTGTGACACATTTTTTATCGCGTCACTTTCGAGTTGATCCATTTATGATCCAAATCCATTAAGGCCCAACCCTAACCCGCAAAAACTCATGTCAAGTTCGTGTCGTGTTCGCAAGTTGTGTCAAACGTTGACACCCCTACCTTCACTTGCTAATATCATTTGGGCTTTTCTTTCAAACTTTTATATATTAGATAAAGTTTATCTACAAAATTAATTGTAATCTTAAACTACAATTTTATTTAATATTTTTTTATTGGAGGTGAATTTTGACAAATTTACTATTAAATTTTATTTTCTCTTATATTCTCCATATTTGCAAAAAAATTTTAAAATCAAAAATCAATAGCTATTTCATCAATAAATTGTTTAAATTGCAAGCATTTATATTGTAAAATTATGCATAAAATATACGCTTATAAATCATATAGTAAATAATATCCAATTGACACAAAATATGATATGTGTATTAAGAGCGTAAAGAACATACAATTCATCAGTTAATGTTTATTTTATTGAGTAAAGTTGTAGCCTTTTTAGACTACAACCTTTTGAAGAAGCTACAACCTTACTCAATAAAATAAACATCACTACATATTTTGAGACGTGTGAGGCATTTCTCTCTCTCTCTCTCTCTCTCTCTCTCTCTCTCTCTCTCTCTCTCTCGTTTCCCCCCTAATTATTATTATTATATTTATAAAAGGTTAAATCTCTAATTGTATTGGACTTTTATGGGATTTGCTATTGTTAAATGGACCGGAGAGATTTTGTTAGATATTAGAGGTTTTTTTAGCACCTATACATTTGTATTATTTTCTGTATCAGTTTTTGAGGGGTTTCATTTTAACAAATTTACAATCTTTTCATTTTGTATCCCTTAAATTTTTTTTTTTTTATTTTGTTTGTACTTATATATTTATTTTTGTTATTAAAATGTTAGTTTGACTGTTAAAAAAATATATAAGAAATTGAGCCTTCACGTCTCGAATTAACTAAGAAACTAAAGTTCAAAGTCCAAATAAAACTACAAGATATATAGTCAATATTTTTCTTTTTTCCTTTTCTTCATGGCAAATAGAGCTGATGTTGTAATGATTTTTAATATATATATATATATATAAAGTTTGCTTTCTTTCATTGAAAAAGTTTATATAGTTAATAAGTTGTATGATTTGTCACAGTAATTGGCTGAGATGATGGACCCTTCGAAAGTACTTCATGTTCAAAACCTTGATAATAAAATAACCAAGGTAACTTCTGCATTACAAAGGAAATTTTTCTATATATTCGTATTGCGTAATGTGTATTGCATAATATCATTCATTACAGATGTATCTTTCTTTGTTGGATTTTTTCAGAATGATTTGCTCCAACTGGTTCAGCCATTTGGGTTGTCAATTGCTACTACGTCCATGATGCTTCATCCTAAAAACCAGGTTTCTATTTTAGCTGCAATTTCTTTTTTCTTTTTTTTTGTTATTTATTTTTTAAATGTACTTTTTTGGGGACATCTTAGTGTTTTAGCGTATTGGCATTGGAATAGTGTAATAATACAAAAACTGTTATGCATGTGAAAACATGATATATATGAGTAAATAAATTATAACCATTTGCAAAATGAAATTATATAATAACCATTTATTTAATTATTATTTCTCAATAAATTAATTATTGAGACTTTATCTACTTTAACCTTACATTTTGGGGGAGAGAGAGGCACCCACCCCAGTGACATCTTTGGTGGTGGTCTGTAGAGTAAAAGTAGCTTATAATGTTGGTAGTGAAGTGCACGCACCACCCATAACCCATAACACATAAAAGTAGTAAACTGTTTAAAAAATATATATACTTGAATATATTGCCAAAGAAAAAATCTAGCCCTAATATAAGTAGAAAACTGTTTTAAAAATATATATACTTGTTCAAATCGGATGTTATTTACTATTTGATTAATTAACTTATTTTTTATATACAATTTTAGATCACAAAAACTTGAAATTTTAACATTTATTTGATGATATAACAATTGAATTTTGATCTTCTTGAAATTTTGCAAGCATTAAAGATATAATAAAAACATGCAATCAGGTTAAATTTTCAAAATTCACTCTCAATATAAAAATATATGATGAGTTTGTAGGGTTGAAGAGAAACTTTGTTTGTGCTAAAGTACTCTATCTCCACACATTGATTCCCACAAAAGGTTGGTATTACATATTGGTGGCAAAATTAATCGAAACCCATTTGCCACCCAAACTCACCCACTTAAATAAGACCCAAACCTACCCAGTTATTTATTGGGTTAAATGGTTAATAATCTAATTAAACTCAATTAACACTAATGTTATTTGGGTTTTAATTGAGTACTCAATTAAACCCAAGTATCATTTCTACAAATTAGCCAAATCTTAAATACCCCAAAACCACTAAAAAGACTGAATACCCATGAAACCTCTAAAATTACCAAAATATCCCCTAAACCTAAAAAAATGACATAAATACCTCCTCAAAATCTAAAAATTATCAAAATACCCCAAAACCTAAAAAATGTTTGAAATACCCTCCTGTAAACACTCACTTTTGCACCCATAATTTAACCTTGGAAGATAACCAAAATAATCATTCCAAGTACCCAACAATCATGATTGCATTTCATTCATTAACTCATTCATCGCATATCACAGATATGATCTTAAGGTTTAACAATCACAACGATACATTCGGTTTCCAAATAGGGCATAACAGTCCATATGGTTGCATGGGTCATCGGTTAAATTTGAACTCAAATTTAAATTAGTTCTCAACTTTCGTGCAAAAAAAAAGTTCTCAAATAACCCATAACCCATATGGACGATCCATGAGTCATGGGTTACACGTTGGGTCAAATCTGATCCAATTACTAACATACAAAACTAGTTAGGTAAAACAGCTTATTCGGGTTGCACAAATTGCAAAACACCTGCTGGATTTTACCGATTCAAATTAAAAATCAAATCGGCTTAGGTTCTAATTTACCAAGTTATCGCCTTATCGGTTTGAATGATCAAGATGGTCTGGGTTTTTATATTACGATTCAAACTAGTCATATTGAATTAAAACTCTCCACTAACTATTAACAACTTAATTAAACATAATTTTTTTGCACCAAAAAAAAAAAAAAAAACAATTAAACATATTTGCGTCATATGTCCAATAATTGACTCCTCTATTTTACAATCTAGAAAATATTGGTAAGAGGTACAAGAACCAAAGAATACATATCACTTCTAAATTGATAGAAATTCAAAGATTCATAATGGTAAAATAGTTACTGTTTGATGTAAAGAGTCGGTTTTCTATCGACAAAGGAATTGTGAACTCTATTTAAAATAGTTTTACGAAGCTTTTGGAGAATCCTTGTTTTATTTTAAAGCCTAACGTTTTGCACCAGCTGTTGATGAACTTCTTGCATGTGGTCCTAGTCAATTCGATTGTTGTAAGTTAAACTTCTATTGCGGGTCACTTAGTGAGGTGTTTTATTTCGTGGTGATGATTCTCTGTAGTCTGGAGCTGTTTGTATTTAAAATTATAGTAGTTCTGCCATTGGAATAGCTTTGTCTGCAGTTTTAGCCGCTTGTAAGTGCATTATTCCACCTTGTTTAGTGTGTTAAAAATTTATGCTACTTTCCGGATTGAAAGAAACCGCACCAATCAATCTGACAAGAAGCGCAACTATACATTTGACATGCAGTGGAGTTAATACACGGCGTGTATAATAGAAAAAAAGGTGTATAATATATACAAGCATAATTTTGCATCTCAATGTCGGCACAACACTGGCAAATGTATTACAATAGCCTTTGTGCCTGTTCATCAAAATATTGCACAATTTAAGTGCCTTAAACCGCTAAGTTAGAGCAAAATATTTACAAAAATGTATCTCGAACTATACGTGCTAAAACCCGTGAAGATAATCTACTGAGCACCTCCGGGAGCACCTTGGTGGATATGCCTGGCAACACTGGAAGAAGCTCTTGGATGACCCGTTCAACGTTCACATCCTGTTGACACCAACAAAGTAATAATCAGAGACAGGCAGTCAAGAAAGAACATCTGCACTGTGTTGATACACAGAAGAAACAATGGGGAAAGAAATAGGTCAGTGCAAAGCATCTACGTTTGTGAAAAGGAACATAAGGATGAGTTTGTGTGTAGTCTGAAATTTAATGGTTAAGCACAATCCCTTAATACCTGATTTGATGTTCTTGATATTGCACTTCCTGTAGTCAGAAACTCAACGACCTTCTGAACATTATTCAATATAACTTTGTCTTCTTCGTTTATTGTTGGTACTAGTGCTGTTGGCTTAAAAGGTCCAAAAGCAGGAACCAAACTAAAAACTGGGACAGCATTTCTAATTCCTAGAACTGACAATATTTGTACCAACTGATCCCTAGTAACTGCATCAATGCCCTTTACAATCTGCTTTCCATGTAAATAACAATAGTTACATATTTGAAATACCTTCCATACAATCAAGTTCAATGCATACTAGTAAGACAGTAAGTCACTAATTCTTATCTTAGGCTCAGCCCCTTGTGAGAAAAAAACATCACAAAACCATAGCACTAGTTAAGAAAAGCTTTTTAATGGGGGGAAAAGACTTAATGAAATCGCATATCAGTGAAAAATAGAGACTATTAACACGTGAGAAGTTTGAATAAATGAAAAAGATGAAGCAAATGCTGAGTCATCTGCTGATATGATAGTTAGACTCCGTATATAAATTACAAACAAAAGAAAGTTTATAAATTACAAACAAAAGAAAGTTAGCAAGAACGGGTAATATAGCTTGAAAGAAAATAATTATTGCTCCCTTCATGTCTTGCTGATCTTCAAAGTCCACTTGTTATAATCAATACAAGTGAGAAAAGAGGTAAATAGAGAAGAAAAACATTAGCATAATGATCTAAGATAGCATATTTTTAGGGTTGCTGGGAAAACAAAAATTGTGGTCAATATTGTCGTTTCTCCGCTGGATCTAATGGTAATATCATGATCATTTTTTTGAGAATCAATTTTTGGTGTAGGCGGAGATTGAACTCCAAATCTTTTATTTAACCATCAGAGACTTTACCAGTTAAACTAACTAGAACCTACCTAATAGTAATATCATTATCATTTCAGATGAGTTCGATGGAAAAAAATATAGTAATTTTTTTAATAGATAAATGATTACTATAACTATTATTATCATATCATTGTCCTTACACATTAGTAGGTTATGAAGCTAATAAAATGCTACAACATAGTGAACAACACTACAGTCTCATAACTAAAGAGTTCTAGAAGTACCTCATCCAAAAGAAATTCTCGAAAAAAATTCCCTTTATCAGACAACAGAAATGCTAAAGCTGCCCTTGTTTGAATTGGCTGCTGTGGTTGAGATACAATGGGTAACAATCCAGGAATAATGTATCCTGTTTGGCTTTGCAATATGCCAAGTTCAGCCATGTCCCCATTCAAACTCTCTCCACCTCCACTTTTTGCTGCTGTAATGAAATTTTCAAAGGCTTGCATAACATCAATGAATCTTTCAGCGTCAAAAACTCCAGATTTCCCATATATTGTGTAGCGTAAAGCATTCCTTAACCGTGGGGATTCATCAGTCAGCAGCCTCTAACAATAAAATTAGAAGTAAGAACATAAACTCCAATCTAGATGTTTAGAGCATTCAGAGAACAACAATAGATTAGACATCAGTATAGCCAAATTGTGAATAACCTGCTAGAATTATTGCCCATATAATCCCACCTAAGCTCAACTAGTGTAAAACTACTTCCAAGACATGCATTAAGCACTATTAAATTACAACTTATCCCAAAAGTTTAAGCTATTGGGAAATGATAAATTTAATCATTTAAACATATAATTCTAACACTCCCCCTTACATGTGGGCTCAAACTCCCTTTTAATAGGTGAGAACAGCAAGTGGTATTTTAAATGAGAGGTAGAGTGGACGAGACAAGAAGCGAACTTAGGCCCTCCTGCTTTGATACCATGTTAAATTACCAATTGTCTCAAAAGCTTAAACTATTAGGAAACAGTTAATTTAATCATTTAACTATATACTTCTAACAAGCTCAACCATTTACAGAAGTTTTATCATTCAATTTTATTAGCTATACTCGTCCACTATCCACTAAAAAAGGCAACATTACATGAACCTCGAATTGATTATAAAAAAAAATTTAACCACATCCTTCCAATAAGGACTGTTTGGAATAAGTTCATGCCCCAAAGAGGTGGCATATATTTTAGCAGTCAAAGATTACGTTTTGTATCTCCAGTTTAACAAATCTTAATGGCAAATTTCAAATCCATGACCTATTAGCTAGGATGCATAGACACAAACACAGACACGGACATAGGTACAATATGGTGACACGAGTAATTTTTGAAAATTTATAACATGATACGGCAAATAGAACACCGCATTGACACAGGTACAACATAGATACGACACTAGTTCAGCACCCCAAATGAGGTGTCAGTGCATCCTAGGCTATTAGATTGACTATGTCAGTTTATATAAACCTCAGCAATATCCAGCTAATTGCATAAACAAAAACAAAAACCAAAAAAAAAAATAAAAAAAAAGGTCATTTCAACTATTTTAGAAGTGTACATAAGGTCACGTTTACAGACCGAAAGGGCACTGCGTGTTAGCAACAGGGCTAATATGAGCACCAACATATTTCTTCATAAAAAGATAATAGATTTCTAAAGAGACTTAGAGAGTATTATACCTGTGCAATATATGGATATGCCTCATCTACAATAGCAAAATCAGAATTTCCCACTAAAGCTATGCCTTCCAGCACCCCAATTGCCCTGATTATAAGAGCAAAGTAAGGGGGTATTCTAAATGGATAATCAAAAGTTATTTGTGCCAAATCTGAAGCCAGCTCCTGGAAGTTGATATTTTTGGCTCCTCCACCTTCAAGTGCCTGATCAAAAACTTTAGCCAAAACAGGCAAGATGGGATCTAAATTAACCCCCTCTGGTATGAAACCAAGTTTAACAAAGTCTTTGACTATAGATCCATAATCTCGATGAATGAGGTGAGCAATTGCTTCAATCATTCCATATTTTTGATCATCAGTTAATTTTGTAACTAGACCTGTTACAAAAAATTATACTTTAGGATGCTCAAAAAAATTGGCCTTCACAACAAAAAAAAGAATTAACTGTCCATTATATGTGTCACAGAGAGAACTTCTAAATCATGGTAAAAGCACTGCTTATGCATTATGAAAGGATGATCCTTATAATGCTTCTAACCATGTGAAAGGATGATCTTTAATCATATACTCGAATTGAACAATATTATTACCAAAGTCAAGTATGGCTAGCTTTCCATCTGGAGTGCGGATTAGATTTCCTGGATGAGGGTCTGCATGGAAAAATCCAGTATCCAGCAACTGTAATGGAAAGGCAACATGTTAATGTTTAAAATAAAATGACACCCAAGTAGGAACTAGGAATTCGCACCAATAATAAGATGCAATTATATGAACAAAAGCAATTGCAAGTATATTTCTATTTTCATTCACAACACATACATTTCAATGAGTGGGCAAACGTTATATAGAGTGCAAAAATATAATATCAGAAGCATTTGTGGAAAAGAAAATTCAGATTCTGATGATATACAAATAAATCCTGGAAATAAGTATACATTAATTATGCATGTGACTGGGTGCCAGTGATGTAAAGTGCAAACTTGTCAAATCCCAATTGAAACACAGGGACACAACAAATCATCTACTTGCCAATTTATTCTACTTTCACTCTGTTGACCAAGGGTGCACAGCATTGCATTAAACGTCAACCGTGTTAACAAGAGAAGTGTATATCAGGTTTAACTATATTAATTTCCTAATGGATTCAATGAAGAAAATTTTACATCATTGCCCCCAAAATGCACAAAGCATTTCAATCTGCATAAAAACCAACATGACTTACTAAACATTACCAAAATTTTAGACTCTTGATTATTTTCGGCCACTTATGAACAACCTCAGTGAGTTTTCAGGACACAGGATCTTATATTCAGCTTCCAATGACAAAATAAATCTAGTGATTTTGGGGGCTGATTCAGGGTGGACAGGATTGGGTTGTGTTCAGGTTGGGGTATCATTGGTCTTATGTTTAGCATGTGGTTGCTAAAAAATCTATGGATTTGGGCACTGGTTCATGTGTACAGTGCAGGATTGTGTTTTGGCTTGCTATTAGTGTTTGGGGCTGAAAATTCTTAGTAGATGAGGCCGGCATGCAACAAATGGAAAACAAGACAGAGAAATAGACAGAGACAAGGGGGCAAAAAATCAACCTAGAATCACACTAGGGTTCTTGCACATCATACCCAAAAGAGATGATTCAACCTAGGTTCATCCATAGATTCTTGAGCATCAAACATCATCAAATGCATATCCCTTTCCTTTCTTTTCCATTTCCTTCAGAAAACATGAATGCATTCTCAACATAGGGCTTCTATGGACCCCACTTTCATTGCCTTTTGAAACATTAGAACGCGTTATATGAACTTCTACCCACCCAATGTATTAAGACAAGCCTTATATAGACCTCTACCTATACATTACGTTAAGACATGCCTTATAATGACCTCACTTAGAGTCCAACCCTATTAAACCAGCTGCTGGAACAATACAGAAAGACCAACATACCCCACACTTAAAAACTATTCAATAATATATTTGATAATTCTATAGTTACAACAATAGGGGAAGGAGTCGAGCCTTGTGGCTCAACTGGCACCTCCTGATGCTTCCAACAGAGACAACAAGGGTTCAAATCCCTTCCCCCATTGTAACTATCAAATTTATAAAAGAAAAATAGGAGGAAAAAAAACTGAATGGGCAGTATGGTGATAAAAATGCTAATGTAATTTCTACTAACAGAGACATCTTGCTGCCTGCATCATTTCAATAAACTAACATTTAATTAATAATTAATATAATTTCTACTAGAAGAAATATGAACATCTTTAACTTGTTAGAAAGACTAGACCTAACACCATTTGTTGATATTACATTCCAGACAGTACGATGATAGGAATGCTAATGTAATTCCAAGGAATTTTTACTTTTTGTTAGAATTTTTACTTTTTGTTATATTTTTTAGAGTATTGTTTTATCTATTTCATCCATATTATATATCAGATCATAATTTTATATTTATCTAAATAGGCTTTAGTATTTTTGTAACTTTAAATGATATGGAAACTAGATTTAGTGGTATCTTTTAACTCCCTAGTTCTACCAAGACAAATACTAGTGTCATTTAAGGGATTGGGAGCATTCTCCAATATATTCAATGCATTTTTTTTATATTAGTAAATGTTAAATATGTTATTTATTATAACCATATTTAGATTCAAGTATGTTTTCTTTCATATGTTATTTGTTATAACCATATTTATGTCAACATTTGTTTGTGGAAGTTCATTAGAGGCGGCTGGTTGAATTTATCTAAGTTCCTTCAGTTTGATGTGGGTGATGGAACTCGTGTGAAATTTTGGAATGATGTGTGGTGTAGGGACCGTCCTCTGAAGGAGGCGTTCCCAGATCTGTATAATATTAGTAGGACAAGGGAGGCGTCAATCTCTGAGGTTATGTGCTACACGAATGGGAGAGTTTCTTGGGACATTCAGTTTCGTCGTTTAGTGAACGATCAAGAGTCTCTTTCCTTGGATTTGTTTATGGTCTTGATCTATTCTACTAAGGTGCGGGGGGTGGGAGCTGACAATCTTTGTTGGATGCCAGCTTGCAGTAGAGGGTTTAAGGTGAGTGGGTATTATCATGCTCTTTCCCCCTCTACTGGCAGCCCCTTTCCTTGGAAAGTGGTGTGGCAATCGAAGGTTTCTCCTCGGGTAGCTTTTTTCTCTTGGACAGCGGCTCTAGGCAAGATTCTGACTATAGATAATCTTCGGAAAAGGCACTTTGTCATTCTTGAGTGGTGTTTTATGTGCAAAGGTTGTGGGGAATCTGTAGATCATCTCCTCCTTCACTGTCCATTCGCTTATGAAATGTGGAGTATGATCTTTTGTTTGTTTGGTATTTGCTGGGTGATGCCGCGTAGGGTTGGGAATTTGTTGGAAAGTTGGCCGGGCAATTTTAGGCAGCATAGTAATTTAGTCATTTGGAGGATTGTGCCGCACTGTCTGATGTGGTGTATTTGGCGGGAACGGAATTCGAGAAGCTTTGAGGATTGTGAACGGTCCTCTCTTGAGTTTAAGTCTTTTTTCTTTTTTACGCTTCTCGAATGGTTTTTGGTTTTACCTTCTTTTTCTTGTATATCCCTTCCTATGTTGCTCGATTTTTGTACTTTGGCTTCTTGATGTTTTTGCCTATTTCGTACATTTCCTATGTACGGGGCTGTATCTTTCAATATACCTGCTTAGTTACTTATCAAAAAAAAAAAAACATTTGTTTTGGGGTGGGGGGCATGGCAGACATAGATATTCACCCAATTTATTTGGAGAGCAAGAATCACTAACTAACCATTTATCACCTCAGAATTTGTGGCTTGCCAGAGTGATTGAATTAAATTCTAGTAGGATATAGTAAAACCAATCAGGAATAGAGGAGGTAATCTCTACTGTAAGTAAAACAAACAAGAAATAAAAATGTTTGTTTTCTAATAGTACCGCTCATATATTGTACATAATCCAAATAAACCTTATTTGTCAAACATTTTATTATAATTCACTCACTAACACTAGTTCTTCCTACGGATGCTAGACTCCACAATGTTGACATAAAAAAGTCGTTTTTGTTTTTGTTTTATTTATTTTAAATTTAATAAAATAAATTTATTGATTAAAAATAGACCAAGTAAAAAGGGGAAAATAAAAATTGTTTTGAATTTCTTCTTGAATTTAATAAGGCCTAATTTAAGCAACTATTAGAACTTACCTGAAACCCAGAGTGAAAAGTGAGAGAGCACATCAAACAATCACACATTCAACCAATAAAGACAGTTAATTGTTTAGGTTCAGTGTTGATAGTCGAAAGTAAATCGTTGCCATATATATATATATATATAGAGAGAGAGAGAGAGAGAGAGAGAGAAGTTAAAAAAAATAAAGGAATCAAATTTTAGGAGATGTATGTTAGTCATGTTCCACATTGAATCCTGAAAAACAGAGTGAAAACTAGAGAAAAGCTTACCTGCTTTAGGTAGCATATGACTCCAACATTAACAAGTTCTCCTACATCACTTTCTTTACTTTGCGACAGCTTCTCTCCTTCTATCCATCCTGTAGTAAGAACCTTTCTTGAAGTATATTTCTGGTAGGTTTTGGGTACAACAACCTGAAACACACAAGCTTTTTAAGTAGTATTATTCATAATCTCCCACAGATTAAGATAAAAATCTCCAACAAGTGAGATTTTTATAAATGCAAAAAGATGAAATAGAAAATAAAAAGCAATAGATAAATAACATACTATCATCACTTACCAGAATACATGAACTGCAAGTTTGAAGAGGCACATACATGATGTTATAAGACTAAGGAACTAATTAATTGCAGTCCATTGGTAATCATGTCAGCAGAAAATCTAGTCTAGACCTATTCCTGGGCATGATTAAACATATACTTCACATGCCAAGGTTTTCAGTCAGCCGGCATCACAGGCTCACAGCTCATTTGAAGAATTTGCATCATGTTATTGCAGGTTTGATATCCAAAATAACCATAGGCATTTCATACCCAAGGATTGGCATGAAAGTACATATAAGGAACAGACCCTTTCGCTTCAAGTATATTTATCATTGTTAAATGTAAACATGGCAAAATGGCGGTTGAGGGACATTATCCTGCAGACAAAAACTTCATTCCTTTACAGAAGAATGTCATACTAGAAAAGGCGCCTGAGTCTATATACACTATATTGACCGTTAAACAACACAATGGGACCATGACAGCCATTGTTAAACAGCATGCTCATTGGACAATGGTCAATAGACTAGTCCTACACAGAGCTTAACCGAATTTAGAACATCTTGCCCATGCTTTTTTTTAACTTGATTGTTTTAGTTATTTCATTGCCTAATTTACACCTTTTGGTATTACTTCATGATATGTAAACAAAATAGAAGTTTCTAACTAAGCTTGACAGCATAAATCAACAGAAACTTCTTGAAACATAATAAAGTATACATTCAGAGTTTTTAGAAAAACCTGAGGAAGGTCCTTCTTCATCATTTCAGCAAAGATTTTTCCATTTTCCCCTTCATTAACATAATCTAACTCTTCGAAAAAACGAGCAGCCCATTCATCAACCAATCCAACTACATCTACTGAGATCTGAAAAATATAAGCAGAAAGCCAAGGGATGGGGTGTGGATAAGCCATTATTGCTAACTATAGTTACTCCTTCAAAAGAAGGGAATTGTTTTTAAGAAAGAGATAAATGACTACAAATCACATCTGCTTAACACTACCTGTGGAAACTTCCGTAGAACCAAACCCAAGTTCCGTATTACATACAAATCGACTGTAACCGTCTCAAGAACAAACGGCCTTTGCACTTTGACAGCCACCAGATCCCCATTTTCCTTCAAACGGCCCTTGTACACCTGTCCAAGAGATGCTGCCATTGCAGAATAAAGAATAAATACTTTGGAACTAAGGGAACTTCAGAATTCTAGTATATAAAAGGTTATCTGGGAGGCTACCAGCAGCAATTGGTGAAGATGATAGCTCAGAATAGACATTATTCCATGGCTGACCAAGTTCCTCCTCAATAAGAGCCATAGCTACATCATCTGGAAATGAAGGAACCTTCACATATCATTAAACAGAATATCAGCTATGAAGAGGGGTACCTAATATGTATAAATCCATACAATACTAAGCAGAAATCAAGCTATGTGGCATCTCGCCTCATTTGACAAGTGGAGATCTGAGGATGGATTGGATATGTTACAAGATTGGGACTGTAATATTATGTATGGTAGTTTCATTTACCAAAAAATAAGAAAAGGGGGGTGGGGGAGGTGTTTATATAATATTTATAGAGTTTAAAATATGAAAACTTGATATTCAAGTTCATATTCAATTGCATTAACTGCAACTGACAACAGGGACAGGACAAGCCTTCCCAATGTCTGCCTGAGTAAAACATGAAGTTGAAAGGCCTTCTCCACAAGCTTGGCTCATCCTGATTTATTAAGAACACCATGATCCAAAGCTTGTGAGCCACCTTGGACACTTTCCTTTATAGATCTTCTAATAAGACTCATACCTCACAATTCAAACAGTGCTGGAAATTATCTTAATCTACAAGCCCAGATTCCTTTTTGTTGTTTTTACACCCATAATTTACTGCCCACTTAAAAAAGCCTCACTGAGTATCCGTTTGGATACTGAGTTTCATATCTGCATTTCACGTTTTGGCGTTTTTCAGTTTTTTTTTATAGAAGCGTGTTTCTGTCTTTTCCAGTGGGTCCCGTGCACTATTCACGGGACCCACAAACCTCTTTTTTCACCAAAACCTTCATTAAAAATGGGTCTCACAGCACTATTCACACATTAAAAAATTATTTTGCTACAGTATTTTCAATTTTCAGCAAAATAAACGATATCCAAACACATCCTGACTAATCAAAGGTCATATCCAGTTTAGGAAGCTCCCACTTTTGTAAAGCCATGGTAGGCAGCCTTACCCCCAATTTGTTTCAATCAAAAAGCCTCATTGACCAATCAAAGGTACTAGCTGAGATTATGTCAAACGTGTAAATTCTAGCAGATAAATATATATTTAGGCAACATAATGCAACTGAATATTCTTGTAATGTACCCATCTTTATTCTAACATAACTGAATGTTATGGATATCCTATAGACACGGTTCTTGTGGGCAGGGTCATGTATCTGAGATTTACTCGACTGGGTGGGTACACGAAATCAAAGTGGCTCTGACTTGAAGAGGTTCTTTGTCATCCAAAAAAAAAAATTCCCCCCTTTTGTCTTTTAGAAGATCTCAGCATAGGGATAGCACCTTTGATCAAATGCAATCACATCACTAATGGAAAAGAAAACTAATAATAATAAATAGATAAAAAAGCACAAACACTTTACCTTATCACAAAGTTTTTGCAGCTCAATCATTGCAGATGGTGACAGTATATCCGGTCGAATGCTCAATGCTTGACCAAGTTTGATATATGCCGGACCCAAAGAGGTAACAATTTCCCTTAACTCAATTGCTCTAGCGACTTCATTCTGATTATGGAAAAGCAATTAGAGAGAAAAAGCATACATTAAATGAGAAGTTGCTTTCAAAGATTGGACATAAACAAACTTATCCAAAAATGAGAGAGATTGGACATGAAAAAGGGCTCCTTTCAAACCTGTAGCTACATTAAGACCAATTAGGGAACACTACAACTACATGCAAGTTTTTTGAAAGCATATCTGCCTCATAATTTGTAATGCATGACATCAACTAATGGAGGAATCCCATAGCAGGAAAAAGAGCTTCAAGGTGAAAGTTATTGTCATTAATCAATGCAGTTTAAAACTGAAAGATATTAAATCCATCAAAAGAGTTTAAAAAGAAAAAAATAAAAATAAAAGGATGCAGCCCTACTACGTGGGAAGTACATGAGATTCACAAGAAAAAACAAAGATCTAAGAAATCCAAAAAGAAGAGGTAAAACCTACTATGGCTCTCATCCAATTGAAGAGTGCTCTCATCCAATTGAAGAGTGATCTCAGAACATCTCAGTTTAAGTAATGAAACTTCAGTTCCAACAAAGGTCATAGCATTTCTATCCCTCCAGATGCACACATCAAGCAAAAAGAGAGAGCATTCCACACATCCAAACATTGATGCCTCTTTCTTTTATTTGATCTCTTTTTTGTCACTTGGATTAGGGAGGGGAATGAGGGGTTAAAGGGTATTCCTAAATCCAAATTGGCAAAAATAAAGAAGCAGAATAGCAAGCTGAAAGACAAATGAAAATAACAACTGAAAAGTCAGCACAAGCATCTCACAGTATCAGTCTACCTAGACACAGTCACCTAAGAATATGATAGAGACTAAATTATCATCTGAAAGCGGTCAGTCCAGATGACACCAACTTTACAGCACATCTATAAATAAAAAAGGTATATGCAAAATTGTAAATATTCCATATCTACACACGCATGAGAGAGAGAGAGAGAGAGAGAGAGAGAGAGAGAGAGAGAGAGAGAGAGAGAGCAGTTTCCTTCTAAAAAGGTTTGGTTTCTTCATGTCTTGAGATCAAGGAACAACAACAAAAAATGAAGTCATTCGACAACTAAAAGTTAGATGGCTTCACAAATATAATTTTTTTTTAAAACAACAACACCACATATGTACACGCAAACACACACACACACACCCATACTTGTATGTATAGTTTCTCATATACCTTTCTTAAGAATATATGGTCATTCCCAACACATACAGTACTAAACAAGCTTCCTTTCCTTCAAGAGTGCCATAACAGCAAAGGCTTTTCAAAAACCATTGCATTAGGTCTAAGAAACAAATTCAGTATATAGATATACAAAAAGTAAAAGCCATAATGGAAGTTGGTTCAGGGGAAGAAAAAACAAAACATCATAGAGATCATAGATGGTACATGAACTCAAAAATATTTTCCCAATCATGAAAAACAAACTGATGTTCTACAAATTGTTTAATGAGTTAATTGATCTTGTGAAAATACCATCAGCTCAAAAAACGTAAAGAAGGAAACAAATATGTACCTCTTTGACCTTCTTGTTTATCACATCCCAAGCAAGGCGTGAAAGAAAACCCCCAGCAACAGATAGCAACTGGACAATACGTGTTGCAACAGCACGTGGTCGTTTTCCCCAATATGCTGAAATGCTAGCAGGGTCATACACCAACGGCAAAAACTCACTGCTTTCATCTACCTACGAAAGCAGTAAAAAGAACATTACGAGAGGCAAATAGTCATACCAACTAGAAAGCTTCAGTTTAAAGGCCTCGCAAAAGAAATCATGATGGATATCAAACTATCATTTCTTAACCTCTAATGAAAGAATGTAGCCTCTTAACAGTTACCATTTCATATGTTTCCCAGGTCATTTTAGAAACACCATCCACTCTAAAAGCTGACTAATCGTGTGCAAGACTTAAAATTATATATACAATTTGTATATGGAACAGTAATTGTTTTTATTTTTTTCTTTTTTTTCATTTTAATTGTTAGGCCTATGCTATTGGGCTAATATATCTCTAACAGTTCAAGTTTGAGCCTAAGCCGTACCTACTCCAATCTCATTCCTTTACACCTGACCCAAGGCCCAAAGGCAAATGATTAGCACCAAATAGATCTGAATGTAACATGATGAACTCATCATAAAGGCAGGCATCTCATACCAAGACATACCTGTAGTTCCTATTTCCTAATCCTAACTAACTTTCAGCTTAGAGGTTAAGTTGTGCGTGCACAAATCAAGTCATAAGAGGTAGGGCCTTGGTGCAAAGGCAGGTGCATTCAACCAAAAAGAAAGAGGTTGCACTTGCGGGGTAAAGCTTTCAGCGAGAGGCAGGGCCTTGGACTCCATGGATGGTGTGTGGTTCATTTTTCTCCTACTACCACTATAATAAAGCTTTCATTGCTTCTAAGTTCTAACTACAATTCAATTCAGTGATATATATACATGTTCACAACTTCAGTTCCTAATTGATAAACTATTTTTTAGGCCTGCTACGATTTCATAAACATTAAAAACATTACTCTGTCTGAAGAGTCTGAGAATAGAATAGAATAGGAGCAAACCGTTTGATTTAGATAAGACAGAGACACATAGCACAATAGAATTGAAGCAATAAATTAAATATAGAATCATATACCTCAACAAGGCGAAGCTGAACATCATCCTCAGCAAACTGTGAATCCTTTAGATTCTGACCCCGAAGACCTCTCATCAGTATAGCTAACTCTTCATTTTCTTCCATCTGTGCCCTCACTCTTTTTATTTCCTGTGATACTTCTCCAATTCTCTGTCATTCCATTCATTAACTTATTAAAATATGTAAGTACTTAAAAAAAATCAAATCGAAGAAGTAAAAAATTACCGTGGAAGCTCCGTTGACGGATTTCGATTTGACTGAGTTTGGTGGTGGTGGTGGTGGTGACGTGGAGGAGGGTTTGGGATCGGTGGCGACGGCGAAAACCCGGTTGGATCTGGTCCATCTGTTTGGGAGTGAAAAACGGGCCGGAAAGTAGGTGCACCTGAACCTGAAACTGAGACTGTGATGCTCGGTTCCACAACAGCCGAACTGTGCTGCTGCTGCTGTAGCAACCATAGTGGAACAGAGCAGAGAGTCTCTTCTCGTTTTTTTGTCAGGTAGATTTCAATAATAACAAGTTGAAGAGTTTCTTCTATTAGTTTTAGTTTACGCCTTCGTGCTCTTCTTCTAATTTTTGTTTAGTTTGTACTTTGTACTACTGCTGGTGGTGCTGGGTGGGTGGGAATGAACAAGGCTTGGCCGTTGGAGGAACACGTGGCGTTATGAATGAGTGGTTCACTTCCACTGTCCTTTTCCTGCCCCTACTCCCACTTCTACTTCTCTCGTAGTCGTACACGTCCTACTCCCCGTTTTTATTGCACCAGGAAATTAGATGCAAGGGAATCTGAATTCCACCTTTTTAGGCTTTGGGTTAGAGCATTCTCATTAAGGCAAATAAATGCTATTTATGCTAAAATTTAAAATATAATATGCTATAATTACAAAAAATCAACCTCCATCAATCCTTCCAAATTCTATACTTTTTACAATACAGCTACAGTGGACTGCTAGACATAGCAATCCACTGTAGCAAGATTGTAAAAAAAAAATATATTTGTTTAATAAAAGCGGGCTCCACTTGTTTAAAAAATATACTTGTTTAATATAAAGAAATCATAAAGAAAGAATAAAAAAGAATATTTAAATGAAATGGTAAAATAATAGAAGTTTTGATATTTGGTGAATTGTAAAGTGGTATGTTAAAATTGATAAAGTAGGATTTTAAAATGGTAAATGCTAAATATTTTAGCATTCTTGATGAGAATGCTCTTAGCCATTTACTATAGCCATTTTGAACTTGAAGTGGCCCTTTTGAGTCTCTTTTATTATTTTTTTCCTGTTTTTTCTTCCTTAATTAACTTATTTTCATGATCTATCTGAATATGCTTTATGTGACTTGTCATTGCAAAATGGAAACAATAAAAAGCTATTAATCCAAACAGTGAGGCCCAATGTCAAATATGAAATACCACAAATCTTTTAAAAATTACAATAAAAAAAAAAACACCATATCTCTTAAAACAATTCATCATACAAACACCCATATAGGAGTTTGAACTTTAAACATTTAGGACTATATATTCTGATTGCAAGGCCAGGCTCCAAGAAAGCCCAATGGGCTAGCACCACCACAGGCTCAAGCAAAAAACTTCTTACTCAATGACCTATCACACTAACATACACACTATAAGTGGTAGAAATTTTGTCCTAAAAATGAAAGGACAAAAACGGTAGATTCCTTTTCTATCCTCCACCAATTTTAAGATGTGGATTTTGTATCCCTTTTCCACCTACAGGCAACTTGTGGGCTGAACAAAACCAGTAGATGTTCCAGCAGCATGGTTACATGAAGCTTGAGCCACTTGATTGTTATAAGTAAGTTTTACACCTTCCAATCTTATATTAGAGCACGGGTTTCCTGAACTACAATCAAATTTCATAGCAATCTCTGTCGCTGATGTTCCATGGATGTCTTGGTATGTCACATCACTAATTTTTACACCAGAAATCTGTTAAAATGAAAAAAGAACATGTGAATTTTCCACTTATTGATAGAAGCTAGTATTAAATTATGCAAGCTCCAACTAAGAAAAGAAACAGAAAAAGAGATAATGGATTATAAAGCATATGTCCAAAACATTGAGAAGGTTTTGGGGGCTTAATTTGGGCCTGAAACTAATATAGAGTAAAACTTCAGTATACCATAATCATGGCCCCATCTATCTAATGGGTATGAGTAGGTTTAAAGGTTACATTCATGGGTTGCCAGCTAAAATTTATAAAAATGTATCTTGTGTAATCTCGTTGAACATGTTGAGGATTATTCATAGGTAGTCCTATTCAAGTTTAAACCTAAAGCCACTATACTTTCTTTTTTTTTTTAAATCGTACCTGGCCAGGGCAATCTTTGTTGTCGGGGCAGTAATTTTGATCAATCACAATCGGATTTTGAACATTCATCATAATAGCATGTTGGAAAAGAATGTTTCTAGCAAATCCATTGCTAGGTCTTCCCCAAGACTTAATCCTCACTCCATTCTGAGTATCAGTAAAAGTAACTGTTTTAACTGTCACGTTTTCTACACCGGCCTCTTGTTGGTCCTTGCCTAAACTCCCAATGCTATACCAACCATCACACCCATTACCAATTTAGCATCATTATAATATAATTGTTACAATAACATAATATTTTAATGTAGATAAAAAATTATAAAAAAAAAATATTTACCTGATTCCATGCCCAGGTCCGCATTCAACATTCTCAACCCACAAGTTAGTGGTACCGGGACCAATTGAGATGCAATCATCACCAGTCTTGATCTTGGAGTTGAGAATTGTGACACTTGAAGATAACTGAACGTGAATTCCATCTGTGTTTGGGCTGTTTCCATCAGCGGTAACCCTAATACCTTGCATTTTTACGTTTTGGCAACCATTGACAACAATGTGGAACATCTGGCTATTTAGAGAGCTTAATGCACTAACCACAATGTTATTCGAGTTGGAAAATTCCAGTGTCTACTTGCATACACACAAAAAAATGTTCCAATTATTATCGTTAAAGTATATATGGAATATTTCTCTAAATTAACGACGAATATGACTACAAGGCTATTCAATTAAATATGAGGACCTATTGGGATGGACGTCAATGCAAGCAACAAAAGCCTGAGCAAGTTGTTTGACCTTTGACATTCTTATCAGCTTTTAAGCATGTTTACTGATATCACAATTCACAAGGCTCGAAGATTTAATTAAAAGTAATAAGATTGGCATTAAAGGGCTAGATTATCATCATTATATAATAGATGCACAAAATTAAATATTATACTCCAGAACATGGGATTATTCCCAAGTATCGTCATTACGATTTCCCTAGAAGTCGGCTTGTCATGGCACTAGTAAAAGGTAGCTAGTTTAATTTGATAAAAATCTCCTCCCAAGCCAAGAGCTAAATCAGTTAATAGTTTAAACCAAACCAAAACGAAAAGCACATCACTTTCTACTAGTAAATCCCACCCACTCCCAATTTAACTACCTAGAAACTGGAGTGATTTTATTTTTATTTTTTTATGAATAAATTGGAGGAATTAAGACTACCATAATATACGAATCCAACCTAAATGGTGATTGCATTTCAAAATTTTATTTTCTTTGGCTCTATCTCAGTAAGCAAAATAAATGGTAATGTCCATGCCCCCTTAAAAACCATTTATCTTTTCCCAAAAACTAATACCTTTTAATTAATTGCACGCCAATTAGTACAGTATCTAATGTGAAACTGGTTATATTAGTGTGAATTTAGATGTATTTTTTTGTTAAAAATTATTTGTTTAGTTGTTGAAAGTCCATTAAAGTAATAATTATACCTAGAAAATGTTTAACTTTAAAAAAAAATGAATAAACTAAAAAAAAAAAAAAAAAAAAGCTAAAAGAAAAGACTGAGGTGGTAAACATATTGATTAACTCTGAAGATACAAACACCTCAGTCAAATTCACCCAAAAAAAAAAGAGTAAGGCAATTAAGTCATGATTTCATCACATACCGTGGCTCCGGCAGGACAAGTATTGCCAGAGGCTTTGCAAGCCCACAAGGCAGTGCCTTGGGCATCAAGAATTCCACCTGATATGGTAACCCCATCAACATGCTCAAACACAAGCCAGTTTGCTGTATTTCCAAGGACGCTATAGTCCGATGGGGCCACAAGGGTCCCATCTATGCGCATAATGATAGCATTGTTGTTGCATGGTCCATTAAACACCGCTTGCCTGAGATAGAACCTCCCTACTGGCACATAAATCATGGCAGGATTTGTGGAGCCACAAGCTTTTGTCCATGCACTAACAAAAGCCTGAGTTGAGTCTGTTGTGCCATCTGCCTTGGCTCCTAAACTAACTACATTGTATGTCATAGCAGCAGGATCAGGAGAAGCTACCACTAAGGGAATGAACATAGAGAGAATTTGTGCAAGGACAAGAGAGCTTCTGGGCTGCAGGTAGTGTGCCATTTTGGGTTAATATATCAGTGTCTATCTGTGACTTTGTACGTGCTGTGTAATATAGAGAAGAATATTAATTGTGGCTTAGGGAGTTCTTTTTTTATAAACGTGGCTTAGGGAGTTTCGTAGTTGATGAGGGTTGTGGAGGTGAGGAAGTTAAAACGGTTTGAGAGGGTATTTATAGGATTTGAGTCCACATTTAGTTTCACTTTTTGGGTTTCATAAAATCAAAAAAACACGCCAAGGCAAACCTACTGCGCCGAACTTTAGAAGGACAAATAGTGTACTATATTGTTTTTTTTTTCCTTTTAATCTTCTTTACTAAAATACCCTTACGTGGATGTACTGATACATTAATAAGCTATTGACAAAATTGATATCATTATTCATGCTTATAGAGTTATATTTATAGGGTCATGCTAACGAGTGCCCTTAGAGTATTGGTTAATAATTCATTTTAGAAAAGTTTTGACATCACTTTTATGAGAAATGAAAAAAGCTATCAAAACATTAATTGTTTTTCTTTCTTTCTCCATAAAAATTTTCTTTAAATGGATTATTAAACAATTTCCTAAGGGCATTCGTTAGCATTTCTCATATTTATACTAGCATGTAACTCCATGCAAATGCATGGATGCATTTACAATTAAACAAAATTTTTATTATAAAAATATAAATACTTAGTAAAATTAATTTTTTTTAAAGCATGTAACACATGCATTCATGTATACATATAAATACATTTAAAATTAAACACAATTTTTATCATAAAATATAGATAATTAGTCAAATTATTTTTTTAAAGTAAACGTAATTAGTCACATATTAAAATTCTTACCTAAATTTAATACTACTTATGATCATTTTTTTTATATAATTTTTAATAAGATAAAACGTGTAGTGATTTTTGTTATGTGGTGATTTTTATTGAGTATATGTGATTTTTTTTAATTTTTTAATTTATTAATATTAGATTCTTAGTATTTTTCACTCATTAACTCACCTGAATCAAAATTTAAAAAACTTAAGTAGACACATGACACAAACTTAAGTGGATAATTATGGTGTAGTTTCCACATAAATTTAGATACATGATGCAAAATTGGATTATAATTTCAATTTATAATTCAATTTTCTCTAAACTTTACCTATTAATATATATATATATATATATATGACTTATAAATTTGAATTTTTTTTAAGTTATATGATTATGTTTTTTATGATTTATTATATTGGACTCTTCGTTTTTTACAATAAATTAACTAATTTAGCACAAAAATTTAAAAATTTAGATTAGATGGGATACGTAACTCAAAATTCAATTTTTACACTAAATTAATGCATTTAGCATAAAATTCTAAAATTTAGATTAGATGAAACACATCGCATAAAATTAGACTCTAATTGAATTCCAATTTAAAATTTAATTGAATTTTCTCTCTGTTTTACCTATTATTATATATATAGATAAGTTTTATATTGTTTTTAGAACAAAATTTTTCTCCAAACCCTTTCTCAAAAAAAAAAAAAAAGTTTCTCTCCACACTAGTTTGGAGAGAAACTCTTCAAATTTTTCATACTTTTTTTTTTTTTGTGAATTTTGAAAATCTAACCGTTAACTTTTATGTTCCTTATATTCTTAACATGCATATTGAATTTTGTTCAAATCAGACGTTATTTACTGTTCAAATCAGACGTTATTTACTATTCAATCAATAAATTTATTTTTTATACAAATTTTAGATTACAAAAACTTGAAAATTTAACATTTATTTGATAATATAGCTATTGTTCTTTAATCTTCTTAAAATCTTGTGAGCATAAAAATACAATAAAAAAAATACAATCAAACGGTTAGATTTTCAAAATTCACATTCAATATAAAAATATATAAAGAGTTTGTAAGGTTTCTCTCCAAACTAATTTGCAAAGAAACTTTGTTCATTGCAACATCTTATATTGAAAATATGAATTTTTTTTTTTTATGACATGAATATATATGAGGTCCCAATAAGAGAAATCATATCTGTATTGAGAAGACATCGTCCATCCCTAGCAATTGTAAGAACAAAGAAAACAAATAAAAGGATGGAATAAAAAATATCAGTCAAAATGATACATGAAAACCTGGCTACGACAAAATTAAAGGGGTAAGGTACGTGACTGATGAGCTATACTAATATGGAAAGGACAAATGCACGTACATGGACCTTGATGCTTTGGTTATGAGATTTCTTAAATGTTTGTTACAATAAATTGCAAAAGAAGGGAATGAAAGTAGCGACGGTTAACGTGACAAAGCTAATAAAGCATCCCCCCAGTCCACCACCGCCACTTTCCCCATTCTCATTTTTGGGTGCTATGTTATGTTATGCGCCTTTCTTTGCTTCAACCACAAGATCAACACCTCCAACTTCAACTCCAACTCCAACCCCTATTAATCATTCACAGTCCCATACCGTCATACACATCTTCTTTTAGTTTTTTTTGGGCCATGCACCCTCTTTTTTTGTTAAGCTGTTAACCTCCCAATATATTTCAAGTAATATTATATTCAACCACAATAAACTTTATTTTAAGATAGGTAAATAATGGAAGAAAAATATGTGGAGTTCAAATCACAAATACAAGACACTACAAATCATACAATAGTGGGACTGTGTGATTTATTTCATCCATCACATAAATACCATGAATAGCTTATGGTGGGAGTAGGGTAACCGCAAGATCATCTAACTCTATCTATCTTTATTTTTCTTTTTCTTTTTCTTTTTTGAATTAGAAAGCTATAAACTTTATTCGTGAGAAAAAAAGCCAAAAATTACATCATGAGGATTGAGGACACAACATTTCTCACAATAAATCTTAAGTTGTAAGTTGTTACTGGTTGTTAATGGTAAAAATAATGATAGTTTCAATGTAAATTCAAATTAAAACCAATTATAACTTACTACTTCGGATTTGTTGTAAAAGTGTCATAAAAATATTATACATACAACACTTCTCATTCTAAGAAAAAAAAAAAAAAGGCTCTCTTCTAACCATGTAATATAGTTATCAATGCTTTAAACATGTTTAGCTAACAGATGAGCTTGTTTAAAGAGAATTTCTTGCACAAATAGTGTCCCCTATATCAAAATATCAATTATACTCTATCATGTAACATTTTTTTCCATAAAATTCACAATTTGACCTTATCATATATATACTCTAGCTAATTTTTTATCATCAGACCAAGACACCAATCAGTTTTTAGTGTAAGCGGGGATTGAACTTCAGATCACTTATAATATTATCAGAAACTTTACCAATTGAGCTAACTGGAACCCACATACTATAGTTAATTCACTACAAGGTAATTTTTCTTTTTTAGTTTAATTTATTTTTGGCTAAAATGCAAATTTCATTATCTAAGTTTGACTAAATTTCATTTTAATTTTCTAACTTTACTTTCATCCATTTGGATCCTCCAAGTTTTAAATTACTCAATTCAAGCCTTCTACCCAATTTCGTTAAAAAACTTTCATAAAAAAAAATATATATATATATTTTTTTTTTTCTCACAAAAAAATTTTTATAAAATTAAAAATAATATTTTATCTATTTTTTATATAAAAATTTTTTTTCCAAAAAATAATTTTTTTCACTAGTTAATTTTATAGCAGAATTGAACGAAATGTCTTAATTGAATAAATTTTAAATTTAAAGGATTCAATTGAATGAAAGTAAAGTTAGATGACTGAAATGAATTTCAAACAAACTTAGAGAGTGTAATTTACATTTTCCTTTTTTATAAATAATTAAAACCCAATATTCGTTTTTTTTAAGTACTCTTACTACAAATATAATTTAACAAGTGATTGTGATTAAGCACATGATATGGACACAAGTCATCTTCCTATTGTGAGTTGAAGACTAAGACTCCAAACATATTTAGAGCACACTTAAACTTTATCCTTGAAATAAAATACTACATCAATTTAAATACACACACACACACACACTAGTCTCATTGCACATGCTCTACGTGTGCATGAGGCTCTTTTTTTTTTTTTGGTGTAGTCTTTTATATTCTATTCATCACTATTTGAGATTTAAATATATATTTAATCCTGATTGATGTCTTAATCTAATGATAAATAGTTATCATCAAAAGCGAATGTCATAAGTTGAAACTCTCTAAAAAAAAGTATATATTTAATCATATTGTGCATTTGAGGTGAAAAAAAAAAAAACCAAATTAAACGTAGTGAGAGTAGGGAGCAAGGGAAACTTAAAATTAAAAAGGAAAAGGTAAGTATTGATAAAGCGTGAAAAAAAAATGTGAGTGATAGAAGGAATATAAGAGAGTTGGGGCAATTCAATTTTTTGAATATTGAGTTTGAAAACCAACAGAAAGTTATCCTATTTTGTAGGCTATGTTTTAGGTGGGAGGTAAAATTTAGGAGTTTCGAAATTAGCAATTTTACATATATAACCCTTTTTTTCTTTTTGAAGAATGTATAACCCTATTATTTTAGCTTAAGGAACTGGTAAATTTAAGGGTATTTTGGGTATCAAAATTGAGGTTCCCAAACAAGAGAAGCCTCTTAAATAATAGTACAAATATATATTTTTTTTAAAATTATCCTTATTGCAGTTCCCTGTGGGAACTGCGATGAGGCTTTTTTATTTTTTATTTTTTTATAGTGTCATAATTTTTCAATCATTCCAATTTGAGGTTTACACATTTTTTGTCATTAATATTACGCATTTAGAATTACAAATACAACTAGGAGTACCATGAGGCTAGCTTCAAAAAATAAACAAATACCACACGTTTATTTTGTAGAAAAAAAAACTGTGTTTTTATTTTATATATATAATTTTTATTTTGAGAATTTAATTTATAAGTAGATGAAGTAATTTGAAAATCAAACGACTACAGGAGAGTGGTAATATTTTTTAGGCAATATTTTAGTAGGAGTTAAAGTTGTATTTTTACTAGATTATTCTTTAGTTTTTCTCTATTTAAACATAAGGGCCTAGGGGCATTTTTAAACCAAAATAATAAAAATCTCAAACAGGAAAAACCCCTTAAACAGTACTAGTCTCATCACACGCGCTTCGCATGTGCGATGAAGCTTTTTGATTTATAGTGGTCCTATTTTGTAGAAACAAATTTGTGTTTTTTTATTTTGTATATATAATTTTTATTTTGAAAATCTAACTTATAAGTGGATAAATGAATTTAAAAATTAACAGGAAAGTAATCATATTTTTTAGGAAATGTTTTAGTAGGAGTTAGAGTTGCATTTTTACCACATTGTCTTTTAATTTTATCTTTACTTACGCATAAAAATATAAGGGCATTTTTGAGCTAGAAAATGAAGAATCCAAATATGGAAAGCCCCTTAAATAATAGTATAAACTAGCCTCATCACACGCGCTTCGCGCGTGCAATGAGGATTTTTTTTTTTTTTTGGTTAGTGGTTGTAGTAAAAAAAAATCTATGTTTTTTATTTTATATATATAATTTTTATATTGAGAATATAATTTATAAGTGGATAAATAAATTTGAAAATCAACAGGAGAGTGATCCTATTTTTTAGGCATTATTTTAGTGAAATTTAGGGTTATATATTTACCAAATTGTCTTTTAGTTTTGTCTTTATCTTTACTTAAACATAAGGATGTATGGGGTATTTTAGAAAAAAAAATCCGGTCCAAACAAAGGAAACCCCTTAAATTGTAGTATTAAAGTATAAACCAGTACATAGATATAATTTTTTTTTTTTAACAGAATAAATATAATAATTCAATACTACATCATTTTTGGTATTCTATTATTGAAATTTGGAACACTCATAAGGGCAGTTATTAGAGAAGCGTGCATCTGTAGTAACGTGGGTTTAGACGTGACATGCGGAGCAGAAAACGGAAAAGAATCGGCATTCTTTCAATGCCCCAAATTCATGGCCCCAAAAACCCAACATCTTCTTTTAGCCGTGATTTTAGTTTTCCAATATCATAAAGATTTTACAAACTTTCTATTTTCTATCATTGATTTTCTCATATCTAAACCGTCATAACCGCAATATAGGAATTGTGCAACATAAAAGTCGCTTACCTTTTCTTATTCGTAGAAGAAAATTAGACATTTTAGACCTAATAAGTTTGATTCCATGAGCCAATGACCCATTTTGGTTTTTCTAGTCCAAGGGCATGTTATGTACGTATATACAACATTGTGAAAGAAAACACAACCCCTTTTTTTGGCCAATACCAACACAAACATTTGTGAAAGAAAAACTCTAATGAATCTTGAAAGTTTGAACTTTGAACCCTATAAAGGTTTATCGTGGCTTGGATAAAAATATTATATCCTTGGAATATAATATCTACTTTCACGAACAAAATTCTTGCTTTCGTGAGTGTGCCTGTTTTATCCTGGTTTTGATTGCTTCCATGACTTCCGGGCAGATTTAGGGGGACCTTTTGACCTTCCAGGTGGCATAAATCCATTTGTGAATTTGATAGAATGCTAAATCAATCAGAGTATTGTGCCATGTGATCATGAACCGAAAATACAGGCACAATAGCCAATGTTGTCAAATATTATTTAACTTTCACGACATTTGCACTAAAATGCTATAAGTCGAAATTTAGGAAATTAGTTCTATCAAAAAAAATAAATACATAAAAAAGGAAATTAATGAACAACGTATTCTGAATGATCATAGCCTTTAATAGCCATGTCAACTTATCACGTTAAAAGACCTTGATAATTAGACAATTTTTATTTTGTCTAATACCTCGTGAAAATTTTGAAATACCCAAGCTACCTTTTATATCAGTACTACGGCTATCCACCACACCACCATGCCTAATCACACTACCTAATTTGATGTCATCCTACCCAAAAATCGTTTGATCAGAGTGGTGGTTCAATTGATTGCAAGACAGCTGATAAGACTGACGAACTCCTCTTCTCTGGACCACATTATCTAATATACTCGTCCACCTTGACACAACACATACAAACACAGGCGAATCATTAATAAGAACATTCAATGCCTCAAACGGTTACTAATCAGGTGGCAGACCGTTGGAACCTCATCAAATTTCATATTCATGAGCCCTGAGGCGTTACAAAAAGGGCATTAAAGCTACAGTTAAGGCCCCAACGGCTAGGAACCATGAAGTTGTATATATACAGCTTGAACGGAGACAAACCAGGTACAGAATATTGACCCTAAAAATACTCTTAGACATATATCTCTGATACTTAGAACTTTCTTATTTCTCTAAAAAGGTTTCTATATACTAACTTTGGCATTGGAGGCGTTATGGCAGGCACCACACCGGTGATCACACCGGCGATCACCCTAGGAGGACCTTTGTCCTACGTTCGCAGGGACAATGACGAGGATTTGACATCATCTGGACGAACTTACAGAACTGACGATTCACACATCATCAACAACGATCATAGAAACTGACAAGATCGATTAGAGTGGCAGGTTAAGGCGATTGAAAACCAACAAACATGACTCATCTAAAACAAGCAAGTTAGGGTTTTTCATCCCTTTTAAGCTCCAGTTCCTTAACTCTTGGCCATTCATAGAATTTTGGGTATTAATTGATCCTCAAGTTGCAAGCATTGAGTCTTCAAATTTGCCGTTCTACAGTCATTGCAGTCACCTACTTGCCTCTGTCACAAGGTCACCAACTCATCTCCATTGTAGATTGAATGGTCTCTCTCTCTCTCTCTCTCTCTCTCTCTCTCTCTCTCTCAAGCTTGATTTTAGGTCCATCTCTCTCTTAAGTTTGTGTGGTCCTATTTGTGCTATTTGGATTGTGATTGTGTGTTCTTTAGGTTTGTGTTCTTTGGGTTTTATTTCTCTAAGTTTGATCTCTCTATTTCTAGGTTTGATCCATCTTGGTGTTATCTATTTGTCTTTAGGTTTGTTCTTCTGCTTTAAACCTAAAAACATAAGACGAATCCAACCAATGTCCACTTGAGCCAAAACTTATTCAAATTCAACGGTGGTTATTGGTGGTCAATGGTGGGTCAATTCCAAATCGAGTCCAAAATCAATCCAAACCGACCCATGGACAACCCTATATAACATTGTCATCTTTGCATAGCCAAAGAACAATACTGACAAGAGATTTTGTAGCTATTATTATTGTCAATTGGGGGAGAGGGGGGGAGGAGGGGGAAGGGGGAGATTTCCCTAAAAAAAAGTTCAAGGGGGAATGGGCTTGGGAAGTTTTCTTTTTCCTTCTAATAATATAGCAAAATAGAGTAAATAAAATTATGAGAATCGTGGAAAGTGGAAACAAAGTTACTTAATAAACAATCAAACTATTGTACAAATGTAGGCATTGTGTGAACAAAAAAAAAATTTTCAGGACTTCATTAATTTGTTTTAATGAATAAGGACTTTAACTATTGTTGCTGTCTAACAAGTTCATGCATTTGATTAACGTGCTAACGTTGAAAAGGATTTTGGATGCTAAATTCATTCATACTATTAGCTAGGTCAAAAATGGGAAAATTGTGGTACGCCGCAATTGCATGTTAAATGATGAACACTTTCGTCAACCATTTGCTTGAACTGAAAATCAAAGGAAAAAGTAATAGAATAATCATGTGATAAAGTACCTTAAGTAACCACTAGTTTTCCTAACCTAAAAAATACAATCCCATGTGATGATCAATTAAGATGCGAGAAGTTTGGCTCATCAAGGAATATATATACTATTTGTTATTTAAAGCTAGCTACATTGCCTCCTTGATTATGGTATCCCGTAGCAGATGCTACTTTGGATTAGATTGATCCCCTCAAATCATTTGTTCAAATTATTAATTCAGTGATTGCTTAATTGCTATCCTTTAAATATCAGTAACAATAGGGGAATTAGTTTTGTTATTCTCTAATCTAATGCAGCTTTTGAATCTGCATTTAATGTTGCCTTACAAGCCCACATGCTCAATCAAGGAGGGACATTGTCTGTACTACCATAAGGACAGGCCACATTAATTAGTACATTATACAATGGACCCAACCAGAACCAGGCTAGGCCAATGAGCAGACAAGGATGGTCTGGTCTTTTGCTAAGAATTATTTTCTGTCTACAGAAAATAACATATAATAAACCTAATTTTCTGGGCTCAGTCTTCAATGCATTGGCTACTCACTGTTTTGGGCCTTGTTTCAGGGTTTCCCTGTTGCATGCAATGTTAGTTAGCAGAGGTAACTGGCTAGCCCTGTGATGTGCGTTGATGTTGTCATTCTTGCACACTTATAGTTATAGACTCAATCATCATCTTCAAAATTCAACCATTTAGGATATGACATTGTTTACAATCGCCTAACAGCATCCACAGCCGGATCTTATATCCTATCCTATTATACCATCCCAAAAAGTCACTTTACTATTAATACCATACTATTTTACACTACCTCCAACAACCCAACTTCTATTTTTCTATCCTACTCATTAAAATAATATTTCTATACAATAAAATAATATTTCATCAATTACTATCATTTACAATACATCTCACTATTTCCCATGAACATTACCTACGGCCACCAAAAATCACCACCACCACCACCACCACATCAGTCACAAATCCACCACCACCAGGGAAAAGAAAAAAAAAAAAAAAAAAAAAACCAACACCATACCCATACCCACGGCCAAAACCAGCACCAACCTCTCTTTCTCCCTCAACCTCTAGCACCGGTCTCAGCCTTTACCCAGCAAAAAATCACCCGCCGACCCACCGCCGACCCACCGCAAATCCACGCCGCCGAAATCACAACAAATCCACGCCGCCGAAATCGGACTTGCCACTGCCGCCGAAACCCAACAACACCCGCCGACCCACCGCACCGATGCCACCATGATCCACCACTGAAACGCAGCCCCAAACCCACGGCCAAAACCGATTAGTAAACCCATCACCACCCACAACTCAATCCGATTTGCAAACCCACAACCACCACCAAAAATCCCACCGGAACAAAAACCCATATCAGAAAAAAAAAAAAAAAAAAAAAAAAAAAAAAAAACCCAGACCTCACCGCGCCTCCACTGCCCAGTCACCACCACCGTGCCTCCACCATGCCCACCAAACCCACAAACCCTTGAGAGACCGACGGCGACGGAGCTTCGTCTGAAGAGAGAGTGATGGAGTGAAAATTTAAATGGGTATCTAGGGACCGACGGAGCTTCGTCTGGTGAAGAACGGCGACAGAGAGAGAGAGAGAGAGAGAGAGCAACTGAATAAAATATATTTTTTATATTTGGCATAGTGCTACAGTACCATCTCACCTTTGAGATGGTACTGTAGCATTATGCCAAAAAAATTTGGCAATATAGATTTTAGCATGTCCAGTTGCTGGGTGTTTATTGGGTTTGAATGCCAAATGGGGCTTGCATTTGGCATATGCAAGCCCCATTGTGGATGCTCTAAGGGTAAAAAAAAAATGTACACAATGTTGCGAATGTACTCAATTTAAAATGATGCCTTTCTGAATTCTGAATTCAATGGGAAGTAGAGTGAAAATATGGTTCAAATTTAGTACCACTTGCTCTAATACTAGGATAAATTATCAATTGCCCCAAAATTTCAATAGGAAATAGAATACATTATTTAATATATATATATATATATAGAGAGAGAGAGAGAGAGAGAGAGAGAGAGAGATTAGCAAAATTTGAATTTTTGCTATAGATTGCCAATATTTAAAGTCTTTAAATAAGAGGCTAACTTATCTTTTAGATTTTATTTTTAAATCCCTTCTAGAAAATTTTAACCTATGACATCTGTTTCTAATGAATAGTTATTTATTATTAGATCAAAATATTAATTAGTTTTTTGTGTATGTTAACATTAAATATCATATCTCTTATTTAACTATGAAATACTTTGAGCTAATTAGAGCACACTATAAATTTTAACGACAATAAAGAAATTACCCATTGCTATTGGCCAATTATATCATTTTAAGAGTTTTTATCCATTTATTTTCCACGTCTCAAACACGCACCCTACAGTGACATGGTACATAAATTGGGACACGAACACGCTTTCCCATGCTCCATGATAAATTGAAAGTACCATCTTTTTGTTTTTTATTTTTTTCCTTTTTATTCCTAGGCAATGTTAAATTAACATCAATGTCTATATGACATATAAAGCTTTTAAATATTTATATTGTTCTGTACTTTTTATACATTTAGTAATGAAATAAAATTATACCTTTTAATTTTTTTTAAATCCTTCCCTCTTTGTAAAGGCATAAAGAACTTTATATTGAGAAACAAGGCATTAAGTACTTGAGCTAAGTCAAAAAAAAAAAAAAACTCACACACATACACATATATAGAGGAAGGAGAATGAGATAAGGGAATACACTCAAACGTCAACATCAAAATTGCATGTAGCAGTTAGTATCGCGAAACAAGTGATAAACCCCTTCTCAATATCACTCCTTACCGATGAACGACCCGACAACATTTAGTATTTTATTTTTTAGAGTGTTAAATGCTGCGAATCAAACGTTTTAATTACTCAGCCACGCCTTACGTTCGTACCATCATGTCCCAGTACTCCTCTAATTGGACTTAAATTACTTGGACTAGTATACAATCAGTAGCCATTAAGCTAATTAACTTAGCAAGAAAGTGTAGAGAGTACATAAGTGAGGTCCATATCCATGCCAAATTATGTACCGAAAGAATAGAATTTAACTTTGGGGTCAAGACAAAGACACGACTATTTTGAAGTCAATAGCTATTGGAAACTTGCCTAAATATAAAATAGTTATTGCAAACAAATTTCAGGGGAATGAATCTTACTTCAACCGTCTTCAACTAATAAAGCAACTGTGAGGACTTTCCTTTAATTGGGTACCGTCTTCACCGCATGGGGGATTTCTTCTTGAACTGCCAGTAATTGCGGAAGTAACTCTCTAAGACTATTTTATTTCCTTTTTCTGTTTTTTTTTTCTTTCTTTTATTAGATAATTCAATAATTATAATAGAGAATGACGGATTTGAATTCTAACTAAATATTTATGTTATAAACATCAGGAAGAGTAATGCTACAAATATAAATTATTTTACAACATTTTTACAAATTGCTGATATGGTTTTACTAATTTTCAAATAATCATTGATAAACATAAATGTGATGTAAATGGTGGACTCATATTAGAACTAATAAAAATTTACCACATTAATCACATCAATAGTTTGTAAAAATATTGTAAAACAGTTTGTCAATATAGCATTACTATATCAAGAAATGTCATTTGACTTAAAAAAAATTTAACACCAAAAAAGAATAATAATAATAATAATAATAATAATAATATTTTAAGCTGAACTGTACCCTTCCCTCAAATAATTAAGTTCCTTTCAATATTCTGTGCATTCAAGAATACAAGCAACCACCGTACACCTTTTGTATGATGTGGTCACTCCACAAGTATAAGTGTTTGTGGAGTATGGGGGGCAAGAGCCGGGTTCAAGTCTCCAGGAGAGAGCTTCACACACATATACACTTAGATTAGGTTAGAGTAAAATTCTATGTTATATAAAAAAGAATACAAACAATTAAGGATTGGGCCTTTGTCCATAACGAAATAAGAGTGAGCTTAGCTAGCTGGGACCTGGGTGCATTATAACATACTAATATGAAGCTTCACCCCGGCCTGGAACATTCATGTTCCAAGAAATAATTATTTGATCAGCATTAAAAATGAAACTATATTCTTTTGGGTTGAAACTACAAATATCATTTGCCTAATCACCCATCCAATCGCACTAATACACTTAATTCATTTAGATACAAATATTATTCATTTTTAAAATAATTCAATAATTACAAGAAGTGAGGGATGGTGGCAGATTCAATCATTTTTTTTTTTAAATGAGATCAACCAATACCACAAATCTACAAGAGCATCATTCACTTAATACCCTTCCTAATAAAGCAATGATTTCCCATATTTTGTGAACCAAAAAACTCATATTTCAGGTAATAAATTGAATGATCGTGCGAGGGCTAATCATGAATCATATATAAATTAAAAAGGATATTTTGATAATATAATTAAATTGAATTACAAAAAAGATAATAAAATAAATGCATATTATGTAAGTTCAAATTATTATGTTTTTTGTCAAAAACCTAATATTATAAAATATTTTTAAAATGATGGAAATTTATTAAAATATTAGAACAATAATTAATGAACTCTATATTAAATTTCTAAAAGCTCATTATATATATATATATATATATATATAAGATTCAAACATTGACATAGACTATAGTACCATAGTGAATTTCATGAGTTCAACATTGACATTGAAAGCTCGCTCGTGTAAAACACTTGAACTTGTGTGGACCCCCAATTTTAATTACAGATTGATTAATTCTATGCTTAACATGCTTAATATGGAATATACGTGGTTAGCAAATTAATCAATCGAAACATTCAACAATTGCATAGATGAACAAATAAATGCAATGCTAAAATGGAGAGGGCAGTGGGTAAAAGAATAGCAAACCCAAGATAACATGACGATGTGTTATCGAAGAGGAAATCCAAAAAACTTAATGTAAGAACCTCTCCGCAGCCCTCCAAGCTGAAATGATCCACTAGTGAATAAGTTGAAGTATAAGGATACAAAAAAAAACCCTCCAAACCTAATCTTCCCCAAAGTACTTGAGCCCTCCAAGCTCCAACTACCAACAGACTTCTTGGAGTCTTGTCTTCACTAGCTTCCCAAATCCCGCAATACTGCTCGATTGCACCACCAAGCCTTACCGGCTTATTTTGAAAAATACCCAATACTTCCTAAGCTTCAAAACACTCTCTATAATCTAAATATGTGTTGGTTGTATTTAGGTGCAAATCTCCTCTTAAGGTATAACAATGGGAGAAGATACTACAAGGATTTCTCTCTTGATGATGAGTAGCTCTCTCTAACAAAGTGGGTGTTGTAGAAACCACTCTCTTGGGTTTTCTTCTGAATAGCCTCCTTACAATTTTGTGGGTAATAAGGGTATATATAGTATAAGTAAAGGGTATAAAAGCCAAACTTGAAATCCCAGCTGTCAGTGCATCTCACAGGCACCTCACAAGTTGGCCTAGTCATGAGATATGCTGAACTTTTTACATGTGCTCCTTACATGACTTTTTGTGGGTACTAAGTCCTGAGCCAGTCGCAAGCCAAGTCACAAGATCAACTATCTTGAGCAATTTTCACCAACTTAATACTAAGCCTATTACAATTAAATCCCACAAAATACAATAAATAAATTAATGCATCTCGCTATGGAATTTCGTCCCCTACAAATATGCACAAGAGATAAAATTTATCTCCCTGAGAATGTGCACAAGAGTCAAATAGAAATGACTAAACTCTCCCCTTTTTTGTCAGGAATAGACAAATGGATCAAAAGGAATGAGGGAAAGAGATGAAGATATAAAAAATGGTAAGGATGTATGAGGGGTATAGAATGAATGAGAAAAGAAACTCAAACAAAAGACAAAATACTTTAAAAACAAAAAAACTATAAAGCATAAAGTAAACATAACATGCTAAGGATGCTAGAGCTAGATGATCAAAATGGTGCAAGAGTATGAAATAGAACAAGGTTTCTATTTCATAGTATACATACCTTTATTACCCACAAAATTATAAGGAGACTATTCAAAATAAAACCCTAGAATAGGGTTTCTACAACACTCACCTTGTTAGAGAGAGCTACTTATCCTTAAGAGAGAAATCTTTGTATTTTCTTTTCCTCCCCCTCTCCCATTTTTATACCTTGAAAGGTGATTTGTACCCAAATACAACCAACGCCTATTCAGAGTGTAGAGAGTATTTTGGAGCTTGGAATGCATTAGATATTTACCAAAATAAACAGGTGAGGCTTGGTGGTGCAATCGGGCAGTACTGCGAGATTCAGGTAGCTAGTGAATAAAAGACTTTGAGAAGTCTGTTGGTAGCTAAGCTTGAATGGCTCAAGTACTTTGGGTAGATTAGGCTTGGAGGTTTTTTTTTTTTGGGTATCTTTGCACTCTAACTTATTCATTAGTGGATCATTTATATTTGGAGGGTCACGGGGAGGTTTTTAATTGACGATGATATAATTTTTTGCATAAGAAACAAAACAAAAACTCCATAAATTACATCATCATTGATGATGTATGAGAATCAGTAAGCTGAAATGCTTCGGGCTATGATGATCACTATAAGTCCTAAAAAAGAAGGAAAGAAACGTCAAAGTTGACCAGTGTGACCCAACCAAGGACTTTCTGATGGTTAAGTCAGTTTTCTCTCTAGAACATAAGGATAGAAAACAATTAATGGTTAGAACTTACCTTGGGTGGATGGGCATTACTCCTTTTATAAAGAGTTAGACGTGGGTCTACTTGTTTAGATTCACTACCATCATGGGTAATGTTGGTGGTTAATGAAGAAAGTGGGGTTTGTGTTGCGAAGTATGAGGAATCACTTCCACGTATCGAGCCAAATGTCATGTTTTCTTTGTGTAAACTTTTGAGGATTGTCATCCATGTGTTTGAATGTCTATAGATAGAATCGTCTGTGGAGAGTTTCCTTTACTAGATTTATTTATTACCGACAGATGAAGATTATGCATATTCTCGTTCTTGTGTGATTCTCTCTAGACGTGGCTAAACTATAGACGACGACCAAGGACGAGTGACATTTAGTTGATCCCCATCAATTGCCCCATTGTCCTTGTGTTGTTTGTCATTATTACTTTAACTTCTTCTTTTTTATAATTTTACCCTTGATCCACATGGTGCAATCCTGAGGTCCACCTATCATGTCATTTCATTCTTCAAGGGAAGCACCACATGGCCTCTTTTGGCTAGTCGCGTCGTATCCTATGACCAGCTCTGTTGCCTATAAATAGTGGACTCTTTTTCTACACTCTCACATTTCTCATATTTTCTTCTTTCACATTTGTCGTCCAACGCCTCGTCTAGAAGTCTTCCTCCATCCTTAGGCCTTCTTCGTTTAGAACCAGGTATCCTCTCCATCTCGTTTTTAGTTTTTCCTTTAGTTTTTCAAAATGTCTGAAATCATAGTATCTTCGTCTAGCAATGGAGTTGATAGGGAGATAAATAAGTATCATGATGGTTCTAGTGTTAGTGATTCCAATGGTAGTAGTAGTAGCAGAAGTTGTAGTAGCAATGGAGGAAACACCGCAGATGAGCAATACACGTCCAAGGTTCCTGGGGTTCCATTGGAGGTCCTCCAAGAGGAGTTAAGGATGAGGGTGGCTTCTGGGTCATATGCTGGTACGTCCACCAATGCCCCCTCGTCTTCTTCTTTAAGTGAAGAGGAGACCATGTTTAGCTGTGCAGTTGGTGCCCCATCTAAAACTAATAAGAAAAGACTTACTTCACTTAGGAGTTAACCAGATCCTAGACAACCTTAATCCTCGATTGGTCGTCTATGGCGAATGGTGCTGTGAGCCTCTTTTTGGGGTAAGTATTTATAAGACTTATCTTTTGGGAGGACTTAGGTTACCTCTCAATGCTTTTGCTAGAGAAATACTCTTTAGGTTAGGTTTAGGAATTAGACAACTAAATCCTAATGCATGGAGGCTTATTGTCTTTATGCAAATTTTGTGCAGGGAAGTATTCGATGGGAATCATCCTCTCACTATGGATGGGTTCCTATACTGTTACAAACCCTCCGAAATTAGTCAATCCCCAAGCTTTTACAAATTCACAGCTAGGGATTCAAACTGTAGATTTTTTTAAGTCCCTACGTCTGATAGGAATTGGAAGACGGAATTCTTCTTCGTCTCTGGGTTTTGGGCTGGAAACCCTGTTAAGGTAAGCAGCAATCCATTTCCTCCCTATGCTGGCGAGATGGGGAACCTTCGTCCAGAGATATGTCTCTTTATACTCTTCATTTTATATTTTTTTGTAGTACTCGTCTAACCCTCTCTTTTTTTCTTTTTCTTTTTTACAGCTGTAACACGACCTTCTTTAAGCCAATTCTACCTTGAGGGCATCCAACGAGCTCGTCTATTTGCTGATAGAGGTTTCCATTCTTTGGTTATCTTGCATCGTCTTGCTCCTTGGGATCTAGGGCCCATACCAACTGAAGATGCATTAGCTCATGAACTTACCACACGCAGACGTGAGTTTCATACTTGGTATAAATTTTTATTATATACTTCGTCGAAACTTTAACCCACTTTTTCCTTGTAGGAATAACAACTATGAAGGAAAATAAGGGGAAAGGTTTGGTAGATAAGGAAACCATGCAGGAAACTCATTCTCGGCCTCATCCAGTTGCAGGAGATAAGAGGAAGACTTTATCTAAGACGATAGACTTAGGAAGTCCTCCAAGTTGTCGAGGCCACAAGAAGGCGAAACATGGGCCGTCCAAATCTGGAGTTGTCAAGCCCAGTTCCGCCGTCCCTCTTGCTTCTTCTAAGTTGCCGTCTGTACAAGTCCTTGACCTAGACTCATTCAATCCTGTTGAAACTACTCCACCTAAGCCTGTTGAAACCACTTCGTCCAAA
This sequence comes from Castanopsis chinensis, assembly GCA_032878915.1. Taxonomy (NCBI): domain Eukaryota; kingdom Viridiplantae; phylum Streptophyta; class Magnoliopsida; order Fagales; family Fagaceae; genus Castanopsis; species Castanopsis chinensis. The sequence goes on along the minus strand of JAVQMG010000122.1, from coordinate 30,468,545 downwards.
CCTCCCAGAAGCACTCCTATGAATCTTCTAGAGAATGAAGATCTTGCCTGGGAAAGGTTCCATCAAGCTATAACTGACGAGGATGTTGTTGTGTGCTACAACATGTCTTTGAAAGAATTTGAGCATTCCACAATTCATGATCTCTTCAAGGTATATATTTTTTATTATCATTTTTTTGTCTTAGATCCTTCACAATTGATATTCTAGTCCACTTATCTTTTCAACCAATTCTGTTTATACAAACTACGTCAAAGTTTATGGCAGTGTCCAGACAAGCTATTGAGATGGATCATGAAAGGATTAGGTAGGAGGCAAGGGTTCGTGAAGTGTAGGCGGACTATAGGCGTCGAGTTGAGGCAGTGGCTAAGGTTGAGGACAAGGTGAAGGAGTTGAAGAACCTCGTCAAAGAGCTTAAGGCAGATGCCATTGAGAATGACACTCGTCTTGACCGTCTGCAAAAGAGAAGTAATGAGCTCTACATCCTTCTTGGAGAGACCAAGGGAGAAGCCATCAAGGAATTTAAGGCGTCCAACGAGTTCACTGACCTTATGAACAGGAACTATGCTATAGGATTTGAAGACTTCCATTTGGACGCAATGAAGCGTTTGCCTGAGGTGGACTTTACCCCTATTAAGCTTAACGTCGCTGTTGGGAGCTCTCTTCTTGAGACGAGCTTTGAAGAGGTTAATATTAAGGATGACGCTTCTACTTAGCCTGTTATTGATGACCCCAAGTCTGGAGAGAATCCCTCCAATGGTTTATAAAAAAGGAACTTTGTAATTACTTTATTTGTTTCTCTGTTGTTAGTTTTTTTTTATGCATAAGTTCCGTTGTTTTGGACTATTTGGATCTATCTAAGTACATTTAACTCATCCATGTTTTATTGTTGATTTCAATTTCAAGTATTTTCCATCTATGTTTAGGACTTTGTTTTGAAAAATATATTTACATTTCCTTGTCCTTAGACTTATTTTTGGAATTTCACTTGGTTATTTTTGTCCATAGCCTAGATTATACAATTGGTTAGACATGTCGTCCATGGAAAATGTTGCATGCATGCTTTTCTTTCCTCCTTAATTTTTTGGACGGATTTCATTGGGAAGTTCATTCTTTCCCTTGGTCATTGCCTTTTTATGGCAATTTCCCCGCCCCCTTTTTTTTTACTAAGGATGGCTTATGACAATATATCTCCTCGTTCAGAGATTTTAAACGTCTTTAATTTCATATGGATGCTAATTTCATAGACTCATAAACACTTAAATTAGGAAATTCAAGCTGCTTTATATACAATAAATGTACATAACATCGTCCATAAACATTAAAGAACATAATATATAGCATTGTCCAATCACTTCGTACGTGCTAGTACTTAGTCCTTTTTTAGGGAATTCAAATTACTTTATGTACAAGAGGGACTTTGTTCATGACATCATCCGTAGCACATGCCAGTACTTGTGCTTTTTGGAGAATGTCTATGCTAACTTTCTTGACAAGTCTTCATTGGTAGTACTTCCTCAAATGCTCCACATTCCATGGGTGCTCCAGATTTCGTCCACCCAAGGCCTCTCAATAGTATGAACCACGTCTTTTATAATTAATCACTCTATATGGTCCTTCCCAGTTGGGTCCCAACTTTCCGTGAGCAGGATCCTTAGTAGCTAGGGACACCTTTTTTAGGACAAGATCTCCAATGTTGAACTGTCTGGCTTTACCAAGGCATCATGGTGTTTAGCCATCAAGTTTTTGTAACGAGCTACTCTCTGTTCCACATCCATCCTCACCTTGTTTATAAGGTCAAGGCTTAAATGGAGCTGCTTATCATTTTCTTCATTGTTGTAATAAGCCACACTATAGCTAGTTAGACCAAGCTCTATGGGTATGATTGTGTCACTTCCATATGATAATTTAAATGGAGTTTCTCTAGTTGGAGTCCTTACTGTTGTCCTATATGCCCAAAGAACACTTGGTAATTCATCTGGCCATATCCCTTTTGCCCCCTCAAGCTAGGTCTTGATGATCTTCAGCAAAAATCGGTTTGCAACTTTTGCTTGTCCATTAGCCTGTGGGTGGGAGGGTAAGGAATAATGATTCTTAATTCCCAATGTCTCACAAAACTCTCTGAAGGGTGTATTGTCAAATTGGCGACCGTTGTTAGAGACGAGCACTCTAGAAATTTCGAAGCGGCAAATTATGTTCTTCCAGAAAAAGTTTCTAATATTTGACTTAGTAATTGTTACCACGGGTTTCACTTCCACCCATTTGGTAAAGTAGTCAATTCCTACTACCAAAAACTTCATTTGCCACGTTCCCATGGGAAAAGGACCAAGGACGTCAAGTCCTCATTCGGCAAAGGGCCAAGGGACTACTATTGGAGTAAGATACTCTGATGGTTGCTTAAGAATATTGTTGTACCTTTGACACTTATCACATGCTTTAACATAAGTTTTAGCATCTGCTTGCATAGATGGCCAATAATATCCTACGCGAATCACTTTATGGACGAAGAACCTAGCTCCTGAATAGTTCCACTAGCTCCTTCATGGACATCTCTCAGGATATAAAGAGACTCATTCGGACCTAAACACCTCAAGTAGAGCTGAGAGAATCCCCTTTTATACAACACTTCATCCATAAGGACAAACTTTACCGCCCTTACCCTTAATTTCCTTGCTTCTTCTCTATCTTTAGGAAGTATTCTGTCCTTGAGGTAAGACATAATTAGGGTGGTACAGTTGGTAACTCCATTTACCTGATTTACTTCCATCACATTCATGCTAGGAATGTATTGGATTTTAACTTGATCTCCTGTTATCTTGTCTGTAGATGCCTTCTTGGCTAAGATGTCAACTTTTGTGTTCTCCTCCCTTGGTATTTGTTAGAACTGGGTTGTTGTGAAGCTTTTCATATACTGCTTAACTTTGCTCAAATACTTCTTCATTCGTTCTTCTTTTGCTTCTCCCTAGACAAGAATGGAATCTGGTCCAAGTGACTTAACTAACTCCAAACCTTGTAGCAAGCTTCATATTCAACTCCATTATTAGTCGTCTGGAATTGTAGATGGACTGCATAATCTAAATGATCCCTTTCTGGCGTAGAACTATCTCAATTCCTCCTACATGCTATCTGGACAAGCCATCAACACGAACAATCCACTACTTTGCCCCCTAGTCTCCATTTTGTTGTCCACTAAGTGGAGTGAATTCAACGATAAAGTCTGCAAGGACTTGAGCTTTTATCGCTTCTCTTGACTTGTACTGCACATCAAATTCGCTAAGTTCTATTGCCCACTAGATTAATTATTCAACAACCTCTAACTTATTCATAACTTTCTTCAAAGGGTGATCTGTCAAGACGTTGATTACATGAGCTTGGAAATAAGGTCTGAGCTTTCTTGCTGCTGTCAACAATGAAAATGCTAACTTTTCCATTGGTGGATACCGTCCTTCAGCTCCTCTTAAAGCTTGCTAGTATAGTAGACAAGTTTCTATATCTTTCCCTCTTCTCTAATCAAAGCTAAACTTACTGCATAAAGAGACACTGCTAGGTAGAGATACAACTCCTCTCCTGGTTTGGACGGGCTCAACAGTGGAGTTGAAGCAAGATAAGTCTTCAAATCTTCAAATGCTTATTAGCACTCGTCCATCCATTCAAATACTTTCTTTAATACTCTAAAAAACGACAAACAATTATTAGTAGCTTTCGAAACAAACCTGTTAAGGGTCTCCTTTGTGCTCTTGACCAGCATGTCGTCCATATATACTTCAACGTTTCGCCCAATCTATGGATGAAATATGTGGTTGACTAGTCTCTGGTAGGTAGCTCCTGCATTCTTCAAACCAAACGACATTACTTTGTAACAAAACAAGCTTTGGCTTGTTACAAATGATGTTTTCTCCTGGTCTATTTCGTCCATCTTAATTTTGTTGTACCCTGAGAAGGTGTCCACAAAATTTAGCAGCTGGTGTCTAGCTGTTGAATCTATGAGCTGATCAATGCATGGAAGATGATAGCTATCCTTGGGCGTGCCTTATTTAAATTTGTGAAATCCACACACATTTTCCATTTACTATTAGCCTTTTTAACCATCACTACATTAGCTAGACAATCAAAATAATAAACTTCACGAATGAATTCCACGGTAACTAACTTATGGACTTTTTCTTTAATAGCATTATCTCACTTTAGGGCAAACACTCTCTTCTTGTGATGGACAGGTTTATAAGACGGGAACACATTTAAACGATGAGTAATCATACTTGGGTAAATCCCAGGCATGTCTTCATGGCTCCAAGCAAAGATATATGTACTTCTTTTGAGGAACCCAACAAAATCCTGCTTCGTCTTCTCCTCTATACTCGTCCTAATTCTGGTAAACTTCTCTTAGTTGGATTCATCCAGTGGTACATCTTCCAATACTTCAATAGGTTCAACTAGTGTTCTTCTTTCTTCAATGCTCATGGTCTGCATCTGCTTTTCCATGGCAAGTATTGCTAAGTAACACTCTCTAGCAGCTAGCTGATCTCCTTGTACTTCCCCGATACCATACTTTATTAGGAACATAATAGGCAAGTGATAAGTGGATGCTACGGCCTTCCAACTATTCAGAGTTAGTCATCTCATGATGGCATTGTTTGAGGTCGAACAGTCCACAACAAGGAACTTTACTCCCTTATTGATTTGTCATGGGTAAGAGCCAACCACAACTGGCAAGGAGATCATACCTACTAGTAGAATCTTCATTCCTCCAAACCGGATCAATGGCACAGTTACTAGATGAAGTAACTCCTTATTAATCCTCATCTGCTGGAAAGATGGATAATAAAGGATATCTGTTGAACTTCCATTGTCTATTAGCACTTTCCTAGTCGTATAATTTACAATTGTCAAAGTAATGACAATCGCATCATCATGAGGGTGGTGCAATCGTCTTGCATCTTCATCTATAAAAACAATGACTGGTTCATCGTCTCTGACCATCCTTGAGGGACGTCCAGATATCTGAACATTTTGAACTTCCTATAAATAGGTCTTCTTAACTTTGGACGAGCTTCCTGTTAACATGCCCCCTACTATAATCTTTATTTCTCCAAATGGTGGACGTACTAGTTCCTCTGCCTTGCCCTTCATTGGCTGTCTCTTGACCTAATGATCTCATCCAAGGAAATTTTTTAACCTTCCTTATTTGATGAGAATTTCAATTTGTTGCTTCAAGTCATAACATTTATTTGTATCATGTCCATGGTCACAATGAAAGCGACAGTACTTGTTTTTATTCCTCTTACTAGGATCTCCTTTTATTCCTTCTGGTCATTTCAAGGATGGATCATCTTTAATCTGTATCAGCACTTGAACAAGAGGAGTGTTCAGGGGAGTGTAGTTGGAGTACCATCCTGAGCACGGTCCTACCTTCTTACTGTCCTAATCTCTTTTCTCTCCCACTTTGGCTTTCTTTGGATGAAGACCCTGCTCTGAATTATGCACATAACTATTTTCCAATCGTTCACCTTTCTTTTTTCTCTTGGCAATAATTACGTTTTCTGTGTTCATGAAACTTTAGGTTGAATGTATCAACTCAGCCATCGCTTGCGACTCCTGGTCATACAACTTAAGAATGAATAAATCTGAGCTAACTCCATTGTAGAAAGCTACCAAGGGAATCTTGTTATCCTTCTCGTCTACCAATAGGGCTTCCTTAGTAAAACGGCTGATAAAAGATCATAGACTTTCATTATCTCCTTGCTCTATGCTTAACAAACTGGACGAAAAGCATTTCTGCCTTTGTCCACCTACAAAGTTGTTAATGAACAACTTACTTAAGACCTGGAATAAAGTTATGGTGTTTGGTGGCAACTTTCCAAACCATACTCTAGTTGGCCCTTTCAACAGGGTAGGAAAAGCTCTATACATAATTTCATCTAGAACACCTTGGATATGCATAGTCATCTTGAATGTGGCAATATCGTTGCAAAGATCACACGTCCCATCATATGATTCCAGGGTAGACATTTTAAACTTAAAAGGCAAAGGATGACTGGTGATCGACGCAATAAAGGGGGAATCAATCATGTGGACGAGATCATCCACATGGTTTGCTCTCCTCAGGGATTCCTTCATCTCCTCCATTACTCTTTTCATCTGGTCCATTTATCTCTCTAAATGTAGTACCCTACGAGTGACGGTACCTCTGGGTTAGTCTCCTTCAACATTGTTTTCAGCACCTTCATTTCTTGAATTTTGACCCATTTCTCCACCATGTTGCTGACGTTGTCTTTTAACTTCCCTAGTTAACTCTTGGTTCTATTGTGTCATTTCTGTCATCGCCACTGCCATGGATTGTAATTGTTGTTGGAAGGTCATAGGTGGTGGCGATGTACGATTTGAATGACTAGAGGTGTTTCCACTCTCCTGGTGTCCTGGACTAGTGGTCATTGACCTAGTCCGAACCATGCAGCTTTTTGTCTTTTGGAAAACGAAAAAGCTAACTGATGGTATACGAAAAAGTTTAACTCCTCTTGTATCTTCTTCTTTTTTTCTCTCACAGACGGCACCAACTAATGATGTATAAGAATCAGTAAGCTGAAATGCTTTGGGCTATAATAATGGTTGCAAGTCCTGAAAAAGAAGGAAAGAAAGGTTAAAGGTAACCGATGTGACCTGGCCAAGGACCCTCTAATGGTTAAGTCCGTTTTCTCTCTAGGACACAAGGATAGAAAACAATGAATGGTTAGAACTTACCTTGAGTGGATGGGCTTTACTCCTTTTATAGAGAGTCAGAGGTGGGTGTTTGGATCCACTACCATTATGGGTAATGTTGGTGGTTAATGAAGAAAGTAGGGTTTGTGTAGCAAAGTACGAGGAATCACTTCCATGTATCGAGGCACGTGTCGTGTTTTGTTTATGAAAAACTTTTGGAGGATTTTTTCTTCAAGTATAATTTTGTCGTCCATGTACTTGATCGTCTATAGATAGAATAGTCCGTGGAGAGCTTCCTTTACTAGATCTCTTTATTACTGACAGATGAATATTATGCATATTCTCGTTCTTGCGTGATTCTCTCTAAATGTGGCTAAACTATAGACGACAACCTACCTTGCTCTCAAGTAACACTTGACAGAAGCTCTAGGAGCCGTTTGAGATGGGAGTTATGACCTACCAGGTTGCAACCATGGCATGGAAATAGAATGTCCTATTTTAAGCTAATTTGTTTTTTAAGCCTTTTTCCAAGAGTCTAACACTCACACCTTGTGCATGCTGGACATGGCTAAAGAGTAGGATATGAGTATAAACATTATGAGAGACCTCATTTCATCTTATCCACCTTGTAGAGAAAGAGAGCCTTTTCCTAAGTGCTAGATACACTTCCAACCTCTTTTCTTCCTTTCTATCACCATTGCCATACTTTTGAGAGAAATTTTATCACCTTCACCATCTATTGAATGTTGTGAGCTTGTTTTAAAGGTTTGGAAACCTTGGATGTCATCTCAAATCTAATTTTATTGGTGGCTTTACATTGGCAGCTCAACAGTGGTGTCTCTAGTGAGCTAGTTGAAAAAATGACTTTGTGAAGCCGATTGCTAGCTGGAGCTTAGATGGCTCAAGTACATAAGGGGATTTGGGCCTAGAGGACTCATAGTCTTACTTATACTGCAAATACTCATCTAGTGGAGATTTTCCAAGGGTGTGTTTGAGGCAGAGGTTTTTCCACCCAAGTGCTTGGGTTTTTCTCTTCCTAAACACTTCTTGGTGTTTAGTTCTGATTTGTTTTCTGCATTTTCATATTGCCATTTAAATGATTTAGTTCATATATTTTTATACTTGCAATATGGAATTTGGTTAATCACTTATATTAGTTTTAGGTTAAACTTCATAACATCAATTTCTTATCATCTAAACCCTCCTTTCCATCAAAAACAAACAATCACATTATCTTAAGCCATCCTTTCTTTCTCCTTAGTTACTTTCTCTAGTTCAAGACCAATTTTTTTCCTCTAAAAATCAAGCCCCGACTCATTTTGAAGATTATTTAGTTTTCCCATTATCTTTACAATAACTTCACTCCCAATTCACTAAACATACCTACAATACTCGTCATCCTAAAGTATATCATGTTAGCAATCGTGTCAATAGTAGTATCAGTTTTGTTCTACTAGTAGAAGCATGGATCAATCCCGTAATGCATGTTGCACACATGAAACCTCCACCCAAAATTAGCTACTATTCAGGCAACCCTTACTGTAGACACTCGATTTTGCACCCATAATTTAATCAAGGAAGATGGCTAGAATGATCATTCATATACCCAAAATTCATGATTGCCTTACGTGCATTAATTCATTAATTGCATATTATAAAAATGATCATGAGGATCTAACAGCTGTAACGGTATGCCCAATTTCCAAATCGGACCGTCGGATTGAAAGATATCACATAATCAAGTTTGCACAATTTGCATGCATTTTGTTTAGGTGGAACCAACCACACGTGATTAATTTAAATTAATATTGATTGGCTAGAAAATTAAAATTAATTAAATAATTTTGTGATTGGTTGTTATTTAGTGTCAAAAATAAGCTTGCTTGCATAGGAAGAAAGTGGATAATCAGATAACAACCAAATTGTGGATAATCAAGACTTTTTGGAGTGTTTATCTACATGATAATCATTATTGTAAAGACCTGAATCATCAAAAAAGGGATTTAATTTTTAGAATACTGATTAAAAACGCGTCTAAGTGCAAGTTTCGGCTAAAAAAAAAATCTCAAAAAATGAGTCCAAAGTAGACCAAAACTCAAACGCGGGTCTGGCACCCAAGAGGGCCATTGGCACTTTTGGAGAGCCGATTGGCAGAAATTTAAGGCCCAGCCTGAAGGCTCCTAGATTGAGACAAACCTCGTCCTTTTCGATTTTTTAGAGATAAGGACGCGTTCCAATTCGTATTCTGATTATTCAACTAATTTTTCGAAGCATTCCAGCCTCCATAAATAGAGGATATCTCTCAAAATTTAGCACACTTTTTCACGCTTTCTGACCCTCCCCCCCCCCCCTTTCTGGCTCTTCTCTTCTTTTCAATTCCCCCTTACGTTAAAGACATTTTGGAGACTCTTGCCTTAGGAATTTCTTTCTTGTAAGCGAAATATTTTAGGTTTCAAAGAGTTGAATAAATTTCTTTGAATCCTAAAATAATCTTTTACTAGGAAGAGCACGCTCATGCAAGAGGTAGTCTATTTCTTTTCTTTTTTCTAGTCTTCTCTATTAATTTTGTTTGATGATGCATGAATTGGTTTAAGATGTTTGATTATTTCTGATTCTTGATATAACTGCCATGTTTTGTTTGAAATTTTTCTTTAAATATGTTCTTGGTTGATTTTTGTTGTAATTTCTCTCTTGAATCTCAAAATCTACTAATTATCAATGATCTCTTTAAACTAAAAACTAATCTGAATTTTTCAAATATGATTTTTTTAACACATAAAAACTGATCTGTATTTTCATTAAATGCATATCTGATTTTTTTAACATATAAACCTGATATGTATTTTCATTAAATACAAATCTGATTTTTTTTAAGATTCGAAACTGATTTGTATTTTCATTAAATACAAATCTGATTTTTTTTACACATAAAACTGATCTTGATGGGATGTGGTAAAATACAACTGCTAATTTGTCCATGGAGATCGTCCAGGGCGAGCAATGTGCTCTAGACGAGGTAAGCTGTCTTGGCTTCCTCAAGACGAGGTACGCTGCCTTGAAGACCTTAGGACGAGATAAGCTGCCTTGAAGACCTTAGGACGAGGAAGTATGGACGACACGTGGACACTTGAAAATTTTATAGTGTAAAATGTCTCCGTATTATACGAGTAACCTCCAGTGACCGTTGTGCACAAAAAGGATAACTCCTAAACGGTTGGAAGTTATATTCAAATACAAACCTCCTCAATTCAAGGGGAGGTTACAAATCCGATAACCGCTCTTAAGACACTATATAAACGCTGGTTCAGACCAGGAAAAGGTACGTGAAAATCATTCCTAAAAAGTTGGAACTCGAAAATAATTGAGAGAAAAACTGACTTTGTCATCAGAGGGTTATTGGCCGGGGACCCCGGTCACCTTTGATCACTTCTCTTTCTTTTTCAGGCTATCAAGATCAAGCGTTAGCCCTCTCTAATCCGAAACATCCTGCCTACTGATATTCTTCGCATCATCAGATCTGTATTTTCATAAAATACAGATCTGATTTTTTTAAGATTCGAAACTGATCTGTATTTTCATTAAATGCAGATCTGATTTTTTTTATACATAAAACTGATCTGTATTTTCATTAAATATGGATCTGATTTTTTTAAGATTCAAAACTGATCTGTATTTTCATTAAATGCAGATCTAATTTTGTTTACACATAAAACTGATTTGTATTTTTATTAAATATAGATTTGATTTTTTTTAAGATTCGAAACTAATTTGTGTTTTCATTAAATGCAAATCTGATTTTTTTTACACATAAAACTGATCTGTATTTTCATTAAATACAGATCTGATTTTTTTTAGAAAAAGTTTTCTTTGTCATACAATTGAAAATTTTGAAATTTAAAAGAAGAAATTAAAAGTTAGGTTGAAGTTTTGCATATGTGATGCATGTAAAATAAATTTATCTAATGAGTATGAATCCTCTTCTAAAAAGTTTTTTTATTTTATTTTATGTCCAATAACATATCTGATTTTTTTAAACCAAAAAATAATTTTTTTAACTATTCAAAACAGATCTGATTTTTTTTTGATAAATTCCCCTTTTTTAAAACTTTACACTAAAATAGATCTGACATTTTTACTAAAATCTTGTTCCTTTCTTTACATAAAAACAAATATGATTTCCTTACAAATCTAATTTTTTATTTACATAAAAACTGATCTAATTTTCCTTACAAATATTTCTTTTTTTTACATAAAAATAGATCTGATTTTTCTTTACAAGTCTCAATTTTTTTAATTCACAAAACAGATCTTAATTTTTCTAAAAAAGATGATAAATTCATTTTAGTGTTGGTCAAGTGTCTGTCATGTATATTCAACATATCATTCATATTATGCAAAAAGGGTATATTGGTCATTTAAGTCTAGAAGACCAAACTCAATTTAGGCGGAATGGGTGCCTAACACCTTCCCATTCTGTAACCTTCCATAACCTAGCTCCCGAACTTAGATTTTTTGGATAGGAAGACTAGTGTCTTGTTTTCTTTTTTTAATTTTGGTAGATTGTAACTAGGACAAAAAGTTTTGTATTCTTTTGTATATATTGTAACTAGGACTGAAAGCCTTATAAGGTTCAATTTACTAAGATTGTATTTATTTTTATTCAATCAATGACAATTAAATATTTTGATAAGGTAATTTGAATTTATTTTTTCTTATTTTTTTGTATAAAAATAAGCGGCAATTCTATACTATTTATCCAAAAAAAGAAATGCCTTGAAAAAGTACCTAAATCTTTTTTTTTTTTTTTTTTTATTTATAGTACCCAATTTTCGCAGTCTCTCACGCTCACATTTAACCTTTGACAGCCACAATTGGGCAAAGTTGGTTCCGCAAGAATTTATGAACCATGGAACGAAGCCCACAATAGTCAAAGCTCGCAGCCCTCCAAATAAATCACTAAGGCCCAGTGATTCTGCTAATTAAAAGGACCCAGTTTCTATCCCCAATACCAATTCAAATTGGTCCATCGCCCATTTAAATTAAGGCTTAGATTATGGCTCACAAGAACTCACGAGTGGCTACAACCCATTAACTTTGCTAATTTTGCTACAGCCCATACTGCCTACCAAATGTTTGGGGACCTGAAATTAACTTTGCTTGGGCCAAATTAAAACAAAGTAGCTGATATCAAGACCCACAAAATTAGCAACCATGGTCCACGTATTTGGGCTAAATAAACAAAGCCTAAAGGAACTCTACAACTTCAAAGCCCATTATATGAGCAGCACGGTGACCCAGCCACTTGATTAAATTAGCCCAGCAATGCCCACAAAAAATCAACAACCAATTCAAACCCACGGCTGGAGTAACAAGACGTTCATATATATTCAAGTAATGGATTGGAGAGCAAAACAGGGTCATTCCACATCAATTTGAGTCCACTCAAATTCTAACGGGTATAGAGCACTCGTGAGACAACTCGAGCCATGTTTGATGCCATTCATGTGTAAGTCATAAAAACAATATTATTCCTTAACGAATGTATCAATTTGGGCATTTACAAATATATATTTATTGAATCTCACCAAACATAATTGTTTAGCGTTGGTAAACGTATTTAATTACCTCAACTTTTTATGCCTCATAGACTAATGTACTTCCTCCCGCTTGTTTTTTATGCTTCCTAACCTAAATTATTTGCAAAATTCTCTCCCTCTCGTGGAGCTCTCCCTCTCGTCCTAGTATGAGTACTCTCTCCTTTGGCTGTATGCGAAGGGTAACCTTTTCAATTTCCTAAGAAAGAATGGAGGATGATGTGTGTGATAGTCTTGACAAGATGAAGTTAACAGCTGAAGAGGAAGAAACTATCGCTATTTCGGATGAAGGAAGAAGGGAAGCTATTGAAAGTTGTTATCTGAGTTTGATTGGAAAATTCCTTACATGTAAGTCTTATAATAAACTGGCTGCAAAGAATACAATAAGGAGAGCATGGGGATTGAATGAATCAATGCAAATCCTTGAAGTAGGGCTGAATCTCTTCCAGTTCAAATTTCAATCTAAGTTTGATTTGGATTGGATTTTAAGAGGAGGCCCCTGGACCTTTGATAACCAGATACTGTTATTGCAATGGTGGAAAAAGGGCATGACTGTGGGAAATATTTGACTGGAGGCTACATCACTTTGGGTCCAAATATAGGGGGCACCATTTGATATGGTTTCCCCTCAAGTGGTGAAGGAAGTTAGGAGTCGATTTGGGGAGGTAGAGGAGGTGGAATGGAAGAAAAAAAAGGATGATCTCAATATGTTTATGCGAGTCCAAGTGGCCCTACCAATCTCCAAACCCATTCAAAGGGGTGGTTTTATAACTGATTCAGATGGTATGAAGTCATGGGTGACCTTTAAGTATGAGAGGTTGCCCAAATTCTGTCACTACTGTGGAATTTTAGGCCATGATCTGAAGCACTGTGTTGTCCACTATGCTTTGGAGAGAAAAGGAGGTCGCATAGAATATCAGTATAGTGATTTCCTTAGGGCAATGGGGGGTCGTCCAAGAGCTCTAGGTAGTAAAGAAGCAGGTCCGAGCTTTGTCTCTGAGGAAGGTATGGGCTGTGAGGCAGAGAAGAGTGTTGTTCAGGAGGAGCAAGGAGGTCCGTTGGGGAAGATGGAGGCGCACGTGCCCAATCCTGGAAACCCTAGCGAAACAGATAAGGGTAATGCCGTGATTCAAGGAAAATGGGCTGAACTTACGCACGTTGACAGCTTGGATATTAATCGCCATGCAAATGTAACGGATACAAACTCTGCATTAGAGGAAACCAGACTTAAAATTCAGCATCCTGATCAACTAAACACAGGTTTTCATGAAGTGGAGGAAACGAGAGTGATTAATAATAATACAGGTGTGGATCACGTGAAGCCTATACCAATAGAAGACTAGAATTTCAAACCTGGGAGTCTTACTTCAATCCCGAACCTGATTGGGCCTAGTAAGCTTAAGCCCAAAGGTACATGGACCCGTATAAACAGAATGAACTTTAGCTTTAGTGGATTCACTAAGTCTATTACACTACCTGGCCTGGGCAAAAGAGATATATGGGGGGGCAGCTTGAAGAGCAGACTCTGAAGAAAGGCAGATTGAGCATTGATGAGGATATCAAAGACAATGTATCGGCAGGGGTGGAGAGTCACCCTTGTCGGGAGCAATGAGGCTGTTAAGCAGGAACTGCCAAGAGCTTGGGAACCTTCTAATGGAGACAAGACTTGATAAAGATGGTTTTGATAAATTGTATGGAAATTTACCGTTTCAAAATAAGATCATAGTTAAACATCCAGATTTTGGAGGAGGGTTAGCTTTTTTGTGGAAGAATGAATTTAGTTTGGAGGTAATTAATTTCACTGTCAACCATGTTTTGGCAAAAGTCACGGAAGAAGATGGTTTTGTGTGGTACTTAGCTGGTTTCTATGGATGGCCAGAAGCACAGCAGAAAGAAAATTCTTTGAGATTTTTGAAATACTTACAATCCCTTGTAGCAGGACCATGGGTGGTAATTGGCGATTTTAATGCTTATTTACATGCTTCAGAAAAGAAGAGTGCAAGGCAGCCACAGTTTTCTCAAATTGAAGCCTTTAGGGAGGCTTTGAATTTTTGTCAACTTCAAGACCTAGGATATAAGGGGTATCCATACACTTGGAGCAATAAGAGACCCAGGGAAACTAATACCGAGATTCGGCTTGATAGAGGTGTTGCAAATAAGGAATGGACAGATAGATTTCAGTTAAGTAATATTGTACATCTGTCAACTCATGCTTTGGATCACCTACCAATTTTATTACTTGTTCAATTCTTTTCACAACCAAGGCAGCAACGTGGTAGAAGTTTCAAGTTTGAGGAATCTTGGTTGCTCTGAACGGAATGTGAAGAGGTTGTTCAGGAGGCTTAGGGGAAGGCAAGTGAGGAAAGGGTTGGTTTGGCAGCATTACAGGAAAAAATAAAGGTACGTGGAGCGGAGCTTATGGCTTGGGGTTTTCCCATAACTGATTCGAATACCATTGCTATCAAAGAAATTCAGAAACAACTAGATAGATTTAATGAGGCCAAATTGACTGAAGCTGTAAAAGCTAAATTTTTGGGTTTGAGTAAAAGGATGGATGATCTCCTACGAAAGCAAGAAATCTACTAGGCCCAACGATCTAGAATAAATTGGCTAAAACATGGGGATAAGAACACCAAATTTTTCCATGCCAAAGCAACACGAAAAAGAAGGAAAAATTATATAAGGGGTATCTGGAATACTCATGGGTAGTGGGTGGAGGAGTTGGCGGAGGTGGTTGTGGTAGCTTCAGCCTACTTTGATAACCATTTTCATGCAGGAGTGGGGGATCATATGGAGGAGTGCCTAAATGCCGTGCAGTGTAAGGTGATTGATGATATGCGAGAATTTCTCTGTGCTGATTTTACTGCTGAAGAAGTGGAGGTGGCTCTGTTTCAAATGGGACCAACAAAAGTTCCAGGACCCGATGGTATGAATGCCCTTTTTTATCAAAAATTCTGGCATGTTATGGGTGATTTTGTTATTCTAGCTATTTTGGATTTTTTAAATAACGGTAATATGCTACCTAATATTAACCATACAAATATTGTGCTTATCCCTAAAGTTAAAAATCCTGAGAGAATGTCTAAGTTTAGACCAATAAGTCTATGTAATGTTATTTACAAAATTATTTCCAAGGTGTTGGCAAACAGATTGAAACAAGTACTGCCTCAGATCATCTCACCCACTCAGAGTGCTTTTGTACCGGGGCGGTTGATCACTGATAATGTGTACTGAGGCGGTTGATCACTGATAATGTGTTGATGGCATATGAGACACTCCGTACCATGCACTCCAGAAAAAAGGGGAAGAAGGGTTCCATGGCTTTGAAGTTAGATATCAGTAAAGCCTATAATCGTATGGAATGACACTTTCTTCAAAAGGTTATGGAGAAGTTGGGGTTTCCAGTTGATTGGATAGAAAAGGTGATGAGTTGTGTGACAACACCATCATTTTCTATTCTGATAAATGGGAAGCCTTATGGCGTGATCCATCCACCTAGAGGAATCCGTTAGAGAGATCCATTATCACCCTACTTATTCTTATTGTGTGCAGAAGGCTTTACTGCACTGTTGAAAAAAGCAAAATCAAAAGGGCAGATTAAGGGATTTTCCATCTACAGAGGGGCACCAAAGGTCACGAACCTTATGTTTGCTGATGACTCATTGCTGTTTTTCCAGGAAACTTGGATTGAGGGGGAAACCATAGCAGAGATCCTCCAAACATATGAGAAAGCTTCAGGGCAAAGTATTAATTTGGAAAAGTCTTCAGCTTATTTCGGCAGCAACACTTCAAAGAGGCAGAAGGGTCTGATCTTGGAAGTTTTAGGAGTAAAGGAGGTTGACCGATTTGAAACTTACCTTAGTCTACCAACTTTGATTGGGAGAGCCAAGTATCACACCTTCTCGTTCTTAAAGGACAAAATCTGGAAGAAGCTCCAAGGATGGAAGGGCATGTTATTGTCTAGAGCTAGCAAATAAATCCTCATCGAGGCTATGGCACAATCCATACCAATGTACACTATGAGTGTATTTCAAATCCCTTTGAAACTATGTGATGAATTAAATGCATTATGTGCAAAATTTTGGTGGGGTCAAGTGGGCAATGAACGAAAAATTCATTAGAAGAGTTGGGATAAGCTGACTATTTTAAAGAAAGAAGGTGGAATGGGATTTCCGGATTTGAGAGCTTTTAATTTAGCCATGTTAGCCAAGCAAGGTTGGAGGATGCTTCAAGGCAATGATTCACTGCTCTACCAATGTTTTAAAGCAAGTTACATTCCGTGATCAAATTTCCTAGAGGCTAAAGAATCACCTAATTGCTCATATGTGTGGAGAAGTTTGATGGCTGCAATGTCTATTCTTCAATCCGGCCAATGTTAGAGGGTTGGTAATGGAGTTTCAATCAATGCATTGAAGGATAAGTGGCTCCCAAATTTTCCCACAAACAAGATCCTAAATCCGATCCAAGAAATTGGGGCGATCTGATGGTGTATGAGCTAATCAATCCGAAGCTGAATATATGGAGATATGAGGATATTCGGACTATCTTTCATAGAAACGAAGCTAATGCAATCTGCCAAATTCCATTGAGCCGAAGATATGTAGATGATACCATAGTTTGGCTGCATAATCCACAGGATGTTTTTACTGTCAAGTCTGCTTATCATGTGGCGAGAAGAATCCTTACTGATGCAAAGCGGGCAGGAACATCCAGGGGCTCTATCGCAAAAACGGTTTGGGCTGCAATTTGGAAGTTACGGATCCTTAATAAAATCAAAGTTTTTGCATGGCGAGCTTGCCATGGGATCCTGCCAACAACTGCGAATTTGACCAAAGGAAGAGTAATCCATGAAGATAAATGCTTGCTTTGTACAAGAGAACCAGAATCCACCATCCATGCTCTGTGGGATTGTGCAGCAGCTCAAGTTATTTGGGTTGGAAGTGTCCGTAAACTGCAGAAATACAAGCATGGTCAGTCTGACTTGTTGCAACTGATGGAGGAATTTTTAGAGCGGCTGAATTTAGAAGAGATTGAGTTGTTCCGGACTCAAGCATGGCTGATCTGGAATCAGCGAAATTCTTTGCTACATGGAGGGAAAATGAAGAGTCTGACTTACTTGAACAAAAGAGCAGAGGAGTGCATTGAAGATTTTAAACGTGCTCAAACCCAGCTTAATGTTCAGCCGAGGCAGCAACCGAGTGGAGAGGTATGGCAACCACCACCATCAGAGGTGTACAAACTCAACTTTAATGTAGCATTATTTTCGGACTTGGGCAGAACAAGTTTTGGAGCAATTGTTCGAAATGAAAAGGGAGAGGTAATGGCTACTATGACTGCTTGTGGACCGAATGTGCACACTAGTGAAGAAGCAGAGTTACTTGCTTGCCGAAGAGCTTTAGAATTTGCTGTGGATGCTGGGTTTTCTAGGTTGATTATTAAGGGTGACAACAACAATGTTATTCATGCTATCTCTTCTTCTATGGAAAATACTTCTTTATTTGGCAATGCTGTGGATGATATACGTCATTTGATAAGGGGATTGCATTGGTTTGAGGTTTGCCGTATTAGGAGGGGAGGGAATAGGGTAGCCCATGTTTTGGCTTAACATGCTAGACATACATTAGATGAAGATTTATACTGGATGGAGGACTCTCCCCCACCAGTCATGGATGCTTTATATCGTGATATTTTATCCATTTAATTGAATGAACATTCCCCTTTCAAAGAAAAAAAAAACCTAAATTCTTTGCACATGAGAAAACTATTGTCCTCATTAATTTATTATTTCTATCACTCATAATATTTATCTTTTGCCTTGGAGAAAATGTAATGAACAACCCATTGGTGTAACTACCTGACTCGACTACCCAAAAGAACCTATGTTTAACTTAATCGCCAACTTATCAAAACATGATGTATGTTACAACCACAAAAAGACCAAACAAAACTTAACCCACAATGCACAATTTCTATTGAGGTTGTTAGAAGAAAATGTGGAAGAAAACATGGTGTACACAGTCATGCTATCACAAACGAAAACAATAGCAAAATAATTATTGTAACAATGTAATAAAAACCCTAATCTATTTGTATTGAAAGATCAATACTTTGGGGAATAAAATAACACCTTTACATTATATAAGAGGAAACATTAAACTCAAGTAAACATCATTACAGATAAAATCGAATACATCTAATAAAAGCATACAACAAGTAGATCAATTAATTTATGTAACACATGCACCTCTTTTTTCTTTTCTTTTTTCAAATTTGACTGCACACTAACCCTTGGCCAATTCAGCAACTTGATCTATTTTCCATTGACAATGTGATTTTTGATTTTTTTGATAATAGCCAAATTAATTGAAAATGATAAATCAACTACTCCTAGATTTTTTTAATTTGATGTTGAGAACGGAGTGACCGTGACTCCATGCGCAAAGCTTCTTTTGAGGAAAATCTTCTTTTTTTTTTTTTTTTTTTTGTAATAGCTAACTACTAACAAGAGGTAGGTTACAGAAGCATGATAGATTTAACCATAGGTGGACAAAATACTAATATTCAAACGACAAGTAAGTAATGCTAAAATGTGCTAAAGCACGAGTGGGTTAAGTGTAATTAATTCTTAAAAAAAAACTCATGTTTATCATTTAGCGTCCTAAATTAAATGTTTAGGGTGCTAATGTATTAAACATTTTCTAAACACATATACAAAATACTCCATTGTAATTCAATTTTAATACTCCCATTGTTAATATAATTGTTTATCGGTTATGTTATTGAATGGAATAAATAAGATTATCAAAATTGACTTTTTTTAATTCCATCCTTTAATTAATATTTGTACTAAGCACATCATTTTTCTATATTTTATGTGATTTTAAATCTAAATCAAAATATTTTAAATTATAGTAATATGAGTAAATAAAAAATTTTATTCGCTATTTTGCTAGAAAATATGGTAAAAATTTGTAAAACATGATAACATATCCTAAATGCATTAAATTACTTATTTTGCACCTTCAATTAGTTGCTTTGATAATATATTACAAACTAAATAACATAAATATGCCACTAAATTGGAAATAGTAAAAAATAAAATAAAATAAAAACCTAACATTTATTACCCTTTTTTTTAAGAAAAAAAAAATCCTACATTTATATAGTTTTTCTTTAGTCACGCATTATTCATTTTTTTTATATACAAGATAGAATTTTTACTCCAGCATAATCTAAGTGTATATGTGTGTAAAGTTCTCTCCTGGAGACTTGAATTCTGGCCGTTGCCCCTCACACCCCACAAGCACTTATACTTGCATTATTCATTTAAATACATAATATAGTAAGACGTAATTGTATTTGCTTTTATTTTTCCTTTTTTTTATACCGAATATTTAAATATCTTTCAAAATATTAAATCAGATGAAAAATATATGAACTTTCTTACCATATATATTTATTATGAAGTTTAATAACTATGAAATGGTATCCACAAAAATTATTTTGAAAGAATATGCCTCTATTAACTCCCCTTTGGCTCAGTGAAATAATGAACTGAACCTCATTGAAGAATATATAGATCTGATTATAAAAGATAGCAATTTCTTTTTCTTTTCTTTTTTGGGTTAAGAGTCTTATAATTTAGTAATGTTCTCTTATATTCTTTATAAGAAGAACTAAGAATTGAATCTTCTCTCCCATTGTTGTATTTATAGAATTATTCAAAAAAAATCATTTTTTTTCTTTGTGTGTCTATAGACGTGTGTGTGTGCTTTTGTTGGTCCAGCAATTGTAACCTTAATTAGAGTTATAAATTCAGCATCCCAAAACCTTTTTCAAATGGGCTACCTTTCGAAATAGAAGCTGACCCTCTCCCTTTCTTTCTTAATGAATTGAATTTGGCTTTAAAATAAAAGGGAAAACATTAGAGACACGTCTAAATACACCCAAATACATGCATAGCATGTGTTGTAATTCAATTACAAATTGGCAGAGATAATGAGATAAGTATGTTATGAAATTGGGTATAATTGTATGAATGTAGCATAATTTTAGAATCCCAAATCCCAATTACGTAACAGTGATTGTATCCTTAGCTGGCTTGTGAATTGCGATGCCAGCTTGGTGTGGATAAAGAGACAGAAAAATCGTCAGTGTCCTTAGCCGGACAAGCAAGCTTCTTAACAATGTCTTAGCCTCTTAGGTCCATTTGGTTAAAGGGATTAAAAAGTGGAAGTATAGAAAGTCGTGAGGGGATAAAAAAAAATTTTATTTTCTTTTATTTTTGTTTGAATAAATGATTTTGAATAAATTTATCCATATACTCTTGTTAAAGAATAATGATCATATAAAATAAAAAAGTGACAAATAACCCACAAAAAAAAAAAAAAGCAATCACTCAAATTTATTAAAAAAAAATAAGAATCATGTTCCAAAAACGAAAATCACATCTACTTTAATATATATATATCACGCCTAAGTCCTAGAAAATCAAAAAAAAAAAAGAGGCAACATTACTGCGTATAACTGAGAAAAAGAGAGAGAGAGAGAGAGGCACGCCCAGGCCCTAGAAAATTGAAAGAAAAAAAAAAAGATGCAACATTACTGCCCAAAAAAAAGCAACGTTACTGTCCAAAAAAAGAAAGGCAATTGGACAAAGCCCATGGACATTTTTCTTTTAATAAAGAAAAAATGCATCCCCTCTAAGTTTTCTTTCCATTTGAGGAGAAAACATTTTAGTAGGCTCAAGGAGAAAATACTTGGGCCCTACCATTTATTTTCTTTCCTCCTCATTCAACCAAACACTTTCTAAAAAAGTTTTTCTTTTCATTTTCTCTCCAAATTTTTCCATCCACTCTATTTCACCTTCAAACAACACACACCCTTAATGCCTTTTTTTGTGAAGGCAATAAGTTATCGTCCACTTCTCCTTGCCATTGATCCCTCATCTCTGCTTCAATCAAAGAATGGAATGCCTTTGCCTAGAACCTTCAAAGGATGTTTCCAAAGTGAAAACAATTTTTTTTGTTTAATTACTGTTCTTTCCAACTTATGTACAATCTTTATTCCTTTCTCAATTCTAAAAGCTTAAGTCTGGTTTTATAATTTACTAGTTTGTAATTTGTGCATATGCATAAATGCATTTAAAAATAAACACTTTTTTATCATGAAAATATACATAATTAATCGAATTATTTGAAGAAAAAAAATAATCATAATTAGATGCAAGTTAAAATTCTTGCCTAAGTTTAATACTACTTATAATCATTTTTATTATAATTGTTAATAAGATAGAACATGTGATGATTTTTGTTGAGTAGATATATGATTTTTTTTTTTTTTTTTGTAACTCATTAATATTGCACTTTTAGTATTTAACACTCATTAACTCACCTGGCACAAAGATTAAAAACTTGAGTGGATACATAGCACAATATTAGCCAAAACTTAATAGAATTATAATTTAAAATTTAATTAAATTTTCTCTCAATTTTGGCTATATATATATATATATGTATGTTAGATTATAATAGATTGGCCCCGGTTAATTAATTTAATTACCTAAGTTGATTAATTAAGTCAAATTACACGTAAATCGTGGAGGCACAAACAAATCACCAGATAAACTAAGTGCAACAGAATTTAATTGATACAGTGATTTATTGACGAATGGGGAAAATCTCTCACAAGGCTAAAACCTCAAAAGGTGAATTTCATGTCACCACTCCCAAGAATCCACTAATCAATAACTAAGTGATTACAAGTACGAGAAACTTACCACTATCCTGGCCTATCCCAAAATACCAATTTACAGTTGAATCTTTACTTCAATACTCAATTAGACTTGATCTTATAAAAGACTTCTTCCTTTGTACAAATCTTCAATCTATGATTAATTCTTTTGCACGGATCTCAATACATGACTAACTCTAGCAATTTGATTGATTGTTACTGGCTGCAAAGTTCTTCACTTCAATGATGTTGAAAATCAAGAAGCACTTGATTACAAAACCCTAAGGCTCACAAACGCAGTAGCTTCTCACAGAGTATATGTTCTGAGTCTCCGTTTCCATACTTGTGGACTAATGGAGTCGCCACCTGGATTATGTCTAGAAACCATATTGGCATTTTAGGCCAATCACTTACACACATGAATCCACATATCAGATTATGGGTCCAAAATTTGAGTACAGCTTGAGAAGGTGTTAGGCACCAAAGACCGCCCCGCTTGTGAGCCGACCTCCATTATGTGTTGCTAAGCTATATTTAATTAAACATTTTATTAAGAAAGCCCTAACTCTTAACCTAAACATACATCATGCACTTTAAATAAAAATAACACATAAACATGTTAAAAACATATCACAATATAAAAGGAAATAAATAAAACACAATCAAACAAAATAAATTAAATAAGGCAAGTTGACAATTAAATAAAACACACAAGGAAGTAATATCAAATAGTCTAAACATGGCAAAAATACTAAAACAATCATGGAAAATAGTTAAACCTATATAATTAACCTAAAATAAAGTCAAACAGAATCAAAGATTATGTGAAAAATGATTAAAACAAATAAAAACAAGATTTTACCCTACTTTGGATTCGGGGTGCTTGCGAATATTCAATTATGCTTTTAAGGTTCTGTTAGTGAATTGAAGGTAAAAGTGTGTTGGTCACTTCAAGGGGACCTGACCTCCATGGAAGATTAGGGAGAGGGAGAGAATGAGCAATGTATTATTCATCAATCAATTAATGAATCTGTTACAGAGGTTCCCTCCTTATACCCGTGGTGATTCTAACTAACTCACAGTACAATGATACAACTAACTCACACTCTTAACCACCCATCACTGATGAGAACCAACAAACATTCAAGGATCTATTGCATGTACCAGTTGGGCCTATTACAAGAGCAAGATCCAAGAATATCAAGGAAGCACTTAATGGGCTGATTCAAGAGATTTAGGCTGATTCTAACGCAAGACATTCCAAACTTGGCCCAAAGGAAGATGAAGGTATAATAAATTTAATCCAAGCTATTGAGGGCTGATCTGGCTTAATTTGGAGTGATTTAGGGCGTGGATTAATGGCTGATTGATTTTCTAGCTCAATATCAGTTAATGGAGTTTTTTTCCTATTCTGGAGCTGCTGTTTCAGACTAAATTTACCTGAATTTAGGGTTTTTATTATTTAGCATGTTTTTTTAGGTTTAAGTGGTTTATTTCCTTGTTTTTAGGTGCATTTAATGCTTTTAGGTCAAATCTGATTCCTAATATGGTTAGGTATCAATTAGGAATTATTTTTAGAATATATTTTCTTGTCTGTCAAGTTTTATGGAGCCTTTAAATAGACCCTTAAGTCTGTAAACGTTTTTTGATACATTATTGAATAAAAAATCAGAAAAGGTGAGGCTTTGCTCTTCTTTTGGTTCTTAAAAAAACTGTGAACTTATCAGGGATTCTTCCTTGTGGCGTTCAAACTTTATACCTTCGGTTCGTGATTCATTTATAATCATTGGGTCAAGGTCTGTTACTTATACCTTTGGTTCGCGTTTTACTTATAAACGTTGGGTCAGGGTTCAATAAAAAATCTGAATTTTAGCATTCCTGGGTAAATATTCCAATATTGTTGTTGGGTCTCAAAGCGTGTCGATTGGGGTTCGCATCAATCACTCTCTTAACTAGTGTGGTAATCTTTAACCCCATAGTAACTAACTAATAACTACCTATCTGTTACAACCAATAACCCTCACATGTGCAATTGCACTGCAATTGGAATATAGATTCCTAACATATGCGTACGCATGGTTGAACTCACGCACGCACACTCGATGATGTGCATGCATCCTTTAACACAAATTCGAAAAATTACATTTTTAGAGATTTAATTAAACAAAGATATAATATATGAGATAAAACAAGCATGTTAGAAACCCTAAAAACTAAACTAACATAAAACAAAAACACAAAGCATCAACATAAACAAATAAACATGAAACAAAACAAATAATTAAACTAAACTACATAAAATAAACATACATGTTATACTTTACATGAAACCAAAATAACAAATCAAGGACAACAAGGATAAATTATAAACAACCTAAAATAAAACAAATATAAAAACTATGTTAAGAAACTCATATAAATCTTGTTAAACAAATGAATAGTTCATGGAAAGAATGCTCACTTTACTTTAGATTATAAGTTTAGAGTTTGTATAACCGACCTCTCAGTGCCTACAACACAAAGATTAGATTAATAGGATAGGAATAATCAAAAGAACACAATATTTTGTTAATAATCACAACTCAAGAACAAAAGGTTTTGAAAAGGTTTTTAAATACAAATTTTCTGACTTAGAACTAACTAAAGAGAGCTTTTTTTGATGATTAAAACACGTGCTAAGAGGCTGCCCTCCAATATTGAAAAGACAAAAATATGTTTTAGCGAAGATGGAGGCAAAAAACTCATTCTTTCTAGCTAGGGTTTTAATTTGAGGCATAAGATGAATATTTATAAGTTAAAATTAGGGTTTTTAGACTTTTTAATAATCTTTGGAGAGTCTCAAGGGTCTATAGGCTGGCCCACATCAAAGCATGATATTTTGGGCCCTTAAAATGAAGTTTTAAAACCTAGAAAATCGAACTACCTACTTGGCCTAACTTCAAACAGTCATAACTCACTCAATGTAAGTCCAAATTAGGAAAAATTTATGTTAAAATTGAAACTCAGGATGTCTACTTTCCAATGACATAAATTACACTGAAAATTTATTTGTGAATCAAAAGTTTTAGTCAAAATAGTGAGAAAATGTCATTTTCAGTATTAATTTTAAAGCGATTTGAGCACTTTTGAGATATGATTACTTCCAAACTATTGTGAACTCTTTAATTACCATTGTTTGACATATGTCAAGCTTATCTTTGGGGCCGGGAACCAAAATTTTTATTAACGGGTACTAAATGCAATGTCTATAGTACTTGATGACTTTTAAAAGAAGCCTTATATATACTAGGGTTGTAGAGAGAGAAATCCAAATGGTTCATGTCATCATGGGCCAAAATTCAGATATGAGAATTTTGAATTCGTACTCAATAAATCGAGCTTGTGTCAAGCTCTGTCATTAAATCTTGATAGCAACTTGTGTCGAGTTTTAATGAAATAGTTTTTCTTCACTTGTTTCTTAGATCAATCATCATGTCTTTAACGATACCATTTGTAAAGTAAACTTCACATACTTAATGATATATTAAACCCAACTTAGATCTATCCAATTACAAGTAAAGTATGTTTTGTTAAAAGATTAGCCAATACGTAGAAAATATGATCCTAACAGTATATATGATTTACCCAAAAAGGGTGTTGAAAAATAAACAAGGAAAATGAAATTAATAGGGCACAAATGGTAACCTGTAGGAGGCAATATTTTCAATCCTACTTTTGCATGGCCTTGTTTTTATGTGTGTGTGTTCTACTAACGTGTCTTTTAAGAGCGTAAGTTAATGATCCAAGAGCTATTAGCATATTGTAATTATCTCAAAAAAATTAAAGAGTAATAAATTATTAATTAGAGTTGTTATTTAAGGTTTTCTAAAAAAAATATTTACTTGTCAATAATGTATTTGTTTGCAAGCACAAATTTATTGTGGTTGTTTGTATTTTCTTTGATGTGTACAATTTAATTTTAATTTTAATTTATTTTTTTAATAAAAATATATAAAAGCATCATTTAATATATAAGATATAATGTATCTTAAGTTGTGCCCTTAATTGGGACTTGATAACAAAAGTCTTCTAATAAATAAATAAATTTTTACAACTCCTTTTCGGAGCTATAATTGTTTATAAAAAAAAAATGGTTAATTGCACACAAGTGATGTAACAAAAGTTTACTAATTGTTATAAAACAAAAAGTTATAGTTAAAAAAAAAAAAATGCAAGTGTGAGTGAGAAGAATCCCATTACAAGAAGATTCGCAGAAAACTGTGGGTCAAAACCGCAAACAAAGAAGAGTTATGAGGCCAAAACGAAAATGCAGTATTTTATTTATTTTTTATTATTATTATTATTATAAATTTTAATTTCCGAAAAGAAAAGAAAACCGAAATGGCTAAAACATTTAGAGCAACACGTGTCAAAATCCAATACGTGGCAAAGGAACACGTCCTACCAACGTGAGCACATTCAGAAGGAGAAGTGAATTGGGACGCAAACCCAACCAAGTTCATTCCTCTTCCCTCCTCCCTCCCAAACCAAACATTATAAAAAATAAAAAATAAAAAATAAAAATCAGCGTTTCTGTTTCTGTCTCTGTCTCTGTCTCTGTCTCTCTCTGTGTTCATACCTCCGAATCTACTTTTTCTTTTTCTTTTTCTTTCATTTATCACTACGACAAAGAGAGAGAGAGATTGAGAGTGAGTGTGTGTGTTGTAAATTTTGATTTGTTGGAGGAGAAAGAGATATCAAATATCGAATCAGATGATGAAGAAGAAGAATCAGAAGAAGGAATTAGAGGGCGGTCCACCTTTACCTTCACAACCACCGTATCATGTAATTCATAAGCTCCCACCTGGAAACACCCCTTACGTCCGTGCCAAGCACGTCCAGGTTACACCCTTCACTTTCTTATTCTCCTTTTTCCTCTGTTACTGTAAACGGTGCATTTTTATGTTTTATATGTATGGACTTGTTCACAACTATATATGATAATAAGATGTTATAATTAATTTGATAGTTCTTAATTATTATAATTATAATGATGGGGAGATCCTATTTCTGCATATCTCAAATGGACATTATTATTATTATTATTTTTTTGTGGCAGGGGAAAGTGATCAGTAATACTAATTATAGAGTTTCAGGATAAAATTTTTTTTTTTTTTTTTTTTTTTTTTTGAGAAGGTATAAAATTTAGTCATAGTTTTATGAATTTATGATGATGGATGGATTCCCATATTTTATGCTCACATCACAGGCACACCAAAAAACTACTATTAGTTACTCTTCCATTATTAACCACGGGTAAAAAGTTACATGCTAATTTACACAAGAAAAATTTATCATTCTTGCATGAAGAAAGAAAAGAGTGTTAATTATAATGTTGTACTCTCATAATAATTTTTTTCCTTTTTTTTTAAGTATGAGACAGACTGACAGACTAGAGGTGATTTTATCATTTCTGAAAAATTTAAGAAATAATAACCACTACTACACTAATAATATCTCCATTTATTGAATTACTTTTTCTATTTGTCGTTTCATGTTTTCTTTTTCTATTTTTGGTGAGGCATTGGTTCATAATTGAGCAGATCATCATATTCATAACTAATTAAAACAATACTACAAGATAAAATTTGTGGGTCTGGGCCATTTGGCATTTCTAATACTTAGTATTATTAAGTGTTAAAAATATTTAGTATTCTTAAAAAAGGAAAAAAAATTCCCACACGTACGTTGTTCCATTCTTTGAACTTTGAAGTTTGAAATCTAGAGTGGAGACGCAAAGTTGCGACTTGAAATTCTAGTATTCTTAATATCATTTTTTCATTTCTCACATTTAAAAGCTATTTATCATTATTTGAAAATGATAAATAAAAATGCTATTTATCAATTTGGTAAGTACCTAGCTTCAAAAAAAAAAATCACTGTAGTTTGTCAAATGTTTTTATGAAATGTTAAAGCTCTTTTTCAGTTAAAACTCTTCCTCTACATATATATGTGTGTGTGTGTGTGTGTGTGTGTGTGTGTGTGTGATAGTACAAAACTGATCTCTAATCTAAATGATTTGCTAAATCTTTTGGGTTTAATTTACAGTTAGTTGAGAAGGATCCAGAAGCGGCTATAGTTCTGTTTTGGAAGGCTATAAATGAGGGTGATAGAGTAGATAGTGCTCTCAAAGACATGGCAGTAGTTATGAAACAGCAAGATAGAGCAGAAGAAGCAATTGAAGCTATAAAATCTTTCAGGGATCGTTGCTCCAGACAAGCTCAGGAATCATTGGACAATGTCCTTATTGACTTGTACAAGGTAGACTTATATAACCAGATGAATTTTTACATCCTTATGGCTTAGGTTATTGCTAAATTAATAATCATTAATTACCCGTTTATCTTGTTTTTATTCTTATACATATAGTTTAAGATAGTGTCATCTTATTTTCACCATTATATTGGCAGTCATATTATATATAGCGATGTCTCCAAATTATATACTTATCCATATCGTGTGGTTGAATGTGTTAAAAACAAAGGCCAAATTCAATTCAACAAGATCCAAGTTCCTATAAATAAAAATTTAAGCATTTCTTGTTGAGAAGCTCATAAATTTCTGCCATTTCTTATACAAACGTCTTTTCTTCATAATTATATTTATGAGACATCTCGTAAAGTTAGCATGTTCAGAATTTTCTTACAGAAATTAATTGGATGCCGTTGGGGGTGAAAAGATGGAAACTTAGAATGTTAGTACAAAATTTCTAATTTTCTTGGCCATTTCCCCTGCTTCAGAACCTTCTATAAAGGAAACCCTTAGACCTCCTAAATATGATCTGCTCATATCTACAAGCACAAGCACTTCCACTTCTTTTATGTTTCTTATATTGTGTTTCTAGCTAGATAAAAGACAGTTGGGATTCTCTATCTGCCTTCATTAACTTTTCTTCTTCTTTTTTTTAATAATGGCACTAACCATAACAAGTTTAGCAGAAATGTGGGAGAATGGAGGAGCAGATTGAACTATTGAAACGGAAGCTTCGGATGATTTACCATGGAGAGGCCTTCAACGGTAAGGCTACCAAGACGGCTCGCTCTCATGGAAAGAAGTTCCAGGTTACAATCAAGCAAGAGACCTCCAGAATACTGGTACTAAATAACATCTAAATTCTGCTTGGTACTTGTTTGAGCTTGTCAGCCTAGCCAAATTTTCAATTTTTTGTCACAATTGTGATTTTTTCGTTCCACATTTTCTACTAATCAAGCATAAAACTACTAAGACATTTAATATTTTGTAAACTATTTCCTGACCAACCACAATTATGCCAACAAGTTTTGTTTGAAATCCATTTTGCTTGTTTTATGTCCCCTTGGAATTAAGGATTTCCTCTAATGCCTCATGTATATTCTATTTTGCTTATATCATGTATGAGTTGCCTGTTTTCACTTTTATTTACACGTGGTCTTATGTTTGCATATTTAATCTTCTGTACCCAAAAATTACATAAATTAATAAATAAGAAGGAAGAGGCTTCATGAACATGAGCACTGGTTTTAAAATTCACCTTTGTTTTATCATGTAATTTTACATACGTAAATCTAATGGCTTTCACTTTGTATGATACAAGCACAGACTTCTTGGGAAAAATTAAATAATCAAAGAACCCCACCTTGCATTTCCCTTCCCCAATTTCATTATCTGAATTGTTAGCATAGAGATGTGACTTTGGAAGTATTTGTACAGGGAAACTTGGGATGGGCCTATATGCAACAAGGAAACCATATGGCCGCAGAAGTAGTCTATCGTAAAGCTCAATTAATCGACCCTGACGCAAACAAAGCCTGCAACTTGTGCCTGTGCCTGATCAAGCAAAGTCGACATGCTGAGGCACAGTCAGTTGTTGAAGAAGTATTGCAGGGTAAACTTGCAGGGTCCCAAGACCCCAAGTCAAGAAATCGTGCAGAGGAGCTGGTGCAGGAATTAGAACAATACCAACCTGCACCATCATCTCCAAACATATCAAGATTAAGTATAGAAGATGCTTTCATTGAGGGGCTTGACCAGTTGATGAACCAATGGACCCCAATAAGATCAAAGAGACTTCCAATCTTTGAAGAGATCTCTTCATTTAGAGATCAGTTAGCTTGTTAATGTGGTCTTTTAATGTTTTATTGTGAATCTTGTCTATTTATGTGGAAAAGGAGGGTGAGGAGAGATTCAATTGAATCTGGGGAACCAGTGTAAGTGTAACAAATGAGCATTTTCATAGTTACTGTATATTTTTTCTTCTAGTGTCTTTTTTGTAATAGGAGTGCTTACGTTTTCTAATGGAGCTGACTTGTGTCTTCTGCCAGTTTGGAGATAGCATGATTGACCTATAGTTGGTTGTCCTTATTGAAGAATAAAGAAGGCAGTAATGTGAGGACAAGCTTGTCTGTTAACGCGTTTGGAGAACAAAGTCCAACCTGATTTTTTTCTTTACGACAATCATGTGAAAGCAATCGAGGCGATGCAAGCAAAAGGAATATACCATGTACTAAAGTTGTAGATCTACTAAACATGAAGTTGAGGGACCTTATTTTACATGAATAAATTAAACCCAATGATTTTATTTGGATAGAAAACAAGATTACATGTATATAAAATAGAAGGTACGCCTTATTTTGTGTGGAAAGAAGGCATGAATTTTGATATGTTTCAGATACGAGAAAACCTTGGTACCACTTTTTAATTTTATGTTTCACCAGTTATCATTTATCATGTATTTGCTTGATTTTTCTTATAAAACAATTAAAGTTTAACATAGAAAATAAAAATCAAAAACACATGGCATACCAGAATTGGTGAAACATAAAATGAAACATAAAAATATGGTAAAATAGTTTGTAACCGTAGCATTACTCTTGCCACAATTCAATTTTCTTTTTTTCTTATTTTTTAATCCTCCAATTTCGGCAATTCAATTGCCATAATTCTTTTTTTTTTTTTTTTTGGCAACATCATTGCCGAAATTTCTTTTTCTGTCTCCCACATTCATCACATCATTTCTCTCTTTTCTCTCCTACTTTTTCTCAGAATTTTGACAATGATGCTACTAAAATTCATTTCTCTCTTTGTTTCCTCAAATAAGGCTGCATTTGTTTTGGCTGAAAATGAATTCGGAAAAATATTTTCCACCCTGCCGTGTGTTTGGTTGCGCATGAAAAATTTAGTCAAACGGAAAACAATTGCGTTGACCGAAAAATAAACCCCTCAGACCTGGAAAACAATTGCAGGAATTATTTTACCTTCAAAGCATTTTCGGAATTTTTTCACTCTACACGGTCCGACTCGCCAAGCTCTTCAGCTCCACCCCACGCACCAACGAGAGGGAGTCAAAGCTCCACCCCACATGCCGACGCCAGTCCGAGGTCCACCCACACTCCGACGAGCAACACCGCCATTTTCCCCTCCGCGCCGGTGATTTTTCTCCCTTTTCTTCTCTTCTCTCACTCAACCTCACCTCCGCCCACTTCGAGCTCCAAATGTACCTGATCCACCAATCCAAAACTCTCCCTCATGTCGGCAAAGCCCATCTCACCTCCAACATCTCCGATCCGTCACTCCCACGTCACCGCCAAAACACTTCACTCAAACCCACCCTCTACAGTACTCGATCCACATCCCTTCAAACCCATCTCCCTTTTCTTCTCTTCTTTCACTCAACCTCACCTCCGAGATCACGCCGCCGAGATCGTCGCCCATGGAAGATCGTCGCCGAGATCGCTCTCTTTTCCTCCCTCTCTCAGTTTGACCGAATTGTTTAAGTTTGGTTTTGTTGTGATTTTTGTTATTTTAAGTTTATATATTGAATTTTTTTATGATAAAATTTGTTTGGAAGCTGAGAAAATATGAGAAATCAATAGAAAATTTATATTTTCAAAATATTACCAAACACTAAAAATTATTTTTTAATATAATTTTTAAAATACAACCAAATACTAAAAATTAATTTTTTTTAATATTTTTACCTAAAATTATTTTACAGCCAAAAAAATATTTTCCGCTCAAACAAAGGCAGCCTAAGTTTCATCAGTAACCATATCTCAAATACATTTCATGTTTTACGCCAAAAGACTCCGGTTCCCTCCCCAGTAAAATTGCAATACACGGTTCCCTCCCCAGTAAAAAAAAAAAAAAATAGCCCATCATTCCCAAAATTCCTACCCCTAACCCGACTGAGAAGAGGAAACCGAGATTGAGATCGCGAGAGAGAGAGAGAGAGAGGAAACCCAAAAACAAATCGACTTC
Organism: Castanopsis chinensis; assembly: GCA_032878915.1. Classification (NCBI taxonomy): domain Eukaryota; kingdom Viridiplantae; phylum Streptophyta; class Magnoliopsida; order Fagales; family Fagaceae; genus Castanopsis; species Castanopsis chinensis. Next base: position 30,436,251 of record JAVQMG010000122.1, on the reverse strand, counting down.
GGATCTCAAAATTTGCAGTAATAGTATGGAGAGAAAGAAGGATAGCTCCAAATTGAACATCGCCATCATTCATCCCGATCTTGGTATAGGTATGTTATTTTATTTTAATCTTCTCTAGCGCAGATAATGGGTATTTCATTTCACTTCACTTCTTTTTGCTTTTTTTTTTTTTTTAAGTTTTTAATCTATTTATTTTGTTTATCTATACATAGGTGGTGCTGAAAGATTAATAGTTGATGCTGCTGTTGAACTTGCAACATCCCATGGCCACAATGTTCATATTTTTACTGCTCACCACGATAAAGCTCGGTGTTTTGAGGAAACGCTTGCTGGTCAGTGACTTACCCTTAATTTCTTCTTCCTTTTTTTCCTCAATATGAATATGGACTTGTCTAAGTCAGTTATAGGGTCGCTTCGATGTCTAGCGTAAAAACTCTCAGGAACATAGGCTAGAATCTGCCCCTTTCCTGAACATCTAGAACTATCTCAGGACCTTATTTTATTGGCTCTCCTTGGATGGATCCCATGAGACATTCTTTTTGTTGATTTTGCTTATTTGGTCATTTATGAATCTTGAGGTCTAAAACCTGTGTACTCATCTTTTTTGCTTCGTTTTTTTTTTAATGATATTTTATTACCTATAAGTTACTTAAACAAAAATGTCTTCCACCCATTTATAATTAGTGTGAATATATGTGATGATCTGATGACACAATGCAAAGGAGAGAAAATTAGATGGCCCTTCTTCAATTGAAAATTTTTATGAAAGGTAGAAGGATATTTATAGTTATGTATATGTTTATGTATGGCTGTGTTTGGTATACCGTATAAATTGCTGGATTGGATTGGATATAAGATATTTCATCCTGTGGTTGGAACACACCTGAATTGGATTGATTTAAAAATAATAATAATAATAAAGATGTAATTTATTATTGGTGTTTGGCAGCCAACTGTAAGCTTCAGTTATCAAGATGGAAAGAGAATTCCTTTGTTTTGGACGAAAGAAAATTACTGGAAGTCTGTTCTCACCTGCAAGCTTGAGTGGCTGGTATTTGGTAGTTGGTGGTAAGCTTGAGTGGCTGGTGGCAATCTTGAGACCGTGGGTGGTCGTCAAGGTGACCCATCACGGTTTTTACGCAACTAACAAGGAATCTATGTTATCACCATTAGCCGTATATACCACCTCCCCCATAGTATTATTATGCATTATGTTTGTTTTTTATTTGTTAAGTTATGTACGCCTAATGAGTTTTGAACACAAGACCTTGTTAGAAAAATGGTTAAATGATTAAAATTTAACATTTTCTAACAACTTAAGCTTTTGAGATAAGTGGTAATTTATCAGACTTCTCCCTCCATCCATATTCTTTTGGGAGGAGGAAGTGCCATTTTAGCTGAAACTCATTTTCTATTATTATCATATATGCCTGAGGAGGATTAAAAATTCCATGGGAAATATCATCTCCAATCCAATGGTTGTGCCAAGTGTTGGATACAGTTAAATTTAACCAATTCGGCCACAATATACGTAGCCTATATGTGTATATTTGTAGATATGCATGTGTGCTTGTGTTTATGTGCATATATATATATATATATATATATATGGTTTGAAAAGCTCTTTGTGTACGATGTAGTGCATCTAGCATTCTAATATGTCTTACCAACGTTCATTGGTTGTCCAGGTACCTTTTTGGTTACAGTATATGGTGCCTTCCTTCCCCGACATATTTTCTATCGTTTTCATGCTTTATGTGCATATCTGCGGTGCATATTTGTTGCTCTTTGTGTGCTGTTCATGTGGCCTTCATTTGATGTTATACTAGCAGATCAGGTCTCTGTTGTCATTCCATTATTGAAACTTAAAAAGCCAATGAAGGTATCTATATTTCTTTCTTATAAACTGTTATCTGGATGTCCTGGCATCATTTTTGTTTCATGCGCCACATTCTTCTGCCCAGGTTGTATTCTATTGTCATTTTCCAGATCTTTTGCTGGCTCAACACACTACTGTTCTCAGGAGGATATATAGGAAACCAATTGACTTCATAGAAGAAATAACCACTGGTTAGATTCCATGTCTTGACTTTGGCTACTCTTGTAAATTATCCTCATCTCCTAAGTGTACGCTTGTGCCATGTAAATCTACTGTTTGTTTTTAATTTTCTTTTGGGACTCTAGGAATGGCAGATATGATACTTGTTAACAGCAGATATACTGCATCTACCTTTGCAAATACATTCAAGCATCTTCATGCTCGGGGACTTCGACCAGCTGTTCTTTATCCAGCTGTTAATGTGGATCAGTTTGATGAACCCCATTCAAATAAGTAAGCAACGTTTGTGCATTTCCCTTTAAATTTTCTAGTTCTAGGCATAGGATGCTATGTGCAGACATTTCTTTTACTATGTTTACTTTGTCCACTATAAGTTTAGAGTCTAATTCTCTTTATCTTTTTTTTTTTTTTTTTGGGGGGGGGGTTGGTTATAGGTTGAATTTTCTGTCCATCAACCGATTTGAAAGAAAAAAGAATATAGATCTAGCAATTTTGGCCTTTGCTATGCTTCACAACCTTGAAGGAGATGTCCTCCAAAATTGTAACCTGGATGATGCTTCATTGACTATTGCAGGCAAGTCTCTAACGATTTTGTGGCTGCATACTCTTTTTGACAGATATCTCATACCTGTGGGTAAATAATTGTGAAAGTTATATCTTGGGGTAGGGTTTGTTTATCTGCAATTTATGATTGCTCAGAAGGCATTGTGTACTTTCAGCCCAAAAAAGCTAGCTTATAAATTATTTTGTTACAGTACTTTCAGCAATAAGTTTTCAGTTTTCAGCAAAATAAGCGGTATTCAAACAAATTCTAAATTACTTACCCAAAAAATTTCGTGTTCCAAATTTGTAATTAAAAAACATGGTTGGCTATATATGACATGTAGATGGTAAGAAACAACTTATCTGGCCAAATGAGTTGGTCATTTTGACATAAGGGAAACTGTTCACATGATTAAGCAAAACTCTTGCTAGAATAGTTGATTGCAGAGTATTTGCTATATTTTTCTGTGCATCCTCCTGTTTAGCCATACATGATACGGGGATGGACTTTTATGTAAAGGGTTATGCGATGAAATCAATTTGCTACTTACATGGCAAAAGAAGACCTACATTCGCCCATTTTAAATAGTTGTTACAACATTTAATGTGGGAATTGTCTATAAAAGGGACTAATGGAGTAATGTTTATAACTGGTAATAAAACTTGATCATGGTCTTGAAAATGCAATTAATGGAATTCACAAGATTTGGTAAACAAAGCATAAAAAATTTGCCTTTATTTTCTTCCAAACCATCTATTCCACAAAAAAATTCATAATATGTTGCAGGTGGATATGATAAACGACTGAGAGAGAATTTTGAATACCTGGAGGAGCTTAAAAGCTTAGCAGAAAGGGAAGGAGTGTCTCATCGGGTTAACTTTATTACATCATGCTCAACAGATGAAAGAAATGCACTTCTCTCCCAATGTCTGTGCGTACTTTATACACCAAAGGTTTGAGCATTTGGTATTCTCATGAAATTGATCAGTTTTGGAAAAGAAAATTTGGGTTTTATATCTAAATGTTCAATTATTGTAGGATGAACATTTTGGGATTGTTCCATTGGAGTCCATGGCAGCTCATAAACCTGTTATTGCATGCAACAATGGTGGCCCTGTAGAGACAATTAAGGATGGGGAAACAGGATTTCTTTGTGATCCTACTCCACAAAAGTTCTCTTCGGCTATGGCTAAACTTATTCAGGACCCTGCAATGGCTAAGAGAATGGGTGAAGAGGCCCGGCGACATGTTACTGAGTCATTTTCCACAAAGATATTTGGCCAGCGATTAAATCAATATATTTTTGACATTGCTCAGCCTAAGAGAGACTAAGAATGGTGAACATAGCATTACGAAGATGACAAAGAAGATAATAATATCTATATGCATAGCTCTTGATCTTTTTGGTAGCAGAACGGTGTTGTCCCATGATGAACTCATGAATAGTGACTCCTCTGTGTAGTTGTTAGAAAGGAACATTTCATTATACTCCATGCATTTGAATTTCAGTTGCTCAGTTGGAGTTCCCTAAGAGCTAACAGGATTTTGGTGTATTTTGATGCATGATTGCGCTATTGGGTTAACAAGTACATCGAGCTTTTTCCGCGCCACAGTGAGTGACGCTCTATAGTCTATAGTGGTCTGTCCCCCCTGTTTTAAGGTTTCTTCTACCTCTTTAGTGGGGTCACATGCCGCCAATCCTCGTGGTTGGCCTGCTGCTTTTTGTGGTTTTGATCTGACCAGATCGGAGCTGGTTCCTCCTTGCAAATCAAAATATTTTATATCCATATAAAATTGGTTTTATGCTTATTTTTTATTCAATTAGTACTAATATTCCCATTACAAATAATTTTTTTTTAATAAATAATTTGATAGTTATAACGGGGAGGGGAGGATTTGACATCTGAATATCTCCATTGAAAATATTAAAAGATACCAACTAATTAAATTTCAAAACTTTTGGCCAATTGCAAATAACATTGATTCTTTGAAAGTAAAAACTAACTGCACACCCTATTAGACTTGATAAATTGCCCTGCTAAGGATCCAATTAACTTGCTAGGGAAAAAAATAGTTTACCCCAAATGCTAGGGTCGTACTTATAAATTTTTTTTTTTTTTTTTTAAATTGTTTTAGGGGAAAGTACACAAGCAATCTTAAATTCTTAATTCTTAACGTGTAAAAAGCAAATGAGATTTTTTTTTGAAAAGTCTTGGTATTATCTGACATTAGTCCAAACATTAGAGGTGATTTTTTAATTTTACCCAAAAAAGATATAAATATTATATGACTAACATCAATGGCCTTATCATCACGAGCTACAAGTAAACTTGTTTATTATGGCAATCTAAAGATTAAATTTACAATAAGTAGTAACAACATCAATAATTTTTAATATTTATATTATATCTTAACGTTGCCCATTTTTTTCATTAAGAATATTTGTATAAAAAACATTGCGTTTATATAGAATCTTCAATTTTCATCTACATGTTTTAGGATGATTCCATTTACTCCTTTCTTCACACAAGTATACAATTATACATAAAAAGAATGAAGAATAATAAGACAAACTAATAGGAATCATCTAGTGCGTGCATACATAGGTGTTGAGAAGGTACAACTAGAAGAAGACTACCAGGACAATAGTTGCACTCCTAATACAGTAACATATGCCTCAGTGTATAGATATATACGACTGTTTGACTAAGTGTATGGATATGTACAACTTCTTCACATTCGACAATTATAGACATTGATTAGCAATTGTTCATTTACTGTTTACAAAAGTTCACTAAGTTTTACGCATGTGTGAATCTTGTTCTTATATTTAATTGATAAGATTGTGATATTCTTGTTCGTCTAACGATGACAAAGAGATAGGGCTTGGCTTTTATTGATCTAACATAATATATTCATATACCTAATCAAAGAATTGTATGTATGTATCTGTACACTTAGTTATGCATTATTGTATTAGGACACTTCTTGTCTTCATAGTTTTCTTCTAGTCCCTGTTATGAGATCTAAGTCAACTGTTGTACCTATTTGCCTTACGTTATTATTTGTCTTATCCGTAGTCCTTGACATTATATTGTTTTGATTAATAATCTGACAGACCAATCAGAGATTGAATCTCATGTAGTCCTGTCTTTGGTTACATGCTTACATCATTGCTGATCCTCGCTTCATTAGAAACGGCAGAGAAGAAATTTATTGACTTGCGACTACCTAGCAATGGAACCGAAATGGTAGACTATTGGTGTTCTAGAATAGCTTCGTGTCGTGCAAAATCATAATGAAGGCGTGGCCTAAATTGATCAAAAATTCTCCTGTCAGATACAATCTATAGGATTGAAAAGTTTATTCATGCGGCAAAACGATGACTAAAGAATACCACTAAAAAAAAGGTTTAAAAAAAAAATACTAGAAAAATAAAATCGTAATTCATGCTCAACCAAAAATAAAACATAAAGAAAAATGAAAGGGGATATAAAATATAAAAAATGTCAATAATAGAGAAGAAATGCCTGAATTAATTCACAAAATCACATTAGTTTTGTGAGAAAACCTAAGAATATAACAAATGTCACAAAATTTTCACAACATTCTTATTATTACTTGTGATAAATTCGAATTTAATATTTTATTATTGTATTTTATTTTATTTTTTGATACCTGAAACCTCAACTATCGTGAAAATATTATTACAATTGGTTGTAAAACTCTTTAGATTTTACTTAAGCTCGTTCTTAATATGTTTTGTCACCAGTCACTAGAATGAATGGTCAACGAGACAAACTCTAAATCTTTTCAAACATCCTCTAGCTTTACCGCCCAAACAGTAACATTGCTGGGCAATGGAGCGTGCAGATAAAGATATGGACAACCATGGCAATTATACTTTTGTTGATTGATTTGGATCAGCTTTTTTCTATGATATGCTGAAAGTGGATAAAAATAAGACTGTACCCTAAAAAAATATTGAGGTAAATGAGCTAAATAATACAGGGAGTGGAATAGAGTGTTTGTGGGAGTTATTACGGGTGCTTGTTATTGTCAAATGGCCCAAGAATGATTACATATATGCATATAGGTCACAAATCACACATATTGGCGTTTTCCCTTCTTGAAGTAGAAACTTTACAGGGAATAATGCTCGAGCGCAGTGATTCAATGAGGATGTTTAAAATCAACTTAAAGTTCCAAGGAAGCAGTAATTTTTTTTCCTCGTTAACATTCAAATCCTATAAAATGAGATAAATGTGAGCATTTAATCCAACAAGAACTACCCGCATGCACTCCTCACACTTTGTTGTTAATATTAAGATTAACATAAAAGAGCCGATTCCAAAGACTCGTCCAAACCTACCAGGCAACCACCGCCTATCACCCAAAACAGCAAAGGAAAGGAAATTATACGAACAAAAACAATGAGACATATATATATATTGAAAACATTCCGAGAGTACATACCATTGCAGGCATCCAAATATTCCTTCAATACACCTTAAACAAAAAATCCACAACACAGAACATATAGAAAATTTATCTACTTGCAGAAGTCGAAGCATATTACCTATACAACCAATCCAAAATACAAATGCTCCCCAATCCTAAAAGGCTAGCAGAAGAAGGTAGGTATAACCTAAAAGATCAAAGACCCAAGAGAAAGGATCTGCAAGGTGGAATGGAATCTACCAAGACAGTCCAAATCAGTAAGATGGCAGCGGTGAAGCCTCTGGGAAGTTCCAAGCCAATTTAACATTTGAAGCCATGGCAAACAGACAAAACAATGATAAGAATCAAGGCAATGATGATACCCAAAACAATCAATTTTATCTTCATATTCTGAAGCCACATCTTCCTTCTCATTTTAGTTCCCTGTTGCCTAAAATCTTGTGCCTGCAAGGAAGAATTAATATTAATACCATCATATCATATACCAAGTCAAAGTGTTGCTCCCAACTAATTAGGATCAGCCAATTCAATATCAACAAATCAGAGAGGAGAAGAAAATGTGCAAAATAGGACAGAAACAAACAACGAGAACCAATACAAATACAGATTCCATATGAGTATGGAATATTATATAACACTTTAATCTTGCATGGATCAATCTAATAATTTCCAGAGGCTGAAAACGTTATCCAAACCCAAGAATGGAATTGTTTTCTGCAGTCAGTTCATCTCCCAAAGAGATTTTCTGGAACTAACCTGTGAGCGAAGGTTCTCAGTTTTATCCACCAGCAGCTCAATCTTCTCACCACGGTCAAGAACCTGCACAAAAAGATGGATTTCCTCAATCAAAACATGCAGCATTTTCTTCTCTCTTTTAGAATAGGGAGGAAGAAGTAGAGGCAAACTTCAAATCCTTAACATCAACACCTAATAATTTACACTATCGGCAATAATATAGTTTACCAAAAACATGCATGCAAATGCAAGATTTATCTTCAGCCAACTTCTACTTCCAAATTACATAATAACATTAAAAAAGCAACCAGCATCAACACCAAACCTTCTCAATATTTTCCATCATAACACCCTTGACTTCAGAAACCTGAGCCTTCACTTTTGCAAGCTTGCTTATCTCTTCGGGATGATCCACACAATACTGCATGTGCTCCTTCAGTTTGGACCTATAATATATACCAGAGAGTCAAGATACTTTAGAAGAAACAAAGGTACATCCCTATGAAATGAAATAAAGGATAATAAATACCCAAACTCTTTATTGAGGCTGTTAGCAACAGCAGTTGCAGCTTTCCCTCCACCATATCTCTTGTTGAAATCTTCCTTAACTCGCTCCAAAAAAGCAATGGGAATCTGTCTACCAGCAGATTCGACAGCAACCACACAATAGGCTGCAGTATCCAAAATAAAGCAGCAGGGTTAAAACAAAATCACGCATGCTCTGTGGAGATTATTAACAAACCAATAAAGCATTTCACTTTATTTTGTAAATTGCTTTGATAAAATCAAACTCTCCAATAATCCTTTTGTCATTCGCTTTTAAACAAGTGATATAACCGAACAAACTTGAAAATAAAATGAGGGGGGAGGGGGGGGGGATGGTGGAGAGAACAAGTAATTTTTTTAAATATTAGCATCTAAGATGGTATCAAATAACTATTGGAAATGGACGCCATAATTCTTGAGCACTTGTTGATTTATATACCCAGCATCTTTTATTTCTTATTGGTAAGCTACACATGCACCAGGTGGGTTTTGAATGCATGACCTCAGCCTCCAACCATTCTTATGGAAGAAGAAAGTGCCACTTGAGCTAGGGCACATTGGCTATAAAAGCAGCACCTTCTACGAGTAAGGTCGGAATCACTGCTGCCAATATGATAGAGAATCTTACTTCGTCCCTTCTTTATCTTTCAATGAAACCCCAATGAAAAAGTTCTACACAAAAACCACCATATTGATGAAGGTAAAAAACCAAGGAAAACAGCATCCTTATGAGACACAGTAAGCAATTTTGAAACCTTAAAGCACAAAGTGAAAGACACCATCCATTGTAATAAAACCAGAAATGGCTTAGAACACACTTCAGAATGTCAGAAACATGTCATACATGTGACTTAAATGCCTACACTTGAGAGGAGGCTTGATGCATATAGCTGGGCATAACTGACTTGATATGGTCAGTAAAAATATGATCACTCAAATTATGAAAGCCATAATTCCCTCTCAACACGCACAAGTCCCTCCACCTATACACAAACACATGCAGTGGTTTAAAGGGAATGAAGAAAACACTACAAAATTGATGCAAATAGGTTACTCCATTTTAAAATTTAAATCAATAAGTTGACATCCTACTACAAACAACTAGAAGTCAACAAAATTGAGTAAAGTAAGCTGATGGAGATAATCTGTGTATCAATGAACTTTCTCCTTTCCTCAAGAGGGAACATCTACAGATGGACAAATCCCAAAAGAAGTGAACTTTCTTGAAACTATTAAATCTGAAGAAATTGTTGTAATGTTTAGGACAGACCTGAAAAATGGATCTGGTTAAAATCTAAACTTTGTAAATCTACTGTATTGACTCAGGGTTCTGGACCAGTGATATTCTTACTTTTAGGCAGATGGTTGGTACTAGTTTTTCTTGATGGTGTTGTTGAAGGGATATTCCCATAAACATGAGACACCATAGCATTAATTCATGTATGAAGGCAACTTCACATGGTCAAAGAGTTGAAACCCATCTACATCAAGTTATTGGCACACCAATAATTTCTCCATTGGTCACACCAATAATCCCCCCATTGGTCACCCACACAGACACAATTTAAAAAATTTTAACAATCATCCATACTGAGAATTAATATAAAGAAGTGTCAAAATAAGCAGACACTGAAATAAGCATAAGCCATACTTCAGCCACAAAAACAACTTGTTATCAACTATCAACACCCAAATTCAAGAATTTAATAACTTCCTGTTACATGCCCAGATTTCAATTTGGATATAATAAGCCACCCTAAGATTTCAATTTCTCTTCTTTAGGGTAAAGAAGAAACTCCAAAGGCGACAAGAAATCCATTGTTGTTTTATATGACCCCATTCAAGTGGACTGATCAATGTTATATCCAATCCCAGAGCAGATTACGGTTGAATCAAAAGAAAAAGATGCTAATTTTTCCATTCCAAATAATTCAGTCTGGAAACCCAAGCATTCCACATGTCTCTTCCATTCTTACCCATTTTAAGAGAAATATAAAAGGTAAGAAATCAAAACATCAAGGGACCTCAAATTTTGGAGGGAAAAGGTCTTTTTGGCCAAAGATTCTAACTAAAGAAATCTGAATAACACTGCCTCAAACCACATCCCAAAATAATAGGTCTACAATATTGAAAATTCCCATTTCAGAATGCATACTGCAGCAATCTACATTTCTCGTAACATTGCCACTAATATTACAGATGCTCATAAAAATACGAACACTAATCACCCATTTCAATTGTTGAGGAAATGCAGGAGAGAAAAGAAAATGAACACACAACTTTTTTTACAACCTTAAATGTTATTTTAAAATCACAGAAAACACAAACACTCAAGATAGATAGATCATTCAAATCCAATCCTCTGAATCAAATTTCAATAGTAATAAACAGAAAAGATTAAAAACACAAATCTACAAATCTGAAATTCCTTTCTATCAAAAGCCAAACAAAGAACCACGGATCTACCTATTAGCGGTCCTTCCTATTCCAAATCGAGCAAGAAATCCATAGAAAAGATCCAAACAAATACAATACAATACAATACAATACAGCTCAAACACAACGAAATCTGACGAATCCAGGACTTCATGATTCAAAAAATTAATAACAATAATAAAAAATAAAATAAAATTATTAGTGAGATGCCGTTATTTTTTATTGATTTGAGGTGAAATAGACACAGATCTTGAGCAAATGATGAAGAAAACGAAGGCCGAGATTGAGATCTAGATCATACTGAAGCCATTTTCGACAAGGTAATTGAAGGTGTGGCCATCACAGTTGTAGGTGAACTTGTTGTTGGAAGCCGGAAGCTTCTGGAGGCATTGGGAAGCGATGCTCGTGAAATTTCCGGTGAACTCCGTGTACTCCGCCAGAATCACCGTGCCTCGAGCCACGAAGCTGTAGATCAGAGATTGCTGCCCCATCTTTTTTCTCTCTCTATTTATCTAGAATTCTAACCCAAACCCTAACCCTAAACCAAAACAAACCAATTGCAGAATTTGAAAGCAAACGCTGCGAGAAAGAAAAAATATATGGTTTGGTGTGATAATAATAATAATAATAATAAGCTGTTTCTGTTGTGAAATTACTTATATTTAGAGCGAGAGAGAGAGAGAGAGTTTTACCTTGCTATTAGGTTGTGATTTATATATGTATAATAGGAAGAGGAAATGGAATTTTCTTTTTCGGTTTGCGAAGGATCTATTGGACCAAACTAAAAGAATATTTGGGTAGAAACTAGAAAAAAGATAAAGTTGGAAGGAAATTTATGAAAATTGTGGCTCTGTCTCTCTCACCACGCGGTTCTTTATTTTGAATTTCTGTGTACACATTTGGAAAGCCTCGGAAGGTTCCAAGTGGTGGACTTTTCTTTGACCCACCACCGCCTATTTTAAACATACATATGATATATACGGAGTATTTTTACATATGGATATTATTAGTACAAATGATGGTATAATTTTTAACTACATGAAAAATTGGTTACTATTTTCGTTTGATGATAAAGAGCTATAACAAAAAATTAACTCCGTAGATTGAAGCTCTCTCTTAAAAAAAAGTATTAAAACACCAAAAAAAATCTTACTTCAACCAATAAAGTTTCTAATTCAATGGCTCAACAAATGCATGTATAGTAAATTAGTAGACTAAACTCTAAAAACAAAAAAACTGCATAAATAGTCAAAAGTGTTGTAGTTACATCTTAATGAACACTTTTTTATTATTTTAACAAAAACATTCAAGACTCAGATTTTTTGTCCTTAATGTAACTTTCAAATTATTAAAAATTTAAACAAGAAAACAAATGCAAATATAATTATTTATACTATCTCATCAAAAAATTAAATATTTATACTATATAAATTCATTAAAAAAAACAATACATATATAATATCACTATTTTTTCTTTTACACTTATTATTTATATATATTATATTTATATTGGTGATGTAACGTGGCGCTATTTTTAAATTCTATACTTATTTTTTAGAGTTGAAAAGGAGTAATGTAAGCGAAAATGAAATCTTTTTTATCTTATTAAAAACGTTTAAAAAAATGCTTATTTAATGTTGCAAAACATAATGAAACCTTGTTTCAGCTTTCTTTATGTTTATCCTCCGTGATTGCGACAGAGTACTGGCCTAGGAAAAAAAACAGCAACTTCGGCGGTCTTCAGTAGAAATACAGACATCCTAATGCATAATCATAAAGATATCAAAGATTCAATGGGAGTTAAGGGACCGCCAACGTGAGAAATTGCTTGGTATGCCATCTATCATTGAAATATCAATATACATGATATTCAAGGAAATCAAATACTCATTAAAATAAATAAAAAATTATAAAAATAAAAGGCCCTTTTTGAGGGTTTTAAGTGAGAATTAGCTCTCTTTTTTTTTAACACACACACAATGAAAATAGAAAGGAGTTCTAACACAAAGGCATATTACAATTTTACTCAATTTTTAAGAATCAACTTGGAAAATCCTTTTTGGAGACAAATTTGTATTCATTGAAAATACTCATCTCTTGAAAGAATAGATCATTCACACTAAAGTTGCAATACATGCTAAAAACTTATTTTTAACAACAAAACCACCAAAATGAAGCTACAACAAAGATGTTATACTTTTTAAAAAAAATAGCAATAGAGCTATAGTAAGTTATCCTCTTTGACAACTTAGAGCATTTACAATAAAGAAGTTAAAATTTTTAGCATTTAGCAACACAAAAAAACTACCTTATCTATTTTAACAATCCACTTTACAACACACCAATCATCAAAGGTTTTATTTTGACATTCAACACATTAAAATAATATAAACAATACAACAAAATAATATATCTAACACAATAAACAACAACCACAACCATCAAAACATTTAAATACTTTTTTTTAACACCCTACATTGAAAAATTATTTTTGTTTTAAGTTTTAAGGTTTAAGCTACAGTGTGCTGCTATAGATAGTAGCCCATTGTAGCTGAAACTCAAATTCTTTTAACTTTCGCTTCTTTGCTATAGAAGCTGTTTTAAAGGGATTGGTTGCTAAATTGACTTAAAAGTCAATTTAGTAACTTTATTGCTTGCTCTTACTTTAGCCAGAGTATTTACAGTAAGGTTGCTAAAAAATATAGTTTTTTACAACTCAAAACATTTCTTTATCTATTTCAACATCCTACTGTATAATACATTCAACATCATATGTTTTATTTTAACATTCAACACATTAAAATAATATAAACAACACAATAAAATAATATATCTAATATAATAAATAACAACCACAATCATCAACACATTAAAAAATTAATTTTTTGTTTTGAGTTTAAGTTATAGTGAGCTACTATATCTAGCAACTCACTGTAGCTCAAACTCAAATTTTTTGAGTTTAGCTTCTTTGTTGTAGAAACATTTTTAGGGAATTGATTGCTAAATTGACTTTTTAGTCAATTTAGCAACCTCATTGGGATGCTCTAATCTTATAATAAAAATTAATATTTTATTTATTCTCTCTCTTATTTTCCTTTAAAAAGTATTTTTCTTCTCCCTGTCTTCTTTGTTCAGTGACTTCACCCTCTCTCTCTCTCTCTCTTCGATCTTGTTTCTCTCTTTTTCTTATTTTCTCACCAGTTTTCCCTCCTTCTCACCGGTGGATCGTGGTGGTAGGTACTAGATGATGGATCATGGTCTTCAAATCTTCGTGGTGGATCCTAGATCGTGGTCTTTGAATCTATTAAGGATGAAATAGACTTTTTATTATTTGGCGAGGTGTTGATTTTATGAGCCTTTAGATTAAATGAAGGGCTAATATTAAAGTTATTGCACACTGTGCAATACCTTAGGTATTGCACAAGATCTCAATCTCAGTTGTCACTACCTTTGTCATCACCACGCATGTCATCCAAGCTATCATGAACCTAAAAAAAATGCCATGAACATCAAGGCCCAAGCCTAAGTCGTGAGCACTACTCAATTCTTTGTTCCAATTTGCCTTAAAAAGTGACATGTCGGGGGATGGATTGGACTGATTGGTTTGACTTGGGTAGAAGGCATGAAATTGTTGATTAATGATTTTTGCTCTAGGTAGAGGGCATGATAGTAGTGGAATATCAATAATAATTTTAATTTGCGGTCAATTGTGTAAAGTATAGAGGGTATGAAATTGGGGAATAGTAATGTTTATGGTAAGTAACACTAAATCTAAACCTTTCATGTTACTAATGTAGACACTTGATTTTGCACCCATGATTTAATTAAGGAAGATGACTAGAATGACTAATTATATACCCAAAATTCATGATTGCATTACATGCATTAATTTGTTTATTGCATATCATAAAAATGATCTTGAGTAACTAATGATCGCGACGGTATATCCGATTTTCAAATCGGATAATCAAATCGAAAGATGTCGCATGATCAAGTTTGCACGGTCAGCATGCATTGTGTTTAGGTAGAATCGACTACACATGATTAATTTAAATAAATTCTAATTGGCTAGACAATTAAAATTAATTAAATAATTTTGTAAATGGTTGTTAGTTAGTGTCAAAAATAGGCTTGCTTGCATGGGCATAAAGAGTATAATTGGATAACAATAAAATTATGAATAATCAAGACTTTTAGAGTATTTATCTACAAGATAATTGTTACTGAAAAGACCTGGATTATCAATAAAAGAGTTTAATTTTTAGAATATAGATTAAAAACGCGTCTAAGTGCAAGTCACAAATAAAAAAACCTCAAAAAATGAGCCTAAAATAGACCAAAAGTCAAACGAGGGACCGGCACCCAAAAGCGCCATTTGACACTTTTGGAGTATCGATTTGCACAAACTCGGGCCCCGGCCCAAGGGCACTTGGATTAAGCTGAAACACATCATTTTCGATTTTTTAGAGATGAGGACGTGTCCCAATTTGTATTCTAATCATGTAGCTAATTTTCCAAACACCCCAGCCTCTATAAATAGAGGCTGCATCCAAAACTCAGGACACTTTTCATGCTCTCTAATTTTCCCTCTTTCTGACTCTCCTTTCTATTATTTTCTCTCTTACATTAAAGACGTTCTAGAAGCTCTAGCCTTAAGAATTTCTTTTTTGTTAGTAATATATTTTAGATGAGTAGATATTTTAGATGGTCTTTCTTTACCCTTTTCTTTTCTTTTCTTTTTTCTTTTTTTTTTTAATTTATTTTGATGATGCATGAGCAGATATTCTTTTAGTTTCAATTTCTATTGTTCATACCATGTGTTGTCAAATTTTTTTGTTGAAATATGTTTTTAGTGCTTTTGTTGTCATGATTTACCTTTTTGAGTTTCAAAAAATCTGCTCCTTATCACTTCTTTTTCTATACCAAAAACAGATTTGTATCTTCGTTAGATGCAAATCTAAAATTTTCAAAATCAAAAAACTGATTTGTATCTTCCTTAGATGTAGATCTAAATTTTTTTTACATAAAAACTGATTTGTATCTTCTTTAGATGTAAATCTGAATTTTTTTTTTTTTTTTTTACATAAAAACTTATTTGTATCTTCCTTAAATGCAGATCTGAATTTTTTTTTACACAAAAACTAATTTGTATCTTTCTTAGATGCAAATCTGAATTTTTTAACATAAAAAACTAATTTGCATCTTCCTTAGATGCAAATCTAAATTTTTAAACACAAAAACTGATATATATCTTCTTTAAATGTAGATCTAAATTAAAAAAAAAAAAAAAAAGATTTTGTCATAGAAAAAGAAAGTCATGAGTAGTGATGTTTTGTTTGATGCCAGTAGCGTAGGTTTATTTCATGAGTGTAGTCCTCTTCTAAAAAAGATTTTTTTTCTCTTTATTTTATTTCACATAAAAAACGGATCTGATATTTTCTTAAGCAAAAAAACCTTACTTTACTTAATAAAACAGATCTGATTTTACTTCATTAAAACTAATTTATTTTACTTATACCAAAATGGATCTGATTTTTTGATGAATCAAATCAAATTTTTTTTTATCATAAAAACAGATCTGAATTTAAAAAAAAAAAAAAAAGAGAACACATTCATAAATAGATTTATGTGACTTAATTTGGTTAAGAGTCTTATGTATGTAACATATCATTCATATCATGATAAAGGGTACATTGGTCATGAGAATTTAGAAGACCAAACTCTGTTTAGGCGAAATGGGTGTCTAACACCTTCTCATTCTGTAACCTAGCCTCTAAATTTAGTTTCTTTTGGATAGATAGACCTGGGCTTTATCTTTGTTTTTATTTTTGGGTAGATTATAACTAGGACAAAAAACCATGTATCTTTGATAGTTTGTAACTAAGACCCAAAGCCATGTAATACTCAATTTATCAAGTTTGTACTTTTTTATTCAATCAATGGTAATGAAACATTTTCGACATATAAAGTTGTATTATATTTTGTTTTTCTTATTTTTTTGTATAAAAAATAAGTGGCGACTCTATACCACTTACCCAAAAAGAGAGGTGTCTTGAAAAAGCACCCAAATCTCTTTTTTAAGAGCACCATCTCAAAAAGTTGCAGTTTCTCACAACTAATATTTAAAAATAAATAAATATTTGACAAGTATAGTTTACTAAAATTTATTTTTAAATTTGATTTTATTAAATTATATTTAAACGGTAATTTTATAATAAAATGTGATCACCCATACAACACATGACCACTTTTGTCTTGATAAAAAGTTTCAAGGAGGCAATTTGTTCAATTGCAATATCAAATTTGAAAATGATCCCAACTTCGGGGACTTCTTGGGTTTTTTTTTTTTTGGAAAATTTGTCCAAGAAGCTCTCCATAATTGGACAAGCACACAAGATAGTCTAGCTATGTTTGTTTCAAGTGTAAAAGAAATACAAAAAATATTTTACACCATTTGTTATGTTTGGTTCAGCCGAAAAACTCAGTTAAACTGAAATTGGATTTCAGTTGGCTGTAAAAAGGCACCCACTTCAGTGTAAAACCATTTTCACTTGTATTTCACCTTCAAACAAATTACATCCATTTTCAGCTTCTACCCAAACTGACAGAGACAAAGACAGAGAAGTCGAGACACTATTTGTGGCCTTGATTCCAATCACCTGACCACCACCGCCGGCGGCCTCACATCTCAACCTCAACTTCTCTCTAAGACCGAAACCCATAACCTCTCTCTATCTAGATTAGTCTCACCATCCCTCTCTTCTTCTCTTTAATTCGACAAGGTGAAACCTCCATGGCTCCTTCGCAGCAAATTCTAGGCAACACCACTCCATAGTGGTCTTCTCCCTTTCATCTCACTTTTTCTCTCTAACCCAACTTAAACCCCCACTCTTCTCTGGCTGATTTTCTTTGATATCTGATTTTGTTGTTGCTTTAGTGGCAATAGAGTAGTGGAGGCATTTTTTTTCCTCCTTTCAATGATTTTAGGTGGTTGGTGGCGAGGTGTGCTTGTCCTTGGTGGTGGCAGTTGGTGCCTAGCTTATGTTTATATTTTCTGAAAATATATTTCTTACATGCAAGACTAAACACATGAAATAATTTTCCAGCATAATTTCCACAACACAATCAAACAGTAGAAAAATGTTTTCCTTTACCTGTAACATCCCAACTTAAAAAAAAAAAAAAAAAAAAAAAAAAAAAAAAGGAGTAAAGGTCAAATTTTATTTGGACAACACATGCCTCACCGAACCCATCATCCCCCACCACATATGTCACAAATACCTCTTTTCTCTCTTGGCCGGCCACTCCACCATCATTTTTCCAACAAGATCACCAGAAAATTTTTAAGAACCTCTAAGCACCTTCATATCTTTTATTGAAGGTAAAAATTTATAATCTTTTGATGGGTTTTATGCTTTTACTAGAGGTTCCCTTTATCTAAGCTTTGATAATAATATTCATGTAATTTATGAGTTTTGGAATGAATATTCATATGTTTATATGTATGGATTTTGTATTGTTGGAATTATTTGATGAGTGAGTTTATATTTTTTACAATGGTGGTTATCTAAGTGGTGAAGATTTTGGAGCTTTGGCCTTTTAATGTGAAATAAATTGTGAATATAATTTTTATTGATTATTTTGAGCTAGTTAAAGATTCAAATTTTTTGTCTTGAGGGATATTATGATTTTTGGTACATTGGGTCTCTTGTTTATGTAGTGTAAATCTTGTGGGAACTACTTATTTAAGTGCTGAAGTTTTGATGTTAGAGATAATACCTTGAATAATTTACGAGAATAAGTTGGAGTCTATGCCTTGTAATTAATTTGTTGAGAAGCTTTGGAGGTGCAATATATTATTGATGAGGTTCAATACTAGGCTTGCCTAATCAATTGCTTATTTGGCAATTTTCTAATTTGTAGCTAGATACAATTTCAAGTTTTATACTTATTGTAATAGGTTTGATTGATATTGTTTAGATTCTAACTAATCTCGTTTGGAGAATCAGGATTTTGCGGATTGCAAATTTAGTAGCTTTTTACTGGGATATTTTTGGAAAATAACCAAGTTGCATAAACGATGTTTTTCTTTTTGGGACAAACACATTTTGAAAAATTATTTATAGAACTATGTTTTCTTAAAAAGTGTCATATTGTGACCTACTATATATGATTATATGTGAAAGTGCATCATATTTAGTATTGCATTTGGGGAAATGCATGAATTGTTGATATGAAAAATATGAGCATCTTTGATTTAATCTTTGATAATGAATTCACGGATTTTATGATTTACTAGAAAATTTAAATATGCCTATCTTGCCTTGTATTATTTGGGAAATTGATAGAAGATCTTTTTGACAATGAATGAAGTTGAAAACCTTACAAATTTTGTGAAAGTTTTGGTAATTTAAGGTTTTTTGAAACTATTAAGGTATAAACTATGTGTTTCAAAGTACATATAACCTGTGAGCTTTATGTGGTTTTAGCCCTATGCCATGTGTAATTCTCTAGTGACCACTCGATTTGGTTTCCGAAGTCTTTGTAACAATAGAATTAGATTCAGGTTAGTACCCTTTCACTTTGATTGACGCGTTCTTCCCTACTACCCATGGAAAGAACAGGTTCCTTCATTTTGTGTGGGTGAGGCTGCTGCTCATGGGACCAAAAGACCACATGCAAAAGAGGTCCTATTTGACTCGTTCTCTCTGCTGCCCATGGGAGGAGAGACAAAACCTTGAGGATATGGGTGAGGCTGTTGCACATGGGGTCAATAGACTGCATGCCAAAGAGGATAATATCATGTCAGTTGTGAATAGGTGGACCCCCTGACCGATCTATATGGTAGTGTGATATATTTGCAATAAATTACCTTATGTTTGATTTCATGGTTTTGAAATTATATTGTTAGTACTCACAAATTATAGTATATAGTTTCATGGCGTTTATTTTAAGAAACATTGTGATTATTATCTAATCATTCTTGTCATATTATTATGGAAAATGATTTTGTAGTATTCAATTAGAAATTTCCTAAATTAAAACATGCTTTGTAAATTATTCATTCTCATAAAACTTGCATTTCTCCCACCCTCATTAATTATGCTACTTATTGGACACTGTCTCATCCCATTTATTTACAAACTTTTTTAGAATAGGTAACAATCTTTTTTGGACAAGTTTTTGTGGCTAGTAGTAGTTAGACTAACTACTAAGAGAGGCTAGACTTTTGTATTGGAGATATTTAGATGATGTATATCCTAGAGTAGGCTTGACTCTTTCTTTTGTATCTAATAGTAGTTATGACTTTTATTTCCACTGGTGAGACAAGTTAATGATGTGTAATTATTTATTTAGACCTCTATTCTTTTGTGTCCAATAGTCATTGTAATTATTGCATAAAGCTTTAACTTACTTTGGGAGTATCTTAAATGAAATTATTATGAATATTCTTGATGTTGGTACTTGGTATGGATTATTTGGATTGATTTTGTCAAAAAGGAAAAACCTGTAGGCACCTTTGAGATATTTTTCTCATGCTTTGGAGCCTTTTGGGTTTGGGGCGTGACATTATTGCTTAGTTTGTTTCGATGTAAAATATTTTATTTTGAAAATATTTTCCACAAAATATTTTCATTTTACCGTGTTTGGTAGTATTCATGAAAATGTTTAGGAAATCATTTTGTAAAATTTTGTCTAGTTGGAGCTATTGAAGCATCACCAGTAAATCCAAAGTCATAACCCAGGAAAAAAACTGCAACAATCATCAAATCCACCCCACCAAGCTACACAATAAACCCATCAAACAACCCAAGTCATCCAAGAAGCCACCATCAATCCAACACCGTGACAGGTGAAACCCAAACCTAAGATCCATTAAACAACCCATGTTGTTCATCAAGCCACCATCACCTCACCTCTGCCATCGTCGACAAATGCAAACTATACCCAAAATCCATCAACCCAAAGTCATCCACTCACCAAATCCCTCATAATCCAACCCACCAAAAGCAGCTCCCTACAATCCGACCTCCATAAACTCAACTCGGAAATCTTAGATGAATGTTTCTAATCTCTTCAATATTGGTCTTGAAGGGTGATTTTTAAATCTGAAGAACTGGGTTAGATTAGGTAGGGAGTGGTGCCATCGGTGGTTCATCACTGGTGGGTGTTGTTACTGGTCTCACTAGTTTTGCTTGGGAGATTTTGAGAGAGGGAGAGAAAGAACTGAGAAGAAGAGAAAGAAAGGATTGAGAGAGAGGGAGTGAGAATTTTGCAAAATGTTTTACAGTTGATTTTTTGGAAAAATATTTTACAAGTTTTTATGCACAAACTTTGGTCAAACTGAAAAATATTTTACAACTTTGACTATATTTTACATGCAAACAAGCACTTGAAAATAGGAAAATATTTTACTTTGAAACAAACGGAGCATACATAAAAAATTTTACACTTGGGAAAACATTTTACATAAATCTAAACACAACCTTTATTAAGATTGAGCAAGAGACACTTTTGTCATCTAAGAGCATTCACATCCGATCTTCTAAATGATATATGTTGGTATAATTTAGCATCAAAGCACAAAAAACCTAAATCTTGCTACAGTGCCGTCTTACTTATATGACGATATTGTAGCTCCATTGTATAATTTTTAATATATTTTATTCCCTCTACAGTACCATCTAAATTTATACTTTATCTCTCTTTCTTTCATTTCTCTTCATCTTCTGTCTCTTCTCTCTTTCTTGTTCTTGTTCTGCCCTCTCTACTCCTTAAACCAGAAATTACCTTTTCTCAAACCCAAAACCCAGTTGAGATCAACAAGTTCTTGTTCTGCCCTACCCTTCAACGTTATGGTTGCTAGTGAGATCAACAATTTCTTTGTGTTTTTTTTCCCCTCTTGGTGATTATGTGGTGGTTATTTCTTGTGGATGTGGTTGTTGTTGGTGGTTTTTGAAGGCTTCTTTGTGTGTGTGTGTGTGTTTGTGTTTTTTTTTTTTTCTCCATGGTGACTTTTTCTTGTGGTTGGTGGTGGGTTTGGTGGTCTGAGTTGTGGGTTTGCTCAAATCGATGATGGGTTTAGTGGTTTGAGTGGTGGGATTGGTGATTTTGGTGGTGGGTTTCCTATGGTATTTGGCAGTTTTTGTGTGTGTGTGAGTTTTTTTTTTCCTTCATTTTGGTGGTTCTTGTGGTGGTTATTTCTTGTGTTTGTTGTTGTTGTTGTTGTTGTTGGTGGTGGTGGGTTTGTTGGTCGGAATGAGTTAGGTGTATTATAAAATGGAATTGTATAATAGAGAAAGTAGGTTTTGATATGGTAAAATATGATAATTTGTAAATACCGGATGTAAATGCTCTAATACTAATCAATGGAGTGAATACCATACCAGCCGGTACAATCAAAATATATCTTACCAGTCAATCAAACGGTACAGAGACACCATCGATTTGTATCGCCCAAAATACCGGTCAGTACCGGACTATACCGATCTTATCGGTGAATATCTGTCATTTCGACCGATAAATCTAATCTAGGCTAGTAGAAAAAAATGGAAAAAGAAAGAAAGAAAACAAAACAAAAACCAGTCACTTTTGTCACACCACTCACCACAACGTCACCAATCATTTCTGAATAATACCATGTCGTTGAGTAACTTCCCCAACTGTCGTTGCTTCTTCTTCTTCTCTCTCTCTCTCTATATATATATATTTATTTATGTTTCCTTGTTTTGTCCGCTATACTGAATAATGAATACTGGTGTGAATAAATAAAAATGAAACACTCAATAGTGTTGAATATTTTTCAAACTTGTCTTTAGTATCAATCCATTTCCACCAACCATGTGGCCTATGCTCTTAACTTTTTGTTTGCCCCTGTACTTTCTTTTTCTTTCATTACCAAGGTATTAGGCACATATACTGATGGTGGTGTGACCGAAGAGGAGGTTAGAGCTGGTTTATGGGCTCTTAAGCCTTTTAAGGCACAAGGGTCTGATGGTCCGCATCTGGGTTTTTACCAATGCTTTTGGATGGTGGTTAAAAATTATGTTTGTAATGAGGTAAAACGAATTTTTGATGAGAGTTGTTTTCCAAGTTACCTCAATGAGACCTTGATTTCTTTGATCCCTAAGTGTAAAAACCCAGAAACCTTGAATAACTATAAGCCCATTAGTTTATGTAATTCGGTGTATAAGGTTGTGTCTAAGATCTTGGTGGCTCAGATTAGGCCGCTGCTTAATAGTTTGATATCGCCTGTGCAAACAACCTTTGTACCTGGTAGAAGAGGCACGAATAATGTTCTAATTGCCCAAGAATTGTTTCATGCTTTATGGTTGTGAAGTTAGATTTGGAAAAGGCTTATGACAGATTATAGTGGAGTTTTATCTATAAAGTGCTCCAAGCATTTCGCTTTGCCCCTAAAATCTCCAAGATTATTATGAGCTGTGTTACATCTGCAAGTACCTCTATTTTGGTTAATGGAGGTGCCTTAGAGTGCTTTGAACCATCTAGGGGCATAAGGCAAGGGGACCCTTTGTCCCCGTATCTTTTTATACTTTGTATGGAGTACTTGTGGCATCTCATTCAGTGTGTGAATGGAGATTGGATACCTCTAAAGGCTTCTAAGGATAATTTGGGTTTTTCCCATCTCCTTTTTGCGGATAACATAATCCTTTTCAGCAAAGCTGATGCGTGTGGGTGTGAAGCAATTTTAGAGGTGCTTGAAAAATTTTGTAGAGAGTTTGGCCAAAAGATCAGCCCTGATAAGTCTAGAATTTATTTTTCTCCTAATGTGAGTGATGAGTTGAAGGAGGAAATAAGTGAAAGGTTAGGCATCAAGGAGACCAATAATATAGGGAAGTATCTCGGGTTCCCTCTTAAGCATCGAAGGGTTCCTAGAAATCCCTATAATTTCATTGTGGAGAGGGTTATGGATAAGCTTGCGGGTTGGAAGGTGAAGTACCTCTCCTTTGCAGGGTGAGCTGTACTTATTAAGTCAGTTATGTCAGCCATTCCAAACCGTGTGATGCAAGGGGCTATGTTACCTGTGCATGCTTGTGAAAAATTGGACAAAATTAATTAAGATTTTTTATGGGGGTCCACGATTGAACAAAGAAAAATGCACATGGTAGGTTGGAGTAATATAGTGAAATCCAAAGATGGAGGGGGTTTAGGAATTCAAGAGGCTAGAGCTAAAAACATAGCCTTGTTATCCAAGTTGAATTAGAGGATGTATCATGAACAGGATGCTTTATGGGTGAAGGTTATGTTGAAAAATTATTGTGCCAATTCGAGAGTAAATTCTAGTGATCCTAAGAAACTCCCATCATCCCCTAATTAGAAAGGCATCAGCTTGGGTTTCATTGTCTTCAGAAAAGGTATTGTATGGGGGATTGGTTATGGATCCGGGGTGAATGTATGGATGGATAATTGGATTAATGGTGATTCATTACGGGTGATGATTGAAGGTCCTCTTATGTAGGAAGAGCTAAATTTGAGGGTCTCGGACTTGTGTTGCTGTCATGAATGGAAATGGGAAATTATTTCCTTCGACTTGCCTCAGACCATTAAAGAAAAAATTAAGGCTATTTCGATCAAAATGTATGGGAGTGGGAGGGACACGGTGATGTTGAAGTTCTCTAAAAATGAAGAATTTACTACAAATTCAGCTTACAAACTTGCAAATCAAGGCGAGGAGAATGTTATGCAGTTCAGTGGGCAATGGATATGGAAGTTGGACATTTTGCCTAGAATTATACATTTTCTTTGGCTGTGTATACATGGTAGCATTCTTGTGAAGGAAGTGCTAGCAAGTAGAGGTATCAATTGTGATAAACTATGTCCGATATGTAGAGAGTAGGATAAGTCCATCCTCCACCTTCTTCGTGATTGTGTGAATGCTCGTGATCTATGGTGAAGTTTAGAGGTTCCTCCTGTTCATGTGAACTCCTTTGCTGATGGTCTTGAGGCTTGGTTAAAGACCAACTGTTTGAGTGTAGTGAAGCATAAAAGCTCCACTCCTTGGTGCACGCTATTTCTATTTACTGTTTGCTCTTTGTGGAAAAATAGAAACCATGTTGTGTTTGAAAATTTTGTCCCAAATTCAAGACTTGATAAGGTATGTTTAAGTCAAGCTAAGGAATTTTATTATTGTGTGAGTAAGGCCAAGCAAACAGCACCTAGGATTGCTATTCGAGTTAAATGGTCCAAATCTCTTCGGGTTGGCATAAGCTTAACACTAACAGAGCTTCACTAGGAAATCCAGGCAAGGCAGGCGGTGGAGGATTGATTAGAGATAGCGAAGGGAGATGGATTAGGGGATATTTGAGGTTTATTGGGCACACAACATGTGTAATGGCTGAGCTATGGGCACTGAGAGATGGTTTAAAGCTTGTTGCTCAGTTGGGAATTGGGTGCTTGGAAGTGGACCTTGATGCCAAGGTTATTGTGGAGATAATAAACAATGCTAACAGTCCTAATAGTGCTAACATAAAATTTTCACCATTCCTTTTTGATTGTAGATTCCTCATAGCAAGATTCACACAGGTTCGGGTAGCTTATGTATATAGAGAAGTGAACAAGTGTGCTAATTTTTTGGCCAAGAAAGGATGCTACATGAGGGAGGATTTTGTTATATTTGAAACTTTACCCTTAAATGAATTAGATAAATTACTTGTATCCGATGTTAATGGATTGTACTATTATAGGCGGGTAGCCACTACTTTGCCCTTTGTGGTCAGCTTGTAATTCTTTTTGTTGTTAATATATCATGCCTTTTAACCAAAAAAAAAAAAAAATTATAATTCTTATTCTTGATTGATATTTTACTTAATTTAATATATTAGTTAACGTACTTAAGTTAATATGTAGACAGATATGTGAATTTTAATTTTATGTTAATAAATATAAAAATTAATAAATTCATTTTTACATAAATTATATATATATTTATATAAAGAAATATATAAATAGCAGTAATTCTAAAACGGTACAACGATATTAATTGATACCAAAATATTTCGTGCCACTGAACAAACTGAAATAGCTTCGGGTACAAAATTAACTCCCTTGACGCTAATAATACTGCAATGGTAATTGCGAGGGTAATTTGGGAACTAGGGAACTCTTTGTAGACCGCGCCTTTTCGCTTTCCCTCACTTTCCCGCCAAAAGCACTGTTAGTAATATAAAGGCATTGCCAATTCGGCAGTATTGGAGTAGTATATCTCTATCTCTCACATACTGTAACTCAAAGCCACCTCTCAATCCACCAATGGACATGGAAATGGACATTCCTCTCCCAGAAGAGCTTGAATTCCTTGAATCCAACTCTCACTTCTACGAAGAAGACTACCCAGACCTCGAACCACCAGAACCCTACCCACAACAAGAAGAACCTCAACCACCTTCACCTTCGTCGCCTACAGATCCGCCACTTATCTCCGACACCCAAACCACCGGCCACAAGCGTCATCGATCGGACGGCCTCCATGCCCCAACAACAGAAAACACTGCTCCCTCGGACGATAAACGGTCCAGAATTGACGACCTGGAGCCGGAGCCGGAGCCGGAGCCGAAGCCCGATGAGGAGGATTGGCTGCGCTACTCGCCGCCGCCAGCACGGGAGCCGAGTCCTGTGGTGGAGGAACAAGAGGAGAAGATCGTGTCCAGGTACGCGTCGCAGATCGACGGCGATTGTATTCCGGTGACTGCACCGAGCGGAGATAGGGTTTATGCGAAGATATGTAGGGTCGCGAGGGAGGAGCGTTTGAACAAATTGCATGCAAAAACGCAGTCCGGTGGTAGGGTTATTACTTTTGCTCTTTTTTCTGTTTGGTTTCCAAGAATCTTGCACTCTATGTTTTATAATTATTCTTAAAATTTTGATTTGACTGCCTTGTAAAATTGTAGGTCTGCTTCATTATAAAATGTAATTGAACATTTGAGAAATAAGAAAAAAAAAAGAAATGTAGAAAGCGAGTTAATCTTCATCATTAGCATACTGCAGTTTTAGTGACAGTGATAAATTTTAATGTATCAAGCGTTAAGTATTGATTTGAAATTATAGATTAAGGAATTCTGAAAAATGTGTATTCCAATTCTTTAGGGCCTACTAAATTGAGGCAGGCCACATTGAACTTTTATGATTCAAGTTTTTCAACCCCTATAGGTTATAATCTGAGTAGCACAGACACAAGCACGGGTACAACACAATGATATGAGCAATTTCTGAAAAATTAAAACATGACAAGGCAGGTACGACACCGGTATGATGTGGGTACAACACAGATACGACATGGGTACAGTATCCCAAATGAAGTGTCCGTGTTTCTTAGGTTATAACTCGTGGTCTTCTTTTTAGATTTGCTGCTTGTAATTCTATTTGACAAACTCCAGTGGCTCGAACTTGTGTTATATCCCATATGCCCACATTGGGGACTCAAGAACCTAAAGGAGTAATGAGTTGTAGTTGAAGCCTACAAGTAAGCACTGTTGTGAAGGGTTTGGTGGTTCCATGTCATCAAAAAAAAAAAAAAATTATAGATTAAGTTGGGGACAAAGGATGACGTAAAGAATATTCAGAAACTTGAATTGTGTCAAGAGTAAAGAAGAGACTTGAATTGTGTCAAGTGCATTAAAGATAAAGATCAAAGAGTGTTTTTAAAGAAAGAGGAGATTAAAAAAGATGGAAAAAGTATTTTGATAAACTTTTTAATGGAAGAGATACTAGAAGTTGGAGCGAATTGCATAACCCAATCAAGGATAGAAATTTTAGGTTTGTTTGAAGAATTATGATAATTGAGGTAAACGATGCATTAAGGAGGATGAAATTGGTATAAGTTGTGGAACTTCATGAAATTTCTGTTAAAGTGTGGAATTTCTTGGGTTATGTGGTTGTGTGCTGGTTGACAAACTTTTTTTTCCATAAGATGTTAAGTGTTAACAAAATGCTTAATGATTGGAGGAGAAACACTCACTAGAACAAAGGAGATATTTAAAACTGTATAAAATACTATGAAATTAATGTTATGAGTCACACTATGAAGATTGGGGGGATGGTGATTGAACGTATGCATGAAACAACAATATTGGGAAATGGATTTGGTTTTATGCCAGGGTGATCTATTATGGAAGTTATTTTCTCTTAGATCTCTAATGTAAGATATAGGGAAGCTTGTATAGATCTACATATGGTTTATATTGATCTTGAGAATGTGGGTGATGGTATGAGGGTAAAGTTTTGGGAGGATGAATGGTGTAGGGATTGTTCTGTTAAGGAAGCATTTCTAGAATTGTATATTATTAGTTGGACAAGGGAGTTTTAGTGTTGGAGGTTATGCGGTTCTCTGATGGGAGGTTGCATTGGGACATTCAGTTTTGTCGTTCACTGCAATTTTTTGGGATGTGCTTTATTCCATGAATGTGTGGGTTTTTTTTTTTTTTTGATAAGTAAAGAAAATTTTATTCAAATATATAATAAAGAGTCACCCAAGTATATAGGAAGTATACCGCAGTGGACCAAAATAATAAAAAACATAAATTACAAGCATCCATCAAATCATAGACTGAAAAAATAGAATGACTTCCTATGATAGACATCCAATCCCATAGAGTTTTAAAGAGTAAAAGTTTTAAATCAGCTTTAGTCCTTTCAGAATCTTTAAAACATCGGTTGTTTCTCTCTCGTCAAATGCACCACATCAAATAATGAGGAACAACCATCCAAATAACACCATTATGATGATGACCAAAATTTCCTTGCCAACATGCAAGGAGCTCAACCACAGTCTTTGGCATCGCCCAGTAGTACCAAACAAGGTGAACACCATAGATCACAACTCATAAACAATAGTACAATGTAGTAAAAGATGGTTTACCGATTCTCCATTACTTTTGCACGTATAATACCAATCTAGAATCAACACATTCTTCTTATGTAAATTATCCATAGTCAAGATAGTTCCTAAAGCTAGGGATGGCAATTTCTGCCCGACCCGCAGATACTCGGCCCGGCCTGGCCCGACCCGACCCTAATGGGCCAGGTTTTACTCGGTCCAATTAAAAATAGGGTCGGGTTTGGGTTTAAAAAAAAACCGAAGCGTCCTGGGTTGGGCCCGGATTTTTACAAAAACCCAGCCCAAACTCAGACCTAGCCCAACCCGGTTATATATATATATATGTATAGTTACTAAAATACCCTCATATATATATATGCATATAGTTATAACCCTACCCTACCTCACACTCACAATCTCTTCAGCCGCCTCTCATCTCTTTCTCTTTGGCTCACCACTGTTCAGCTCACCACTCTCACACACTCACTCACTCAATCTCACCATCGCCGTAGCACTCAAGCGACTCAAGCTCAGCTCTAGTTTCCACTCTCACTCTCAAGTCTCAACTTAAGCAATCAAGCCCCACGCAAGCCCTCCCTCAAGTGATCAAGCCCCATGCAATTGATTGGTAGCTTAAATTAACGGTTTCTTGTGTATTGAACTCTTTGCTTGCCATATTTGCATAAGTGTTTGCACGGATTCTTTAATGTGTTAAAGAAACTGGGGAGGATGAGTTCTGATAATGAAAGTTGCTGCCTTTAATTACACTGACCCTGTTAGAGTACTGGGAAAAGTGTGTGCAATTATTACCTTTGGGGTGTGAGCTGTTGCTTGCATTATTCTCTTTTTATTTGCCAGTGATTCATTTGCTAGAAGTTTTAGGTGTTGATATGATCGATTGGTATGCTTATGGATGTGGTGGTATAACTCTTACATTGTTAGCCATAGTTTGTGGAAAGGAGTTCTTTTTCTAAATAGTACTGTTTGTAATGTTCACAAACGTTTGTTTGATGTAATTTCTAGTGTTGGCAATCTATATCTTGATATTGTTAATAAATTAAGTTTCTTGATGCTCTTCATGATGGGTTTAACGAGATTGAAAGATCTTAAGATTGATCTATTGGGATTTGTTGGATTTTTTGTGCAGATTGGTTTGTTAGATCTTGGCATCCGTTTGGACTTTGGATGGCAAGAAAATTGTCAAGAAAATGCTGTGATTATTTTGGGTTTGTATTGATTTCTTTGTTTGTGATTTGGGTTGGGGCCCGCAGGCTCTGATGGGGCGGGTTTGGGTGCAACAAAAGAAACTCGTTTATTAAATGGGTCGGGTTCAGGTAATGAGTATAGGCCCGCTAGTCAGGGTTGGGTTCGGGTATAAAGAAACCCGGCCCCGAACCCGAACCCGAACCCGAACCCGACCCGTTGCCATTCCTACCTAAAGCTATAGTCCAAACAAAAAATGCAACTCTGGAAGGAACCTTCTACTTCCAAATACTCCTCAAAGGGAAGGGCTAAGTACATAAACCCAACAAAGCATGATAATAATTGCTTGCCTCAAAGCCCTTGCTCTTAGCAAGTGTACACATCTTATCCTCACCAATGCCTCTTAAGGAGACTCCATATATAACATCCCAAAAAATAAACAAAATCTGATTCCCTATCATGGTTTCTTTCAAGAATTCCACGTCTCAAAAAAGAACCTTGTTAGGAAACTACATTAGATCAGCCACATAAGCCTCCTTATCATTATAGATTCTGAATATATCTGGAAAACACGTACTCAAAAGGATCATCCCACAGTAGACATCAAGCCAAAATTTCACTCTAGTCCCATCTCCAATTTGAAATTGAGTGTGGCGAGAAAAAGTAGACCAATCACTACTAATAGTTTTCCACAAACTCACTTCCTAAGTCTGGAACAGAATTAGAGCACCAATCTCCCTCCTCAACTCTGTATTTAACCCTTTAACCCTTCTCCATAATGCTTCTCTCTCATACCCAAATCTCCACAACCATTTTTCCAATAGCGCTTCATTAAAGTATCTCAAATTTCGAATTGCTAGACCCTAGACTGGATAGGAGGGCATACCTTGGACCAATTACCAAGTGACATTTAGAATATCTCCCAGACCACCCTAAAGAAAATTTGGTTGAAGTTGTTCTATACGGTATGCTATATTTGCTGGAATTGGAAAAAGAGAGAGGAGATAAGTAAGTAAATTGGATAAAGTACTTTTTATGATGCTAATTCTCCTCCCTTGGATTGATACAATCTTTTCCATCCTGCTAACCTCCTTCCCACCTTCTCAATGATGGGATTCCAAAATGCTCTATCTTTCCATTTTGCACCTAACGTAAATATTTCATAGGAAGTGAGCCCTGCCTACAACCTAACACATCTACCAGCATCTCAAAATTTGGAACCATTCCCATAGGAACTAGTTCAAACTTATCCAAATTAATTTTCAATCGCGATACAATCTCAAACCATGACAAAATCAGGCGCAAAAGCAACATCTGGTCGATATTAGCATTGCACATAACCAATGTATCATCTACAAAGAGAAGATGAGTTACCTGTAAGTGATCACCTGTTGAGGTACCTACACTAAATCCAGACAATTGACCTTCCGTCACTACCTTATCCATCTTTTTGCTAACTGCCTCCATGACAACAACAAACAACAATGAAGACATGTGCGGGGTGTTGGTGCTGACAAACTTTGCTAGAAGCTACATTGAGTAGAAGTTTTGAGGTTCGACGTTTTTATCACTCTTTATCTCCTTCTTCTGTCATTGATTTTCCTAGGAAAATGGTGTGACAATCGAAGGCTCCTCCTAGAGTAGCTTTCTTTTCTTGGACTGCTGCCTTAGGTAAGATGTTAACTACAGATAATCTTTGGAAGAGGCATATTGCAGTGCTAGAGTGCTGCTTTATGTGTAAAAGGTGTGAGGAATAGGTGGATTACCTTTTTCTTCATTGTACTATAGCATATGAGCTGTTGTCTATGGTTTTTTATTTGTTTGGTATACATTGGGTAATGCTATATAAAGTTAGTTTTTAGCTTCTTGGCAGAGCAAGTTTGGTAGACATTGAAATATAGATTTTTGGAGGTTGGTGCCGCATTGTTTGTTTTGGTGCTTATGACAGGAGCAGAATTGTAGATGCTTTAAGGATTGTGAATGGTTGATTCTTGACATTAAGTTTATTTTTTATTTTTTTTTCATACTCTCCTTGATTGGAGCTATTTTGCATGGACATGGTGTTTTTGGCCAAGTACCCATGTTTGACACATGTTGGACATGGGCACCAGCCGGTAAGACACGCCCCGAATTTGTGTTCGAAAGGTGTCCTGTCTTTTTTTTTTTTTTTTTTTTGAATTTTGACACAGCTTCGACATGGTGGACACGGCAGATCATTAAAAAAAAAAATTAACAAGCTTAGGATTTTGACATCTATACAAGCACTTACCATTGATCTTGTGTTGAAAAGCCCTAAAATTTTGCTTGCCTTTATTCTGGGATTGCATCTCACACAGCACACACTCCTCAGCAGAGCCCCTTTGTCCTTCATTTGTGCTGAGATCGGCAAGTCGGCGGCCACTGTAGGGCATAGATTGGTGATGACCACAGCTTCTCTGGTGACCCCAAAGCCTATGTCCCTCTGCCGCTTCTCTCCCTCTCCTTTGGGTATTGCACTTCTCTCTATCGTATCCGTTGCTCTTTTTTATTTTATTTTTATTTATTATTTCTTTGGCCCTTTGGCTTTTTGTTTACACGTGTGTTGCTGAGTTCTTGCATCTTATATATATAATTGGTTTAGTATTTTTATTTTGTTTGGTTTTATGATTTTAATTTTAAGTTAATTTTTTACTTTTTTCCCTTGAAACATATTTTAGGTAAAATCGCTAATTTTTTTCCCTTAAAACATATTGTAGGTAAAATCACTGAAATCAGTACTTTGGGTGTTAGTTTACTTATTTGCTGTTCTTATTTAATTTAAATTCTAGACATAAACATATTCTATGTCTAAAAATATTGAAAAATATACTTATTATAAATATTTATTAATTGCCGTACCCATGCCATGTCGTGCCCTTATTTTTCAAAAATTGCCGTACCCTTGTACTCGTACCCATACCCGTGTCCGTGTCCGTGCAACACATGATTGGAGTTTAATTTTGCCTTTTTATTCTTGTTTTTCTCTCCCCGGTCTTATTGATTGTTGTGATTTGGGTTTGTGATTTGTGCCACTATAGTACACTTCTACTGTTCTTGGTTGGTTTCTCTAATAAAATTTCTGACCTTACTTATATAAAAAAATTGATCTTGAGAAAGCATATGATAGGGTTTGTAGAGAGGTTATGTGGTAGGTTTTAAAAAGAAATGAGTTCTTCTAAAGTATATTAAAGGGTGCCGTATCTAGCGTGAGAACAAGTGGAAGTACCACAAATGCGTTTCGTGTCACTTTTAAAATTGCATCAAGGATTAGCCTTAACTTCATATCTCTCATATCTCTTTGCACTAGGGATGGATGAGTTCACTAGATTGATTCAAGATAAAGTCCCTTGGTGTATGTTTTTTAACAGATGTTATTTTTTAGTGGATGATACTAGGCATAGA
Source organism: Castanopsis chinensis (assembly GCA_032878915.1). Lineage (NCBI taxonomy): Eukaryota > Viridiplantae > Streptophyta > Magnoliopsida > Fagales > Fagaceae > Castanopsis > Castanopsis chinensis. The sequence continues at coordinate 30,403,014 of JAVQMG010000122.1, read as the reverse complement.
GTTAATGTCAAGTTAGAATTTGGAGAGATGCTTTAGAGTGTAAAGGTTTTCTGCTAAGTAGGAGGACTAGAAAACATAGTACATGGATTGTATGTTTAGTAAAAGTAGAAAAAAGGATGGAATTATAAGACTTGATGGTCAAGAGATGCCAAGAGCAACAACTTTTGATATCTTGGATCAATAATTCAAGTAGATAGAGAGATTAAAAATGATGTGGATCATATGATGGGAACATGGTGGATGAAATGGAGAAGCGTATCATGAGTAACTTGTGATCTTAGAATCATGTCATGTAATCTGCTATTGTGTGGCAGCATGTATAATCCACTATTACAATAGAGCCTCTTTAGCTCGAGAAACATGGAATATGTTTGAAAAGGCATCCTTAAGTAATACACCTCTGCACCAAGAATTATGCCAAAAACAAATCCCAATCCCATTACCAACTTTATATGTAATGTATAATAATTTTTAAATTTTATTCTATGGTATATGCCATGTCCAACTTCTTATTTAACCAGAAGTCTTGATTTGAGATCTTTGAATTATGATAAAATTTAATTTAAAAGTGGTTTACACTTCACAAATATTTTTAACTTGGCAATATACGTGATTTATAAAATTTAATTTCAGCACTCCCTCTTCCCATAATAATGGGATGGAGGGTGAGGTCATGGGTTCAAGCTGATGGATGTGTGTGTAACTTACCATTAAAAAAAAAGTTTCAAAGTGTTCAATGTTCAAAAATTGTCGTCCAATCATCCATCCCAAATGCCAAAATTTTAGATTTGACCCCTTAGAAAATCTCAAAGATTGCTAGGAAAATTAGTACAAAATCAATTACAGAAGAAAATATTTATTGCTATAAAAGAACGTAGAGCACGACTTTGTTAAGTTAAAGCCAGTTGGGGGAAAAAAAACTTTTTTGAGTCATGGAAAAATTACTTTGATGTAAATTTTATTATACAAGAAACAATACATATGTAAAATCATGTCAAAAGGCATAGTAATTTTATAAAAAAAGAAAAAGAAAAAGGTTAAAAGGCATACTTGATATATATGGGCTGGGTTCAAGTTACACTTATTTTAACTTTAAGTAATGTTACACCATTTAATATTTTTTATTGAATGCGAAATTTGACAAATCCTCTGTTGGATTATGTGTCCTTATATCGTCCATGCTTGCACAAATTCAAAATGGTTTGAGACCAATAACTATCTCATCTATAAATGGTTTAAATTTGAAGTTTTTATATTTTAAAACTGTGCCTAATAGATGAGTTTATGGATCAAATAATAAATATTACTTGATTGATACAAAATTTGGCGTGCGTGTTAAGAACATAGAGAACATGTAATCCAATAGTGGGAATTTCAAAATATTGCTCCATTAAAAAATTGTTAGGTGGTGTAATATTGTTTAAAGTTATACACAAAGTGTAACTTGATTTGACCCTGTATATATATATATATATATATATATGATAACGAACCTTTTTGCAGAAGTGCCCTTTGGACTCGTCTCTATCCTATAAAACCTACAAGCAACTGACCTTGCTTGCCAGAATTAGTTGCCAAGTAATCCAGGAGTTTAGCTCCTCCCCTCTTGCAATAAAAATTCTTTGTTTTCCATTGTTCCATTGTAAAGGAGACTGTCATGCTAGCTACATCCTTGATTGAGTAAAGGCTCTTAATTTTGAGAATTGGGCTTGGTAGTTTAAGCTTTTGGGTTTGGGTGGTGTCTCACATTCTCTACTGCTCACCTATTATTTATTTATAAATTTGATAGTTAGCACCATATCCTCACTTATGTTGGCATTACTAGATTGATACTTCACTTGTTAGTAACCAATTAACCAAAAACCTTGGGATTTATCTGCCAGAACTCTATTAGACCACATGCAGTATCTTCAACTTGAAAATTTCTTCTGTTATATGATTATGGTGTATACTCATTTACCTTCAGCTTTCTATGATATATTTTAATTTCATGATAGTTGATAGTTGGAAATCTATCTGCTCTGCAGGACTTATATTGGAACCTGTCAATGTTCTATTGCAAAGAGTTGAGCAAGAGGCTTTTGCTAAGGTAAACACCATGATATTTAATTTATTCTCAGTTGTACTGTGAAAGAAATGCCAATGGTTTGAAAATTTGAAACATAAAATCTCAAGTCTTGATCCTCTGTTTTTCCTTCTTACTTAAAGCATGTTGACAAGTAATTTTAAAATCCACACACACACACACACACACACACACAATGTTTTGTAGTATTCCATTAAATTGGTTTTAAATGCTCTCCTTCTCACTCTTCTCTTTGTAAAAATTCCATTAAATTGTTTTTAAAGAAATGCTCTCCTCCTCTCTCTTCTCTTTACTAAGAGAATGTAAAACTGGATTGCATATGAAACAAAGAATATGGTTCAGGTCGAGGTCAAATGTTTAAAAATTCTGTAAGGTATTGGAGCCATTGTTAGAGGGGCTACGAAGTTATCACGGTGATGGATCATTATTGCGCATTTTAGGTTTCCAGATTTGCTTCAATGTGTATCATCACTTAACAAAATCAGGTTACAAAAGATTCAGAATTGTCAATAGGGCATGCCATCTTATCATCTAACAGGGTGAGATGCTTATCATCTTACATATGAAGGCCTAAAGCAAGTTTACCATATCCTATGGTGTGATAACATTATACTGGTCAATGTGGGTCTCTGGGAAATAAATGATTTTGGAGATGGTGATCCTTAAGGGGATTATATGACTCTCAGAATGGAAAGGTCTTCTGTAGTTATTTAATCTATCCAGCTTGCTGTATAAGCAACTAACTTTCTCTCAAAGACAGTCATAACCATGTAGAATCCAGATTGAGCTCATAATCTTTTCTGGCATGAGGTGGTAAAGGTTCATTGTTAATTAGTTATTAGCAGGAAATGTGAGATTTTTGATTGACATACCCTATGCATTGGAATGATTTGTATAACTCATTCTTGTGGTGTTGAAGGCCTTGCAAGCAAGTTCTGAAGGCCAGAATGACACAATTCTTCCTGAAACACCAGTGGTGCATGAACAGCTTTGGGTTGATAAATATGCCCCAAGTTCGTTTACTGAGCTTCTCAGTGATGAACAGACAAATCGTGAGGTAAATATGTTTTTTGGTTTCTCTGAAAGCTTCTTAGAAGGAAAATGTTCCAAAAACGATTTATTTTTCTGAGGCTGCTGTTTCTTTTGAATTTTGTCTCTGTTACTTAACTCTAGCTAGTTGTCTAACTACAGGTTCTCTTATGGTTAAAACAATGGGATTCTGGTGTTTTTGGATCTGAAATTAGGAGTACATCAGATGAGGTTTTGTCTGCTTTGAAACGACATTCTTCTATTGCTCAGCATCAAAAACATTCTGATTCAAATTTTCTGAGGAAGAACAGAGGACCTAGATGGCGTAATGAAAGATTTAGAAATTCAAACAATTTGGATCACGAAAATAGTATTTCTAAAGGGGTTCAGGACTCATGGAACAAGAACTCAAGGCTCACTGGCCCACCAGAACACAAGGTAATAAAAATGGCTTGGAATTATTGTCATTTTTTAAAGCTGATATGTTTCATTCCTGTGCTTTTTTCTTGCATAGAATCTTATAAATGCATATTTCTTTGTGTCAATTCTGAAGCTTTTATGGTTACACTCTTGATAAAAGCCATTTTAATATTAGCTGGTACCTTTTATTGTGACATTGCCTCATATCATATGCACTTGCAACATCTTTGCAGTTTTTGAGAAATTACTTCAGCTAAAAAGAGATGTACCCACATATACATTAACAAACAAACAAGAAACAAAGGGTTGGGGGAGAGGGGGGGGGGGGGAGTACCAACAAATATGCAACAGTGAAGAACATCAATGGTCTCCTCAATTTGCATTATAGTAGGACTCAGAGTCTCTACCTCTTCTAATAAACTATCTTTGGGTGAAGATTAAATATTGAAGTATCCCACTAACTCATATGTAGTTACTGTAAATGGGAGGGTATGTAAGAGATGATCTGTTTTTCTATTTGATTGATATTTCTTGCCATCAGTTGGAAGAGCTACTACTATTTTCTTATAGTTTTGATTATTTTAATATCTTTTGTCCACAATTTCTAACTCATATTTAGGTCAGGGACACTGTTATTACAATACCTTGCTTGCTTGGATATAAGAATTTCATTCTGAAGAAATATTTTAGCTTTATTGGAGTTTCTATATTTTCTCTTAAGTTTTTCTCTCTCCTGGATATCATGGACTTCACGCTATCATGTATAAACAACAAACCTTGTATTTTTAAGGGGAGCTTATTAAGTGGATTTTTTTTGTCCTTGTGTATCATGGTGGGGTAGTCCTAGTCAATGAAATGAAATCCTGGTTTGCTAGATGGTTTCATTATTCAAAGAAACTGGATGCAGTCCCATCCTAAATTTTATTTCATACTGACCATTTAAAATTATGTGAAGACCAGCATTGAGTTACTTCAAGAGTTGAGACAACTTAGGTTGAAGATTGTCCTTAGCAAGATTGGGTTTCTAGAGAGAGTGAAGTACCAAGTCTCACTAATGAATTTCCTGTGCAGAGTGATTTCTCTACCCAATAAATTATCATGGATGCTGTTGGGAGTAAATATTTTAAAATTCTTTATTGTTTGGGGTTCAATTTGGAAGAGTGTCAAATGAGACTGAGTTCTTGGAAGAAGGTGCATAGACAGGGAAAATTTATTTTATTATGAGTGGAAATGAGGAAGGCTTTACTGCAGTTGTTTACTAGGAAAGAGTATGCTCTTATATTTAATCAAGATCCATTAAAAATTAAGGCTCTGTTGACAGCCTCGGGGAGGATTTATAATTTTATGTAATGTTGCATGAAACAGTTACGTGTAATATCATCTCCTCAGGGAGAGCCCTAGGAGGAAGAGTCCTAGAGATCTTACAATTTAAAGCCCACTGGCCAAGCTTGTGTGCTACTCTGTTGGACTCCCTCCTACCCAGCTAAAAGAAATATTTCCACTGGTATCTGCTGCAACTAATTCTTTACTTTACTCCATCATAGCAGCTTACCATCCAGCATTTTTATTTGGCCCATTAATCAAATCAAGCACGGTGATCACATTTTCCTCTATGATCACTTTATTCCAGTTGCCTCAGTGACCAATTGAATAGCCAATCTTACTACCAGAGCTTTTGCAACAGTGGAAATAATGGCCACCACTATTCTCATCCTGGCTTTAAATGGATATACCTTCATGATTCCTCAATGTAGCTGCTATGAAAATTCTCTCTCATAATTGCTGCATCTACACTCATTTTAAAACAACTAACAGGTGGTTTAGACCACTGCTTCACCACCCTTTCCCCTTTCCCCTTTTATCTTGATGCTTACTTTCTTCTTTTTAATGCTTCCACAACTTCTTCTAACTCTCATTAGAAATTTATCTATCTTTTTTTTTTGGGGGGGGGGGGGGGGTGGGGGTGAGCCACATCACTAGTGCATATCTGATATTTAATAGATCTTATCTAATTTATGAATTTAAGTAGTTTTTTCTTTAACGGAATTGGTTAAGAATTTTCTTTTACTTGTAAAAAAAAGATTTATTTCTTTCCTACCTGGTTAAGAAGTTATTTCCTTCCCTTGGTTAAGAAGTTATTTCATTTTCTCCCTTGCTGTAACTTGGAAACCCTATTTAAAGGCCCTAAAACTCAGTATTGGCATGTTTGTGTGCGTAATAAATTATGAGCATGAAAAGAAACTATCAGATTCTGGCTTGATTATGAGCATGACTACAAGCCTCTTTTGATTCTGGACCTTTTAACTGTGAACTATATCCACAAATGTTGATGCAAGATTCTTGGCTTATTGCTTTGTGGGAATAGTTAGGTCTTATTGTTTTGCATGGCAGTGGTTCATAAGTTTATGCAAGATTCTTCAGTGAGGTATCTGCTAGAATCTGAAGACGCAGAGATAAGTTTATTTGGATTTTACTTTTCACTCTTTGTAGACTGTATGTACAATTTATTAAGGAGGATTGAGAAAGATAATAAGATTGATGCTTTTCTCAAATTTAGCACACTGTTTATTTTCATACGAACTTCAGTTTGAATGTTGTGTGGTGTTATGTGTTACAGATTCATCCAATCTCTTAGATGTTGGGAAACAATAATATAACTTGTGTTAAATTCTTACTCTACAGTGGATTGATTTTATTTCTAACAGAGAATGCCCAGCATAGATTCTTTATTTGTGTGTAATGTCCATTAAACAAGCAAAAGATAAAAAAGAGTGTAACTGAGGGATTATCTGGTGACTAGGGATAGCTTTCTCTTTTCCTTTGTTTGAAACGCTGATAGATTTGTATGACTGCAGATCTGTTTGACGCATATCCCAAATCCACAGCCCTGCACTTGGGATATTCTGGCTGATATGGCTATTTTACTCTTCATATCTACTATAAATTGGTCTAAGGTTTGTAGGCTAGTGAAGAATGGAGGGTTAGGCATTCGGTGCTTGAGAAGGTTTAATTTTGCCTTATTAGCCAAATGGTTGTGGTGTTATGGTTTGGAGAATGATGCCCTTTGGAGAAGGGTCATTGGGGCGAAGTATGGGAATGAGTGGAGTGGTTGGTGCACAAAATCTGTGTCGGGGGCATATGGTGTTTGTTTGTGGAAGTTCATTAGAAGTGGCTGGTTGAATTTTTTGAAGTTCCTTCAGTATGATGTAGGTGATGGTACACGTGTGAAGTTTTGGGATGATGTGTGGTGTAGGGATTGTCCTCTTAAGAAGGCAATTCCAGATTTATATAATATTAGTAGGACAAGGGAGGCTTCGGTCTCTGAGGTTATGTGCTACGCAAATGAGAGAGTTTCTTGGGACATTCAGTTTTATCGTTTAGTGAACAATCGAGAGTCACTATCTTTGGATTCGTTTATGGTCTTGATCTATCCCACAAAGGTGCGGGGTGTTGGTACTGACAAATTTTGCTGGAAGCCAGCCTGTAGTCGAAGGTTCAAGGTGAGTGGGTATTATCATTCTCTATCCCCTTCTACTGTCATTCCCTTCCCTTAGAAAATGGTGTGGCGATCGAAGGTTCCTCCTCTGGTAGCTTTTTTCTCTTGGACTGCGGCTTTTGGCAAGATTTTAACTATAAATAATCTTTGGAAGAGACACTTTGTTGTTATTGAGTGGTGTTTTATGTGCAAAGGGTGTGGGGAATCTGTAGATCATTTCCTCCTTCATTGTCCTATTGCATATGAGATGTGGAGTATGATCTTTTCCTTGTTTGGTATTTGTTGGGTGATGCTGCAAAGGGTAGTAAATTTGTTGGATTGTTGGTCATGCAATTTCAGGTGACATTGTAATATAGTTATTTGGAGGATTGTGCCACACTGTTTGATGTGGTGTATCTGGCGGGAATGGAATTTGAGAAGCTTTGAGGATCGCGAATGGTCCATTTTTGAGTTTAAGTCTTTTTTCTTTTTTACTCTTCTCGAATGGTGTTTGGTTTTACCTTCTTTTTCTTGTATTTCCCTTCCTTGATCATTGTACTATGGTTCTTAATGTTTTTGCCTCTTTTGTACATGTCCTATGTACAGGGATGTGTTTTTTCAATAAAATTTTTATGTTACTTATCAAAAAAAACAAAAGAAAGAAATAAATTTTTTATGTTAATACGATAAGTAAATGCATAATTTTGAGTGTGATCAGACAATGACAGAGTGGCCTGTGATAGATTGATACATTGTCTGAAGAATGCTCTACCGTAGGAATGAGTCACAAGATGAATTGTAAGCTCCAATGACAAAGGAACAAGTATTTACAGTAAATTTAATGCCCTGAATGGCTTGGTTTGTGTTCCTGCTGTATCTATCTATTCCCACAGATTGGTTAAAGGTGCCAGCTATAGTCGCTTGCTTTACAATTCTTTTGCAAGATGTTTGTTTTGTGCTGGCATTTATTGCACGTCATAAACTCTAGCATTCTCACGTGTGCATTTATGCGGTAGTATAATAATTTTTTGAACATTCAACTTGTTACCGATTTTATGTGTTGAAAGCCAGATAGCAACTGAATCTTATGACCATTGCAGATCCTTTTACTTTGTGGTCCTCCAGGGCTTGGAAAGACTACACTGGCACATGTAGCTGCTAAGCATTGTGGATATCATGTGGTGGAGGTTTTTGTTCTTACCTTAAACTCATGCACACATTCATAATTGAGTTCTTTGGTCACACCATTCTTTTTCTAAATTTATATTGATGAATAACTTCATCTACCTGCCTTAATTAACATCACTGTGCATTTAATATCTTTTGCTTTGTTACATAGTGGTTGTTTTGCAATCGTTGTGATTTAACAGTGGATATAATTTGTAACAGGTATATCAGATTTAATTTTTTTGAGCATTTCATATTACATCTCTCAAATGGATCATCAAGTAAATTAAGTTTAAAACTTTATTTTGCCTGAAATTTCTTCTTTCAATTTATTTGTTTTTGATGTTAATTTGTATTAGGCTGTTGCATTTTGGAGCTTCATTATTCTATCACTGTAGCCTTCTCTGATATTTGAAAATGTTCTAATAAAAGTTTGGTGCCATGTAGGTTAATGCTAGTGATGACCGGTCATCATCAACAATCGAAGCTAAAATTCTGGATGTGGTCCAGATGAACTCTGTCATGGCTGACTCAAGGCCAAAGTGTTTGGTTGGTTTTTTATTTTCCAAAGTTCTACAGTTGGTTATATTATAGTTGGAAATTGACTGTGACGGTGGTTTTCATAGGTGATTGATGAAATTGATGGAGCTCTTGGTGAGGGCAAGGGTGCTGTGGAGGTTATTGTGAAGATGGTAATTTATATGGTTTTTGATTGTTTTAGAACATTTCTTTTATGCTGTGCATTAGGAATATGCATTCATTTACTTGGTCATATCTAAATACTGTTTCCTATCTTTTTTAAATTCTCATTTTCCTTCTGTCAGTTCTGTTTCTTTACGGCAGAATAAGGAAATTATTGGTTTGTACTTTGCTCACCATTAATGTCTAAGGACAGAAGGAAAATATATTTTTGTATTTCTTGACAACCATTACAACATTGTATTATATAAACAAAGTGAGACATGAAAAAATTGTACAGTTACATACCTAGAAACAATTCTAACAAAGTAATTCTATTTCGTTAAGAATATCCTAATTAAACCTCAAAACCTTATACTCTTAACCTAGGTTGTTAGAATTCCAATTGTAGGATTCCGTGAGTTTAAAAACCAAGTCCCATTTAATCTATTTTGATTAAGTTCATTACTAAAATTACCTTTTCTTCTTTTTAGATTCGTAGTGTTAGGATCTCTGAGATTATGAAAACCAGGAGTTGAATGTAAGATCTGAAACTGCATCTTTATCATCAGATAATAGATTTTCACGTACTTTGATATCTTTGCGTCTTCTTTGGTCTTTTCAATTGGGGCCATCCCTGTCTTGTATTCAATCCTCTCAGATTATAATGAGCAGGGAACTGCGCACCTCAGCATTAGACCATGTTGCTTCATTTATTGTTCTGCTTCATATATATGTTCTCTAGTCTGGTTAGAATGTTGTTCGTGCAGGTGTCTGCTGAAAAGAAGTCTGATATGGGGAAGGAAAATGTTGCTAAAGAAGAACAACCAGGAAAGAAATCTTCCAAGAAGGGACGTAAAACTGCTTCACTGTCTAGACCTGTGAGTTAGATATAGTCATTCATAGTTTACTAAATATTTGTCCCAAATATAATTATAATGGGGTGTCTTTGTAGGTGATTTGCATATGTAATGATCTATATGCACCTGTCTTGAGACCATTGCGTCAGGTAGCAAAGTAAGTTTCTCTTGCTATTACTTAGAATATCATATGCAATAAGTTTTGTGAAATACTAAGCTGTAATATGGGAATCTAATACAGCCTTGTACTTCCAATTTTGATAAATTTATATTATGATTTTATTCAGAATTAAAATGTATTTTAAGGGCAAAACTGTCTTTCACTTTTTTTTTTTGAGGGGGGTGGAGGCTGTGGATATTAGACCGTTGATCTGACAAGTTATTACTTGTTGCATATGGAACCAACAATGTTACATGGTCACATCTCAAAAGTTTTGATAAATATACAGACGATGTCTAATGAATCTGCTCAAGTTTTAAGCTTATTGTAAATTTAATACTTCATGTAAATGTGGGAAAAACATAGTTTTAATTTGCTGTAGATATCACATCTCAAAAAGCACTTCATTTTTTTTTTTTTTGGGTTAAGTAAGCAAATATTTAATTAGAAAGAAGGATTAAGAAATACGTATGAACACTCATGAGGTCCACAAAATCGAACATGGAAGTACAAGCCCCCCCTCTCCCCCCCCCCCATCTAAGTACACTATTCAAACAAAGAACTCAGAAAGCTTTTCTTAATATCTTGCATAGATTGCTCTTTGTACACAAAATTCCAGTGATTCCTCTCTCCGTATGGTCCACATAATTCAATGCAATGTAGCTTGCCACACAACCCTGTTTTGGTGACGTCCAAACAATCCCCCTCTAGATTGTCAACAAATCAATTACATGCTTGACATTACCCAAAGTACCCCAAAAGCCCACAGTTCTCTTGTCATACTTGTTGGAAAATATAGTTTTGCATCTCATACAAACAAGCAGTAGAAGCAATACAAGGATCTACTTCATCATGAGAAATAACATACAACTTTGAATTCTAGAACAAAGAATAGATAGTGTACCTTGATATAGTGAAAATAAAAAACAAGTAGATAGTATCTTGTGAAGACCTTCAATCTTCATCTCAATTTCACATGGTGCCCAAGATGTGTAGTCTCTCATTCAAAGAGAAAAAACAATTTTTTTTTCTTCTTTAGTACGTTTTAACTGTCTAAAAACAGTTACTTTATTAGTTTATTTAATAACTCATATTAAATAAACAACTGATTATCTAATTGGGTTATCGTTTTAGGCCAACTCAATTGGGCTTTAGTGTGTTCCTTGGGATGGGATCAAAGGGACAGAGAAGGCTCTAGCTTGAATGGGCTTCAGGCTTCCATTAACTTTTGATAAGCTCAAAGTTACCATTAATTATATAACCAGTACCACTATGGAAATATAATTGCACTCTAGGTCTTAATTTATATCCCAAGATTTTAATGTAATATTATTTGACCCCTCCATGAAACATCCATAGTGAACAAAGTCATAATAAATTATTACTTTATAAATCACTATTTTATTCTTTGAGTCTCCGGTTTAATATTTTAGTTATTCATATATTTTATGAAATCTAATTTTATTACATCTAAACTTTAGTAACTCTTTACTAGTGGTTGGGCCCAACACCATGAATAACCAGTTCCCATTAAACTTATTTCAAGAGGATATTTTGTGTCCTATAGAAAGAGACTATGGATTCCATTTTGAGAATATGTGTTCCTTTAGCATTACGTGCAGTTACCGAATATACTGAGGTTTTGATTACTCCTGATATATCAAAGTAATCTAAATTTCATGATGGGGTTCACAATCTTCTCAAGATTGAGAGTATATGAAAATAGAAGTCGTGAGATTTATTATTTAGGAGACAGTTGCTTATTAAATAATTAATCTCACAACGGTCTAGTTCAATGTGCCTTACACACTTAAGACACAACAACACATCAATTAGAAGACTTCACTTCTGTGATCAAGACAAACTATCGTAGTTGACATATTATAATCTTCGCAGATTAAACACCCAATTTCATCACTAACTACGAACTGCGTTTTTGAGTTTATAAGGAACTTGTGATTTATATTTTCTATTACTAAATCACATACAATGCATCTCAAAGACTATATGATAATATCCAATTAGTTCATATATAAATAGTCTCATATAATTAAATAATTTAATTATTTATAACATGCCAATAAATTAGATTTTAGGGCACAAACTCTAACAATACTGCAGTGCAACAAGTGCTTAACTGTTTCGCTACCATATCACACATCTGTAACAGCACTAGCTTTCGTTTAACTAGGTTATCTTCTATGGTCAGTATAAAATTTAAAGCTGTTGTCCATACAAAAAAAGATGACTTATGTGGAACCTTACTTCAGAAATCATTTTTATAGTCATTCAACCCTTTAACGTTCCCTGCACTTCATCCTATTTCTTGAATCATAACCAGTTTAGCAGATCCTGGTTCATTGGTTGCATTCTAGGGTATCATCTGAGATATTTTCAGCTGTTTCGACTTTGAGAATAATGAAGTTTCTTTCTTGATTATCCAAATTGTCTAGTGGTGGCGGTAAAAATGATTAGAAAATACTTTCTATAGTGATCATATTCCTCTTGAACATATATTATAAAAGGATTTACATATGACTTCCTTCTCAGGAGTCCTATGGAATCAAATCTTTTAGTTGTGAGCTGAGAATTCTATTTCTTTGATTTCTCATTTTATGCAACTTGAGTCAAAGGATTGAAGACAAGCAACGAGATTTAGGTTGAAGCTTCTAACCCTATTGTATGTTAGAAGGTCATGAAGGGGTTTATATATATATATATATACATATATATATATATATATATATATTATATATTGTCACCTTTAGGATAGAAACTTATGCCTTATTTTGTTTGTGTTCCTTACGGAACTCTAATGAACTCTAGGTTATGCTGGTTATGGGTGTCTTTGCTCAAGGTATAGTTTCCTCTTCAGAGGGATGAAATCTTGCTTTGTTGCATTTTCTATCAAGTCTGGGATTGGGATTTTGATTGGTTTTGTTCTTACTGCATAACCTTGATGGAGTAGAAAAGGAATTATAGAAAGCCTGCGAGTGATAAGGAAAAGGTGTCCATGGTAGCATCATTTGTTGGTGGAGCTTTATGAATTAAGGGTGTGAACAATGCACATAAAAAACAAAAACTTGAATTATATCAGAAATACAAAGGATAAGAGAACAAGTGAAGGACGATAGAATCATGAGAAGTTAGGTAATCTAGATTGAGTATTTTTTGTCCTAACTGCATCTGTATGGTAGAATATCCCACATTTTGGGCCTGGTAACAATTTTACTTTGATAAATGAATTTAACCATTTAATTGTATTTCTAACACTCCCCCACATGTGTAGGCATAAACTCCTCCTTCATAAGGGGGCCCAACATGTGGGATTTTTAACATTTTAAATAGGAGTTAGAGCAAAGGCAGGGTTTCGAATATAGGATCTCTTGTTTGATATCATGACAAATTATTGGTTTTCTCCAAAGCTTAAGGTATTAGGAAATGATGAATTTAATCATTTTTCTAACATGCTGAAAGAGACAAACTATATTTACTCTTACCCTAGTTATCTTTATATGTTTTGCAGCCATGGGTTTTTAACCTGCTCTATAGAAGCTGTCAAACTCATTTGACGATATTTTGCAATTATATGCTAAAACTATCCTTGATTTTTGATATGCATTCAACTTGGCCCCACCTCCTATCATGTCTAAATATTTCAAATCCCTAATGTTGCTGGGAAGTTTTTTGAGAAACCTGCAAGTTAAGTTAATTTGATATTTTATTTGAATATATACTGATCTAGTTGTATATTGCATGCAACTATTTTATTTAACTATACTGATTGGTCTGAGCAAAGTTCTTAGGTGTAGGTTCCCATTGTAGTAGTCCTAGTAGGGCTTGGATGGCTCAAAGTGTCTGTTGTATTCCTATTTTATTTAACTATTTGATTCTGCTTTTGGTTGATTGGTAATCTAATTAGAAAATATTTTGATTTATTCAAATATTTAAGCTTGAAATCTTACTTATGTTAGTCAATTCGGTCATATATCCTCTCTTTTGAATTTTAACAAAATAACAGCAACAATTTAGAATAGTTTTAATTGATGCCCTGATTTGGCTTTAATACTTTACTTGCTGATCTTTGTGGTGCTTTTCTCACTCAATGTATTGTCTATCTGTGCATGATACTAAATCGGACCATTAAAAAGTTCATCATATATTTGGATTTGTTAAGTGTTTAAGTTGCTTTATGATGTATACTTGCTTTCTTACAGGGTTCATATATTTGTTCAACCAACAGTTAGTCGTGTAGTAAGCAGGTGATGATCTGCCTCAAGCATTGTTAACTACTGTATTATTATAACGCAATTTTCATTATCTCTTCTGTATTCAACTTTTAACTGACTTTACTAGGCTTTAATTCCAACTAACAGTAGTTGGCTACATGAATCTTTTTTTGACATGTAACCCTAAGTAAAGCCAGTCATCTGTTGTCTTTGATCATCGTGTCCTTTCTCGCTACTTCTACCACCTTATTTTTTGTCTCTCTAAAGTCCATTTTACTCAACTCTTTCACATTGATGCATTTAGTAGTCTTTGTCACACACACACTAAACTATCTTCAGTGACTTTCCCCTAATCTTTGACTGGTGATCATTACTTTTGTACAAATATCTTCATTTCCCATTTAATCTTTCCTGTTGTTGCACTCATCTATCTTAACATTTCTATTTCAACTGTGCGCACATTATGGTTATGCCTTTTGATTGCCTAATAGTCTATATGTTAGAGTCTAGTTGATCTTATAACAATCCTATAATTACAACCCTTAACTTTTTATAGGACGCTAAATTAGTTTAGTGAATAATGAGGTTTTCTGTCTTTGGATAAACATAGTTAGAATAACTAGCTTTTGTTGGGTTTTGTTTAGTATGTATTTTGAAGTAGTAATGACATATGATTGTCTATTTTATGAATTATGTTACTTCAAAGTATTAAAGACAAATCTGAGAGATTTCTTTGCCCTCATGTTTCATGTAAATCTCTTCTCCATATTAGAACATGAACAAAACATCTCTGATAGCATTTTTGTTTCTGTTTAACAAGTTTTATGCCTTTCTCATCTTACATTTGTAAATATTTTCCAAAATGGGTTATTGTAGGCTCAAATATATATGTAACAAGGAGGGAATGAAAATGAGTTCCATTGCTCTTACTGCGCTTGCAGAATATACAGGTGAGTCATATCTTCATGTTTTGAGAGTCCAAATTATCCTATTTGATCAATCATGATATTCATAATGCCAAAAGTCTAACTTTGATGTCATATATGCTTGGAGTACCATTTACAGTCTTTCATGGTTCCCAGTTTGGACTTCAAAGTCTATGCCTATTACAATCTAAAATGTTACAATTTAATGAAAAGTATTTATAATTTACAATGGCAATTTTCCTACCATTTGATTTACTTCTATTCTCTTCAGCCTTCTTGTTTTCATCTTACAGAATGTGATATACGCTCATGCTTGAATACTCTCCAGTTCCTCAACAAGAAGAATGAAACCCTCAATGTGGTGAGAATATAATTTCTTCTCCAAACTATTTGTCAATTTAAACACAGCTTTCATGGTAAAGATGATGGGTTTGGCTAGACTTTGCAATTGTTAAAAAAAAAAAAATTAGAATTATATTCTTGTTTGTGTTGGTTGTGCTGATTGAAGACATAAGTTTCCTGTAGAGGGGAGTTTTATCCTTCTACAAACACCTGATATCAAGAATCGAAAAACCAGTCAAATCTTCGGCTCCACCATTATCCTGCTTGAATCAGTTTGCACACTTGATCTTCTGGTATTGGATACAATACCAGCCAGTTAAGTCTAGGAAAGGAAGTATCTATAGCTGTTAAGTAGTGGGTTTTGTCCTAAAAGTCCACTTGTGGTAGAGAAAATGTTAGGATTGGACAGGGAGTTTGATCTATGGTTGAATTTCATAATCTTAATAATCTAATCATCCCGACAGCAGGTGTTATGATTGTTAACTATTGGCAAAGCCATTTACTTTTACATTGTGATATGGCTAGAGATCTATGGTCTTTCATTTTATGCTTATATGGGCTGCAGTGGGTTATGCCTAAAAGGGTAGTTGATCTGATAGCCTATTGGCCTATTGGAAGGGACTGTTTGCTAGGCACCATAATGGTGATATTTGGAATGCAATCCCTCTGTGCATCATGTGGATTATTTGGAAGTAAAGGAATAATCAGACGTTCAAAGGTCTTGAACAATCTATAGTGGGTCTGAAGCTGATTTTTTTACGTGCTCTGTATGATTGGATGGCTGCTTTAAGCGGTCATTCTTTCTCTAATTTGCTGGATTTTCTTGAGTGTTGTAATTTTAACTAATTTATGTTGCATTTTCTGGACACAACCCATGTACTTGGAGGTGCCTCTTTTTCTTCTTTTTGTCAATAAAAATTTTACTTATAAAAAATATTGGATTACTTTATTAGAAAATAGAAAACAAAAATTAAATCTATTAATTGTTTGTTTGTTTCTTTTGTGTGTGTTGGGGGGGGGGGGGTGGGGTGGGAGGGATAAAAAATGTGATAAATGTTTTTTGGTTGTTAAAATAATTTATTAAAAAAAGGACTAGTAGATTACATATGATGTATAACCTACTAATCCTAACCAATTAGTGCTGAATTTTGAGAAAAATGTATGGGGGGAATTTTTTATTTTTTATTTTTATACATTGTAATAAGAGCATTTTGGTTGAGTGATTTAATGTTAGTTTGATTTACTAACATGTTTTACTGGCTTTCAGTTGGAAATCAGTTCTCAAGTAGTTGGTCGAAAGGACATGTCAAAAAGTGTTTTTGATGTCTGGAAGGAGGTAATGCAGGGCAGGAAATTCCATAATGTGGTTTTATAGCTACTTATCATTCATTTCAACCATTTTTCTTTTATGATGCAAATATCTTTAGATTTTCCAAAGGAGAAAAATCAAGCGGCAAATAAAATCTAATAATAGTTCCAGCAGTGTATCCAATGAGTTTGACCTTTTGCACTCTCTCATATCTAACCGGTACGTAGTTAGTTTTTGTGAACATATGTTTTTCTTATGTTTTATACAAAAACCATCTTGCTGAAGTGGCCAATCTGTGCAGTGGTGACTATGATTTGATATTGGATGGGATCCATGAAAACTTTTTGCAGCTCCATTATCATGATCCAGTGATGCTAAAAACTGTAAGCCTTATTACATAAGTTTGTCTGTATTATATTGGGCTTTACCGAATCTGTTGTTAGTACAAGTCAGGTGACTTTATACTTATGTTATGTGAAGGTCAAGTGCTTACATAGCCTTGGTGTTTCTGATCTGATGCATCAATATATATTGCGTACACAGCAGATGCCTATTTATGGTAAAGACCTGCAGTATCTATTATTTATTACCTTCCACCATTGGAGATAATTTCAATCATCTACTTCTAAACTCATTTTCTCTTTGCTGCAGTTTATCTGCCTCCTTGTGCAATTGCTGTACATCGTCTAGTAGCCCAAGTTCAAAAACCAAACATTGAATGGCCTAAGTCATATCAAAGGTATCTTTAGATCTACTACAACAGTACAACCTGATGTAAAACGTAATCTTTACCATTTCTTACTATTGGATCTTTACAAACTTCAGATGTCGAACAATGTGGCTGGAAAAGATGGAGGCTATAAGGTCTTGGCACAACAAAATTCCACCATATATTTCAAGGCATCTGTCTACTAAGGCCTTTGTAGAAGACTTGGTTTCTCCATTATTGCATATTTTGTCACCACCAACTCTAAGACCGGTAATGTACCTAAACTTTATTTATTATTATTATTTTTTTGGGAGGGGTGGGGGGTTGGTATCTTCTATTTCTTTTGCTTTTTTCTGATCCCCTATATAATGTTTGCAATTAGTTATCAATTGTATACACTAGAATGCAAATACGTGCTCCAGTATTTATTATTATCTCTTGTTTCAACAATTTTTTACAACCATTACATTCGTATGATGACAATTTGAGATGAGCGATGCTTTTGGACAAAAGTTATTATTGAGTTGTCTGCTAAACTTTCATATGCCTAGCCTTTTCTAGTTGCAAGAAATTATATGTTGCAAACTAATGTCTGACATGCACTTAAAGTTGAAATTTTATCACAAAGATTCAACTATTGTATATAAAACCTGATTTAGCTTTAGTGCAGAAAAAGGCGTAGTGCAACCACTGAGTATTTTGACTTGACCATTGATGCAGGACAATCAAGAGGAAAATAAAAGAACAAGAAAATTAAAAGATAACCCTAAGAATCAGCACCTAGGGGTCACTTGGAATCATCACCAAGCAAGAAAACTTAGGCTGCACCTAAGGTGTTAGGAATCAACACCCCACATTTAAAAATCTTCGATTTGGAAATTCATTAATTGATTGTCTCCCAAATACAACTATCTAGAAACCTTTTATAGAGCATTTAGGAATAAAAGATAATCCTAAATAAAACTGAAGCTGATCTAAAAACTAATTCCTATTGAAACTCAAAACTCATCCCTATCTGAATTAAAAAATAGTAGTCTACAATAATCCAATCTCCTATGAGAGAAAATTTGAAATAATAAAACTGGTGTTTTTATATGATATGGGATCATTCATGAGTTTTTATAGGCAATTGGGGTCATGTTATTGCAAGTCATATAGAGGCCTGGCTACCTCGGATTAGTTACAAAATTTGAGGCTTGGCTTCCTCGGATTAGTCACAAAATTTGAGGTTTTTACTCTATTGTTATGGGAGGTTCCATTTTCTATTTTGTTGAGTCCAAGACTTTTGAATTCTCTATTGAGGAGAGAGGCACTTATTATATGTTATGTATTTATGAGAGAAATCGAGATTTGCTCCGATCAGTTTTCATGGGCAAAGAGAGTGCAAAGCGTTTGCTAGTTATTGTGGAGGATCTCATGTCCAATGTAACTACGGGTAATTTTGCACGAACCTTCAGAGATGGTGATAAAGTATTTATTTTGCAACTAGGTTCCAATGCACATGGCAGTTTTCGTATGATCTCGGAACTCTTTCATGGTTGTTAGAAAGGCTTTATTGTGGTGCCAGAAGGTAGATTGGGTAGTGGGTGGAGAGGGTATGGACTTCATCTGCGGAAAGCGATTGCTCTTGAGACACTAGTCATCAAACAACCTCAATATGTCCTAAAACCAACAGTGGGGAATCATTACTGTTGGCGATGGCGGAGGCTGATCGGAAATGTGGTGGTGGTAGCATGAAAGGAAAGCCATTAGCGCCAAATTTTGAAAATACAAACAAATCGAATTTGCGCAATCATAGCCATGATACTCGCTATTTGATTGCCGAGAAAGAAAAGCCGATGTTTGAGGCTAAATTCACGCTTGAGATTAAAGACAGCGTTGGTAGCGGCACTGAACCTCATTTATCACTGGATGTGAGCATAAGCGTGGAGCGTGGGCCGGATGGTGTGTGGAAAGTTCAGTGGCCCAAGGAACAAAGTTTTAAAAAATGGGAAAAAACCCATTTTTGTCCCTACATTTTCACGCGATTCCCACTTTGGTCCCTAACTTTTATTTTCACCGCTTTTAGTCTCTATCCTGAAAAACGTGTCTCGTTTTTGTCTTTGCCGTTATATCAGAGACGAAAAATGCCCACATGGCAAATGGAGTACTCTGTTGGCCCGCTAAAAGCTGACGTGGCCATTAAAATAATAATAAAAAATGTTATTTGGCATTAAAAAATGCCACATCAGCATTTAAATTTTAAAAAATAATTTATTAATTTTAACTAAATAAAAAAAATTAAAAACAGAATTAAAAATAAAACAAGAACAACACACAAAAAAAAAAAAAAAACCAACCCAACACACACAGCCAGATCCACTTCCACTTCCATCTGTAGATCTCTCTCACTCACTCTCATCTTTTTTTATCCATTAATCTAGAAACAACCAATAACCCTCCTTAGCTTCTCACCCTTCTTCACTAATCTTCAAAACCCTACCTACTACTCTTAGCTACATCAAACTCATAAATGGTTCACAATGCGTTACGATTCGAATCGTAACTCAGTGGCACCACCGGTGGAATCTGTGCGGTTCGTTCACTTAGATCATTGCTGAATCTCCCTTCCAATGGGCTCCACCCAGTCCGTGCAACAAGTCAAAGAAAGCAAAGAAGAAGAAGAACCCGAGATGCTCCCTTGCCACGCGTCCGCATCTTTGCTTTCTCCACAACTGTTTTCCCTCGGGACCCCGCGTCTGGACCCTTCCATCAAGGTGTGGGACCCTTACAACATTTTGGCACCTCCTCCACCTCTGCCGCTGCCGGTTTTCTCCAGAAGCTTCTCCTCCAATGCGATCAACGATGATCAGACGGTCGTGGAGGTTTTTTTGATTAACCACGGGGAGTGCAAGCTCAATTTGAGGCTTGATTTTGTCTCCGGGTAGTGATTGGGTGGTCTATCGGTCTAGATCTGAAAGAGAGAAGCATAGAGGATCTGGGTTTTCTTTGGGGTTTGTTGAGGATCTGTGGTTTGATGATGTAATTTATGGATTTTGAGTTGATGATTGGGTTTTCTCTAGGGTTTGTTGATGATATGTGGTCTGATTGATGCTTTGTGGTTGATGTTGGATGTTTTGTCGTTGATCTGGCTAGGTTTTGATTTACTGGTTTTTCTTTTTTATTTATAAATTTCTGGATTTATCTTCTTGTTGTTCTTGTTCAAAACATATTTAGATCTCAATTCATATGATTCTTAGTTTTTAATTTTTTTTTATTTAGTTAAAATTAATAAATTAATTTTTTTAATTTAAATGCTGATGTGACATTTTTTAATGCTAAATAATATTTTTTATTATTATTTTAATTCCCACTTCAGCTTTTAGTGTGCTAACAGTGCACTCTGTTTGTCACGTGTGCATTTTCCATCTTTGATATAACGGCAGAGACAAAAACGAGACGCATTTTTCAGGATAGGAACTAAAAGCGGTGAAAATAAAAGTTAAAGACCAAAGTAGGAATTGTGTGAAAATGTAGGGGCGAAAATGAGTTTTTCGCCTTAAAAAATTTGTTAAGCCTTTAGCTCCCTTCAAACCAAAGCCCAATCACCAAACCGCTATTCCCAAGCCCATTTCAGTATGGCGGCCCAAGCCAAAACAAACCCACCCTTTTTCTTTTCCATTTGGCGAGACCCAAAACACTAGGATCTCTTTGCCATCGGTCTCGGTGAGCTCTGAGCGAGGATCTAAAAGTTGCGAGGTAGTGATTGTCGAGCCGAAGCATTCTCAAGCTGTTCCTTGCAGGTCTTCGATGCTAGCCCAGCTAATGAAACTCTCCGATAATGCCGAGATTGAGTTTCTTGGCACCGATGGGGCTGATACAGAATCTCTCGGCTCGGAAGAGACTTTTGTGTCAGCAACCATCTCTAAAGGTGAAGTTAACTTGTAGCGAGACATCAAATTGTTGCTTCAGGAACATTCCGACAATGTTGTCAAGAAATGGGGGAATTCAAAGCAGTGGGTGCTTGAATTACGAGATGGAAGGAGAGTGGCGGTTCTGATACAAATTTCTCTACCACTGGGTGAAGTCACAGAGGTCTTGGGAGAGCAAAATCAGTTGGCCTTGGTTCCATTGAGGTCTCTAGATTCTTTGGAGGTGTCATCAGCTCAGTTTGAGGGGGATGAAGTACTTGTGGAGGATTGGTTTTCCGATACCAATTCGGAGGCTGCTGAGCTACCTAACTAAGGGGGTTTGTCACCTCTAGTAGTGGAACCACTAGCTTTTTCACTACCCTTGGCCATGGAAGGAAAAGAAGTTGTGGGTGTGGAGAATCCAGTGAGGAAAGAATCTTACTTTGAGTGGTTCCAAAGTAGATTCAATGGGTTTGATAACTTTCAATGGGTTTGATAACTTCCTGGGCGTGTCCTTAAAAGATTTGGAAAATCAAGCGAAAAATTTCTTGTTAGCTGTTGAGGCTGAACTACGCCGCAAGGCTACTTTGGAGAAAAAAGCACGTGACTTGAAGAGTTCAGGAGTGAAAGGTATACGAGAGTTGAAGGGTTTGTTTAGTTCGATTAATTATGTTTCTACTTCATCTAGGCGTAACGGTACTAATAGGGAATGGGCACTATCTGTTTCGAAATGAATTTGAAGATACTTTCTTGGAATGTCAGAGGTTTGAATGTGGTTGAGAAGAGGCTTCAGATTCGTAACTTTTTGTGTACCTGGAGGGCTAATATTGTGTGTTTGCAGGAGACTAAACTTGAATGGATAACTAGAGGAATTGTTCGAAGTATATGGGGCTGTCCATATGTAGATTGGCTATACCTGGGTTCTAAAGGTGCTTCTGGAGGCATTGTTCTGATGTGGGACTGAAGAGTGGTGGAAAAAGTGGAGGAAGCAGTGGGGTATTTTTTTGTTTCATGCAAATTAAAAAATGTTGGGGATCAATTTGAGTGGGTGTTTATAGGAGTATATGGGCCAAATTTGAATAAGAGGCATAGAAAAATGTGGGAGGAGCTGACAGGGCTGACTAGTTGGTGGGATTTGCCATGATGTTTAGGAGGGGACTTCAATATAATCCGCTTCCCATCGGAAAGATTAGGGGCTGCTTGGGTGCCAAGACTCCTCCAATGGATGTTAGAGACCGGATGAGATGGAAGTTGAAGCCTAATGGGGAGTTTGACATTCGATCGTATTACAACAAGTTGCGGGATTCTTCCTCAATTGTCTTTCCTCGGAAAGGAATATGGAGAGTAAAGGCCCCTAGGCGAGTATCTTTTTTTGTTTGGTGTGTGGCTTGGAATAAGATCCTTACGGGCGATAACTTGAGGAGATTAAGGGGCTTGGATTTTGTAAACTGGTGCATTATGTGTCGACATTGTGGAGAGTCGGTAGATCACTTACTTCTTCATTGTGAGTTGGCTTATAGTTGTGGAGTTTTGCCTTAAAAACTTTTGGTTTGTCTTGGGTCTTGCCCAGATCAATCCCGGATTTGCTTTTTGGCTGGTGGAATTGGTTGGGAAAGCATTCGTCTCATATTTGGAACTTAGTTCCATTGTGCATTCTATGGTGTATTTGGAAGGAACGAAATCGGAGGACTTTCGAGGATTGGATTGTTCCAGTGTTCAGTTGATTGCCTCTTGTAGTGGGATTCTTTTTGATTGGTCTCGGGCTTGGGGACTCACGTCTAGTGATTCTCTCCCCTCTTTTCTTAGCTCTCTTTCTCTTTTGTAATTTTTCTTTTGTTTGGTTTTCTTTTTTGTTTTCGTTTGTTTTTTCTTCCTGTTGTCTTTGGGTTTGCTCTATGTTTCCTTGCTTAGAGTAGCCTTCGTATATGTAAAATTCTTACTTATCAAAAAAAAAAAAAAAGATTAGGGGCTGCAAGTTGTACTCGGGCTATGTATGGATTTTCTGATTTTATCTTTCCATGGGCTGATGGATATACCTATGGATGGGGGTCTGTATACTTGGTCCAATACTTCCTCCGCTTCTAGATTAGACTGATTTCTTTTCTTGCCACTCTTGGCGCATCACTTCACTATGTTTACCCAAAAAAGACTATCCAGGGTACTTTTAGACCATTTCCCAATTCTGCTGGAGGGGGGGAGTCATTGGAAAGGTAGAACTTCTTTTCGTTTTGAAAATATGTGGTTGAGGGTAGAGAATTTTGTTGATAAAGTGAAGGCTTGGTGGGCATTGTATGTGTTCCAAGGCAACCAGAGTTTTATACTAGCTAAGAAGTTGGCAGCTTTGAAGTTGGATCTAAAAAAGTGGAATGAAGCGGAGTTTGGTAATGTCACTATTAAAAAACAACAACTCTGGAACAAGTTGAATGATTTGGATGTTAGAGAGGAAACTCAACCTTTAACAGCCGAGGAAAAGTTAGAACAAACTAATCTCTATACTGATATTGAAAAACTCACTCTTTTAGAAGAGGTTAGTTGGAGGCAGAAGTCTAGAGTGCTGCATTTGAGGGAGGGGGAAGCAAATACCAAATTTTTCCATAGGAGAAATAATGGTATTGAGAGCCTTATGGTTGATGAAATCTTGTCTTCAGATCAAGGTATGATTGTTGATTGTATTACTCAATTCTTTACGAAATTATACTCTGAGGAGCAAGTTGATAGATCGTTTCCAGAAGTTTTGGTATTTCTTAGGATATTTGGTGATAATGCAGATTGGCTAGATAGACCCTTCAATGAGGCAGGAATTTTTGAGGTCATAAAGAATTTTAATGGGGACAAATCGTCTGGACCAGATGGGTTTCCAATGGCTTTCTTCCAAGCTTGCTGGGGAATTCTCAAAACTAATCTTATGGTTGTTTTTCATCATTTTTTTGCTAAAGGTTAGTTTGAGAAGAGTTTGAATGCAACTTTAATCACTCTCGTACCTAAAAAAAATGAAGCAATTGACGTTAAGGATTTTTGCCCCTTTAGTCTTGTTGGGGGGGTTTATAAAATCATTGCTAAGGTCTTAGTCAACAGACTTCGCATAGTCATGAAAGATATAATTTCAGCTTCACAAAATTCTTTTGTGAGGAACCGGCAGATTCTTGACCCTGTACTTATTGCTAATGAATGCCTTGATAGTAGATTGAAAATTGCGTTGCCAGGGCTTCTTTGTAAATTAGATGTTGAGAAGGCCTTTGATCATGTAAACTGAAGATTTCTTATGCAGTTACTAGAAAAGGGTGGGTTCTTTGCTAAATGGCAGCGGTGGATATTCTTTTGTATATCTACAGTTCATTTCTCTATTATGATAAATGGCTCTTCTTGTGGGTTTTTTGAGAGTTCTAGGGGGTTGAGATGAGGTGACCCATTGTCCCCTTTGCTTTTTGTACTGGTTATGGAAGCCCTTGGGAGAATGTTGGATAAAACTGTACATGATGGTCACATGTCAAGCTTCGTGAAGAGGGAAGATCATTGGCGATGTCTCGTCTTCTCTTTGCGGATGACACTTCAATTTTTTGTGTTGCTGATCTGGATTAGGTTCTGTTTCTCTGTATGATCCTCATTTGGTTTGAGGTGGCCTCTAGTCTAAAGATAAATTTGGGTAAGTCAAAGTTGGTTCTTGTTGGTATGGTGGATAATTTGGACTTATTGTTGATTGTCCTTGGTTGTAAACAAGGTACTCTTCCAATGAAGTATTTGGGTCTTCCTTTGGGAGCTAAATTCAAGGAAAAGGCAATATGAAACCCAATTTTGGAGAAGATAGAACGAAGATTAGCACGATGGAAACGTTTGTATTTATCTAAGGGAGGTAGAGTCACTTTAATTAAAAGCATTTTATCTAATTTACACACTTATTTTCTATCTCTATTTCCGATTCCTGCAGCTATGGCTAACCGAATTGAGAAACTTTAGGGAAATTTCTTATAGGGTGGCATTGGAGATGAACCAAAATTCCATTTGGTTAAATGGGCTACTGTTTGCAGTCCCATTGCTTCGGGTGGCTTGGGGATAAAGAAGGTAAGACTTTTTAATGAAGTTTTGTTTGGGAAGTGGCTATGGAGATTTGGGATGAAGAGGGCTGCCCTTTGGAGACAAGTGATAGAGGTGAAATATGGCCGTGAATGGGGTGGCTGGTGTACTAGGCCTGTTAATGGTCCATATCGTATTGGCTTGTGGAAATATATTAGTCGGGGATGACCTTCTTTTTCTTGCCACATTCTATATGATATTGGGGATGGGTCTAGGGTGAAGTTTTGACAAGACCATTGGTGTGGTGAGGTTTCTCTTACAGTCAGCTATCCTGAATTGTTTAGAGTTTGCCGAGACAAGGAGTTTAGTGTGGTTGAGCTTATGAAGCTTGATAATGGAGTCATTTTTTGGGATGTAAGTTTCTTTAGAGGTGTGTATGTTCGGGAATTAGAGGCACTGGCTGATTTCATGGTTACCATTTACGGTGCTTTGGTGAATGGGTTTGGTGAGGATAAGATGTGCTAGAAACTTGATAGAGAGAAGGGTTTCCTGGTTAAAGACTATTATAGTGTCTTAGTGGGCTCTAATGACTATTGCTTTCCTTGCAAAATTATTTGGAAACAGAAGATTCATTCTCGAGTAACTTTCTTTGTTTGGACTGCTGCTTTGGGGAAGTGCTTAACGATTGACAATTTACGAAAAAGGAAGATTTGGATATTGGATTGGTGCTACATATGCAAGTGTAATGGTGAATCGGTTGATCATGTTTTTCTTCATTGTTTGATTGCAATTGATATGTGGGCTATGTTGTTCAGATTGTTTGGAGTGAGTTGGGTTATGTCACAATCTGTAGTGGGGCTTTTAGCATGTTGGAAAGGCAGATTTGGTTGTCATCAAAATGGGTATATATGGTTGATTGTTCCCCATTGCTTATTGTGGTGTTTTTGGAGAGAGAGAAATGGTAGGTGCTTTGAAGATAAGGAGAGATCAATATCAGACTTGAAGCTATTTTTTTTTAGAACTTTAATGGATTGTTTGGCTGCATTGCGGAACCAATCATTTTTATCCTTTCTTGATTTCCTAGATTTCTGTAATTTTTGTTCTTGATTGTTTGACCCCTTGTGCACTCCCTGAATACTAGGGTGTTCCCCTTTTTGATATCAATAAACTTATTACTTATAAAAAAAAAAGATGTACTCAGTTAGATGCAGACATAAGGAAGGCATGCACCTTTCTGAAGGTGCCAGCTGCATGTAGGAATGGGATGGTGGGTTTGAAGAGGGTCATGCCTTTCACTGATCCCTCTCTAAATTAAAAATAACCTCCTTCAACTGTCTATGTGCTGAATTGAGGTGGGGTGAGCTGGGCCTCAGAAGACCTAAATACTTTTCAGGGTCAGATAGTTGCACCTAATGGGACAGCTATGCATGAAAATTTTAACCTATTTTTTACATCAAGGATAGATGTGGAACCTAATGCTTTTGTGTATGTTGTATTACATTTGAAAATTACACGATGCTAAATCGAATTCATTGTCACAAAACGCAGTGTGTGGCCTTCAGTAGACTACAGATTATGGCTGTTTTTCTTTAATGAAGGGAAGGCAGTAGCTTCTATAGAGTGCCAAAGTTCCCTCCCTTGTTTCCTACTGCTGTGGAACTTGTTTCTTTTAAAATTGCAATCCAGCTTTTAGTTCTTGAGCCCATTGTTGTACGAAACAAAATGGTGCACAAAGCAAACAAACCCATATCTAAACGTCATTATACTTGCATATGGTTTATGTGATTCATATTACCTCAATGAGTGTAAACATGTTCATGGATTCTTTATTCAAGAATGCGACTTTTACTTTTTGGGGGCAAGTATGTGATAATTACTTAACTATTATGAAGTGCAGTTGTTTACACCACATATTGTCTTGTCATATTGCTGTCACGAGAGATATGGTTGTTTTGTATTATGTTACTTTTTTAATATTCTTTTGTGTTCTAGTCTTAACAAAATGGGATTGGGTAGAGGCCGGGGAGAGCCTAGGGTACCTGATAGCCTTAGTACTCTCCTTAGTTTACAATGTCCTACTCCTTTTTCTCCTCTTCATCTTCCATATTTTTCTTCCTTAATTTCCTTGTTCTTCCTATGTTCTCTTCTATTTTTTTTTTAAATATATAAATTGAAGAACCCTTTTTCTTGTGAACTGCTTATTCTTATGATAAATGGCATGCATTTTCGTAAAATATGTAGGTCGTGTTTATTTTATCATTATTACAATGTTGACAAGTTCATAACATCACAATTACTTTTTTTTTTTTGATAAGTAATAAAGCTTTATTGAAATAAAAAAGAGAGAGACACCCAAGTACACAGGGAGTATACAGGGGTGAATAAATCAAATAGAAACATTACTAAAATCAAGCAAATCCAAAATGGAAGAAAAAGGATGGTTTCTCCGCACGGAGAACCAGTCAAATAAGGTTCTGAAAAATAGAAGCTTGAGATCAGGCATGGCACGCTCATTGTCTTCAAAACACCCACTATTTCTCTCCTTCCAAATACACCACATCAAACAATAAGGAACAACCATCCAAATATCTCCATTACGATGGCGACCAAATCGACCTTGCTAGCAAGCAAATAACCCAACAACAGACATTGGCTTAACCCAACAAACTCCAAAAAAACCAAAAACTATATCCTACAACTCCAAAGCAACCGGGAAATGAAGGAATAGATGGTCAACAGTTTCACTATTACACTTGCACATATAGTACTAATCCAAAATGCAAACCTTTCTTTTTCTTAAATTGTCAATTGTCAGACATTTTCCCAAGGCAACGGTCCATACAAAGATAGCTACCCTAGAGGGAATCTTTTACTTCCAAATGCTTTTCCAAGGGAAAAATTGCTCACTATGGCCAACTAGAAGATGGTAACACGCACTGACTGTGAACTCTTAACTCTTACCAGGCAGCCAACATCTCTTATCCTCCACAATACCGCTTACAGGAGTGCTATAAATGGTGTTTATGAAGCTCCTGAAAGTTTCAAATTTCCGATTATGCACATCCCTACAAAAATGAATCTCCCAATGGAGGACTCCATTGGTGAACCTCATTAGATTGGCCACACTTACCTCTTTGATATGACAAATCCTATATAATTCAGGATAGCGGTTTGCAAGAGAAGAAGATCCACACCAACGATCAAGCCAAAATTGCACTTTTGATCTATCTCCGATTTCATACAGAATAAACTGAGATAAAGAGGGCCACCCCCTTTTAATATTTTTCCACAAACTGACTCCATAAGGACCAGAGAAAGAGCTAGAACACAATTACTAAATGATTAGTTCCTTTTTCCTGGCATTTATTTGTGCCAAAGGCAGGTACACACACTCCCACTCACATAGACAAAGAGGGGTGGGAGGCCATGGGGTATGGAGGGTTTCTTTTTGTCTTTTTGCTTTCGTGTGTGTGTGTGTGTGTGGGAGAGGGGGGGGGGGGGGGAAGGGTTACCTAAATCTTTTTAAATGTAATGGCTGCCAAAAATTTCCTATGTAACTTGGATGATGGTTGAACACATGTTTGCCTAATAATAAATAAGCTTTCAATCTCGTTGGTAATCATAGATAGATAGATATTGACAGACTCTCTCACTCTTCCCCCCTTTTTTATTCTAATTTTTTTTTATGTTCTTGAAAATTAAGTAGAATTTTTGTAGTCTTTGCCTTACTAAGTTAACTGTGGTATAGTGAATATAATATTTGAAGAATAATAAATTCTTTTCATTGCTGTGAAATGGTAATAGAATTTTTGAGGTAATTGTATAATACATTCTTTTGCTTGTATTGTCTGCACTGCTATGAAAATTGCTCAAGTAATGTTGTTTGTATCCTTTTTTTTCTTTCCTGATTGTTTGTATTCTCTTTTTGCACGAGTGTCTTATATTTCTCCCTTTTGGAATTGTGGAGAATTTCCTACTGCTAATCTCTCTGGTTTCTCATATGGTCTGATGTCACTCTCAGGTGGCATTACAATTATTGTCAGAGAGAGAGAAGAATGATCTGTCTCAGTTGGTTAGCACAATGGTATCCTACTCTATAACATATAAGAACGTCAAATCTGATCCTCTGTCTATTAACCCAAGACATGAAGCAACTTCAGATGCTTCATTGATCTCTTTTGATCCTCCCATCAATGACTTTATTAACTTCAAGGTTTGAGTTGATTACAATTTATTGCGCGTTATATATATCTGAATTTCATAATTATTGTCTAAATATCTTTTCCTAACAATGAAACAGGGCTATAGTTGTGGTCATTTCATACTTACTTCGGCTATGAAGCAAGTGGTGTTGCATGAGGTGAGTCATGTATATTGTTGTAGGTTAGTGGGATTATTCATTAATATTTTTGTTTTTTTTGTTTTTGTTTTGGTGCTTAATAGCTTCATGCAATTGCTTTATTATGATTAATCATGTGATGCCCCAAATCAATTGGATATTGATGTGTGTGTGTGTTTTGTGCTGGGCATGTGCTAAGTCTCACATTGGGTGTTTACCAGGTGGATCTTGGGTTTATAGATGATTAAAAGGAGCCTAATTGTGATTAGACTAGTCCTTTTTGTGTATAGTATAGATGTGATTAGCGCTTTTCCTTGATTCAAATGGTATCAGAGCTTCTAGGTCGATCTTAGGTTTATAAATGGTTGAGAGGAGCCCCAATTGGTATAAGAGCTACCACACACTAACCCACCACCTATGACCAAAACCAATCAAACCCGATATAGGTGTCCACAACCAATCAAACCTTTAATGATGAAGACCTTAAGTACATTTACATCACTGATTGTAACTCTAGTGACCATGATCTCCTTGTGGGATGAGTCAACTGGCTTTGGCGAGTGATTCTATGACCATTATGACACCAAAATTACGAAGCTGTGGGTCAGTCATGGGTTGAATTGGCTGACTCTGGCTACACCAGGTAGCAGCTTTACTGGTCAGAGACTCCATTCGAGCAACCACAAATGCACTAATGAGAGTATCGGACCTCTGAAAAACCTGTTGGAAGTCCATTATAAGGCGCTGAGTTATCTTAATTGGCTTCCTGGGCATTGGTTTGTGTTGATTTTTTGATTGCTTTGAAACTGTGGTATGTTTTGACCTCTGGTTTGTGTTTTTGCCTCTGGCTGGTTAAGCTTTATATGTGCCAATTCTCTCTTTAATGGTTGATTTCGTACTTCTAAACTGGTTTATGCTGTTTGGTCATTTTTCTTAATGGGTCTAATTAATATTTGAGGAAATCCTTGGTATTGTTATGTGATGTCATTGATTGTTTGGATCAATTTAATGGTGTTGAAGTTGTCCACTTGCATTAGTTGGCTTGGTTTCTAGTGCTCTTCATTGGCCCACTCTATTTTTAGTTGATTTGTTTTAGTTGGATTTTGATCAGCCCAATTATTTATTGTCTCCTGATTTGCTCTCTACCACTTCCATTTGTCTCAATGGAAACAATTATGCATAGTGAACCAAAGTTGTTGATGTCTTTTTATTAGGAAGGAAAAAAAATTCACAATTTGAGGGGGACTGTTATCAGTAGTGCCCATGTTTAGGGGTAAATTAGTCATAATGCATTAGAAAACCATATAAATAAAATGTATTATGCTAGGGTAATTTCATATTTACCCTACACAATTAGTGAGAATAAATCTGTTTGGTTTGGGAAAGAGGGAGTGACAGGAAAGAAGAGGAGGGAGAAGGGAATCTATTGCTTGGTTGGAGTAAGTGGGGATCCCCCCAGGCTCTCCATTTATCTACTCCCCAATGGAGGTAAATGGAGGGAGAACAAACAAAGTTGTGAAGGTGGAAATGGGGGTTGTTTTCCTCTATCCTTTCTCTTTCTCGCTTTCATTCCAACTACGCACTTGGCAATAGAATACTTTCCCTTCATTTCCATTTTTTTTCCTCCCAATTATTTGGCCAAACGTAGTCCAAGAAAAATCTTTGTACCATGATTTAGCTTCCTTTATCCTTAAGATAGCTTTATTTTGTAGGGGGTGTGGTATTCAGAGATAAGCATTAGGGGAAATTCTTTGTGCCCATTCTCGAGGTGAGGCATATGTACGAGAATCTGTCCCCACACCCCCAGGCATTACCATCATGTTGCCTACTGAATGTGTAGCAGCAAGGATACCTATATAGAGTCCTTTATGGGCACCTAGTAATTTTTCCAGGGACACTCTGGCAGTGCTCCTGTTACACAATAAACAATCAGTTTTGCTTCCAAATAAAATGGAAGCAGATTGCAGTAAAGATTTGTTGCCAGTGGCAAGATTTTATTATGGCTATGGAGCCTTCATTTTTTTTCAGTGACACATGCACTGAAGAAATCTCAAGGCTGGGGAAATGCTCGAGGTGTAAACCTCTAGGAGTTTAAGCTTTTAAGGTTGTGCCTAGGTGCTTCTTTTGTGAGGCCAATCTTAAGGCCACCTGTGAGGCATGGATAGTTCTTCTTTTAGAACTACAGTGACAAGTATGAGGCATATTAGCCTTGAAA
The DNA here is from genome assembly GCA_032878915.1 of Castanopsis chinensis. Taxonomy (NCBI): domain Eukaryota; kingdom Viridiplantae; phylum Streptophyta; class Magnoliopsida; order Fagales; family Fagaceae; genus Castanopsis; species Castanopsis chinensis. The sequence goes on along the minus strand of JAVQMG010000122.1, from coordinate 30,371,169 downwards.
CAATCTGGTGTCATTGTCATAGTTTAATTGCTGTTTTTTAAGCTCTGGAAGAATTGGTTAATTATGTGAAATACAGAAGTTCACCTCACTAAAGGTGTTGTACTTTGTTGTAAATCAACTGAAATTTATTGTACTTCTAGCCACCTGCAAGCTGAACTTGATCCAGTATAATAAATTGTGTATTTCAGGTTGAGAAGCAAAAGATCTTGCAAGTAAGCATTGGAAGATCTGTTAATTCAATAGATGGATGCACCAAGGAAAGGCGAGATTTTGAAGAGGTGGAATCTAGCAGAACTCAATCTGCCAAAACTAATCAATTGCTTGCATGTGTTGAGAACAACATAGAAAATGAAAAGAATCTGTTATATATAAGGCAATGTAATCCAAGTACCTCCAAAATTTCATCAAACTTAGCTTCTAGTGAAAGTGCCACAGCTTGCGTGAAACTGAAATCCAGCGGGGATGTCAAAAAGCCTTATAGGGGTTCCTCAAGTTTCTTCAGCAGGTAACCTATGCTTTTAATTTTTAATTCAATATGTTACTATGTTGCTTTATCTTCTAATCAGCACCATCTCAATTTAAAGAACTTTTTCTTCCTTTTTTTAATTGCATTCACCACTACTAAATTTTAGAGTAAAATACCTGATTCAAAATTCTTTTATGTCTTTATTATATATACCTTTTCTTTGTTGTTAGTTGGTTCATTTAAGTTCAACTTAGTACACGCTCATTTGGTCTTAAGAGAACATAGGTTGAATAGGGCTGATGCTAATAATTTCTGGTGAGAAAGCCTGTGTCAAGCCCATGCAACATCACTTCAATTTTTGTAGGCAGGTTATTCCTAATATTTCTCTTGGTATGTTCCTTTGGTTGTTTTGATCATTAGATCAAATGTAGACATGAGTCTTTGATTGTTATTCTATTATACTGGTGCAAGCTCATTTGTTGTTTCCAAATGCTTGAATTATAGTATTTTTAGATTAAAACCTTCTTTAATTTAAAAAAAAAAATTATGTTTTATCTATCATTGGCAAAAGATCTTTGGAGGTAGTGTGCAATAATGGATGATAAATAATCAAAATATATTGTGAGTCATTCGTCATTAATATGTCCTGTTCACTTTTAAAATCAGGTTTAAGAAGTTGGGTAATAAAGGCTCTCAGAGTATTGATATTGTTGTGAAGAAAGAAGCAACCTTGGAAAGAGATTTGCGTCCACTACTATTTAAATTTAATGAGGTATATGACTATTCTTAGTACTTGAATTCCTTCATTATTTAAATGCAAATGATAGTCTTATAATAAGAATACCTGGTTGTTGGTTTGTATCACATATGTTGCACTAAAGCTAAGATGAGCACTGGTTACCCTAAAAAAAGTCATTATGTTCATTTTTTTAGAATCAAGAGTACATAAATGTAGACTTAATGCGGGAAGCAAGTCTACTGCCACACTGCACTTAGAATTTGCCTTTTCCTTTTATCACTTCTAGCTGTATATTACACTATTTTTATTTCTTTCTATCATTTTTAAAATAATAAAAAGTTAGAGAATTTTCACTGACCTCCTCCAAGGTTTATTAAAAATGCATAAGAAATCATACTTGTCCCTAATGTGCTGACAAAGGATCCTCTTTATCATTTATTAAAATGTGAAATTTCTTTTGTTTTGATCAAAATGTTGAATCGAACCCAATTTGGATTAAATATAAACAAATTAATTAAATAATTACATAGTATCATGGCTCTTTGTAAAACGTGGATCTCTTTAGATTCTAAATGATTTTGGAGATGGTGGTGGTAATGGAGGTGATGGTGGTAGCGTTTGGATATGGGGCTTGATGGATTTACAAGGGAAAGGGGATCAAGGCTAGGTTAGGATGTGATGTGCCTTTCATTTTGACGGTGAAGATGGGATTGGTTGAAGGAATTAATTGGATTGAATCCAGTGGTGAAGGTGGTTATGGCTAGTGTGAGATTAAGAGAGAGAGTAGGTGTAGAACATGAGGGATCTTTCATTGCAAATGCAAATGTAGAACGTTGGATTGAGCTTGCAGAATGTAGGTTATAATTTCATTTTCTTAGTGAATTTATGAAGCGAAGGTTATTCTTTAACTATCATCTTCTCTTCAGAACATTATCAGCCTTGTAGTTCAATTTGCATCTCTTGGTGTTTCCAGCGGAGGCATCTTAAGTTTAAATCTCCCCTCTCCCAACTATTGAGTTATAGAAAAAAAAGAGTATCACCTTAAGCACTTTTGTAGCCAAAACTAAGAAAAGCAAGCACATACCCTGTCCTTTCTTATGCTAGCTACTACCTGGTTTACTAGGACTGTTTAATACACATGTTGGTTGCTGCTGCAAGTGACTTCCCCAAAAAAGTTTGAATGTTTATGGATTTGTTGTAATTTGCAAGTAGTGAAGAAATTGAAGCAGACACTCTGTTAATTCTCTTTCCTATTTCCATGCAGGGTTTTACAAATGCCGTTAAAAGGCCAGTTCGAATTCGTGAGTTTCTTCTATGAGGAGGAATCCCAGTTCTTGTGAGCAATATGAAAATTATTCTATATTTGTTCATTTATAATATATATATATATATATGTAGGTATAATTTTTTTTTATCCTCAAGTAAGTTTGTCAAAATTACTCTGTAATGTTCATAACCCAATTTAATATGCAATAATATATAAGCTTTCTCTTCTACTAAGAGCGAAAGTATTGGTAGTGCCAAAAATTTAGCAATTTGACACTACAAGAAGCTACTTTTATCTATTTTACAACTCTTTACAAAACATTCAACATTAGTGGGGTAGTATTCATTTATTTTTTTAGAACATGGGGTAGGTTTTATTTTTATTTTATAGGAACATGGGGCAGTTTTGATTGTGTACATGAGTCAGTGGAAAGTTTTATAGAAGATTGAGTGGTTTTATAAACATGGCATTTTTTTTAATCAATTTATGATTTTAACCTTATGTTTTAGGAACAGCATAAGTTAATTAAATTATGGATATTTAAAAAAAAAAAAAAAAAAAAAAAGACAATAATTAACTTTTAGAATAATAGAGATAAACTAAATAATAAAAAAAACCACAACCACCCATAACAATCACAGCCCAAAAAAACCGGCCAAAATTTTTAAATAACTATAAAATCTAAACTATATTATTAGCTAACAAAGGTTTGAAACAAATTTGGTTTATAACAAATGGAGTCCAAAGGACTTTATTTTGGAATGCTAAATCGAGTGCAATGAACTCAATTTCAACATTGTTCGTAGCTGATGTGGACACTTGGTCCACGTTGGCATAGAACTTGAGTCTTGTGGACTCGAGTTCTGTCAAATAGAAATCAGAACCCAAAAATCAAAATGCCGAAGAAGAAGTCTACCCAGCAACCCAGGCGTCGATTCTGACCAAACCCAGGCGATGGAAATCGGATCGTGGTTTCTTGCCGCCGCTCCAGTGGAAGAGAAGAACACGTACCTAGCAACCCAGGCGTCGATTCTGACCAAACCCAGCGGCAAAAACTTCAGGCGATGGAAATCGGATCGTGGTTTCTCGCCGCCGCTCCAGTGGAAGAGAAAAACACGTACCCAGCAACTCAGGCGCAGATTCCGACCAAACCCAGGCGGCGAAAACTTCAGGCGATGGAAATCGCTCCTGTGCTGAGATCGTCAAACCCATGGCGCTTCGGTGCCGAGATCGTGAATTTTGGGTTTGGGTTTTTGCTCCGATTTCGAGATCGTGATTTTTGGGTTTGGGATTTTGAGAAAAGGGTTTGGATGTTTGAGGAAGGAGAAGAAGAAGAAGAAGAAGGAAGAACTGTCTTGGGACAGAAGATGGAGAAAGAATAAAAAAATAAAAAAAAGGAGAAAAAGAACGGAGGAGGAAGATGGGTTTTTTGCGATGGGGGCTCTGGGTTTTTTCTGAGGGAAATTGAGTTTTAGAGACTCGATTTTCATGTAGATTTTTTTCCTCCACGTCAACTATGCACCTCATAAAAATCGAGTCTTTTGAAATCGATTTGTTACAGTAAAATCGAGTCCTTTAGACTCGATTTGTTAAAAACCAAAATAGTTTCAAACCTTGGCTAACTAATAATATAGTTTAGATTTTATAGTTATTTAAAAAATTTTGCCAAAAAAACCCAAAAAAACCACGAATTACAACCCACCGAAAAGAAAAACCACCCAAACCACCACCACCACACCACCCACAAGGGCCACAAATCAGAACCCCCACCAACCAGTGACGATTCCCAGCCCCGGCAACAACCTAGGGTCGAATCCCAGTCACGGATCCCAGCAAAAACCCTATTTGAGAAGAAGTCAGATGGCCGATCTCAGCGACATATCCCATCAATCCTAGCAATGGATGAAACCCACCAATGGTGGGACAACCACCACCAACTCAACAACTTCCTACCTCAGGCAAAGGTGGGTCGGGGCTTGGGTCGGCGAGAGTGGAGGAAGAAAGGAAAAAAAAAATTAAAGGGGAGAGGTGAGACTGTGAATTGATGAAGATGAAGAGAGTGACTATAACGGGAAGAAAAAAGAAAGAGAATTAAAAGGAAAAAAAAAAAAAACGTATTTTAACATGTGAACAAATAAAACAGATTATTTTGCTTTAACATTTGAGCTACAGTGCATCGTTGTGCACCATAGCTGAAGAGTTAAAAGTTTTACGTATGCCTCTATCGATGCAAGTAATTTTTGTAGTTTGTGGGGGTTAAAAATGGCATTTTAATAATATAAATACCATCAATATAAATGCTTTAAGAGCATCCACAACAGTGTAGCTAAAATTTAGCTATTTAGCACTACAAAAAGTTACTTTATCTATTTTACCTACTTATATGCTGTAGCAGTAGATCTATTTTATCTTTTAACACAATAAAATAATACAAACATCACAACAAAATAATATATCCACCACAATAAAAATAATATATCCACTATAATAAACAATAATCATAACTACCTGTAACTACTATTGCTGCCACTACTACCGCCGCCATTGACTCTTTCGCCGCCATTGACTCTTCCACTGCCACTGCAATCGCTACCGCAACCACTACCGTCGCCACTGACTCTTCCACCGCCAACGCCACCGCCACCGTCACCATCGCCGACTCTTCCGCCGCCAATGCCACCATCGACTCTTTTGCTTTCTCTGTCGTCGCCGCCACATGATAGAATAGTATATTCTCTACAATAAACAACAATCACAGCTATTGCCACCACCACTGTCACTACGACTACCGCCACTGCAACCGCCACCACTACCGCAATAGCCACCATCAAAAAAATTATTTTTTTTCTCACCAATATTAGATAATAATAATCTACCACTTAAAATTTATTGCAAAAATATTATGGTAACATTTCTTAATTTTAACTTCTAATTATTCTTTATTTTGTTTTTCTTATTTATCTTATTTGGTTTCATCTAAATACGCGTTTCTTTCTTTCTTCTTCTTCTGCTTTTTTTTTTTCCTAATTGTTTTTCTCCTCCACACACGTACTCCTCTTATCTCCTCCACCCTCAGCCACACCTTTTAACTTTCAACCATTTCTTATTTTTTTATTATTTTATCTTTTTGTTACTTTTTCTCCTCATCTCCTTCTCCATTTATTTAACTGTTCTCTCTTTATTTCTTCCATAAAATGATGATCTGTCTAACCAAGCTTCAGTTTCACTCAGCCCAACTAAAGCAATGCCACTAGGTCCACCACCACGCCTCTATCAACCTCTAGTTCATGGTTTGTTTTTTATTTTTTTGGTTCAAATGAAAAAATTGCAAAAGAAACCATTTCGGACCGAAATACATTTTTCATTCGGAATGGCCGAAATGGGTGAGACGAAACAAGGGGTTATGGTTCATGGGTTGTGACTCTCTTAGTGATGGATTTTGGCCGTGAGTTTTACCGTTTTAGTGATGTTTTGGCCATGGGTTTTGCCGATGTTTACTTTTTTTTTTTTTTTTTTCTTCCCTAGTAGTGGTGGGTTTGATGAGTGTGGGTGTGGTTGGGTTTGTGACTAATGTGGTGGTGGTGGGGGTTGCCGTAGTGGTGGAGGTGGTGATTGATATTGGTGGTGGTGGGTTTGATGAGTGTAAGTGTATGGTTGGATTTGTGACTGATGTGATGGTGGTGGTGAGGGTTGTCGTGGTCGGAGCTGGGTCAGTGGCGGCGGCGTGGGTCAAGGGGCGGCGACGTGAGAGGTCTGAAAGTTGAGAAAGAGAGTTGAGAGATTGTGAGAGTTCTGAGATAAAAAGAAAAAGAAAAAGAAAAAGAAAGGAAAAATAATATTTTAATCCGATTGGAGGAATAAAAAATTATTATTATTTTTTAGCTCAGCTACAGTGCACATCTACATAGATAGATGTGCATTGTAGCAATGAAGTTAAAAAAAATACCCTTAGAGCATTCACATCAGTGGATGCAAAATCATGTAAAATAGAAAAAAGACACCACTTTTACACATTTTGCCTAAAAAATGCTCCACATCAGTGCTTCTATAAGTGTATAAAAATGTGTATACCTCTGCACGAGCTACAGTAACCGTGTAAATATACACGGTTACTGTAGTTCGTCAATTTATTATTTTATTAATTTCCCGTTTGCTCCTTTTTTTTTTTTTTCCTCTCTCTCTTCTCTGTGCTCAACAAACACAGTAATTTCTCCTCTCCTAATCTTCTTTTCCTTAGATGCACACAAACACACCCACACAAAACACATCCACATAGAAATCAACAAAAATACACTTGCTCAAAAAAAAAAAAAAAAAACACACACACACACACACACACACACATAGATACACAAACATATCCACACACAAACAAACAACAAAGTGACAAATCGGTGTTGATTGGAATGATCGGTGTTAGTGGGTCTTGCTTGATCGGAGCTCGTGGGTCTTGCTTGATTGGAGCTAGGGAGATCTGACTGAGATGAGTCTTGCCTGATCGGAGCTAGAGAGATCTCGGATTTGATCTGTGCTTATGGATCGGAGTTAGGGAGATCGGTGCTTGTGGATTAGAGCTAGGGAGATCGGTGCTTATGGATCAGAGCTAGGGAGATTTGGTCGGTGCTTGTGGATTGGAGCTAAGGAGATCTTGGTCAGATCTGATCTAGTAGGATTTGGTCAGTGCTTGTGGATCGGAGCTAGGGAGATTTGTGCTTGTGGATCGGTGCTTAATCGGGTCTTGCTTGATCGGAGCTGTGGATCGGTGTTTGTGACTGAGATGTTATGGATTAGACTGAGAGGGAGAGTTGATTTGAAGAGATGGGTAAAGAGATGGGTATAGAGAGAGAGCAACAGATCAAAAAAAATGGGTAGAGAGAGAGAGAGAGCGCGTGTATGTAAAGGGGGTAGTTGAGAGAAATAATAAAAAATTTGAGAAAATTGATTATTTAATTAAAAGAGGTGATAGAATAGATGAGCTGATATGAGTGGTTTGTAAAAATGGATGTGTAAAATAGAAAAAGTAGGTTTTTAATATAAAAATGGATGTGTAAAATAAACGAATTGATGTAGTTGCTCTTAGCTCTATTGCTGTATGGCTGATTTTTGTGTTTTGGTGGAGCTAAAATAGCTATATAGCTATTTAGCTCCACTGCTGTAAGTGCTCTAATGAGCTACTAGCTGCTGTAGCATCTGTGCTAATTTCAAAAAAATTCACTGTAGGATACTGTATAACCGTATGAACCAAATTAATATCGAGTTCTCTCGTAATATAGAATCATAGATAACACCTAAAAAGTTAAAAAGTCCACAATTTGCAAACCTTTTAGGAATTTTTTTTTTCCTTGTAAGAACATTCATATTGGTGGAGCTATTTGGTACCACAAAAAATTACTTCATCTATTTTATTTACTCACTTTACAAAACATCCAGCATTAGTGGATCTATGTTATCTTTCAACACAATAAAATAATATAAATTTCACAATAAAATAATATATCCACTACAATAAACAACAATCACAACCATTGTCATTACCGCTGCCGTCACATGATAGCAAATAATCGTCTAGTGTAACAAGTAATTTTTTAATCTCAAATTATACTTATATAATTTTTTTTTTTACTAAAACAATTTCTCAATCATCATGATAGCAAATAATCATCTAGTGTAACAATAATATTTTGTCTTAGGACAAAACTTAGGTACAGTATCGTAGATACTGTTCCTTAAGTTCTTCTCTTAAGATTTAGTCATTTGGCTACTTAACTAAAAAATACACTTTCATCCCATGAGAAAAAATCCACATAGCTGAATCTTAAAAATAAAAACTAAGGAACAGTACCTAAATACTGTATCTAAGTCTTGCCCTTTGTTTTAACCCCAAATTATATACATAAAAATTTATCTTTTGCCTAAAAAAATTTCTTAATCGTCATGATAGCAAATAATTGTCTAGTATAATAACATTATTTTTTTTAACCTCAAATTATATATATACAATTTTTTTTTGACTAAAACAATGGTCTCAATTGTCCGGAAGCAATTTTGGAACAATGTGAACTATGAAATGGGGGAACCTTATAAGAACACATATTATAGTTGGAACAATGTAGTCCATAGATTACTCACATGCATAACTCAAACCAAATTTCAATAAAACTCACACACTTGCACAAGTTCCTATGACTCATGCTTCTCAATATATAAAAATAGAAGTTCCTATGACTCGCCTTGCAATTGTCATAAATGGTTAACGAGGTCCAACTGGAGTTGAGAATGAATTTCTCGGTCTCTAATGCATCCATAATTCTGAATGTATGCCATAAATCCATCACTTTGTTCACGTGACACTTGTTTAGGAGGATTATCTACTCCATTAATTTGTTCATAATCCAAGTCTACCACTTCATTATTATCTCGCTCATCTTCAACAATCATGTTATGGAGAATTATGTACGCTTTCATGATTTTTTGGAGTGTTTTAAGATGGAAAAATCGTGCAGGTCCACGAACAATTGTAAAATGTGCTTGAAGCACTTCAAATACATGCTCAACATCCTTCCTATACGCTTCTTGGGCTGCTGCAAATAATTTTCGCTTTTATACTTGTGGAGTTGGAATTGTTTTCTCAAATATTGCCTACTTTGAATATATGCCATCAGCAAGGTAATATCCCATTGTGTAGTTATGACCATTGATTGAGTAATGTATTGTAGGAGCATGTCCTTTAGCAAGATCAGAAAATATATGAGACCGCTTTAACACATTAATGTCATTATTTGACCAAAGTAACTCAAAAAATGCATGCTATATCCAAAGATCATATGATGCTACTGTCTCCAAAATAATAGTAGGCTCACGAATATGACCACAATATTGACATTTTCATGCAGCTGGACAATTTTTCCACTACCAATGCATGTAATCAATTGAACTTAACATACCTGGAAATCTTTGGTGTTCGCCATGAGCTAACAGTCTAGCAATATTTTCATTGTTTGGCTTTCTCAAGTATTCTTCAGAGAAAACATCAATTACCGCAGTAACAAATTTTTTCAAACTTTGTAATGCATTAGTTTCTCCAATCCGCATATATTCATCTATCAAATCACCCGATACTCCATACGCAAGCATTCTAAGCGTAGCATTTATCTTTTGTAATGAAGATAAACCAAGTTTGTTGGTATTATCTCTATTCTGGACAAAGTAAGAGTTATGAGCTTCTACCTTAGATTGAATACGGAGAAAAAAAGAATGCTTCATCCAAAATTTCCTACGAAATAAAGCCGGTAGATATATTGGTGTGGGAGCAAAGTAGTCAAGAAGGAGCCTCTCATTGCCTGCTAAATGATTACGTCGGATATAGCGACGACGTTTATGTTGTGATGTTTACATGACAACTTCTTCGATTATCTCATCCTCATCTGAGTCATTAAGAAGCAACTTGCAAAACAAAGAGAGATCCATGGATGAAACCTTTAAGTCAATTGGAAAGAAATTATTACTATAAATGCAAGAAACATAACCAAGCCATGCTTTTAGTGCCATAAGCAATCATTCTGCCCACAAGCACATGTGCACAAGTCACAACACAAACAAGATGAATAATAAATTTCAAGGTTTATACATACATCAAGTTTAAGATTAAAGTCAATTGACATAAGCCACTACTAAAATACATGAAGGCCTCTCATAAGATACTACCAAAATACATAAAGGCTTATCATAATCCACTACCAAAATACATGAAGGCCTATCATAAGTTATTACCAAAATACATGAAGGCCTATCATGAGCTACATAAAAAAAAGGTTATACCAAAGCATTATCTAAATGTGCCAACCTTTTTCTAACATTACAAAATACATAAAGGCCTAAGTTACATCCAAAATGCAATCAAACCCATTAATTACGTGAACTTCGTCTTGCTATGATTTCCTCTTGGAGTTATTCATAAAAAGCTATTTGTGCTTCGGTCAAGGCACTTGTATTTTTCATCATGATTCTCTCCTCCTCTAACATATGTTGCATCTCAAATTTTTTCCTCTTAATCATGAATCTTTCGTTCTCAATCCTAAGTTTTCTTCACCTCTTTCCTTCTCAATCCTAAGTTTTTCCCTCTCAATAAATTTTTTTTCCTCTTCCAATCAAGTTCTCTCCTTATCCCTTAACTCTCCCAAGAGCAACTTCTCCGCTTTGATATGAAGACTCTATTTTTCTTGTTCTTGTGATTCCTTAAGAAATTTCATTTTCTTGGTCAAATATTCCCTTACATCTTTTTTGGTGGCTTTGTTCTTTTGGTTGGCCTTTTCGGCTTTCCTACCAATTGGCCTCTCAAAATTGGAAGTGTCACCAAGTCCGAACCCACAATCCCTATCACCAATAGATGTTGAATCCTGAGTTGGAGGCATGGATGCTCTCGATCTTTCATTAGGATTGGCCCACTTTGGTTGGTCCTTCAACATGAGCCAACAATGTTCAAGATGAAAGGGTTTTCTGAAGGTTTTTATACAAAGTCTTTGCATTGGTAATCTAAAAAAATTAAAAGAAATATAACATGATTAGTATCTTCAAACTATTGGTGAATGGGTATGTTAACACTAATGCAATATAATTTATACCTTATTTTGTTCGGTTATACTACTTTGATGACGTGCGTTTACGTTAGCCTTGCACCCACAAAACTTATTTGTCTCCTTGTTAATCGTTGCCCAATGACTTATCAAGGAGATAGCAGTATGTGTGGTACCAGATGTATTGTACTGCGTGAAGTATTCCCAAATTTTTTGATGAAATGTATTATGTGTTTGTTAATTACTGTGTGCCAACACTAGTATTGAGTCATGCCAACACTAGGACTTGATCTTCCTCCACACTAAAGTTAGTGCCCCATTTTCCTTTCGTAAAAGAGGCATTCTCAACTTGAGGTGAAGAATTAGATGTTCCCAAAAGCTGTGAGTCAATCTCAATATCTTGGTTTATGATACCCGTGTAATATGGTAGGTCTCGTTGTGACTCCATAAAATTAGAAACAACAAGATATACTTCCAAGCAAATTGAAAGTAAAGACCAATACAGTAATGAATTAGAAAAAAAAAAAGAAGAAGTAAACTTCCTTGTACATAGAAAATTTCCAAACTAATATTTACATCAATACATTAGAAACAACAAACATAAACTTCCCTGTAACCAGAAAATTCCCAAAACAATTTCCAATAACTTAAGAGTATGAGAGTTAGGAAATTTCTAGTACCTTGGAGGAGAGGGGGCTTGGGGTTTTATATAGTGATGTGGAGTTGACCAAGATCCCATGGGTGTAGGCCCTTTCCTTGTAGGAGAAATATGCAATTAATGCTTCGAGATATCCAGGCTTAACTTTCCATGTTTGGAAGATACAGCTGTGTAGGAGGATCTTTGGGCTTAGTGTGCAAGTTCTTTTCATATGGAGAGCGTGGAGAATATGCAAGATAGTCTCCGAGGTCAAGTACAACCCATCGTCAGTCACAAGGTGCTCATCCGTCAACCTGGAACACATGAAGAGTAGGTGTGGGCTGAACTCCCTTAGAGGTTGTCTGACATATGAGGTCTTGAAGAGTCTTTGTCTACTTAACGACTCTCATGCTCTTGACTAACCTGTGAGGGCCTGACGATGTAGATGTGGTAGCCAAATTTCATAGTGGCCAAAATATTTCCCATCAGAACATATTATAATTGTAATAGAAATTGATGCAACTATTAACATTCCAAATTATGTTGACAGAAGCGAAGATGATTGCATGTTTATTTCATGACAAGAAAATAGTGATGAAAAGTTGTTAAATAAGGTGGTATCTAGGGTAAATCAAACATACATTTTATATAATGATTATGCATAACGAATATGTTTAATTATTTGGAAAAGAAAGTCTAAATATTTTAGTGCCTCGAAGGATATAAGGCAACTTGAATATCTATATTCCAAAGAGTGTTTTAATCTAGCTGAAGGTTCTTGTGAAGAAAAAAAAGAATATACTTGAGATTAGAATTGGTTACAAAGCATTTATTCGTTTCAGAGCATTTAGAAGGTAATAACCTTTAATTCATATAGTTATGAACTTGTACCATTTGTTAAGATATAGTCGTCATATTGCAAAACCTAAGGCATAATCAATTGATTCCATGATAAATGCGGTTATAAGCACTAAGAGTATTATTTTTATAAGTGAAGCAGTTGGAACGAATGAGAATTTGGGCTATGCAAACATGCAGTATTCAAATAACTAGTGCTTGGAGATTCTCAAAACCATTTGAACCACTTTAAATGTAAACATACAAAAGATCACATGTTCTTTTTACACAGTTTAAGTAGATCAAGAAAATTGAATGACTAATTTATTTATTTTGCAGAGATGAGAGATCAAGAATTGATTATGATTACTTTGGAGATGTTGTGGTATTTGTGTGGTAGATGGTATCAAATACCACATCTCCAAAGCATTCATAATCGATCTTTGAGCTCCCATCTTTCTAGAAAAAAACCCTCCTTAGAACATAAAAATTCAACTTCCGTATATTCTTTGACCAACTATAATATTTAGACTTTCCTTTCTGAATACTAAAACCTATTCGTAATATAAAGTATATTTTTCATTTGTAATATAAAGTATATGTTTCCATAATGTATCGTGCAATAAACACGCAGTCATCCTCCCTTCTTTTGACCTCATTTGGAATGTTAATAGCTACGTAAATTCCTATTACATTTTAGAACGTTCAAACTATGTAATAAGGAAGTTAGATTACTCATTCAATTAAAGCATTTCTCTAAATGTTATTTGAGAGCAAACATATCAATCGAGACAAATCCAACTTGCATACAAACCCTAACAATCCAATTTTCTCATATATATAATTTGTTAACATCTAAACCCAAAATCTTATTTCTTTATTTATTATTATAAACAATAAACGGCCAATTACGCGGTGTGTTGACTATATTCTTTATCAATTATTTACTTTTCACATTGTAATTGATGACTTAAATATTTGCTTCCTATAGTGCATAGGATTGTTACAACCCCTAGGTGTTTGAAACTTTGAATCTCCCCGTTTTCAAGCTATACTGTCAAAACTCACAAGTGCACCTAGAGAGCAGTTTATGTTCTAATTTTCTTGGTTTATGCAAGAACCATTGGTTGTCATACGGGACAACTGTTACAAAGCAAAGGAAGATATGAAACTCTTTATTTGGCTATTATTACAGCAAATCTGGTGAGTTTCGGGAAAGAAAATGCAGATAGCATTCTGCAGTTAGAGCCAAGGGAGCATGGAACATTTTGTAGCGTATGTCGGGAAAAAAATAGTGCAGATAGCATTCTGCAGTTAGAGCCAAGGGAGCATGGAGCGTTTTGTAGCGTATGTGCCGAGGGCTTGGTTTGAAAGAACTTTAGAGACAGTGGGGCCGAAGTAAATGAAGGCATCTTCAATTTCTTCACTATGGGAGCATGTTTCCCGTATTCTAATGACTTGGAACTTAAAAGTTTCTCAACGCAATCACAATTTCACATATCAATTATCAACACCTAGGAAGGCTGGTAGCTAGATATAGTGCATTTCAAAAATCATGTAGGATTACAGGCAATAAAACTGTGTTTAGAGTTCTGACTTAAGCACAGAAGAGAAGAACAAGATGCCTCCTGCACCTTTCTTAATGACTTCGTAATCAAGCATACACGTGCTGAAAGAGCTAACATTGTATACAGATATGATTTCCATTCCCAAGAAAATACTACAATCAAGATACAATTTGTCCCAAAATTCAGAAATACAACCCTAACTACCATTAGATTCACATTAATCACTCAAGCCATCACTTCCTTCAATGTCACTACCACCATCAAATGCTACTGATGCTTCCTCATCATTGCTATCTTGATCAGTTTCCATGGCATCTTCAGATTTCTCTTCATCACTTTCATCCTCATCCTCATAAATTACTGGCACTGTAGTGGCATTCTCCTCTATGTCATCATCCACAACCTGTGTTCAGGAGGTTTGAATTAAAAAAAAAAAAAAAAAACCCTGATACTTGCTGAATTCTATATTATAAAATTTTAACACTTACCCCTGTGTAAAGGATGTCCAAGCAACTCGATAGTTGAATAGCTGATTCAAAAGTTGAGACTCTAGACTCGATGAGCTGCACATAATAGTACAAGGCTACATAAGATTGTTTTTCATCATGCAGAGAAATGTCAACGAAATAGACTAAAAGTCAAATTTTTTACAAAGCTTTCTTATGCTTTTTACCAGTGATAAATTTCTATTCTATTCTTGGATCCAATAAATATTCAGCATGTCAAAGTAACACATGTCCAAAGTCAAGAATTTGTTAACATTGGTACTAAATAGTCTAGTATTTTCAAGCAATAAAAATATGTAGATTATGTCACTTTTGTTTTTTTTTGATAACGTATGTAGATTATGTCACTTAAAGAAATCCTTAATATGACAGGTAATTAACTCATTGTAATTATTATAAATGTTCAAATCATATCAATTTTATTATAACCAAGTTAAAGACAATATTATATCCATCAAGCCAAACGACTTTTTATAAAGAAAATGCATAGAGTGAAAATGTCAGGTGTTATGTAAAATGGTTTCATCGCAATCTTTCGTAACTACTTCTTACCTGATATAAAGAATTCAGGGCAACAAAAGAAGATTCCTGGGACATTATTCCACTTGCATGTTGAAGAAGTAGACTTTTTAGCCATGGAAGTGCACATGCCAAAATTGCACCCCTGGAGTGAAAATACAACACAAAAATTCATTAAACTCATATTGTATGGACTGTTACACTCTAGAACACCAGCTAGAAAGAAAAGGGAAACTAGCAAAACCCAATTGCCAGAAAGAACATCCATTGCAAAACCAACAATGCTAGAGACCAAAAAAAAAAAATTCACAGCTTGTTAAGGTGGCAGATTGTGATTAGTTTTTTTGATAACATAGGGAACATTTCTAAAGAACAAGCTTTGAACGTGCCTCTAGCTAGTAAAACCTAGAGGCAAATGACCCAACCTTCTAGAACCAATTGCCGGGTAATTCAGAGGCATTCACCCATGATGAGATAAGCAGTTTATGGGAGCAGACTGTGATTAGTGCAATACCACTTTCATTGGGACCACCACTGATATCTCTTTAATTGTACACTAACTACAACCTACCTCCTCAACAATTGTGAAAAATGTTATGAAATTTGTTGTGCCATTAGTCTTATTGTTGCAAAACAGAGAGCACCAAGAACTTTATGTCCAGCATATTCAACTTCTTTCTAGTCACTATTTTAAGAAACCAAAAACTGGTTCAGTATTGCTAAATGGGTCAACCAATATAACAGACTCATTCACCAGACAAACATGTACCAATGATTAACCTTGGTTTATACCTCGACTGAACAATTGATATCAGAGACTGCAAAAGCTTGAGCACATCAGCCGGACTCAACAATGAAACTGACTTCGCAATAACCTGCAAGCAGAAACACAAACTTAACAAGTCAGCCATTAACAAAACCAAACCGAAGCAACAGCAATATTAGAAATAAAATAAACTCATAAATACAATTCGTTATACCCAGTTTCTGCCCCAAATGAAATGATCAGAATAATTGACACTTTTTTTCTTGAAAATCAATCGGGCATAAGGAGAGAAATAAAAGAAAAAGTGCCTGGGCCGACCTTCTCGTCTCGGTTGTACAAGCAATCTAACAAGAGCACACGATCATCGGCGCGTAAAGCCTGTCTAAGCAGCACCTGAACTGAGTCTGCACTTGGAGGCTGAGGCTGAGGCAGCGAAGGCTCTTGCTGCTGCTGCTGCTGCTTGGAATCCGTAGAAAGATTCAGAGTTGCGAGCTTCTCTCCCATCGTGGGCTCGTTAACCAAAACTCCATCGGAAAACTCTCCCCTTCCACTACCTGTGGAAAAAAATAAATATAAAACAACCAATGTAAGTTTGAAGTAATAAGAGAGTTGATGAGAGAGACTGATTACTTTTCTTCTTCTTCTTCTTGATTGTCGTCGGCATTGGATTAAGGGGACAATGTGGCTTTCCCTTTCTTCTGCTGCTATGCTATTTCTGTTGTTTTTTCTTAGGGTTTTTCCATTTGGGATTTTCTGTACATTTGCTAGGGTTTTAGACTTTTTACGACTTTGGTTTTCTCTTTTTTGCTAAATTACAAAGGCTTCAGTTTTTATTTAACTTTTTTTTTTTTTATTCTTAAAATTCAATTTAATCATGTAACTTCACTTTCAATTTAGTAAAACCCACTACTGCGCACCCATTGTGCGGTGGTCATACCACAAATATAAGTACTTATAGAGTGTGGGGAGTAAGGGCCGGACTTCAAGTATTTAGGAGGAAATTTCACACACATATACACTTAGATAAAAAATTTTAGTACAACCCAAAAATGTTGTTTTAGAATTCACTAATGGATCAATTCTAAAAGAGATTAACAGGATGACTATATTAAATAAAGTCCAAATTTAGAGAATTGACTTGAATTGAACGAAAATGAAAGTATAAGACTGAATTGAATTTCAGATAAATTCATAGAGTAATTTGTAATTTAACATTCTTTTAACTTTTTTATTTATTTTTTATTCTATGGAATGTGAGGTTTTTCTCTTTTGATGACTAAATGGCACTTATACATTATTCTAATTTTGTCACATCCTTTCAATATTTTAGTATCTTATATATATATACATTGACAATTTTAAATTTATCCATAATTATCAAATTATGAATCATATCATGAAATTTTTTTTAATGCATATCATAGCGTATTGCGTACAATAAAATACAAAAAAAAAAAAGAAGCTATAAATATACATATATAAAATGCATATTAATTATAAATTTAGTATATATTCAACTAATGATTATTTTAATATCAATTGTGTAATAATGTTTAAAAAACTAAATAAATACATCAAATTAAAATATTTATAACATTCTTATTCATTTTTAAATAGAACATTCACATTCATATTGATCAAACTAAAATGTAATAATGCATGGTATATAAATTAAAATAATAATTCCTTTCTCATCATATTTATCATTTTACCTAATTAATTTCATCCACGTAATCAAGTCAATGCTATCATCATGTTTATAATATTGCTGTATCATTCTTCATTGACATCTTTCTCATCATTTCTAAAATTTACAATCCCTTCTAAATTTTCTATTCTAATAACTTTTTTTCCTTATATCACTTCTTGCCATTCTAGTTTCTTAGGCTTATTAGTTATTATAATAACAACAACCAAGAGTCCTGTATTTTAATTGGTTGGCATTTCCTGGCATTTTCAAAGAAGACATCCAAATTTCAAATTAACCTTCTCCCAACTATGAAATAATAAAAAAAATAAAAACATCGTCATTTCATACTTTATCCATAGTGTATAAAAAAATTTTGTAGATGAGAAAGTGAAGTGTCATGTGTGTGGTCCAAATTTTGTAGGAGAGCATCGATGCCTCTCGGCAGTCAACCACCAATCGCGGTGACGCTCGTGCGTGCCCTCAAGAAGGGCAGGGCCCTAGAGCTCGGGTGCTGTGAAGAACGAGGGTGAAGGACCTCTGGTGTGTGTGACTGAATCGGGTCAATTTTAAATGGGTTACCAAAGGTAAGTAAAGTTGCCACCAATCATTGAGTTTTTTCTTAGGTGTGATTGGTCACCTAACTCAATCTGATTTTATTACCAATCTGAGGTTAAGAAAAAATGTTGTTTTTCCTAATCTAATATGGACGAATAAAAAAATAAATTGTGATTTTTGAGCTTAGAAGTCTAGTTACTTGTGGGGAATGTGTTAGGCATCCCACACTGCCTGTCTGTAGATAGTCATTTGTTTTGGTAAAATCTTAATTTTTGGGCATTGACAAAACGAGCTATTGGTATTAGCTTTCGAGGCTTTAACGGAACTGGGTTTTGAGGTTTGGATTTAGAAAGGGTGTGGTCTTAATCAATGCTTCACTAGTATATTTTCGAATCATTGCCAAATTTTCCCGACGAAAATCCGACAGCATTTTGCCTTACTTTCATGGTGGAAATCCAGCAGTACTTCGCCTTAGGTGCATCATAGCGCACAAAACACTATTCTTACTAAGCCATTGCTGTGAGAATACGACAATGAAGGTGTGCCATTTTCACGGTGAAAATTTGACAGAGTTTCGTATTTGGTGCGCTATGGCGCATTGACAAGGTTTTGTGCTTGTGTATACGGCGTGAGACAACATGTTCATACTAGGGCGAGCCAAAGCATCAAATGCGTTGATATGTGTCGCATACACGAGGAAACCAATGTCACTTAGTTGACATGGATTGAGTCAATCACACTGCGATGATCATGCCCACAATGCAGCGTGAATATGCACCTACGACAGTCACCTTGAGTGCATACCCACACTAAGGTCAAGTGCACCCATGATTAAGAGGAGGTCCCTCTCCTAACTATGAGAGTCCATCGTACAAAATGCGTGATCACCCCCACACACACACATCATGCACATTGCTAGCACACAGAGTGGGAAAGTAAAGTAGACATTTCCATACCTAAGGAACGCAGCCCAAGCAAGGTATAGAAAGGGTAAAATGAAATGCCTACATCCACAGGGTATGGCCCAACAAGGTACAGGAAATATAAAGCAGACATTGTCATACCCTAAAAATGCGATCTAAAGCTACATACAAGAATGGGAAACCTAATACAAGGTTCTAAAGAAAAGGCTAATATATATATATATATATATATATATATATATATATATATAGAGAGAGGGAGAGAGAGGAAATCACTTGGGGAGGCTAAGCCTCCTATCTATTGAACATTGCCCTTTTTGGGCTTGTGCCTTCTAGCTTACATTTGCCCCTTTTAGCTTGCATCTCAGAATTTGCATCCTTGCTCCAAGCATCCTAGCTCCAAGTGTGCACATGCAATGAAAAAAGAAACACGAAACCAACAGACATGTAAGGATATAACTAGAAAGAAAGCATGTGAAAGGACAAACTAACAAAGAGAGCCAAACAAGGGCAAACAAGCATGTTATCAAACAAATGGGGTGTCTTTAAATGACAAAATGTAGGTTTGGATTTAGCGTTCATAGTTCCATGAGGTTGGAGTATGGACGACATATTTGCCATCAAGCAAAGTTCCTAAAAGGGACTTAGGGTCTTGTGTGTCAAGGACAAGTGTGAACCCACATGAGATTTTAGGAACTAAGCTGGATGACAAACAAGCAACACACAAAGATGCATGCATGAACATAGAGGCAAACGTGCAAAGATGCAAAGAAACAAAGAGAGCCAAACAGGGTGGCATAAAGCAAGCAAGGCAAGCATGTTATCACACGGGGTGGAGGAGGGTATGTATTGTGCAAGCCAACATTAGAGAGATGTGTTCTCACAAATGATTACATCCAAGCAAGCCACAAGAGGGACGGATCCAACCAAACAAGCATGTGGCCCCGAAGACCAAGCACAAACCCATGAAGGGAACAAAGCACTAGAAAAGCCTAGATCTAGTCAGACAAACATGGATATAAAGCATAAAAGTAAGCGAGCATACACATGCATGAAGGAAAGGATCCAAACCCTTTATTGTAGGCCTAGGTTTATGGATGTAGGCCTAGACCACAAGATCTAGATCTACATCCTACCCAAGAGCCAAAGCACAAGAAAAAGGCATAAAATGAGACATAAAGACAAAGCCAACCACTAGACACATAATCCAACATGTAGATCTAAATACCTAAACATGGCAAGGAGCACATAAACATATAGATCCAAGCACAAGCATGGCAAGAAGCATGGAGACATGTAGATCTGAGTGCAAGCAAGGCATTTAGACATATCCTAGCCTAAGATAGCTAGGCCAACATCATCAAAGTGATAAAGCATGTTAGAAAGTAAGGAGACATGCTAGAAAGCTATAAGGCATGCTAGGAAGTAAGATAAAGCAGGAGATATACTATGGAAAGCAATAAAGCATGTTAAAACCTCAAATCCAAGGTGCAAAGACCAAGGAGCGGAAAAAGAGTGCAAGAACACTACCTCTTGATTGTTGGGAAAAGAGAGAAATCCAAGGTTTTTTTTTGGTGTGTTTGGGATAGAATCAGAGAGGAAAAGAGAGAGAATCTACCCTAAAAAATGCTCCAAAAATCCAAATTTTCATTTTTTTTGTTGTTTCTGGGGGTTATGTGGGTATTATAATCGAAAAAGTGACCTTTCAGCTTTCGGCGCACCTTGAAGGTGCACTGGGTCTACCTGATGACCCTTTAGGGTGGGCTGCGGTTGACTGTTAATGTCTGTAGTTTTGTCTTTTTCGCCCAACTTTGATTGCAGATTTAAAGGTCTTCCTAGACTCTGATTGAGCTGATCTTAGTGTCCCTGGAGAGGTATGGATGTCTAGTTTACATAACGCTTAACAAAATGAAAATTCGACGGTTAGATCAAAAGTTATGGTTTCGGGAAGCAACCTGATGCGCTCTTCACGATTTTCAAGATATCTTAACCGTTTTAACTCTACTTTCGACCCATGAATAGTCGTTGGAAAGAGAATCCAAAAATCTTCGCAATGACATTGGTCTCAATCTGTTTTGATGGTTGGATCAAAATTAGGGTTTTTGGTGCTCTCGAGAGTTAATCTCGGGTCAAACTTGGTCAAATTTTACGAAAATCTCCGAGTAGCTTGGGTTTGATGTAAAAACATGAAAATTGTTGTTTTGGGGGTGATTTTGACCAACTTTGACTATTGGTCAAACCAAGGTTGACCAATGGCATTTTGGACAATTTGACCTAAAAAGGCACTTCAAGTGCCCCGATGTCCAAATGTGTTGCGCCATGTCAATCTAGATGTTTCCATGGTCCTGTGGAGTGAAGTTAATATTTTTAGAATTTTAAAGGTCTGGCACACAAATTAAGGACAGACAAAATATGGTGTCTACAGCTGCCCTTTCTTTATTTGACATCTTAATTGTAATGAGAGGTGTTGGATAAAGAATGTAATTTTGCATTTTGTTGCCCCAAAATTGTGTGCGACAACTGCACCGTTCATGGGCCAAAGCCAGTCTTGCTTTGATAAGGTTGAGCTACTATGGTGGATCTAAGAATTGTTTTTTCTTGACTTGGCTCCCTGGCACTGAGCAAGAACTCCCCCACTCCTTCTCTCTTCCTTATTATTATTATTTTTTTGTTTTTTTTTTGGTCAATGGTTAACGTTAATCGAGTCAAAGCTGATCAACGACCCTTAAAGGTGCATTGAGCAAACCCGGTAGCCCTTTAAGGTGCGCCGGGTAGCTGAGTCCATACGGACCAAAATAAAAGCCTCCCTTTTGCTTTACTTTGGCCATTCCAAACTTTCCCACTTCCAAAAAAATTTCTTTAAGTCGATTGAGTCTTGGTCCAGCGAGTCCAGTTCCCAGCATCAACATTTTGCTTCAGACTCCTATTCTGCACTTGAGGTCAATGTCTATTTTTCTTTTTCTCTTTATTTCCTGCAAATATGTTAGTAGCAACGCAACTAGGACAATGTGCTAGTATCTAAATTTTTGGAATTTTTGCATATACATTTTTTTTTTTTTTTTTTTTTTTTTTGCATTTTTATCAATTATACTATGATGATGTTGAAAATTATTTTTGTTTCACATGTTTAAGTAGTTATGTAGACATAAACATGCTTGCTTTCACATGTACATACATGTATGCACAAGAATGCACATTCATATTTATGTGAATTGCATACATAGGCAAACATTAAATGTTGGATGCTATGAAACACACTAAAAACAATAAAAACTAATGAGAAATGCTAGGTAGACAAGAGACACTATGCACGACAAACAGAAGATCTTGGGACACTTGAAACATGATGACAATGCAACTTTGAATAAAAAGGGGAACTTTAAAGATGGGAGAAGTTTTGAAAACGTAGGATTAGATGATTGCTGCTGAATTTGAATCTTGAGAGATACATTAAGAAAGGGGGATAGGATTAGACGGTCACTGCCGAATTTGAATTCTGAAATAAATTGTGGACCTTTGTCAGACAATATAAGAAAGGTAAGCACGGTCCGAAAAGTGCAGTAAACTCATCCTCAAACTAGATGATCACTGCCGAACTTGAACCCTCATGAGATTAGACAAACCCTGTTGAATTTGAATCTTAAAAAGATAGATAGGATTAGATGATCACTATCGAATTTGAATCTTGAAATAGATTGTGGACCTTTTCTAGGCAATTTAAGAAAGGTGAGCGTGATGCACAGAGCGTAGAAAACTCATCCCTGGGTTAGACAATCACTGCCGAATTTGAACCCTTATGAGATTAGACGAACACTTTTGAATTTGAATCTTGAAAAGATACATAGGATTAGAAAATCATTGCCAAATTTGAATCTTGAAATAGATTGTGGACCTTTGTCAAATAATCTAAGAAAGCTAAGCACGACGCATGGAGCGGAAAACTCATCGTTGGGTTATATGATCATTGACGAATTTGAACCTTCATGAGGTTAGACAAACACTGTCAAATATGAATCTCGAAAAGATAGATAAGATTAGATGATCACTACCGAATTTGAATCCTAAGAGAGGTACTTTGAAAACCTTGATATTTTGAGATAACATGAGAGGTAGGATTAAATGCTCGTAACTGAATTTGAATCCTGAGAGACGTATTTTTGAAAACCTTGATATTTGAGATAACATGAGAGGTAGAATTAAACGATTGCCACCAAATTTGAATCTTGAGAGATGTATTTTGAAAGCCTTGATATTTTGAGATTACATGACACTTTGGTATGATCATGCATGATACGCATTAGGTAGTAGGGTTAAGCATACATGTTTGTTTGCATTGCCATTTGGTTTGGGCTTTATTGATTAAATATGGATTTGTCTTGCAGATTATGCCTAAACAAAAAAGGTCTAGTGGAGAGCGCGGGAAGGCTCCTGTTTTTGCTTCATTTAAAGGAGACTTGTTTAGTAGTGACGAGGATACCGTTTCGACTAGTGAGCCGGTGGCTTGGTCTCTCAAAGATATTTTGATCGAGGAGGTGATGATATTACGCCCTTTAGGGGCATGCATATGGCACATCGCACTAGGAGCTGATGTTTAGTTGAGACAACCAGTGCTTCATCCTAGTTCTGCACTAGTTTTGGCAGGGGTTCTTCACGATTTCCTTGTACCGAGGAAGGAGTAGACCCGGAGGGTGACAAGCATAAGGTTGGGCTTAAGTTCAACGTAGATGCCGACGACATGGCTGGGCCATGCCCTAGTGCTCCTAGGCGCAGTACTCGTAAACCAAGGTTTCTATCATGTCAGGCTAGATTAGAGGCCTATACAGGATAGATTGATGAGGGCATCAACGACACTCATCTACAACAGGACTTTGAGATATCGGCTCAGGCTCGAAAAGCTTAGGTATGTTCCTCTTTCCTTTCCATTTGTCAGTTCAAGATGTATATATGTGTGCTAATAGATAGTTTCTCTTTGCTTTTCAATGCAAAGTGTTGATAAGTGTTGTGGTTGAGGGGCATGGTCTTCATTTTTTGGCCGCTTATTCTAGACATCTACTAATGTGCATTATCGTACCTTCCTGATTGAGCAGGGCTTTGAGGCATTTCTTAGTATTCCGCCTCGCTCTGTGAGGCATGGGCTAACTGAGGCCTTGGTGCAGCGGTTTCATGAAGAGATAGGTGCATTCCACTTAAGTTGTGGAGAGTATGCTATGCTTCCTTTGGATTGGACAGTCATCTTAGGCCTTAGATTTAGAAGGGAGCCAGTTTCGATCGAGTTTATGAGTGTCTCCAAGGTGTGCGAGCTTCTAGGTATAGAGTATCCTCTTAATGTGGAGTCTTCTAGATTCTTTGGGCCCATTGAAGAGCCTCAAATTTACTTGGCGCAGCTGGAGATGATTATATCCTAGGAGGGGCAATTAAACAATGTGGCTAGATATGCTTGGTGCAACTGGAGATGATTATACCCTGGGAGAGGCAGCTAGATAATGTGGCTCTTAGGAGATTCTTTTTCTACTTCGTTGATAGTTGCCTGCTTGGCAACAATAGATTAGTGCTAACCTACAGGCTATTAGCAGCCATGAGAGTGGTGCCAAATATAGGGGCATGTGATTAGGGATCCATTTCTTACGGGTTTTTCATCCACTAGTTGAGGTGAGCATCGCGCCAGGGCTTCAGGAGCCTTGAGGGTTGCTGGTAGATTCTAGTATGGTGGGTGTACGAGTACATCCCGGCCTTATGACCACATTACACCGACCTTCCCATGACGTTATATCCCAAGGCATTGGCCTGGACTCTTTGGTCTATCTCTAGAGTTATTTTGACGTAGCTAGCCACTATCAGTGCTGCACTTGATTACATTACCTAGGGTGAGATATACAACAACCCATATGATGGAGGGTTGTTAAGCAAATGCTAGGCCACCCCATCTAGGGCTTAGTCGTATGCACGACACTAGTTTTAGGCTTTGACAAGCTGGGAGTTCTTTTTGGCTGAGTGGACATACCATTAGGTTATGCCAGACTTTAGAGTGCCTAAAGATCCACCTCCTTGGATATCCTACCATGATATGATCTTAGACGACCCTGCCTATGTGATAGGTTCATTTGAGTGCTTCCTTATAGCGGCTACAAATTATGCCACCTGGTTCTTAGAGTCATTTGCTGGATCTATCATCGATGATTGCCTTGTGAGTGGGGGTAGAGTACTTAGGGTTATAACACACACCTGGCGGGCTTCAGAGGCCCGTTTAAGATTACATGTGGAGACCTTATAGGCTTGGGTGAGAGATCTTGAGAGTGTTGTTGCAAACAGAGAAGAGTATAAGCGAGATTGCCAGGATGTTAGCTCATAAGAAGGAGCAATGACAAACAAATCATGAGGGCCAGACCACAGCCATGGGGAGGGAGAGGAGCCAACATCTTGCTGAGATAGCTTTGCTCTAGAGGTATATTGGCATCTTGATCGGCGAGATGAAAGGCCAGAGCATGCACATGCCTTCGGTGCCTCCTATTCCAGGCATGGATCCTCCCATTTTGAGACGTGAGCTAGAGTACATTCCAGTTCCTCCAAGTCTTGCTGGCGGTTGGGGATTGCCCCTGTTTTAGATTGGGCATAGGCCCTGCACCAGTTGGGCTTCATTTTAGACTCTAGGCTAGGTTCCAGGCCCTTCATCTGGGCCAGGCTATACTTCTTCTAGCCACGTTGTGGAAAATGATGTTGATGACGGTAGGGCCAAGCGCTTTGCGGATGACTTTGTCTGAGATGATGATTCTCCTTAGACTTGCCACTGTTGTTGTACTATGATGATGATGTAGCTTCTGATTGGACATGTTTATCTTTCCATGTACTTTTTAGACATTGCCCCTGTTTGTTTGTTTAGACCCCTTAAACCAAATTGTTTAACCTAATATATTAGCCTAGTGAATACTTAGGTTAACTATTCAAATCTAGGTTCAACAATAATAAACCATATCATGCATAATAGTGGAAAAGTAAATAATACCACGATATGATGACCCAAGAAAACCAATGAAACAAACTGTTTCAAGGTAAAAACCTGGGGAGGATTTAACCTAGCAATCCTCAAGATAAAACAAATCTACTATAAGAGAATTGAAGTTTTTACAATTAGATTTAACCCTAAATCTATTGCTACCTTAGGTAGTAACTTATTGACACGACCACGTGCAAGCTCCAA
The DNA here is from genome assembly GCA_032878915.1 of Castanopsis chinensis. Classification (NCBI taxonomy): domain Eukaryota; kingdom Viridiplantae; phylum Streptophyta; class Magnoliopsida; order Fagales; family Fagaceae; genus Castanopsis; species Castanopsis chinensis. The sequence continues at coordinate 30,344,928 of JAVQMG010000122.1, read as the reverse complement.
ATCCACAGACTTCTTCTCTTTTTGAATTTACTATAACACAAGCACCCGCGCTTGTGACTTTTAGATCCCACTCAAAAGTTTCAGATCACCCTCAGTTGCTGATCTTTGTAGCAGCAACTAGGTTCTACCATTACTTGATTGTAGATCTTGCTTCGGTAGACACTTGTGTAGTTAGGAGGTACAAAACCTCTCAGGTCTCATAAAGGGTAACACATAAGTCTTCCAAAAGTTTGCAAAATGTAGCTAGGGTTTCCCTTTTATAAGTGGCCAACTTAGATTGAAACCCTAAACGTTTTCGCGGGCTTGGGTCTAGTTTAAAAATTCTATAGAATCTGATTTCTACGATTCTTAATGGATCGGGTCTAATTTTCGATCGATCGAGTTTGGCAGATTCTGACTTTTCTTTTCTGCCGTCAGCTCGAACTTGAAGCTTGAAACTTATGCCTTTGAGCAATGTCTAACACATATACTAGACATGTTTTGTTCTCGGTTTGCCAACGCACATAAAATATAATTCTAGACATTTAATTTTAATCATTATAACCTAACAACCTCCCCCTTTGACAATATGTGACAAAACACATATACAAAATGAATTGCTCAAATCAAACATCATGCCAATTTCAAAGTATTGCCCTAATACAATTATATCACAACTACTAACTATTAGTTGCTAGAATAGATAGTAGCTGTTGAAAGAAGTAACTTGTAAATTCCTGAAACACAGAAAACAAACCATAAACGCATGCGTGGAAAATATAGTATAAAACCAATAAATAAAAATTGAACTTGAATTCACAAAAACTTGAAAATAGACAGAATATCAAATGAATAAACATCAAATATACTATTATAGTCAATGAACCATCAATGTTTGTGAAACAAGAACAATAAAACAAAAATACATGAAAATAAAGAAAATACATAAAAACTATCATCTCAAAAACAACTCCCCCTAAATACAAAAACTCTCTACTCTTAAATGCAAGAGCATTCATCATCACCAGATGGATCCATAGTAGCAGTAGGATCCACATGTACCTCTTTAACAGCAGGCATATCACCAAAGGCAAGAGCTACAGTAGAAGCCTCACCTTTTGGTCTCTTTGAAGTCCCAGTGCTTGGTTCAGAACTCTTCATATGAGCCTTTCGTTGTCTAAGAAAAGTGGCTCCTATAGGAGCAGTGATATGAACTAACTCTAGAGAAGGAGAGTTTGATAACCCTAGAAAGTTCAAAACCCTATATATATACACAAGAAAAATCACATTTTGTGCTTTACACTTACTCCTATAAATATCAACAATAGTTTGAATGAAAAGAGAAGGAAAACACATAGATCCATCGCTGATAAGAGCGTAAAGGGATGCACACCTATCTATAGGAATGGTATGAACATGAGAGATATGAAAGATACTGTGGCAGGATATCCTTAAGTAAAGATAGTTAAGCTCAGTAAACTCACATGAATTTATTCTTGGTTCAGATCCCAAAGAAACTGACCAACCACAATGAAAGACATGATATCATCTACAGGAGGAAACTCAGTGTATGGATATGTGGGTTTATGAACTAAAGATACACCTAGAACTTTAGAAACCACACGTTTAGTAATCCTAAACTCTTTACCTCTAATCTAAGAAGTCAAATAATGACCACTTGAATCCTTATGATAAATAGAAAGATTTGAATAAAACTCTCTAATCAAAGCAGCAGGAGGAGGATCAAACACATCACATAAAGAAACCCAATTCCTAGACACTAGATTCCTACGTATAGAAGTATCTAACTCATCCAAAACAATCTCTCTCTCTCTCCACATATAGACCTATACTTGGTTAAGGTCCCATAGACTTCCTCAGTCTTATCAGAAAGAAAACTAAACCTATCAACCAAAGGAGTGGCAAAGGAAGAAGAAGTAGGGTTTCTATTTGCTTTGGCTTTGAATTTCCTACCAACGTTAGGAGCGATGTCTAAGTTTAAAAAAACAAACAAAAACCAAGGGTAGACTGCATCAGATTGAGTTAGAGACAGGATAACATGTAATTTTTGAAAAACTATATGATGCATGACACTGTATATAGATGATGCATGATGTGATGCTCTAAAATAGTTCAATTTCATATCAATTTTGAAAATTGATCAAGAAAATTAGAAATTTATCAAAAACCCCAATTTTGAAAAACCTAATTTTCAAAAATTCTTATATTGAGCAATTAAACAACACAATAAGTATGAAACATGTTATAATCACTCAATTAAGAAATATCAAGAGTCAATTTTAATCAATTTAGCCCAATAGAACAAAACCCCCAATTCTCTCAAGAAAACATAAACCCTAATTACGAGATTTTGAAGAAAACATGAAATTTTAGAAATTAAAACATGAGAATCATGTTTATATGATGTATGAACAAAAATCCATCCAAAAAATTGGATCAAAATACTAAAAATCACCAAAAACCCTAAAATCTCTTTGATTCGAAAATTTTGAAATTTTTTATGAAAATGCATGAAATTTAAACAAAAAGGAAGGGTAAAAGAGTCTTACTTGGTGTTGAGGAAGAAAACCTTTGCGACTTTGACTCAAAAAAAGACAAGAAAAAATTTCGAGTAAGAAGGGATCGAGAGAGGAATCGAAGAAGAAAAGGACAAATCTCTAAAGAACTGTGATCTGATTCCTATTAGTTTTTAAAATACAAGTTTCGATTGGTCGAGAGGAATTGAGACAGGAATTGAAAATTATGTAAAAACAGATCTGACTGATCGAAAGGTATCGAGACAACTCGAGAGTTTAAGTCTTAAAATTAGATTTTTCTTTTCTTTTTGATTGGTTGAAAAACAAGTTCCATCGATCGAATCCTAAAGAATCAAAAAAATTTGAAAAACCTGGAAACTTTTATGCAGAAATATTTGTAATTTTGACGTCGTTGCTAGGGAAAAGGTGTAAAGTAAAGAGCACAAGAGTAATAGGTTGGCTGGTGTTGAGTTCTTCAAACCCGGTAAACTCGTTCTTTTCTTTTTAATTTTTCATATGCAAAATAGATATAGGGATGAATACGGTAGATTTGCAAAGAGACTTGATACAGATTCCGAAGCTCTCTTTGTAAATTTATTTGAGTCGTCTAGTTCATCTAGTTCTTTGAGTACATATTCACACATCTAACACCATGAATGAAGATGAGTTGCCCATTAAATCTTTACATGATTATGTGCACCCAACACGTAATAGTGCACCATCTTGCATTATGTTTCCAGCCAATATGCAAAACTTTGATTTTAAACCAGGAATGATTCCACTTCTCCCCACCTTTCATGTTATGGAGAATGAGAACCCTCATGTGCACATTAGAGAATTTGAAGAGGTGGTGGCTACCTTCCATAATCAAGTAGGAGCAATAGATATAATTAGGCTGAAATTTTTTTCTTTTTCCTTGAAAGAGAGAGCAAAAATTTGGTTGTATTCTTTGAAGCCTAGGTCAATTGGGACATGGGGTGAGATAACACATGAATTTTTCAAGAAATATTTTCCTGAACAAAAAACTAATGCTCTCAAAAGACAAATTTCAAAATTTTCACAAAAAGAGAGTGAGACTTTGTACCAAGCTTGGGAAAGATTTAAAGATCTATTGAATTTTGTCCTCACCATGGTTATGAGAGTTGGCACATTGTGAGCTATTTTTATAAGGGGCTAACCAATAGAGAGCATCAATTTGTTGAGATGATCTGTAAAGGGGAATTTTTCAAAAAGAGCCCGATGAGGCCATAGAGTATGTGAATGACCTAACGGAAAAAGCCCATACTTAGATTGGACCTAATAGTGTTGAGAGTACCAATCCATCTAGACCTAATGCCTCCATTCCTTCTAACGGGGGAATTTGCCAATTGAAAGAGGAAGATAATTTGAAAGCCCAAGTTGCTAGTTTGACAAGAGAGATAGATGCTTTAAAAGTGAAAGGGGTTGTTAGCAACAAACAAGTTTATTAAAGTGAGATTCATGAAGAATGCAAAATTTGTCATGACATTGAGCATCCTACCAAGGATTGCCCAATCTTGCCTAGTATGATGAGAATGTATGAAGAACATTGTGAGGCCATTAGTTATTATAATAGGTCTTATTCACCATACTTTGAGACTTATAATCCAACTTGGTAGAATCATCCAAACTTTAGTTGGAAAAATGAGACTGACTCTTCATCACAATCACAGATGCCACAAAGAAAAATTTCTTAATCACTTCTTACACCGCATTCACATCCATCTAATTCACTTGAGAACACAATTCATGCATTCATAGAGGCTTAAAGTAGGATAAATCAAAAGCATGATACATTGCTCACCCAACTTGCTGAAGATAATAGGGAGATAAAGAGTCATATTTCTAAGTTGACTAGTTCTTTAACTATAAATGAGAAAGGAAAAATTCCATCCCAACCTCAAAATCTTCTAGGTCAACATATGACTCCATGTTCTGAAAAGAATAATTCACATCTTGAGCAAGCCAATGCTATTACTATTTGAAGCAGAAAAAATGTAGATATGATGGTGACTCAGGAGCCTAAGGAAGTAGACACTAGTAGTAATGATATTGACTTGCTCAATGCTGATGATATTGTTAAGAGACTAGTTGTTATATCATTTCCCCGAGCTTTAAAATCTTCAAGGAAATTGGACTCTAGCCTTGAAATTTTGGAAAACCTTAGGCAAGTAAAAATGAATCTTCCATTGTTACATGTCATTAAGCAAATGCCATCATATGCCAAGGTAATTAAGGATTTTTACACAATGAAAAGGATGCACAATGTCAATACGATAGGTTTTCTAACAGAGTAGGTAAGTGCTTTAAGTCGACATAAGACCCCTCCTAAATACAAAGATCCTAGATGTTCCATTATGTCATGTATTATTGGGGGCCATGATATTGATCATGCATTGTTGGATTTAAAGGCTAGTGTTAATTTGATGCCTTACTCTGTTTATTTACAGCTTGGTCTAGGTAATATAAAATCCACTTCTGTGGTGTTACAATTAGCTGATCGATCTATTAAAAAACCAACAGGGATGATAGAGGATGTGTTAGTCCAAATTGATGAATTATATTATCCTCTTGATTTCTAATTTCCGACACACAATCTGTTGTGCATGCAAATTCTAAAATTCCTATAATTCTTGGACATCCATTTTTAGCTACTACTAATGCCTTAATAAATTGCAAGAATGGACTCATGAAGCTTACTTTTGGCAACATGACATTGGAAGTGAAAATCTTCAATATTAGCAAGCAAATTGTTAGGAACATATTTTATGTAATTGGCTAATCTTTTGACAAAATACACTTTACTTGTAATTGGGTAGATCTAGGATGGGTTTTAGACTTCAAGAAACATGTTGTTCATGTCAAGTATTAAATACATGGAAAGCTGTTCATTAAGTCTCAAAAGATAGCTTAATAGATGCCTTCTATCGAGATTTAATGTTGAAGCTTGACGAAAGCTAGACAAAAGCTGTTTCTATTGAGACTTACAAAATCAGATTTTTCAGATCTGATTTTCGGGCCCAGCTTATGTATTTGTGTAGGGTTTCTTTTCTCACAACTCTAGACATATATAAGGCTTATTTTAAAGGCCGTCACAAGTGGATGCCAAGAGAATACAAGCAGATTGTGACCTATTTCATTATTTTCTCTAAAGAAGCTATTGCATCTTTACGCCAAAGGTTTTGTAACCAAGGAGCTTCCTGATCTTCATTGTTGATAAAATGAAGAACTTTGTAGCTAACATCTTCTTCAAATTGTTGTAGTTAGTCACGTACTGGGATTCGTGCATCATTGGTTAGTCATGTACCGAGATTCGTGCATTGAACAGAAAGATTGCTGCTACAATACAAGTCCAATTGGGTTTTGGGGTAAGAGTTCAACTGTAGTTTGGTATTTTGGAATAGGCCATAGGGTTTGGTAAGATTACTTATAACCGTTGTGATTGATAATAGTAAATTTTTGGGAGTGATGACCTTAAATTCACCTGATGGGGTTTTGCCTCGGTGGTTTTCCCCATTTGTAAACAAATCACCCGTGTAAAATTTATTTTCTACTGTATTTAGTTTAATTGGTGATTTGTTTGTGCTACCACGCCGTTGCATGTAATTTGATCTAATTAATTAACTTGGGTAATTAATTAGTTTGCAAGGGGTCAATTCATTTTAACCCAACACAAATAATGGGAGATGAGGAGTGTAAAACTGTGAATTAGCTAAATGCCATTGTGGAAGAAGAATTTAATGAGAAATTTTTTGACCCTCTTGAGTCTTGTCTTGTTAATTCTTATTATCTTAATTCCTCCATTAATTTTGAGTTTACTGATGTTTGGTCTTTGATTGATGAATCACAGATTATGGAAGTGAATGGATGGAAACCATACTTTGAGGAGCTGCTTGAAAGAGAATCACAGTCTTTTCTTTCTTGTGTTGAGGTACCAAAGTTGGAGCTAAAACAATTGTCACGTGGGTTAAAATATGCATTCTTCATACCTCGTGATACCTTTCCTGTTGTTATTACTTCTGAATTAATTATGGAGCAGCAAGATGAGTTCATTATGCTTGTAAAGAAATATAAAGCTGCAATTGGTTGGACCATGGTAGGTATTAAGGGAATAAAACCCTATGATTTGCATTTATAAAAATAATCTTGAAAATGATTCCAAGAATACTAAGGACAAACTACATAGACTTAACACAACAATGAAAGAAGTTGTTGAAAATGAGATTTTGGAATTGTTGGATGTGGGTATTACTTACCTAATTGTTGATAATAAATGGGTTAGTCTTATGCAAGTGGTTCCCAAGAAGCCTAGAGTTACAATTGTAAAGAATGTCAATAATGAATTGGTGCCTACCAAACTTGTGATTGGGTGGAATATGTGTCTAGATGATAGAAAATTGAATGCATCCACTAGAAAATACCAATATCCATTGCCTTTAACTGATCAAATCTTGGAGAGAGTAGATGTTCATGAATTTTACTACCTTTTAGATGGTTCTTCTAGTTATCACCAATTTAAAATTGATTCAAAGGACCAAGATAAGAACCTTGTTTTAGATTGGGAAAAGCATCATTTCATGGTATCTTTTTCATGGTATCTTTTGGAATTGTCTTAGGCCACACTATTCTTATAATTGTATCATATTATTTCACTTTTTTGTTTTTCGAAATTTACATGTTTACAGGAAATTGATTTTGGAAGCCCCTTTGAAAAGTTTCAGGTGCCCTCTAAACCTCTTTTAGCATGCCCTTTTGCTTTTCTTCAAAATATTGAAGTCAATGTTAGATTTAGGTTGGGGGGTGTGATAGTCAGCTCTTTCATACTTGTTGTGTTTCCTTCATTTTTCCATTGTGTCTTTTAAAACAAAAAAAAAAAAAAATGGTTTTGTTTGAGAGTTACATGTTTTTGGGGCTTTGTTGTTGACATTGGAATGAGATGTTTGCTTGAGTCATAGATTCTATTTTATGTCCTTGTTGAAACAAAATAAAAATACACTATTTTGATCACAAGAGCCATATAAGGTTTTTGGTTGTTAGAATGCATATGAGTTTGAGAACACCTAGAGATTTAATGCTTATGATTCTTGTAAATTTTTGTCTTGTTCTTGGCGAGTGATTTCCTATTAATTCTTGTGAGTTTTCTTTTATTCTATTTCCTTTTTGTTGAGTGATATTCACCAAAAAAAAAAAAAAAAAAAAAATCAGTGTCCTTTGCTTTTCATCATTCATCATATTCTATTGTTGATCTCATTATTCTTGTTTTGGTTGTCTATTGGGGCACCCATTACACGGTTGGTGGCATGTCCGTTGATATACTTGGGATATGGTTTTGGTCATTTTAGGATGCATTTGAGCTTTTCAAGCTAACCCGTTTATATATGTAATCATTAGAAACCATGTTGAACCTAAAATTGAGCCTTTTTTCATTAATTGAACCACCTTCTCATACCTACTCCTTGTGGACTTGAGCCACTTATATAATCTCCCTTCACCAAATTATTTTCGAAATAGGCTAGAGATGATTTACTATGGTTTGAAAAAATGGTTTGCAAAGAATTGTTCTATTATTATTCTTATGGTGGAATTTGGTTGAAATTTTACATTATTGGGTCCTTGTACAAAGTTGTTTATTGAAGGAAGAATAAAAATAAACAAAGAGAAAAGTGAAGAAGAAATTGAAAAAGAAAAAAATGAAAAAAAGAGAAAAAAGAAAAAGAAGAATGAAAAGGGAATGCAATTGTTAGAAGGCAATTCTTGTGAAACATTGCACAAAGGTTTCTAGCATGGTTTTGAAATTATACGTGCATCCTTTCCTTTCTTTGTTTCACCCGTTCTTTGGCCCCATTACAACCCAATTGATCCTAGGCGGGTTTGTGGTAAGAATGGAGTTCCCAATAGATGACATCTTTCATGAGATCTTTGTGTTATTTCATTGTTCACCTTTCCTATATATATATATATATATATATATATATATAAATCTTCATCCAAATCTCGGAGTGAATTCTTTGGAAAAATACTTATTCTGGTAACGTTTGGAGCAAATAAATTTTTGGTGTGTTCTCTCATTTATATGTAATCTAGGTTAGTTGTTAAGATGGTCATTGGCTCTGCACATGCATCCATTTTTGAGGTTTTGTTTATTCTTGGACTTGAATAGCATCATATGATCTTTAATGAATGATTTGTTCAAGTATTTGATAATCTAGCCTCATCACATGTATCTTTTGAGAAACTAAGTTTGTGGGTAGCGTGCTATAAACCCTCATGAGACACAACTCGTCCACTGGGGATTTCCTAGGGGCTTAAAAACTTGTTGCATGTGCTAAATGCAACCGAATTTGCCAGCGAAAGTGGTATCATATTTTTGCATTTATTTTATTTTATTGTTTTCTTATCCTTTAGTTTATGCTTGGAAGGGTTAGTATGGACTTCATGAGTTTTGTGATTGCTAGAGACTAGCAATGTTTAGGTTGTGGGGGGGGGGGGGGTTTGTGATAATAGCTTAAAAGTACAATATTATCTTTGTTTTGGTAGACATTATCACATCTATTTTGTGCTTATTTTCACACTTACACGTAAATATGAGAGTTAGCAAGTTTTCTCTAAAATAAACTCATTATGTGTATTTTTCACTAGTAGGAGATTTAAACTAATGAGCTAAGTGCGCAGACATGAAGGCAAGAGAATCCAATGGTGAAGATCAATTGAGAAGTGGCTTTTGAAGAATTATTGAGTCAAATATGTATGGAAATATAAAAGGAAAGAGAGAAATTCATTTGAGCCAAAGATGAAAAAAATCCTAACATAGAAATATTCAGACCAATTTTGGTATTTTGACCATATCTTTTTACTCCGATATCAAATTGACTTGATTCTTGTGGCTATTTTCCTTTTTAGGAAGCATGTATTTTAAGGTTTTGAATGTTATAAATATTACAAGGATACAAGGGTAGTCATGTTTTTGGCTGCTGGGAAACCTTATTTTTTATCAATTTTGAAGAGTTTTTATTTTATATGGAAGCTTAAGAACGTAAGTTAGGGTTAAGAGTGAATCCCCAATGTTGTAACTTGTCCACTATTCAATCCAAGCATGTTTTTCATGTTTGGATTATTGAAATCAATTGTTCTCGTTTTATAATTGTTTTATTAGATTGATATTTGATTTCTAATTCTTTCATAAGTCTATTCTTGAATCTTCCTATTGTTAGAATAGGACTTCTTAATCTCTCTAGTGAAACATGGTAATCTTGTTAAATTTTACTTTTGCCATAGTATTGCCTATAGGTATGTGATGTTCTAGAGTTTTTCTAGCAAAATTATTATTTTCTAGACTAAATTATTGGAACAATAATCAACAAAACAAAGTTTTATTAACAAAGCTTATTTCTAAATCTTACAATCGGATATTTTGTGTGTTTTCGTACCCGATTGTGTACTAAATTGGATTGGTAGTGGATGCTTAACAATATTGGTGGACAAACCCTAACGCTCTAGTGATTTTAATTATTGAAATTTACCAAACTTTATTTTTCCTAAAATTCAATCATATTTTTCTATATATTATTGGTGCTTTTGACGTGTTCATGTTTTTCTTTTCTTGATGGAATGAAAACCTTAGCTAAACTACAATTTCTGTTACAAAATTGGAACATTAACGCACTAGCAAGGTTTCGTGCCTATGTATACAGTGCGCATCAGCATGCTAGTACTAGGGTAAGCCATAGCTCACCAAAGCATCAAACGTGTTGATGCATGTCACATACATGAGAAAAACGATGTCACTTAGCTGTCATGGATCGAGACAATCATACTGCGATGATCCTGCCCACGATGTAGTGTGAATATGCATGTATGGAAATCGCCTTGAGCGCATATTGACACTACAAGGTCAAGAGCACCCATTATTATGAGAGGGTTGCTCTCTTAACCATGAGAGTCCATCACACAAAATGTATGATCGCCCACATATAGGCGTGTACACACACACACACACACACACACACACACACACACACACACACACACACACACACACATATATCATGCACAACGCTAGCACACAGAGCGGGAAAGTAAAGCAGATATTGCCAACATTCCAAAGGTATGGACTAACAAGGTATGAAAAATTTAAATTAAACATTGCCATGTCCAAGGAATGTGGCCCAAGCATGGTACATAAAAGATTAAGCGACATGCCTACATCCACAAGGTATGGCCCAGCAAGGTACAGGAGATATAAAAGAGACATTGCCATATCCTAAGAATGTGGCCTAAAGCTAGATACAAGTATGGGAACCCTAATACAAGATTCTAAAGAAGAGGCTAAAAGAGAGAGAGAGAGAGAGAGAGAGAGAGAGAGAGAGGAAGACACTAGGGGAGGCTAAGTCTTCTATCTACTGAACATTGCCATTTTTTGTGCTTGTGCCTTCTTGCTTGCATTTTCCCCTTTTAGTTTGCGTCTTAAAAGTTGCAACCTTGCTCCAAGCATCCTGGCTCCAAGTGTGCACATGCAATGACAAAAGAAACATGAAACCAGCGGACATGTAAGGAAATAACTACAAAGAAAGTATGTAAAAGGACAAACTAACAAATAGAGCCAAACGGAGGAAAACAAGCATGTTATCAAACAAATGGGGTGTCCTTAGAGGACAAAATGTAGGTTTGGATCTGCCATCCATAGCTCCATGAGATTGAAGTATAGATGACACATTTGCCATCAAGCAAAGTTCCTAAAAGGGACTCAGAGTCTCGTGTATCAAGGACAGGTGTGAACCCACACGAGATTGTAGGAACTAAGCTTTATGACATAAACAAGCAACACACAAAGACGCATGCATGAACATATAGGCAAACGTGCAATGATGCAAAGAAACAAAGAGAGCCAAACGGGATAGCACAAAGCAAGCAAGGCAAGCATATCATCATATGGGGTGGAGGGAAGTATGCCTTGTGCAAACCAACATCACGGGGATGTGTTCCATAAATGGTTACATCCAAAAAAGCCATAAAAGGGACAGATGCAACCAAACAAGCAGGTGGCCTCAAAGACCAAAAAGCACAAAATCATAGAGGGAACAAAGCATGGCAAAAGCCTAGATCTACTCAAACAAACATGGATATAAAGCATAAAAGCAAGCAATCATCCACATGCATGAAGGAAAGGATCCAAACCCTTTGTTATAGGCCTAGGTTTATGGATGTAGGCCTAGATCATAAGATCTAGATCTACATCCTCTAAGAACCAAAACACAAGAAAACAACATAAAATGATACATAAAGACAAAGCCAAACACTAGACATAGCATCCAACATGTAAATCTAAACACCAAAACATGGAAAGGAGCACATAAACATATAGATCCAAGCACACGCATACCAAGAAGCATGGAGACATGTAAATCTACGTGCAAGCAAGGTATTTAGACATATCCTAGCCCAAGAAGGCTAGGCCAATATCATCAAAGCGATAAAACATGTTAGAAAGTAAGGAGACATGCTAGAAAGCTATAAGGCATGTTAGGAAGCTAGATAAAGTAAGAGATGTACTATGGAAAGCAATAAAGCATGTTATAATGTAAGATAAAGCAATAAAATAAATGAGTATAGATTGTAGCTAAAAAGCTACATCTACACCCCTAAAACCTCAAATCCAAGGTGCAAAGACCAAGGAGAGGAAAAAAAGTGCAAGAAAACTACCTCTTGATTGTTGGGAAAATATTAATAAAAAGTTTTTTTTGGTATGTTTGGGAGAGAATTTAGAGAGGAAGAGAGAGAGAATCTGCCAAGATAAATGCTCCTAAAATCCTTCTTTGTTTTTTTTTTTTGTTTTTGTTTCTAAGGGGGTTTGGGGGTATTTATAATTGAAAAAGTGACCTTTCAGCTTCTGGCACACCTTTAAGGCACTTTGGGTTAACTCGGCGGTCCTTTAGGGTGCGTTGGGGCGGACTGCTGACACAGTTCTATTTTTTCCCACTTGACTTCGATTGCATATTTGAAGGTCTTCTTGGACTTCGATTGAGTTGATCTTGGTGTCCTAGGAAAGGTATAGATGTCTAGTTTCCAAAACACTTAATAAAATGAAAATTCAATGGTCACATTAAAAGCTATGGCCTAGGGAATTGAGTTCATGCGCTCTACATGGTTTTCAAGATATCTCAACCGTTTTAACTCCAATTTTGACTCATGAATTATCTTTGGAAAGGGAATCCAATAAGCTTTGCAATGACGCTAGTCTCAACCCATTCTAATGGTTGGATCAAAATTAGGATTTTTGGTGCCCTTGGGAGTCAACCTTGGGTTAACTTGGCCAAAGTTGACGAAAATCTTCGAGTAGCTCATATTTGATGCAAAAACATAAAAAATGATGTTTTACGGTGATTTTGACCAACTCTGACTACCGGTCAACTTAAGGTTGACTAGGGGCATTTTGGTCTATTTACCTAGAAAGGCATTTTAAGTGCTCTGATGTCCAAACAGCGCCACATCAATCTAGATGTTTCCGTGGCCCTATGGAGAGAAGTTAATATTTTTGAAATTTTCGGGGTTCGGCACGAAAATAGAGGGTGGACAAAATACAGTATCTACAAAGAGAGAATAAAAAAAAAATCATGGATATTATTTTTCGATACTGTATTTTGTCTAGCCCTGATTCACACTTGAAAACAAATGCCAAAATTTGAAGAAAAAAAAATTCAAAAATGGTGCAAATTACAAGTTTCAAAGTAAAAAAAAAAAGGTAACAAATAAATGCAACGTGATCAATAGTGGATCGAAGGGTTGCAACATTCAAAACCCCTCTGATAGCAATTAAGACCAAAAACCCTAACTAGGTATGGTCAAAAGGTTGACTTTTTGATTTGACCATCCGATTGAGTTGAATTTTGGACCATTTCGTAGCTCATCTTTTTCCCTTTGAAAGGATAGTTCAAGGGCCAAAATTGGTTAAAATTGATGAGATATCAACAAAATACCAAAACCCTATTAAAAGTTCACTTTTTCAGGTAAAATAGGTTGTTTTTGGACCTACTTCATGTAGAAAACTATACCAATTGGGAAAGAATTGGAGTGATTCGGCTAAACCAGCTTGAATTATGAGGTCTCAACTACTTCTCACAAAAAGGGCTTGATGATATCTACTAGGGGTGTTCGCGGTGCGGTGCGGTGCGGTTTTGGACCATTTTTAGTACCGCACTTTGCGGTGCGGTTTAGCTAAAACCATAACTGCACCGCACCTTATTTTTGCGGTCACATGTGCAGTGCGGTGCGGTGTGGTGCGGTTTAAAGTTTAGCCAAAACCATAACCGCACCGCGCCTCATTTTTGCGGTCACATATGCGGTGCGGTGTATAAGATGCGGTTTGAATAATTTGAAATTGATATATTTTTCAAAATTTGGGCTTTTTCTACTCAGCCCAAAACTAATTTTTTCCTTTGTTTTAGTCCAAGTTTTAAACTATTAAGCTAGTTTTTCTTTATTTTGGGTTGGCTTTCCTAATCAACACTTGCTAGAATTATCAAACTTTTTTTTAACTAGGGTTATTAAACTATTAATAATATATTTAATATTAAAAATAATTAAAAAATATTAATATATAGAGACGGTGCGGTGCGGTTTGTGCGGTTTTCTTATTATAAAACTGCAAACCGCACCGCACCATGAGGTGTGGTGCGGTGCGGTGTAAAATTACTTACGGTGCGGTGCGGTTATGTCATTTTGAGAGCGGTTTTGGAGCGGTTTTTGCGGTTTGTGCGGTTTATGCAGTTTGATGAACACCCCTAATATCTACCATGGATTGGAAGGAATGAAGTTTTTAAGGAAAAACATCATAGAATTTTCTACATAGCGTCACCTCCCTTCCAGACGCAATATCTTGATGACTGTAGCTCCAAATCTCACATATTTAGAATCTATAGAAACTAGACATCTAGAGCTTTTCATGGATATAAAGTTTGAAGAAATCAGAGCTCGTAAATGCATCCAAATAGTCTCACGGGACTAGAAACTGAAAAAAATACGAAATAGTTGGCTTAGGTGTAAAAAATGGGAGGCTATGTGATGGTGTACTAGAAAAAATAGTAAAATTAGAGAGAAAAATACTAGAAAAAATCAATAAAAATATCCTGAAAATTTCTGAAAATTTTATCTCTCCTCTCTTTAGGAAACCCATCACAAAAATTCATCGCTTTCATCTTTATTGTAATCATTGTAAGGTATAGGGATGAGATAGTTTCTTAATAACTATACCCATCCCATTCCTCTCTTCACCTCTCTATGTAAACATCATTCATCTTATATATATGAAGTTCCTTTTATTTGTTTGTTGCCTCTTTACTTTATTGATTTAATTTCCTAGCACTCTATTGTTGTGATTGTGAATCTATCCCTCTTTTCCTTTATGTTTATATTACTTATTGTTGATTGTGATATTGTTCTTATGTTCTTAGATGGGTATTGAACCATCACCTAGACCTAATATGAGAAGTACCCTTAGGGGAAAAAAAATCTCATTTCTTCTAGGCATCTAGGAACCCATTATATTCTAGTTCATATTTTGTCACCCCTTTATTTTAATGCTATTCCACCATCCCCTTTAATGTCATACATATATTACTATCTCATCACTTAAATAAAAAAGATTTTCTATCTATTCCTTTTAAATGAGTTTTAAACCTTAATTAAAGCACAATATAGGAATGTTGTCTTAGGGATGGTTGATGGCTTAAAACTTCCATTTCTTTTTGACAAAACACCCATAAGGCTTGAAATATAATAAAGCTTATATAAGAGGGATTTCCCAAAAAAAAAAAAAAAAAACTTTTTACTGAACCTTTACTTTTATTGTCATTTAAATTTCAGTACTTTACATTTACTTGTCATTCAAATTTCCTAGCAACTTTATTTTCTTGCACTTATATACTTGTCTTTAAATTCATAGCACTAATATATTATTGTTGCTCTTTACCTTTTCTTATTAATTTTGTTGTCATAAATTAATAGCTTGAGTAAACAGATTCCTTTAGTATGCCTTTCTAAGGAAATGATTTTTTTTTTTTTTTTTTTTGAAAAGGGTTTTATTCCCTTTTCAAAAGTTGTTTTAAAAAATAAAGTCTTTTCTATAAAAATCTTCCTTTAAACCTTTTATAAAAAAACGAATTTTCCAAAAAAAATCTTTTATTTCTCTTTAAAATGTTGTTTTTAAAAAACATATCTTTTCTCTTTTAAATCTAAAAATAGAGTATTTTTCTTTAAAAAAAAAAAAAACTTTTCTTCTTTCTTCAAAAAAAATGTTTTCTTTTACCACGTTGGAAATTTCTTTTCAAAAATATGATGAAGGAAATCTTTTGAATGAGCAAAGTTTTAGAAGGAGTATATCTTTTTCTTCAAAGTCATGGGATTTTTGGAACGTAAACGTTTTCTTTTGAAAATAAAACGCATGAGCTTTTTCTCTTCTAAAATCTTTTGCATTAAAAATAAAATTTCCCCACCAAAAATGTTTTCAACATAAGTCTCTTTCTCTAAAAAATAGTCATGAGAATTTTTGGTTCAAATCTTTTCAAAAGGAAAACCTGTGGATTTAAAAAAAATAATAATAAAAGAGCGTTTTCCAGTTCTCCACTTTTACAAAAAATATTTTCCAAAAGTAAAGCTTTTTCCTCCAAACCATTTTCTCAAATAAAATCGTGGGATCTTTTAAAGCTAAATCCTTTTTCCTTAAAAACATACCCATGAATCTTTTTGTCAAAACCTACTTTCCTTTTAATTAATGTTTTCATAAAAATTAGTTTTTTTTTTTTTTAAAGCTAAATCCTTTTTCCTTAAAAACAAACCCATGAATCTTTTTGTCAAAACCTACTTTCCTTTTAATTAATGTTTTCATAAAAATTAGTTTTTTTTTTTTTTTACTCCAACATTTTCGGTTTCTCCTAAAAATAAATGGTCTTTTTATTTTCAAAAAATAAAAATCAAATTCTTTCCTAAAACCTTTTTTCAAAAAAATAAGATTTGCTTCCTATTTCAAATTTTTCTTGTTTAGAAGAATTCTTTTCCTCCAAAAATGATGAAAATAGCTTTTCTAAAACTTCGTCATTTCAAAACAAAATTTTTCTTCACAAAAATGTGTTCTTTCCAAACGTTTCTTTCAAAAATAAAATAAGATTGATATTTTTTTAAAAAAAATTTCTTTTCAAACTTGCTCATTCATGTTGTTTAAAAACTTTCCTTAGGATTGCATATTACGGATTTGCGCCTATGGTCCAATTCCTCTGAACTAATAGGCACCAATTAAGCTCACATAGTCCCTCTCATTTCTTTGGCACTAACACATTTCTATTGTCATATTTTTTGCATGGTAAAAATGAGAACACATGGTGGATGACAACACAGTGCTATCTTTCCAACACTTTTTTTTTTTTTTTACATTGTAATTTATTATTGTATAGTATTTAATATTCACATGCTAGATATGTAGTAAATAAATACTCACATGCTATTGTATATATTATTTTTGGCTAAATATCCTTCACATGCTATTTTTATATTTATCTCACATGTGTTGATTGTATATACTCTTTGATGTAAATATTCACATGATATGTTATACTTAAATAAATATTCATATATATATATATATATAAATAGTTTGAACAAAACCTTTCTTCAAAATCAAAAGACCAAGTATCTAGTTTCTTCATTAAAAAGATAATGTTTGAAATAAATTAAAATGGGGGTTATATCCTTTGGATAGACGTTGTGAGGTGTCTAATACCTTCCCTACACGTAACCGAACTTCTAAGTCCAAGATCTTTGGTTTGAAACTTTTGGTTTTCCTTAATTAATAAACCCCTAAAGTTGGTTTAGTTAATTAGATAATTTTAAAAGAATTAGACAAATAAGTGACCGATCTATATATATATATATATATATATATTAATAACCAAAACTAAGAGAAAATCCAATTACATTTCAAATTGGAATTCAATTATTGTCTAATTTTGCGCCACATGTCTCATCTAATCTAAAATTTTAAATTTTTGTGCCAAGTTAGTAAATTCTGTGTAAAAATTGGATTTTAATTAGAGTTTAAATTTGCGCTACGTGTCCCATCTAATCTAAGTTTTTAAAATTTTGTGCCAAATGAGTTAATTCAGTATAGAAAACAAAGAGTATAATACAAATAAATCATAAAAAATCCTAATTGATAGGGATAAATCCCAAAGCATACAGATCCAACTAACGGAGTCTGTTAGGACATATGTGATTGGATGTTAAGAACATATATCAATATTTTATGTATTGGCTAATCCTTTGACAAAACATACTTTACTTGTAATTGGGTAGATCTATGATGTGTTTAATGCTTCAAGAAACAATGTTTCAAGTTCAAGTGTTGAACCATACAAGTCTGTTCAAGAAACAAGTGAAAAAGTGTTGTTCATTAAAGCTCGACAACTAGCTCGACAGCTAATAGCTATCGAGGTTTAAAAGACCTGTTTCAGCCCGAGGCTTGATAGTTGCTCAACAAATAGAGTATCTGTAGAGATTTATGAAAACCAGATTTTCAGTTTTGGTTTTCATCCAATCTGTGATTATGTTTTTAGGCTTTTTTTTCTCACAACCCTAAACATATATAAGGATTATTTTAAGGGTTGTATTAGGTTACACAGTCACGAGCACAATTGCACAAGAGCATAATTTCTCAAGTGTGACCGTAAACCTAGTTTGCCCTAGTTCTTGAAGAAGCCACTGTGTTTGTACATCGTAGGGTTTTGTGACCAAGCAACTTCATGATCTTCATCAGTTGATGAATAGAAGAACTTTGAGGTCAACATCCTTCTCAAGTTGTTGATAAATTCGTGTACTGGGATCCGTGCAACTTTTAGTTAATCATTTACTAGGAGCCATTTAATACAAAGAGAGATTGTCACTACAGAACAAGTCCAATTAGGTATTGGGGTAAGAGTTCAACTGTAGGTTGGTATAAGGTACTGGGATTCCTTTACTTGTAACCGTTTGTTTTGATAATAGTGGATTCTTGGGAGTAGTGACCTTAAAATCACTCGGTGGGGTTTTTTCTGTGTAAGTTTTTCCCATTCGTAAACAAATCACTGTGTCATTTAATTTCTGCTGTATATTTAGTTATTTGGTGATTTGTTTGTGCTGCCATGTTCATTGCATATAATTGAACCTAATTAATTCACTTGGCTAATTAATTGGTTAATTCATCACAAGGGGTCAATACATTCTTGGCCTATCAGAGTCAGACATAAGCTACAGGGTTGTCAAAAGAGTGGTTGGTCTGACAATCAAAGAACTGGTAGACGGACTCATAACCTGGACGGAAAGGTAGGGAGACGGATGGACTCTTTAGAGTGAACGGATCCAAGGGAGACGATTTGTTGAAAGCCAAGTGGCACCTACGTGGCCTAAGTGGTCTCCAAGGAGCCTAATATGGAAATGACTTGCGATCTACGCCTAACCATAGTTAAAGGAATCCCTACAGGGAAAGAATCTTACAAAATACGAGCATTAATGAGGATCTTCTCTACAATGAAATACCTTCTCCATTAAGAAAAAGAGATCAGTCCTACACTATTATAAAAACCCCAAAGCCTTCACAAATCAGGGTACGCATAATAACACCCTAGCTCTAACACTCTAGAGTGATAGAAAATTCTATTTTCTAACTTAACCTTTGGAGGATCTTTGGTCTGTACCACACGGGTACTCTCCGCAAGGTTTTCTCTGTGTTTATGTTTCGCAGGTTTCATCAAGCGTACATGGGGACCATTTGTCTCACAGATGATTTTTAGCATCATCAGTTGGCACCATCTGTGGGAATTGCGATAGAAGCCATATTGCCACTTCCTAGACAAAGAGTTGTATGATACTCACATGCTCGATGGCAACCAACAACTATCAAGAAAGTGAACCACGCATTGCTGTCCTTGAAAGACAGGTGTAGACTTTAGCTACAGCTGTGGAACACCTTACTAAGCAAAACCATGACTTGGAAGAATAGCTACGCTAAAGGGATGTTGGATCCCGTGATCAAGAAGAGGAATAAGTGGGTGACAATCTCCAGCACACCACCGATAGGTGGAATAGAGAGGGACCAGAAGGCAGCAAAGCCTTGAGCAGACCTGAACAGTAAGACACCAGTCGACCATCTGTCACAGATACAGCACCACCACACATGGTCACGAAGATGCAGATGATGAAGGAGAGGATGGACTTCATGATGAATGCCTTCAAGGGATAGGTGTCAAATGACCTTGACAAACTGGTCCATCAGAAGGATTCACCTTTCACAGCGCCCGTCTCTTTCTTCCCCCTACCCGTAAAGTTCTGGATGCCGTAGATAGAACCCTATGACGGGTCTAAAGATCCCTTGGATCACTTGGAATCATTCAAAACCCTTATGCACTTACAATGAGTCCCGGACGAGATCATATGCCGAGCATTCCTAACTACGCTGAAAGGTCCCGCAAGTGTATAGTTTAGCAAATTGACGTCTAACTCCATCAGCACTTTCAAAGAGCTAAGTGCACAGTTTGCATCACACTTCATTGGGGGGCACACGTACAAAAAGTCCATTGCGTGCTTAATGATCATCAAGCAGTAGGAGGACGAGATGTTGAGGTCCTACATAACACGGTTCAACAAAGAAGCCCTTTCGATAGATGAAGCTGATGAAAAGATACTTGTTGTTGCTTTCACCAATGGCTTGTGTAAAGGGAAGTTTTTGTTCTCCTTATATAAAAATGACCTAAAGACCATCTCAGACGTACTTTACCAAGCCACTAAGTACACGAACGCAGAAGTTGCACTACTGGCTCGAGAGGAAGGGCCAAAAAAAGAGGGATAGACAGGAAGATATGCGATAGGAGAGAGGACGGAAGATTACTAGATCCAAAGACCTACGGGAGGATAGGTGCTCCAAGCCACCCACTGAAAGGTTCTCGAATTTGACCCCATTGACCACCCCAATCGATCAGGTCCTGATGCAGATCAAGGATGATACGACCTTAACGTGGTTAGGCAAGTTAAAAGGAGATCCCAGCAAGAGGTCCAAAGACAAGTATTGTTGTTTTCATCATAATCACGACCATGACACATTTGAATGTTACGACTTGAAGCAGCAGATCGAGGCCCTCATCAGACTGGGAAAACTACAATAATTAGTTAGCAAAGAAAAAATGATAACAACCTACCACAAGAGCAATAAGCTGGTAGGGGGAATGGCAAGCGCCACAAGTTGCCCCTAGGGGACATTAGGATGATAGTAGGGGGCACCACAGCAGCTGGCTTAACCAGGAAGGTGCAAAAACCTATCTCAGGATGGTTTAGAATGTCTAGCTGATGGTATTTGTCCCAAAGATGGTGCGGGTGGACAACCCCATAATTGGATTTTCAGAGGAAGACGCCCGACGTCTCCACCACCCTCACGATGATGCTCTCGTAGTTAGCATATGGATGGGAGACTACAACACACATCGAGTCCTAGTCGATAATAGAAGCTCGGCTGATGTCCTATATTACCCAGCATTCCAGCAAATGTGAATCGAGAAAGAACGACTCATATCGACTGTTGCACCACTCGTTGGGTTCGGAGGTATGAAGGTGTATCCCATCGAGGCAATTACACTACCTGTGACAGTTGGAGATTACCCTCAACAAATCACCAAGGATGTGACTTTCCTTGTTGTCGATTGTTCATTCGCTTATAATGCCATAATAGGTTGACCTATACTCGATTCGTGGAAGGCCGTAACTTTAACTTATCACCTGATGATTAAGTTCCCCATAAAGTATGGGGTGGGAGAGGTACGAGAAGACTAAGTGGTAGCATGTGAGTGCTACATAGTGATGTTGGAGATGGACGACCATCTACAAGCCTTAAACATAGAAGAGCAACGAATGGTTGTAGAGCCCATTGAAGAGTTGGAGGAGATACTCCTCGATAACTCCAGGCTTGAATGGACAACCAGGATCGGCACTCTCGCCAATTCACCCGTTTGCCAAGCGCTCATGACCTTCTTAAGAGAGAACCAAGACGTCTTTGCCTGGAGCCCTGAAGACATGCTTGGGATTGACCCATCAATCATGGTTCATAGGTTGAAGGTATCGCCCTCTTTTCCACTAGTCCACTAAAAGAAAAGGGTGTTTGCCCAAGAAAGAGACAAAGCTATAGCAGAAGAAGTCCACAAGTTACAAGATACAGAATTCATAAGAGAGGTATACTACCCCAACTGGCTAGCCAATGTAGTAATGGTCAAGAAGGCTAGTGGAAAATGGAGGATTTGTGTAGATTTCACAGGCTTAAACAAGGCCTGCCCTAAAGATAGCTACCCACTCTCACAGATCGACGTCCTAGTGGATTCAATAGCGAGGCACCAATTATTAAGCTTCATGTATGCTTTTTCTGGTTACAACTAGATCAAGCTGGATGAGGCCGACCAGGAGAAAACTTCATTCATCACCAGCCAAGGCTTCTTCTGTTATAAAGTGATGCCATTCGGTCTCAAGAACGTAGGAGAAACGTATCAAAGGCTCATGAACAAGATATTCGCACATCAAATTGGAAGGAACGTCCAAGTCTACGTGGACGATATACTGGTAAAAAGCCAAAGGGAAGATCATCATTTGGGAAACCTCAAAAAGACTTTCGATACACTCCATTCTTATAACCTAAAGCTCAATCCAAGCAAATGCGCATTTGGGGTAACGGATGGAAAATTCCTAGTATTCATGGTATCTCAAAGGGGCATTGAAGTCAACTCGAACAAGATCTAGACCATAGTATAGATAACACCACCTAAGAACATGAAGGAAGTACAAAGCCTTAACAGCAAGGTAGCGGTGCTGAATAGGTTCATATCAAGAGCAACGGGTAAATGCCTACCTTTTTTTCACACATTAAGGAAGTCTTTCAAATGGACGGTTGAATGCCAACAAGCGTTGGAGGACTTGAAAGCATACCTTTTTTCCCCGCCATTGCTAAGTCCTTCTAGACCAGGAGAAGAATTGTTTTTCTACCTAGCCGTCTCCCCAGCTGCGGTCAATGCCACCCTAGTTAGAGAAGAGGAAAGAGTAAAGATGCCTGTGTACTACATTAGCAGAGCACTCCAGGGCACAGAAGAAAGATACCCCCTGATGGAGAAGCTGGCCTTCGCCCTAGTTACCATAGCTCGCAAACTTAAGCCCTATTTCCAGGCCCATATGGTGATTGTCTTGAAAAACAAACCTCTACGGAGAGCAATGAGTAATCCAAAAGCCGCCAGACGATTGACACTATAGGTAATCAAGTTGAGTGAATTCGATATACAGTATCACCTGTGCACAACAATGAAGGGACAGATAGTTGCTGACTTTATCATGCAACTCATCAATACAAAAGGCCAAGAGGTAGAGGAGCGTCCTTAATGGAGTATCCATATAGAAGGATTGTCTAACAGGCAGGTTGGTGGTGTAAGAATAGTGATCCATTCTTTAGAAGGGTACGAGATTGACTGCATGGTTCACCTTGGCTTCCCTACAACCAACAATAAGGTGGAATATGAAGCCTTAGTGGCAAGACTTGACCTCGCCAAAGTAGCAAGGGCCACCAGTGTGATTATTTACTGTGATTCTTAAGTAGTCACGAGCTAGGTGAATGGTGATTATGAGTGCAAAGGCGAACGAATGAAGAAGTCCTTAGAGCCAATAAGAAAATAGGTAGGAGACAACCTTCAGGCCAAATTTGTTCAAATCCTAAGGGAAGAGAATGAGTAAGCAAATTTCCTTGCCAAGGCCGTATTAGCAAAAAACATGCTTGTCTCCAGCAAGGTACTCTCTTTTGTTCAGCTTTTGCCCATAATAGATTACATGGTTGTGTAAGAAATAGGGTTGGATGGCAACTGGACCACACTGATTGTTTTGTATTTGAGAGACGCCGCCTTACCCAATGGTAAAGAGGCCGCAAGGAAGTTAAAGGTCCAGACAGCATGATTCGTCCTGGTAAAAAGCATCCTGTATAAAAGAGGATTCTCAAGACCGTACCTAAGATGTCTAATCACTGAGGAAGCAAATTATGTCATGAGAGAAGTTCATAAAGGAATCTGCAAGAACCATTCGGGATCACGGTCGTTAGTACATAAGCTGATTTGGGTAGGATAATATTGGCCTACCATGCAGAAGATGCCTAAGCTTATGTCAAAGCATGCAACAAGTGTCAAAGGTTCAGCAGCATCATTAGATAGCCAACAGAAGAGCTCACTCCTATGATGGCTCTGTGGCCTTTTGCTCAGTAGGGGCTGGACATCATGGGCTCGTTCCTAACAGCAATAAGACAGCTTAAGTTCCTAGTGGTTAGTATAAATTACTTTACCAAATGGGTGGCAGCTGAAGTACTAGCCACCATCATGGAGAAAACGGTATGAAGGTTCGTTTGTAGAAACATCATCTATAGGTATGGATCCCTAGAGTCTTGGTTTCGGACAACGAGAAGTAGTTCAACAATGAATCATTCAGGGATTTTTGCTCATAATTGGGAATCATGAATCATTACTTCTCACCCGCCCACCTTTAGGTCAACGAAAAAGTTGAGGTCATGAACTGATCCTTGCTCAAAATCATCAAGACTTGGCTCTATGGGACAAAAGGTATATGGCCAGACGAGCAGCCAAGTGTACTATGGGCATACAGGTTGATAGTAAGAACACCTACGGGGGAAACACCTTTCCGATTAGCGTACGGGAGTGAGGCTATTATCCTTGCTGAGATCGGGCTCACAAGTTTCATAGTAGAGAATCATGATGAGTAGGAATGATGAAGCTATGCGCCTATAGCTGGACCTAGTAGATGAAGTTAAAGCAACTGCCGAACAAAGGCTAGCATGATACCAGGACCTTATGGCCAAGCACTACAATTCCAGAGTCAGTCACAAGGACTTTCAGGTTAGAGATCTTGTCTTGAGAAAGGTGATGAGCAACATAAGAGATCCCTTCCAAGGAAGCTAGGACCCAATTGGGAAGAACCCTACAAATCACTTCATGGCGAAGGAAAGACACCTACCACTTGGAGACACTCAACGGTTAAAAATTGCATCACCCATGGAACACAGAGCACCTAAAGAAGTACTACTAGTAGGTGACGACATACAAACCGCCACTCCTCATTTCCAGTTTATTTCTCCTTAGTTATTTTTATCAGCACTTTTAGCCTAAAGGGCAGTTTTTATTTTTTCAAAATAGTTTATGGCTTATGCACTTGTTTACCATAATAAGAGTAGATATTCAGACATATAGTGTGCATATATATATATATACACACACACACACACACACACATATATATATATATATATCTATATATATATTTCTACAATCTACCGCTGTGTCCTTGAGTGGACGGATGCAAGGAAATTCCAAGGGATAACCTGAGATTTACACATGTCTTTGAGTGGACAGATTCAAGAATCCCAGAGACAACTTGGAATTTATCCAAGTCCCAAAGTGGATGGAATCAACAATTCTGAAGAACAACTTAGAATTTATCTAAGTCCCTAAGTGGACGGAATCAATGATTCCCAAGAACAACTTGGAATTTATCTAAGTCCTTAAGTGGACAAAATCAACAATTTCAAAGAATAACTTGGAATTTATGTAAGTCCCTAAGTGGACGAACTCAACAATTCTGAAGGATTCAAAAATTTTAAAGGATAACATGGAATTTATTGAAGTCCTTAAGTAGATGGACTCAACAATTTTCAAAGGGTAACATGCAATTTATTTAAGTCTTTAAGCGGATGGATTCGGGTATACTTATGAGTATACCTTGAGAAGCCTGTTGAATGAATGGATCATTACAACATTAGACGGCTTGTATATAAGGTGGACGGATGATAAGCCCGAATTACTTGGGTGGACAGGCGACTTTATTTATAAAGCACAACAAGTGGACGGAAACTTTAAGATAAAAAACTCATAAAGTCAAAAAGCTCAAAAATAATGGGCAACGTTAAAACATTACATAAATATCGTTTTCAACAAGGATTTAACTATACAAAGGTAGAAAATAAAAAGACTAGCTAACAAAAACACTAAAGCTGGTCAACAGGGGCTTTTTCGTTCACAACTTTTTCAAGTCCAAATGGCTTGTCCTCTCCAATAGGTTGGTTTTCATCCTCGACAGACTTGACCTGTTCGTCCTCAAGAGTTGCCTCTATGTCACCATGAGCGTTGGGCATGGGGTCAGCCTTGAAAAGCTCATCAGTACCCTCAGGCTTGATGGTTCTAGCTGGTGTCTGGGCCACGTTGTCCAGAGATACCCGAGACACATCTAGGTCAGGGTAGAGAGTTTTAACTTAACGGAGGCATTCCCTGAAGCCGTTGTCATAACAGCTACTGAGTTCATCCAAGAAGCCATAAGAGTTGCAAAACTTTGTTTTACCATCCTCTTTAGCCCAACGAACTTGCTCCTTCAGTGTGGAGATCTCCACCTTCTTCAGCACCTTAGCATGACTCTTCGACTCCTCCAGGGCTTTCTTGGTCATGTCTAGCTTTTTGCCCTGCACCTCCTTCCAGGCTTTAAGCTCATTTAGCCCTGTCTCAGCGGCCTCAACTCTCTCCTTTAGATGATCAACCAATTTCTCTCGGGCCAGGCAATGGTTCATTAAGCCTTTCATCATAAGCATCCCTTGCAAGAGTAAAAGGAAGGTTATAAATAAGAAGACTTGAAGGATGGAAGGGAAAGAGGATGGTTACACACTTGAGCCAAGCTAAAAAGGCCAGACTCCCCCATGGCCTCAGTTGCATGGTTGCCCAAGTCTTCATAGTCATTGTCCTTAATGATGGACGATAGAAGCCCAACGGCATATTGCGAATCCTCACGGAGAAGGGGGCCGCTCTACTCTATGAGGGGACTTTGGTCATCATCAGACCCTTCCCCGTGCCATAACTGGGTAAAGGAGGTAGTTGGGTAGCTGGAGGCGTCTCTCCGACAGTTGTAGGGACCTTGGGTTTCTTCGCAGGACAATCGATCTTATTCGTCCCCTTCCTCTTGATGTACAGTTTGACTGGGCCCGTCTCTCTAGTAGGGGGCATGCCTTCCTCCTGCTACTTCTTCTCACATTTAGTGGCTTGCTTTCATATAAAAGCCTTCCTCTTACTATCTTCCATTTTCTGAGCCAAAGGGAACGAGAAGACAGAGCTAGACAAAAATTACATTAGGAAATAAAGAGTAAGAAATAAGAGATGAACTCACGTTTGTGTGCGAAAGCGTCGTAGTGACGGGCAGTATTCATAGGCTTGAGACCTCACAATACCAGTATAGAGTGTCCAAAGTGATAAGCAGCTTCCACGTTCTCTCTTTCAGTGGAATATGGAAGATCTTTTCCAAAAAGTTCCACTGCTCAAGGGAAACCTCTAGACGGTCTTAGGTTGCGGTCAAAAAGAGACATAGTTAGACAAGTTAAAGTGAACAGGTAAGATAAAATAAACAGACAAATTAGGTAAACGGACACCTACCAGACGAGGGCAATATGCCCCAAGTTATATCAACAAAGGGCATGTCTTGCCGTTCATTAGGGTGGCATACCCAATTATCTCCCTGGATGAAGAAATATTGGTTCTTCCAGTTCTGGTTGGAGTTAGGGGTCCTAAACACTAGCCTAAGAGATGATTTTCTTGGCAGGAAACTATAAATACCCCGGGACTTGACTATTTTGGAGGGACCGTAGTAGTGGAAGAACTCCTCTACAGTTAAGCGACAACTCCCTTTACTTAAGACCCCATATAACACCTCGGCACCATGAAAGATCCTCCAGGCATTTGGAGCAATTTGGGTGACGGCTAGTGCTAGGTATTGGACTAGGCAACAGTGAAGTGCACTCAAAGGTAGCCTAAAGCCAGCCTTGAACATCTGCTCATACATCCCGACGTCGTCAACACCACTGTAGTAGCACTTTTCAAATTTAAATGACAAACGAATAGGGACATCAACGGGAATCTGATACCTCTCTCATAAGGTTTTGAAGTGTTTTCTTTGAATGGTTGAATTAAAGTCATTAACCGTCCATATAAGAGGGTGGACGAAGTTCCTAAGGTCCTTAGGGCCAATGACGGTTCTAATAGGAGACTTGTTGCTCTCCTTGTCGTCTAAGGCTCTGTCTGTATCACTCTTTGACCCGTCCTTGTCCAAGTCCTCATCTTCCTCCTCGAAAGGTGAGTTGGCAGACAGAACCCTTTTAGGACAAGAGGCACCGAGGTCGCCTTGACCTGACAGGTACATCTCATCATAGCCCGCTCCTTCATAGACATGTGATTGTTCACTCGACACTTCACTAGACATCTATTACACCTACAAGTGACAGATAAACTCCTAAGACTCTACATGTCTCTATACACGACGAACATATAAAACTCAAATGAATGGAGAAAAAGAAAATATATACAAGACAGAGAGCACTTATAGGTGTACAGTGTGAACAGGAAACAAAAGCGATATGGTGAACAGACGCTTTGAGATGACGGATTGATGGATTCTCACAGGTGATGGCTACTCTCTGACAATGGAAAAGGTAGTGAAAAATAGAAATGGATGGGAAAGGCGACATAAATATATATATGTGCTTCCTGTATCTGCTGCTTGGTCCCCCTCCCTTTATGGTATCAGAGCCATTCTTTCCTTGGCCGCCGGTAGAGTTGTTGTGTTTCCCCATTTTTCCTGTATCTGTCTGACCTTGTGACCCTTCGTTGTTGTGTCGATCTTGCCGTCGTTGGCTCCACCGTAGTCGTAAAGTGAATTCCCGAGTCTGAACAGTAAGGCCCGTGTAAGCCGAGAGTGAGGCGTTGAGGGCATGAGAGGAAAAAGGGTTGATTGCGGTATGTGTTACGAAATGCAACGGTTGCGAGAAAAACATGATAACTGAGTGTTATAACTAGGATAGTTATAGTAAAAATGTGGAGATCCAATTCCTCTATTAGCTCCAGGACTGGTTGTCCTCCTGATATTGTGTATGAAGAAGATCATACTGTAGAGAAAAGTGAGTACCCTGATTTTAGAAAATGGAATATACCCAAAGTTTCTACTAAATCTGTTTACGAACTTGGTTGGTCTGAAAATACTGTTTTCTCTGAATATAGAATCAGAACTGTTGAACAAACCTTTTCTATTTCTAAGCTTCATGAAAAATGCTGTTTATTTTCCAGAAAAGATATTAACAGTTTTGTGACTAAGAAAGTTAAATATTTACACATTGGACTTGTTCAAGTGGCTGTTAAACCTTTAACAAGAAAAGGTATCAATGCTTCTGTGCTTATGTGTTTACGTGATGCTAGATTTAGACAATTTAATGATAGCATTCTTGGCATGATTACTGCTTCTTTGTATGATGGTCCTGTTTACTTTGATTGTTATCCTGATCTTGCTATTGCACTTGATGATCCTAATATTGTTAAAGCTTTAACTTTGAACATATTAACATCTGGTTATGATATGGATGATGGTAGTAGACCTTTTGCTCTTATTTACCGTATTTACTATCGTTTGCTTGGTTCTCAATTGACTCCTTGTTCTAAGGATAGAGATCCTGCTGGTAATACTATGTTAATTCAATGTTCCACTCCTGATGCTCGGATTCGTGTTCCTAAAATGATTAAATGGGAAGACATTACTCTTCCTAAAGAATGGACTTTGGAAAAAGAAACACCTCCTGTTAAACTTTTAAAACCTGTTTTTGATGAACTTGATCTCACTCATATTCAACAATTTGCTGATGGTACTGTTAAAATACATTTTGATGATGATATTTGTTTACCTCAAAACAAGCCTTTGAGAATCAAAGAAGGAAGACATTCCTTTGCTGGATCTGAAAGTCTTACTAAAAGAGATCATGAAATTGATGAGTTTTTGAAAAAGAATTTTCGAAAACAAGATTTAAAGCTAAAAGGAGTTGCTAGCAACAATTCCCAAGTTAGCAATGCTTTTTATTCAACCAAAACTGATTTTCCTCATGATGATACTCGGAATACTAATGATGATGATGATGCAAAATATGATACTCCTTCTGCTACTGATTTTCCTCCTATTGAAACCCCTGTTTTTCATAATTCATTACGAGTTATTAATAGACTCGAACCTTTTGAATATGATATGGTTTTTCTATATAATGAATTTATGTTGTTAAAAAATTGTCCTAAAAGGAAATATTACCAAGATACTTTTGATCAGTCTGAAAAGGACAGAGTCAAAAGAAAATGGAAAGAAAAAATGGTTGAAGAAAGAAAACATATTTTGTTTTTTGATTATCTTGAAAACTATTATGTTTCAAAAAATGATATTCATACTAATTATTTAAATGTCATTAGAAAATCCAATTTTGTTAAACCTGACAAAACTGTTGTATGGTCTAGTCATCCCCCTTTTGAAACCGTCTTGATTACTTGTCAAAGTGGTTCTGAAAGTGTTGAGGTCAAAGCCTCCCATTTCAAAATTGCTGATGATAAAACCCCTGTTTCTGCTATTATTGAACAAAACAATTTTGCTAATGAATCTTTGCATATCATTGGTCAACAGCTTGACCGTATTGAAGAAAAAATTGTTCAAAAAACTGTTGCTCCAAAACCTGAGATTCCTTTGATTGATTTGAGCGATCAAGAGAAAAAATTAATTTCAAAACTTCTCAGAGTAAAACTGTTGATCTAGTTGCTTCCCAAAATTCAACTCTTGATAAAGTTGAAAAAATGCTTTCTGATTTAAAAGTTAAAACCGAGCAGGCTTCTGCATCTAAAAGTGCTGCTTGTGCTATTTCAAGAAATGAAAAAGAACCTGTTTTTGGAGAAACAACAGATTCTGAATCATCTTCTCATGTTTCTTATGAAAATGCTTTTGATGATTTACAACCAGAAATTAAAAGATTCATTAGAAAACCCAATTCCATGTCTTTTACAAAAAACTGGTATCCAAAACCTACTCCTCCTGATATGCAGTTTGAAGAAAGATCTTTTCAAACTCAATTTTCTATTTCTGCTGATAAAATGTATGAATGGAATATTGATGGTTTGTCTGAACAAGAAATTATTAACAAACTTGCTCACATGTCTATGGTTGGTTTTGCATACATGAACAATCATAATGATCTTGATCATCCTGATGTTGTTAACTTGCTTGTCACTGGATTTTCTGGTACTCTTCGTGGTTGGTGGGATAAACATCTCATAGAAGAATCTAGAGAACTTATTAAACATTCTGTTAAAAAAGATGATGATGGCATGCCTATTTTTGATGAAGATATTGGTCGAGGTATTCTTGATGGTGTCAATACCTTGGTCTATACTATTCTCAAACATTTTGTTGGTACTGCATCTAATATTTCATCTCGCATTTCTAATTATCTGAATAATTTGAAATGTCCTACTATGTCTGACTATAGATGGTACCAAGATGTCTTGCTCTCCAGGGTTATGCTTCAGAATGATTCCCAAAAAGCTTACTGGAAAGAGAAGTTTATTGATGGCCTTCCTCCGATCTTTGCTCATAAGGTAAAACAAGAACTAATGGGTAAAAATGATTCTATTGATTATGATAATCTAACCTATGGTGATATTTTCAGTACTATTAAAAAACTTGGTATTAACATGTGTAATGATGAAAAATATTTACGACAACAATTACAAAATAAAAAGAAAGCTAAATATGAAATGGGTAATTTCTGTGAACAGTATGGTTTACCTCCTATTGCCCCTTCCAGGCAAAAAGGAAAAAGCAAACATGATAATGTTTACAAAAGTTATTCCCATAAAAAGCATAAAAGATACCGTTTTGTTAAACCCAATGATTTTTATTCTGAAAAGAAACCTTCTTTTAGAAATGATGTTAAACAAAGATCGGGTAAAGGTAAGTACTTTAACTATGGCAAATTTGGCCATTTCAGTAAAGACTGTACCCAAAAGCCTGGTAAACTGAAAAACAAATTAAAAATGTTAAACATTAATGATAATGATCAAAACGAATTGTTTCAGATTCTTGAATCTGCTATTTCAAGTGAGTCTTTTGAAGAGGACTTCTCCTCCTCATCAAATTCGTCTTATCAGTCTTGTGATTCTTCTGAAACTCCTAATATTAGATTTGGATGTAACGGATCTTGTTGTAATGCTATGAAATCCCTTAATGTGTTAACCAAAGAGGAAGAACAAGAACATTTGCTATTAACCACTATTGCTAAAATTGAAAACTCTATGCTTCAAAAAGAACTCCTTGATAAGTTTAAGCAAAACTTAACAAGAGACAAAACTGTTAAAAAACCTAAAGCTCCTATTAACTTTGAAGAAACCTTGGAAAGATTTAATAAAAATAAATCCAAAGAAATAACTGTTAACGATCTCCAAAAGGAAATTAACACTGTTAAACAAGAGATAATTCAATTAAAAAATGATGTTAAAAATATTTAAAAAAGACAATGTTGATCTTAAACAAGAACTGTCAATTCTTAAAATTGATAAAAATTTGGATAAAGATCTATCTGATAATGATGAGCACCACGATGGAGAAGGATCTTCTCAACAAACTCCTCCTTCTGGTAATGTTTCTGACAACTTGATTCCTGATAATCTTATTACTTGGAATGATAATCAACTTGCTCTTGTTAAACAAATGATGCCTCCGAAATGGTTTACTAAAGTTAGGATTGTTGTTTCACATGATTATGCTTTTGATACTATTGCCATGATTGATTCTGGTGCTGATGTTAATTGCATTCAAGAAGGTTTGATCCCTTCTAAATATTTTGAAAAATCAACTAAAAGATTGGTATCTACTAATGACACACAAATGAAAATTAAATATGAATTGAGCAATGCTCATGTTTGCCATTCTGATGTTTGTTTTAAAATACCTTCTGTGCTTGTTAAAAATATGACTGATAAAGTGATACTTGGATTGCCTTTCATTGCTTCTTTGTACCCCTTTCTTGTTGAACATGATGGAATTACTACTGATCCCCTTGGACAAAAGGTGAAGTTCAAATTTTGTTCAAAACATGCTGATAATGATGTTTTTAATCTTATTCATGCTAAAGTTAAGCATCTTAATTTCCTTAAACAAGAAATTAAGCACAAGAAAATTATTGAACATCTCCCTAATAAATTGTTACATGATGTTTGCTCCAAAATTGTTAAAGAAAGCCCTGCTAGGAACCACAAGTCCCCTAGGTCAACCATATTCCCCAACAGCATTCAAAAAGCCTATTCCTCTGGGTCTACTTCTTCTTATTGCTGTCCTGCACAACGTATATATATACCAACATATT
Organism: Castanopsis chinensis; assembly: GCA_032878915.1. Lineage (NCBI taxonomy): Eukaryota > Viridiplantae > Streptophyta > Magnoliopsida > Fagales > Fagaceae > Castanopsis > Castanopsis chinensis. Next base: position 30,312,108 of record JAVQMG010000122.1, on the reverse strand, counting down.
TAAATGATAAATTTAAAGGAAAACTTTTCAAAGGTTTTAACGCTTCATATTTAAATGATAAATTTAAAGCAAAACTTTTCAAAGGTTTTAATGCTTCTTTCCTTGCCCAGCAGGAGAAAGAAAATATTGAAACCCCACGTAAGTGGAAGGTAATGACTTCTTCGGCAGAGAAGAAGAACAAGGGGAAAGCTCCTGTTCAGGACTATCCTCAAGACAAAGGACTCCCAGCAGGACAATCCTTTGTAATGCATGAAGGCGCATCTTCTGGAATAACATCCAGTTATGCAACATCCCTTCAAGAGAATGTACCGGTAGAGGTTGCATACTCCAGTAGTGACATGATTATTGCTCTGTAGGAAGTTTTGTCAAAAGAATTACAATTCCACAGTGGAATCTATAGTGATTTGCCTGATTCCATAAAATTCATTCTTGATAATCTCGAAGCTGCTTTCAAAATGAACCAGAAAGAACTATTCACAAGAACCCTTCAAGCTCTTGAAATACATCTTGTTAACCTCACAGCCCAAAATGAAAATTACAATGATTACATTATTAACTATACCCTTGAGAATGAGACTCATAGAAGTCAACCTGCTCACCCTGATAACCCTAATGTTAACCTTCTTCTTGGTCAACTCCTTGGCAGGGAGGAAATCCATTCAATGGATGATCATAAGACCATAATGGGTACTGATTATGCACGATTAAGTTCTAAGTCTCAATTTGTCATAAGAAGTGCTGTTGCCAACTTGCCCCCAGAAATACAAGCCCGTATTTTTGAGAGCAAGGCTATGACCAAGGATCTTGATCTTTGGCTCAAATATTTCAAAATATTGATTCTAATTACTCTAACTCTTATGGAGCCCAATGGTCCCAGCAGTGTTTACTTGAAAAAGAAATGGGAAAAGCATTTCAAACATAGTCTCAGAGTCCATGAGAAGAGTCACCCTTTTCCTGGCCTTTTGATCAATTATGAGGATGATTCTAAGAGAAATGTTTTTGGGGATCCCTTCTGGTTATCCCAAATGTTTGAATCTGGCTTCATACGGTTCATAAAAATAACGGACCATAGCCAAATTAGTCAATTCTCTGATATCATAAAAAAAGCTATTGAAAATGAAGGCCCTATTGTTACTATTCGATGCTGGAGTACTCTTCCAGAATGGTTAATAAATGATTGGATGAATGTTCAACCCTCCAAGCACCTTGTCCTTATTAACGGATATACTTACCAAGGCCAATGGTACGATGGTAATATTTATGTTTCCCACAAACTGCCATTTGCTCTTGCTGAATGTTGGAGCAGTTATTTCAATAATCAAATTCTAGATGTCAACCAGGAATTATGGAAAGATTACCATTTTGTCGGCAGCACAGATAGAGTTTCTGTTTTCATAAATAAACCTTATGCTTCAGCTGTCCGTCATCTTCAATGGAAAAGTCATGCTGACCCAAGAATATTTCTCACAAGAGATCCTGTTTATGATCCTATGTTTTACTGTGGACTTTGCAACAAATATTGCACCTATCATGGTCACGAGTGTAATGAAGATCCCCCATGGGACCCCTGCCAGGTTTGGGATTATCCTTCGGAAGGAGCTTCTACTGGATCCCATTGATTATTTGCCTAGCCAACACAAAAGGCCAACAATACTACATGCCACCAATAAATACTACATGCCACCAATAATGCTACATGATGCATGCAACTTCATGATGGTCTTCTTTGTTATGGTCTTCTTTGTTTACTTTATGGCAACAATTGCCACCAATAATGTCACATGGTACATGCAACTTTATGATGGTCTTCCTTGACTACTTGATGGCAACTCTACGCATGCTCATGAAAATATATTCACCAACACCAACTTTCATCCTGACTATTTTTGGCATTACACGCCAAAGATAATGCTGCTGCCTTCACCAATTGCTACCTGGAAATGATTCTCTTATTGATTTGATTCCCTTATTGACTACTTGTGACACTCCACGCCAAGATACTTTCATTAAATTGTCTAAATCTAGCATCACGTAAACACATAAGCACAGAAGCATTGATACCTTTCCTTGTTAAAGGTTTAACAGCCACTTGAACAAGTCTAATGTGTAAATATTTAACTTTCTTAGTCACAAAACTGTTAATATCTTTTCTGGAAAATAAACAGCATTTTTCATGTAACTTAGAAATAGAAAAAGTTTGTTCAACAGTTCTGACTCTATATTCAGAGAAAACAGTATTTTCAGACCAACCAAGTTCGTAAACAGATTTAGTAGAAACTTTGGGTATGTTCCATTTTCTAAAATTAGGGTACTCACTTTTCTCTACAGTATGATCTTCTTCATTCACAATATCAGGAGGACAACCAGTCCTGGAGCTAATAGAGGAATTGGATCTCCACATTTTTACTATAACTATTACTATAACTATCCTAGTGATCATGTTTTTCTCGCAACCGTTGCATTTCATAACACATACCGCAATCAACCCTTTTTCCTCTCATGCCCTCAACGCCTCACTCTCAGCTTACACGGGCCTTACTGTTCGGACTCGGGAATTCACTTTACGACTACGGTGGCGCCAACGACGGCAAGATCGACACAACAACGAAGGGTCACAAGGTCAGACAGATACAGGAAAAACGGGGAAACACAACAACTCTACCGGCGGCCAAGGAAAGAATGGCTCTGATACCATAAAGGGAGGGGGACCAGGCAGCAGATACAGGAAGCACAATTGATAATAGTAAAATGAGGCAGCAGAGCCAGCCAAGCAGTTTATATCAAAATAATTGAAAATACTGAAAACAATACAATTGAAAGTAAGGCGGTAGAACCGGCCAAGTAGTTGTATCAAAATACTTGAAAATAAAAGCAGTTATATTGAACCGTATGGCGGCAGAGCCAGCCAAGCAGTTATATCAAAATAATCAAAGTATTGAAAACAGAAGTGTTTATTGAAAGTAGTTCAAAACACTTACAGCAGTAGTAGTTACAAGATTACAGTGATCAATAGTACAAGGCTTGAAGGCTAGTCATCAATCTAGTTACAAACTTTGTGGGAAATAGTGGGAATTTCTAAGTGTTTAGGAAGTCCTAAAGGTAGCTCTCAGACAACTCTAAAGTAAGCTTACAAAGAGGAGTTCTTACACAAAGAAAATTCTGAGTTTTTCAATAAGGGACAACCCCCCTTAAATAGGCAAAAAGTAGTGAATAGTAAAAGTGAATAGTGACATGAATAGTAAAAGTGAATAGTGATGTGAATAGTGACGTTTTTACTATTCATATCAGGACCCCTGAGGGGTATCAAAAACAGTAGAAAGCTTCAGTAGCGCCTTTTCAGGAGCCGAAAGTATCTTGGCGTGGAGTGTCACAAGTAGTCAATAAGGGAATCAAATCAATAAGAGAATCATTTCCAGGTAGCAATTGGTGAAGAAACAGCGTAGAACACGAAGTGCATCGCAGATCCGAGTAACGAGCCACTAAAATTATGCCATGTGTCCCCTTGCATTTATGACTAACCACTTTGTCAATCAAAACACAACTCCCTAGAACTAAATGTAGTTGTCACCCCACGCATTCATATGGGATATTAAGCGACATACCCATGGAGTGAGGGGGCAGCTTATAGGGATAAATCCCAAACTAGACAAATCCAATTAACGGAGTTAGACATAAGCGATGGGGTCGTCAAAAGAGATGGCCTGGTTGGTTTGACAGTCAAAGAATTTGTAGACGAACTCATAACCTAGACAGAAAGGCAGGGAGACAGATGGCTCTTTAGAGTGAACAATCTAAGGGAGACGGTTTGTTGAAAGCCACGTGGCACCTACGTGGCCTAAGTGGTCTCCAGGGAACCTAATATGGAAATGACTTGCGTTCTATGCCTAACTATAGTTAAAGGAATCCTTACAAAAAAAGAATCCCATAAAAACGAGCATTAATGAGGATCTTCTCTACAAGGAAATACCTTCTCCATCAAGAAACAGAGATCAGTTCTTCACTACTATAAAAACCTCGAAACCCTCACAAATCAAGCTACGCATAATAACACCCTAGCTCTGGCACTCTAGAGTGATAGAAAATTCTCTTTTCTAACTTAACCTTCAGAGGATCTTTGGCCTATACCACACCGGTACTATTCGCAAGGTTTTCTCTATGTTTGTGTTTCGCAGGTTTCATCAAGGGCACGTGGAGACCATTCAGCTCACTAACGATTTTCAGCATCATCACTAATCATATATCTAACTTTATATATAAAAGTAGAGGAAAAATGAGTTTGAATTATTTTATATTTATTAGCCTTTTTTGTGTAACTAAAAATAGTTCAAATTTATAAGTCATTTATGTAATATACCATGACTATGTACAGTCCATTACTAACTAGGTAATATATATAACCAAATTTTAGAGAAAATTCAATTAGAGTCAAAATTAGATTTTGCTTTTGTTAGCATTCCATAAAAATTAAATTGTTTAGATTTTTGTTGCTATTTTTTCTCTAAACTAATGAACATATTTTTATACTGTTTCTATTCAAATATTTTGTATGCGAAGATCTTGAACCTAAAAAATTGTAATTGAACTGAATGATCCCATGCACCTATCCCCATTCAATTTAGGAAATACCATTGGACCAATCTATTCTTTTTATTTTGTGTTGTATTTAGTAGAATTTCACATACAATGATTGTAAATTGATATTGTATATGTAGTATCCAATAGTGATTTTCAAAATTATATATATAATAGTAATGTAATGAGAAAATGACATAACTAACATTATGAAATTGCAAGGAAAAACCATCTTAATACTTCCAAATGTCCTGGTCGAACTAATTTCCTATATGTTTAATAATCCTAGCTAATATCAATAGCACCACTACAATTTATCATTCTCGTGCATAAGCACGTGTTACATACTAGTCACACTTAATATAAAACCAATGGTTGGTGGCGACTTCTAAAATAAAATTAAGAAAAAGAAGCTCACACACACACCTCACTCAAGAAACACATGCACACAAAGAGTCACTTTGCCAAGGACCCAATGTGTGATGCGACCCAATCCTAAAAACCCGATTCTGTAGGGGGGGGAAGGGCATCCACATTATTATTATTTTTCATTTAATTATGTTACTAATAATTTTGTACTAAAAATAAGTGTAATTAACTTATTGGACTAAATTCAAAGCACATTAATTTAACAAAATGTTCATTTTAAATCCACATGTTTAAGTATCGTTCGATACATACAATATGATATAATATGATTCATAACATATGTTTTTACGTATTATATAATTTATGAGCATAGTCAATACGTGCCTAAGATATGGTATTTATTCCATTTGATATGAATTATGTGTTTCAAACTTATTAAATAAAATAATTATGCGTTTTAGACTGATTAAATTTATATATATAAAACGCATACATATATATATATATGTATATATATATATATATATATTATTAAAACTCCACCGCACCTATTAATATATAAGTTTTATTTTATATTTAATATAAAATTTATAAATATTTAACATATATTAGATATATATTTATATAATAGATATTTAGAATATATTAAATATATTTAGTATATATTTGTAATATATTGAATATATATGAAAATCAACCAAACAATATTGCACTACACTACACCGTGATTAATCTATCAAAGTGCGGTGCAGTGAGGATTTTAAGAAAACCTTAACACATAGTGCAATGCTAAATATGGCCTAGAGCTGCACCGAATTACATCCCTATGGACAACAATTTGTTTTGTTGGATGCTTTGAAGAAACTAAGGGCTCCAAATTTGAGTAGACTACTTTAAGGAAGTCTAAACTTCCAAATTGACACTTCCAAATAGACTAAGGGTCCGTTTGGATACAGCTGAAAACTAAAAATTAAAAACACTGTAGTGAAATAATTTTTAAATGTGTGAATAGTACCGTGAGATCTATTTTTAATGAAAAAGTTGCTAAAAAATGAGATCTATGGGTCCCGTGAACAGTGCACGGGACCCACTAGTGTGCAGAAAAGTCAGAAATCCCGCCTTAAAAATTAGAAAAGGAGTGAACAGTGCACTGTTCATAAACCCCTTGCACTGTTCATGGACAGTGAACAGTGCAAGAGGAGCTGTCCCAAAAAAAAAAAAAAAGCTGAAACGTAAAACTTAGCAAACGTGGACGCAAACCTCCGAATCCAAACAAACACTAACTGACAATTGGTAACTTAGAAAATCATAACTACTGACTTCCAATTGATAAAAGATAAATATTAACTTTCTAAAATCTATCAATAAAACTAATCATAATTCACCGTAATCCAAACTAACCTAACTAATTTCAATTCAAAATAATTTATTTCAATAAATAAAATATATATCTTTATCATTATTTATCTAGTACTAATTAAAATAAAATAGGTTCATAAGAGAATAGTCATGACAGCATCCAACTTATCAAATTCTCCCACACAATTCACTATTCTTTAAATAGTGAACAATTTATTTATAATATAGTGTGTAATTGATGCTAGGGGTAGTACAAATACTACTACATAGGTTTTACAAATTTATGTATTATCAATAGCAAGAAACAATTTAAATACTCATTTATTATCTTATTAAAATACACTAATCACATTCATTCCCATCTCAACTTGTTCTTTTCTTAAAAGTAAAATTTTTATGAAGTTTAGTATTTTTCAATTGGTAAGAACTTGTGTTCAATGCATTAATTGGATATTTACACTGGACAGGTTAAGATATGAACACATATCAATATCTTAATGTGTCTAGTGCATTAATGTACTGGAAAGAAGCCGTGTCCTTTCCGATCGTGTAAAGTTGGGTCAACTATCACTGGTTATGAAGGGATTATACTTGTCACGCTGTCACTGATATTCATTAGGCCATGTGCACAGCCTATAGTGATGAACAGGACGGCTAGTAGCAGGTACGTAAATAATATATTTTTTAAAAAAGAAAAATATTATAAAAAAAAGTTTATGTAATCATTAACATAGGTGAATGAAATTCATTTCCAAAGCAACTTAATTTGCCCTTGCAAAATACTGGGATCATAATCTTAAAATAACCAGAAGCTCAAAATTTAGTCAATAGAAGACAACATTTGTAAAAAAATTGGCTGACACTACCCATTCCTTCCATCAGTAACCAAAAATAGACTCGTACAAGTAAGAAAAAGAAAATCTATTGTACATTTGTCATGGTACACCTAGCACATAGTCTGCTTATATTCTGAAATCCAACCAGTCAAAAAGAGAGAGGGAGAGAGTCTAATGTATTTTACTGTTTTGAATTTTCATATCAGATTCTTTTTTTTAATAGAGTTTGAATCTATGATGCCCATTTCTGATGATTGTGCTTTTTACCGTCAAACCAAGACACTTCGATTTTTGGTGTAAGTAGGAATTGAACCTTAGATCTCTTATTCAACCATCAAATTTTATCTAGCTGAATCCACAAGTTTTCATATCAGATTCTAATCCTTCGTATATCCTGACCAATTTATATTATACCTGAACACCTCCACCAGAGGTAGTGGTAGTATCATCTGGAGGACTAATAGATATCCAAAGCAAAGACACTGTAATTGAAACCAGCCCTGACCACACGTATACAATTGTGGGCACTCTTCCTCTCCTCCCCATCAACCCTTTGGCAAATGGGTACATGTGAGCCAACACCCAGAAGCTAAAGAACAATCCTCCCATCAGCTTACTCCATTGTGGTATCACACTGTATAAGGTCCTGGAGAATCCAATAACAACAGCAACCAGGTTGACTATTATGATTGTTAATGGCATTATGAATAGACTTGTCCACTTCACAATGTACAGATCAGCATATATGTCACCTTCATCATCACCACCAGACTTTGAGGTTAATGTGAAAGAGATTTCAATACCGGCTATAACTTTTAGGAGACCCTGAAGCACAGCAACAAGGTGAGCACTTGTACCACCAATGACCCAAAATTGTTCATTTCTCCACCATTCCTCAAGGCCTATACCAGACCACTTGACTTCCAGGAGGGAGATGAGAGTGAGAGTAACAGTGATGGTAAGGAGATAGACAAGGAACGAGATGTTTAGGCTTTGAACAATGAAGTTTCCTGTGAAGAGAGACAGCGCGGGAAGGAAGCAATATACAACTAAGAATACGGAAGTGAAGGGGTAGATACCAACATTGAGGTATGCAATGCGTTGTAGGAACTTGAGGCGTTTGCTTCCAAGAAAGGCATTGTTCCGAGAGAAGAAGATTTCAACAGAACCAGTGGCCCATCGAAGGACTTGGTGCAGTCGATCAGTGAGATTAATAGGTGCTGTGCCATGGAAAGCATCACGCTTTGTGATGCAATACACAGATCGCCACCCACGGTTGTGCATTCTGTAGCCAGTTACCACATCCTCTGTCACTGATCCATAAATCCAACCTATCCTGTCACCCCATTCAGTCTTGTCCTCATACCTGCGTTTGCATTTAGACAATTAGTTACTAACCATTTAGACATTGATGAATCTTGTCTTCTACAGCCATCATGTTCTCTATCTCAAAATTGTTACTTCTTTTGATAAGTTGGGTTCTTCAAAAGGTCTGTATTGTTATCCAATGTTTTCCTTCTTTTTTCATCTAAAACATCTTTCAAGTAACACTATAATCAATTTTTTCTAAACAACCAATTGCGTTTTCACAACTGCTAACATGACTGTTGTAATTGCTGCATAACAAGAATGGCGTCAGTAATGAACCTACGTGAAAGTGATGTTACTATAATCACACATACCAATAGTTGTGAAAAAAAATTGTGAAAAAATCCTAACATTATGAAGCCAGTATCTTAAATAAAACTAGGTGAAACTTGATTTTATGTGCCACTTAAGTCTATAGCGCAGGAACAGTGTTAGGTTTGGAAAGATTAGATTGATAGCCACACTAAATGTTTTCAAAACAAAATAATGCAAAGAAATTGAAATGAGTGAGGAATTACCAGCAAGAGATGACAGAAATTGCCTCAGCAACAGTGGGTGCATCAAGTGGTGCGCGAGGCAGGAGCAGTGCCCCTGGAGGCCTACCATTTTTAATAGAAATGTGATCAGCAAGCGGTCTTCCTTGGTACTCTGCAATGGCTATGGACTCTGTGAGCACACTGGAATTCCCAAACTTCCTTGGCAAGTTCAAGTCAGGGTGTGATGTTAGGGGCTGTGTGTCTAAGTCCTCTTCCTGATCAGATTGCAATGACTGCATTGCAGAAATATTGGGAGCTGGGGATTTTAATTGGCCAAACATGCCTGAGTACTCGTTTGCTCTAGGTGGATGGAAACCGTAGAGTGCATATCGCCGGAACATGCAGCCGGTTCCCACATATACCGGGCCCTGAAGACCATCTAGAGCTCGCATATTTCCTTTTATGCAAAATGGGAATTTTTGAATTATGAAGGGAACAAAAAAAAAATTGCTACAAAAAGCAAGGAATAGCACACAACACTAACAGAATAATAACTCTAGAATCACAAGGTTTTTCGCAATTGCTGAGATAGGTAGTTGTTAATGGTATAAAAAAAATGATATCAATGATAGACCTAGGTAATAAATCAATTAACATTTGTCAACTCAACTATTTATAAAAATTATTGTGAAAATTGTTATGTTTGTAACATTACTTATAATTTATAATCGTAAATGCTCAAATAGTTTTAAATAAGTCTAATCCTTTAATATTTAATGGAATTACAAATGGCCTGGATATTTGACTGGTTTTAACTGTCACCCAAAATGTAGTGCCTAGTTTCCATGAAGTTCATACATAATGCACATACATGGTGAGTTTTCCCAATTGAAACTAAAAAAACATAAAGTCGCATTTAGTGTATAGAGTTGCTGCTTCTATGGGCTTGAAATAAGTAATTGATACGCAGTTGTAACCTTAATTTATTTTAGAGTTGAAACTTAAAAATATAGAGTAACAAAAAATTTAAGATAATTTGGATGCAATTAAATTGCAAATATTACCATCGAAAAAGACTGTGTTATGATTTGCATATCGGTCAGATGGATCAATCCCTTCAAATCTCTGGGGGAACTGTATGTAGCATATCCTGTCACCTCCACGGTCCATCATGAAGCACATTCCTTCCTTCAGAGCTTGAGAATTATAGATATAATGATCACAATCCAAATTGAGTATGAATGGACCATTGGACAGTATTGCTGAAGCTCGAACCAAGGCATTCATGGCACCAGCTTTCTTGTTGTGGTCATATCCTGGCCGCTTCTCTCTTGAGACATATGCAAACATTGGTAGCCGAATGTCCACCCCAGTGAAGTCCAATTTTTTCTCGTCTGAATGACCCATCACTGTTTCATTTTCTGGAACCTTACTCATTACCTGCATTATCATAAATCACACAATTTCAGTAATCAGCATTCAGCTAGGAACTAATTTAGACTTGAGGACTTAAGAAAAATATTGGAAATGCTTATTAGAAAAAATAAGAAAGAAAATAGAGTTAGAAAACCAAAGCATGTTTAGAAGAGGATATATAACAATGCACAAAGACAAAGTGATTCTAACATTTGAAACAAATCAAAGCTTCAACTAAACTTGTAGCCATAGATACTAATATAATAAACATTTGTGAGTTAACTCCGGATTCATGATAAGAATAGGATAATAATGCATAAAACGATACAGATTAAACAATTTCAAAGCTTCATCTGCACTTGTAGTTATAGATATTAATATAATAAATATTTGTGAGTAATTGGGATTTATAAAAACAAGTCAAAGGAGTATTTTTTTATAACTATTGATGTGATCGGTTGTGATTAAGTGTCTACAGTGATTTTAGTGTTACTCAAATCGTACCTTGACAACTTAACATATCCTGAAAGAACTTGTTAAAAAGGTCGGTGTTGAATATATACAAGGAGCTAGCAATTATTGAGTGATCACCTGTAAAATTCCAGCATGGTCTCCCTTTGAATGATCAGCCGTAGGATTGAGCCAGGTCCCCGGCCAGTGAGTACCATCGGCCATCCACGTGGACTTGGTGAAACTAATGGGGTCCAGTGGCAACACTCCTCCATTCTTCTCACGGGCAAGCTTCTTCTCCTTCATTTCCTCCTTGGAGTTATACGTTTCACTCCTCTTACGTATAGCTTCAGGGAGACCATTTATCCTAACCTTAAACTCATCGTACTCTCTCTTGATCCAACGCCGATCCTTGACGAAATCAGGACGCTTCTTGTTCTTCGTGGGATCAGTTTTGCTGTTAAAGTAACTATCTGGATTCCTAGGCTCAATGTTGTGTTTGCGGCAAAAGGGCACCCAAACCTGTACATTAACAAATGGTAGTTGCATATTTATAAAAATATACAATTGTGTTGCATAATTTGATCATTCAAATATGAATAAATCTAAATTAATTTGCATTATTTTTTGGGCTAGAAAGATGTAAATATAATGTCATTATGTTGAATTAAAAAGAATGAAAAAATGAAAATGATTTTTGGTTAAATTTTGCTAAAGTGCTTGCCAAATTCATAAGTAGGAAAATGCTCCATCCATGAAAATCTCTTTCACAAATTTCAGGAAAAAAAAAAAGAAAAAAGGAGGGTGGGGGGAGAGGGGGGCCTGTCTATATAACTTAACAATGGTTTGTTTGAAGGTTCTTCCAAAAGAAAAAATGATATTAAAGAATAAAATTTTCATTTTCATTTGTATTTGTATTTTTTTTTTTGTGGTTTTAGAAAAGAGAATTAAAAATGATCACAATTATTTCCTTCATAAATGTGTTTAAATAAGTATCAAATGATTAATTTCTTCTTTTTTAAACAATTAAGGTTTTGAGATAATAGTTAATTTATATAATATCAGAATAGATGGTCTTTGAGTTCAAAAAAGGTAGGACATTAGATGAAAATGGTAACAAAACCTCGGCAAATTGAACAGCCTCGGCCATGGCCTCGAATGTGAGTATGGCACCACCATCATCTGAAATATAGCATGAGAGCTTCTCAACCGGGTAGTCCACAGCGAGAATGGAGAGAATGGTATTGGCTGTGACAAGAGGAGGTTCCTTTTCAGGATCGGCAGTGGAGACAAAGATGTCAATACCAGGGAGGTCAGAGCGGCCATGAGGGTTGGATGGGGAGGGCTGCTCAAACTTGTCATGGAGGGCAGCAAGGTCAGTGGCTCGGTTGATGGGGTTGATCTTGGGAAGAATGTCTAAGAGCCATGAGAAGGCGAACCAACACTCGCACACAATGGACATGCCCCATAGCCACATTGCATCTCGATTGGGGTTTTGGATACGCCATGTGAGGAACAAAGATAGAACTACTACTCGGATCAGCACTAGTAACCTGTTCAAAGAGAAAAACTTCTGTAATTTTATACAATTAAGAAAAATCTTATGTAATGTTTCGCAACAGGAGTCATGGTATATGATTTGAAAGTTTGAAGAAAAAAAGTATTTCATTTACACTTGAGCTAATTTTTGAAAGAATGGAAATGAAGTTGGAGTTGAGATATTCGCGTTTGCACGTGCATCAGTCATTCTTGTGTCATTGCTTTCTATGAGCTGTGCAAATAATATGGAGACTTGGTATAACTTTAGGGCTAATGTGACTAACTCTAAATTAGACATTTTCTTCTTCATTGATTTTTAGTTATATATTTCTTATTGCATGCTAATAAAAAATTTAACAATAGAACCATTCAAAAGTCTTAACCTCTACTGTAGACTTTGTAGGGATACAATTAAAATCAAATTTATAATTGATTCTTTCACATAAATTATATATAAAGCATAACATACAAAATATAAAGAAAACTTATTTATTTTATATGCGATCAATGCGAGTAAGTTTAAGAATAAGAAATAAAGAAGAGTGGTTCGATGATGATTCATTAATAACAAAAGACACTTTTAGAAATAAGGAAGTGTATTTGTGAGTGTTTTATTGTTACCTGTGTCTGTGTGAATGATTTTTTGGCGACTAGTTGCAAGAGTTACTTTTAGATAGAGAGAAATGTTAGATTGGAAGATGGAAACAAAATTTTGAGAATTCTGAACTTGTTTTCTATTGTATCAGCCCTCTGGCTCAGCTAACTTTCTGCCAATTAGTTAAGTTCGTTAAGGTTGAGCTCTCAGGTTTCTCCGTACGATAAACATATCAGACACGGTCAAATATTACAATTTATATAAATCCCACTTCCCATTTGTTTCTCCCCGTAGTTTGATTGGCTAATAAAGCTGATGCAACTCATATAAATAATGAAAATTTTTCTTATTATTTTTGTTGCTAATCTAATGCATGTTCTTACAAGTTACAAGAATGACATATATGAACATATTAATCTAACCGACCAAAAGAAAAAAATAAAAATAAAAAGTCATATATAATACATACCTGTAAGGACTAAGAATAGCGGTTGGAACCTTAACCTTCCTAGTGAGTGGCTTCCATGGCTTGTCCAAAAAATCAGACATGCTCATACCACTTTCGGAGCCATAATCATCGTCCTCCGCTGACCAAAATGCATTACCTATGCCATACTTCCCTTTTGTCTCGAACAACCAGCGGTTGTGATCGAAGTCCCCAGTTTGGCTCCTCAATAACATTGATTTGTTGTTGGAAGATTTCATCACTGACACCCTCCTGTCCATCTTTGCAGCCCCGGTGGCGGAGGCATTACCGCCTTCCTCATCTCCCGTCCTCCGCCTTTGGGGGCCACCATCTGGCTTGGTTTCTGAATCTGCTCCGGGCTGGTTGTCTGGTGTAGGTGGCATCATCACCGTGTAATTGATGTAGTCATTCGGGCCTGCAAACTCGCCTGACATGTCCAAGTCATCGTCCCGGGACAAGCTCACAACACGGCCGCTTGATGTGCGTCGTGCAAATTTTATGGCCTGATTAGGCGGCCGGCTTGACGTTGATGATGATTTCTTTGGTGACGCTGATGAAGTTGCCATTTACCTTGATGTCTTTTTTTCTATGTGATATGTCTTCTTTAGAAATCTATATCATATACTACATTCATTCAAAATTGATGTTCTTCAATTTTTTTTTTTTTTTTATCTGTTATTGAAAATCCGGAGATCATAAATTTTAATGTAGACACAAAGATGGTGTAGAAATGGAAATCTTAGAAAATTTTGTGGAGTCGCATGCAGAATGGAATTGGAAGGAGGCAAATAAAATTGAGTAGTTTAATGGTTTTGAAGTTGAATCTATTTTTAGCTTTACTGCAACGGATGTCACTCCCTCTTTTCAAGCTTGGCCTCTCTCTTCAGTTAGGTTCTTGGTTCACGGTTTATTTGGTACCAACTTAAATATTGGAATAGTATAAGTATTTAACAACCCATCCTCTTCCAAGAATTTAACAAATTTCGGGAAAAAACAAACCCAAAAGTTGCTCCTTTGATGTTTGGACTCTAGAGTTCTTCTAACTAACTCGACAAATAGGATTCAAAGAGACATTAAACATTTTGGTACAAATATGTTATCAACTATAATAAAAATTAATTCTAACAATCATTTACTATATAGTCAAAATCTATAAATTACATTCTTTACCGGTGCTTAGTAAATTTTTGTAATAATTTTACATTTTCCTATAATAAAATCTCCCAATATTTTTTTAATAAACTAAAACTTGCCTCATCACAAGTCACAGTAAAATAAATTATAATAATTATATATAAAAAAAAATTATCACAACTAAAAATACACCTACTATGAATAGTATTGTTAGATTTTCTTTCTTTCATAGATCTTTGGATGCATCCCCATCAAAATTGTCAACTGGCACTTTAATTTATAAAGAAAAATACTAAATGTACTACACGTTTTACGATATAAAACTTTGTTAATTGGTGGATTTAAATTGTTTCTTCATGACACATAAATTTTCAAAATTAATGTAGTAAAACTTGTAATATCTTAATTATTATTCATTTATAACAAAAACTTAAAAGGGAAATGCTAACGAATGCCCTTAGGGCAACTTAAAAAGAAGAATGCAAAGAAAGACAACTTAGGTAGTTTTCACTATTCACTAGGTACAAGTTACGACTCACGACTTATGATTACAATGTGTTGTTTTCAGTGGAGACAATTCCACAGGGCTTTACTTTTACTGAGAAATTCCTAGTTTGCTTTCTGGGTATTTTTTTTATTGGTGTAAATGCACTTTTAGTCCTTATATTTTGCACATTTTTCCATTTTGGTCCTTACATTTTTATTTCACCACTTTTATTCCCTAAACCAATTAATGCGTATTATTTTCATCCTTGTCCTCAGTCCACAAATGGAAATATCTAACATGGCTGATGGAGGAATTAAAATATCATTAAAAATCCACCATGGCACTCATCACCCATGCCATGTGGTTTTCCCGCCCCTTTATTTCACATGTGACCCTTACGTGTCTACAAGTCAACCACTTTTGGCGCATTAACCACTTGTGGCAATTCCCAAATTAGTCCACCATCTCTTTCTGTGAACCCTCGATCAAACCACCTCTCTCAAACTAAAACCCTTGACCAATATTTGTGAAAACCCTTAATCAAACCACCATCGCTTTCAGTGAACCCTTGATCAACTGAAACCCATATAGCAAACAACATCGACCATCTCCCACAACCTAGAAATGCAATTACCCAAACCCATCCCCACCATGTGCAAATACCCAAACCCATAAGAGATTTTGTAGTGAATTGCTTGCTCACTCCCAAGTGCAGGAGATCGTAGTAGTATAATTCTCGGAGTACCGAGGGCGAACCACAAGGAGTAGGGTAAATTTAAAGACAATATAATTAAATAACAATTTGGGTGAAGAATAAAAATATTTTTGCTTGGTGATTGTTAACAAGAATAATAATAAAAGCCAATTTAAATCAATAATATAAATACCAGGGCATCGGGGTGTTTTCCAATATCGATATAAAATTCTTTGTGATCTAAGAAATTATATATTTCATAATTTATTGTTCTTATACATTTAAATACTTATAATTTAGTTGAACTGAGACAATTCAAGAACGCATGATAACCTAGATTAATAATGCAGTTAGAAAAGTTTTCAGAAATACTCATTCACTTTAAAACCTGATTTCTATTTGAAACTATTAGAAATTCATCTAAACAATAAGAAAAACATTATTGAACTTATTGAAAGCATGGAAGAACTAATACATCAAAAGAAATCTAATTGAATAATCAAATATGATGTTGATAAAATCTTAGAAAGAATCACATTAAATATTCATATTGTATTAAAGAAACATAACCTCTAGCCTTAGCAAAGAGTTTAGGCTACCATTAGAGAAAGGTAAATACAAGGTTTTCTTTGCCCAATTCGGTCTACATAGCCTCTCTTCAAAACCCTAACGTCCAAGTGTCCAAAGAAAATAATACTTTTGCTATTTTAATTTTCGTCTAGGTTTATAACGGTAACTTGTGAGTTAATTTCGGCCTTCAAAAATTGTGAATTTTGAAAAACTCAAAACTGGAAAGTTGTAGATATTTAAGTTATGGTTCCCACCCATATGACCTTGCTCAATTGGATTTTTGAGGAGAGAGATACGCCCCATATACTGATCATTGCTCAAATATGATATTTCCTTTTTAGATTCTGCCTCTTTGATTTTTTTTCCTTATTTGAATCTTCCAAACATGGTAGATGACCCAAGTACTCCAACTGCACCTCCTTAGACATTTAACATGGTTCTTTAGCTCCTCTTTAATTCTAGTTTGGCCTCCATTCTCTCACAGACTCCTATAAACTCATCTTTTTTATATGATTTCTTGAAAGTAGAAAATTACATGCAATGAATAACATCTTATTCAAGAAATTATGTAAAGATAAATAATAGGGACTAATTCAAATCATGGCTTAATTATACAAATTAAATATAGTAATAAGGAGATAACATCCACATAAATATATAATAAGTATACATTTTAAGGCGTTATCATGAATCCATCTCAGTTTCTAAGGCCAAACCCAACTCCGTTTCTAAAGCCAAACACATAGAGATTCCTAAAGCGAAACCCAACCCCATTTTTCTTGAAATAGCAGGGAAAAGAAAAGTAGTGAGACCTTTGTCTGTGTGAACTAAAACCAAACACACAGGTATTAGCTCTCACTCTCTGTCTATGTCCTAATATATAGCTTGATATTATGCGTAGGTGCCACAATATTTCTTTGTATTTGGATTGTTTGGTTTTTGCCTTTATTTTGTTTAGTGACTTTTGACTGTTTGTTGGTCCTTATTTGGGTATGTGTTTGTTTGTAGCTTCCAATGTGGTCCCTATTTTCCCTTGTTGAAGATAGTGATATTTGCCTAACATTATTATATTTCAAAATGGCTAATTCTGTGTCTAATGTATATTGTCAAATGTGTGGGAAAAGAGCATATTGGTGATGGATTGGGGATACTAAATTGGTTGGACAAAATGTTGAGTCATTATGAAAAGTGAGTTTATGATATAAATGTTAACAATTGTTTGTTTGTGGATTTCTATGCATATGTCTGTTTTTTATGACATTGTTGTTTAATATGTGTTTGTTTGTGCTTTCCTATGCGGTCCCTCTGTTCCCCTGTTGAAGATAATGTGCATTCCTAATATTATTTTAATTCAAAACAGTTGAGATGGACTATGGAATGATGAGTGCTATTTTGTTAAATAATGTTATATAATGTGTTTTGTTTTGTTAACTAATGAGTGTTAATTTGGAATGTAGTCAATATTATTTAAATGGGTTTATATGTGTTTTGCATGCAGCATGGATTACCTATTTAGTGTGTCTGTGCATCATGGTAGGTATTTTTATTGATAACCCTAGAGAATATATGGGAGGTAAAGTGGATGTAGTGGATAATTTTGACCCTGATAAATGGTTCAAGACAGAGATTGAGGGTATATGTAAGGACTTTGGATACACCTCTGTGAGTAGGCTTTGGTATAAAATGCCTGGTAATGATCAAGAGAAAGCTAATTTCCATTTGATTGTTGATGATTATGGTGTCATGTTCATGACAAATTTAGTGAGGGATCATGAAGAGATTCATGTGTTTGTAGAGCACCCAATGAATGATCCTATACTAGTTGATGAAAGTGAGGATATTGGGGAAAATGTGTAGCCATTGGCAGTGGAGCAAAAACTTTTAGGTTATTATGATGATGATGGCAGTAATGATGACAGTAGTGACGATGTTGACAATGATGAGGATGGATTTTACAGCTTTTATAGTAGTAATGATATGCATGTTAGTGATTAAGATTATAACAATGATAATATGAGCCCATTGAACTAGATGCTGAACAAGCATATTATAAGAAAGTTGGTAAAACACCTATTATTGAGGAGGTTGATGAGGATGATGTTGTTGAGGTAGATGTTACAAAGGTGTATTCTAGGAGAGCAAGTAAGGAACATACGATTCAACACCCATCTGAGGACAAGGTTGTAGCTGATAGCAGTGACAGTGGAGGAGGTGATAGTGGGGGAAATGGCCGAAAGGATGAAGATAATGTGATCCTGATGAAAGGGAGTTTGTTAAGGACAGTAGTGATAGTTAGAATGGTAAGGATGATGATGAGGATGTTGTTGTACTAGTACAAATGCGTGTTAGTGTAATTGTTGACACCTCATTTTGCAACTCACATTTAACCTCACATGAAGGATAAAAGGGTAATTTCGCCTTGGAAATATGTGTCTTGATTTTGGTCATAAGATCCTTAATCTCATTTCACAAAAATGATCTTGATGTTGTAATGATCAAATCGATTGGTCATAAGCCCTAATTGGACTATCAGATTGAAAGTTATCATCAAATCAAGTTTTAATGGCCGAGGTGCACTATCACAAATTGAGTCTGACTATATGTGATTATGAACAATTGATTTCAATTAGTTATAATTATAATTAATTTGAGATTAATTATGTGTCATAATTTGACTGGTTAGAATTACATTTTTTGGTAAGGTTGCACACACATAATTAATTAAATAATTAAACATTAGTTATTCAATGAATAATTTGTGAAATTATCTTTTAATTAGAGTAAATTTAGAACCAATTAAGTCTGAAATGGGAGTGATTGGAGACATTTAATGTTAATTGAAATCTAATTTGGGACCTATTAAAGTTAATTGTGCTGAAACCATTTTTTAACAAATGACATTTGCTCACCATCTCATCGATATCTCTCAGAATATTTTGAATTTGTGAATGAAGTTAATTTTTCCAAAAACTAGACATCTGGGGCTTCAATTTGAGCATAAGAACAAAACAATTCCACTCAGAATTGAGTTAAATATGATTTTTCGAAGTTGACTCTACAGGCTGTTACAACAGCTACAGAAAAGCCGAATTTTGGCTTAAGCCGAATTTTGGCTTACTCCTCACTCCCACAAATCTCTACATTTAATACTCCAGATTTTCTCCAAGGCTAAAATGAGGTCTAGGTTCATGATTCTTTGTCAACCCTTATTAATGGCCTTCCATTCATATTTCCTCCACTACTACTATATAAATCCCCCTCTCCTTCATTCCAAGACACAAAAAAAAAAAAAAAAAAAAAAAAAACTCATCTCTTCTCCTCTCTTGAGTTTTAGGAAGTTGAGTAGTCTTGTCATATCTTGGTCTTCTTGAGACTCAAGGTATTGAGTGAGACTCACTCTTCCTCTCATAACTCTTCACTTTTCCTCTACCCTAGGACCTCCCTCAAGAGTCTCCTCATCCACCATATGGATCTTGTATGAAGGTATAATCTCTTTCCCTAACTTGTTTTTTGTGTTGTCATAATGAGAATTTAAAATTAAAGCATGATAATAATCATTTAAATTCCTTTGAATATGTTTGAATGTTCTTAAATGTTCTTATATTTTCTTCACATGTTTTTGGTTATTCATCACATGTTCATGCATAACACTAGTTTTAATCTTAAATTCACATCAAAAATATGAAAAACATGTTTGTTTAATAATTCTTTTAAATTCTTGAATTTAGGTTATCACCATCCACGCACATTCACTAGAATTTATTTTTTAATCCAAATAAAATGCTTAATAAATTGAATTAAGGTTTATCACATACACACAAATTAAATTCAACATGTAAATTGATTGACATATTAAATGATGTGATATGAATGTTGGCCACTATAGTCTAGAAGACCGGTTTTACCGGACAAGGTGGGTGCCTAACACCTTCCCACCTCGTAACATAGCCTCTGAACTTAGATCAAGGGTTAGTAGATCAGATGTTTGTCCATGTAATTTTCAATTTTTAGATTGCAACTAGGAAATAAAGCCATGTACTTTATCTTAGATCGTATCTAGGACCAAAGCTATGTAATTTTCCTATGACCAATGTAAATTCAATTGAAAATTAATAAAATGAGAAATTTTTCAATTTTGGTTTTCTTATTTTTCCAATAATTAAATAAATGGCGACTCTATTGTAAAACCCTTAATCTAAAGAGGAAAATATAACTAGTCAAAACTCCATTTTGAGAGGCAATAACACGACTCAACCCATTCACGTGGGTTTGGCCCAACACTCCTATAAAAAACGGGCCGAGGGCGCGGTCTCTCACAGTAATGAACTCTAATTATGAAAGTGAGGAGTTGCATAGTCTTGAGGAATCATCATCTGATGATGAGATTAGGAATGATAGTGATGATAACTCTAAGGATGAACAGAAAATACCTGTGGGAAAAGGAAAGAGACAAAAAACTAAGCAAAAAAGGACCTTCCTAGTGTTTAAGCCAGTTGCTAAGGCTGAACATATTAGATTTGAGAAAGTTATGTTGTTTACAGCACCTAAGCAATTCAAAGAAGCTATAACTGAGTATGCAATTCATAATGGCTGGGGGATCAGATTTGAAAAAAATTATTTGCAGAGAGTAAGAGCAATTTGCCAAGAAATCTGCAAGTTTGTAACCTATCTTACAAAAGTGCCAAGGGAGAAGAGCTACCAACTAAGAACACTGAATTTGGATCACACATGCTCTAGGAGTTACGAGAACCCAATGTGCAGTCTTCATACATTAGAAAGAAGTTGATGAAGAAGGTGAAAAGATAGCCTAACATAAAGCTAAGAGACATCCAAGATATTGTACATGAGAAGTTTACACTAAACATAAGTGCAGGAAAAGTCAGCAGGGCTAGGGAGAAGGCAAGAGAATATGTTGAGTGGGCTTACACATAACAGTATAATTAGCTTTGAGAGTATTGTGAGGAGTTAAGGAGGGCTAGCCTTGGCAGTATCATACTTATGAAGGTACATACCTTCAATAAAGGTGATTTGGTTACTAAGATGGACTTAGTCTATAAGGTTCCTTATTTTGAGAGGTTGTACGTATGCCTGGAGGGTTGTAAGAAAGGGTTTCTAGCTGGGTGCAGGCCAGTCATAAGTTTGGATGCCTACCATTTAAAAATTGAGTTAGGTGGGCAATTGATTACATTAGTTGCTAAAGATCCTAATGAAAAGTATTTCCCACTTGCATATGCTATAGTGGAGGTTGAAACTAAAGACTCCTAGACTTGGTTCATAAATCTGCTACTTGCAAACATAGGTCAGAACAAAAGATGGACATTTGTATTAGACCAGCAGAAGGTATGTAGCTTTATTACCATATTATAGTCTAGTGTTACTAAAACCACATACTATAATCTATATGCATTACCATATTGGATGTAGAGTTACTAACACCACATATTTTCTTGTTATACTGACAAGGGTTGGTGCAGACTTTCATTAACAATCGACCACAATATGAGCATATGATTTGCTTCAGACACATCTACAACAATTTTAGGAAGAACATCTTAATGTTCTAATCAGAGACTTGTTTTGGAAAGTAGTCAAAGCTACTTATAAAGCTAAGTTTGATAAGGTGATGGATGAACTAGAGGAAATTGATGAGGATGCACACAATTGGTTACAAGCTCATTCAACCATCATATGGGTCAGACACATGTTCAAGGAGGATGGTTGACTGATATAGTATTGAACAACATATGTGAGAGCTTTAACAGCTAGATACTGAAGTTCAAATCTAAGCCTATAATTACTATGGTATGAATTTTGTGTTTTCATTAATAATTAGTTAGATACATTGTTTGTGTATCATTGTAGCTAGAGTCCATTAGGTTATATCTTATGAGCAGGTTTTAAGAGAACAGAAAAATGATCATGAAAGTGCAATCAGAGATATGCCCTAAAGTTCTTAAAAGGTTGCATAAGGAAAAGATGCATGCAGTGGGTGGCTTGCTTGTTAGGTAGTTCATACACAGTTTAAGGTTAAAAATGGATTACAAAGCTTCATTGTGGACTTGGCCAAAGCACACCGTAGTTACAAGAAGTGGGATATAACTGGCATACCATATGCCCATGCAATTACCTGCATATTCTTCAATAGACAAGATGTTGAGCAGTTTGTCAAGTGTTTCCATGTCTCTACATACAAGGCCTGTTATGAGACAATAATTGCACCTATCAATGAGCTGAATATGTGGAAGCCCAGTGGTGTCCAACTTGTTCAACCTCCTATCAAAAAAATACCACCTAGCAGGCCCAAGAAGAAGAGAGTAAGGGAGCCTAATGAACCAACTGGTAGGAGAGCTAGTATCTCCAAGCAGTTAGGGCTTGTGGTAAAATTAGGACACAATAAAAGAAGTTACAAGGGTGAGATTGGAGGAAACTCTTCACTACCAGGCAGCACAAACGGAACCAATGCAACCAATAAGGCAACATTCTAACATATCTGTCAACTAGATGCTTTTACATATTCCATGTTAAGAAATGTGGATTTCTTGTTTGTAGACCGGCAAAACCAAAAATTCTTCTAACAAGACTCTTCCAACAGGATAAGCTCAACCAAGCTCAGCCACACCATTTGCATCATTCTGGTACAGCATACACAACTTTAGTCAAAGTGCACCACCTTAGTCATGGACAGGCTCTTCTAGTCCATTTACACTATACCAGACCAGCATGCACAGCTCATTCAGTCCAAGTACAACATACCAGTACACCATGCACAGCTTCAGTCCAAGTACACCACCTTAGCCATTGACAAGCTCTTCTAGTCCATTTGCACCATACTAGACTAGCATGCATAACTCATCTAGTCCAAGTGCACCATACTAGTACACCATGCACAGCTCTGCCATACCTTTTCCACCACCCCAATCTAGCATGCACAACTCCAGTTCAAATGTACAATCTAAGGTCAGGAGAAGCTCATCCACACAATTTGTATCACACCAGACCAGTACAAGCCAATCCAGCCCAAGTGCACCACTCAAGCCCCCATAAGATCATCCAATCCAGTTCAGGCCAGCAAAAAGCTTATGCAAATCAGCACAACTCCAATCCGATTTCACCACCCAACTTAGATAGCAGTCCAACTCCAAGACTAAGGAGGAAAAGGATGGTCACATCAAAAAACCTGAATGCTTCTAAGAATGCATCCAGATATATAGGGGCAATCAAGTTTGTTGGGAGTCAGTCATCAATGCATGGCCTAAAAAAATGAATAGAGATTGAACAATTCTAGCTAAGCCAATCACTGTTGTATGGCTTATGTTTTTTCCGTTTTTGATGACTGGCTTGTGTTTTGTATAATTATATCTAAGCCAATCACTATTGATTTAAACATGCTTCTTTTGTCTTGCTTTGGTAATGATAACTATGAAGATGTTTTAGTAAAGCATATATTGTGTTTTGGTTAACCCTACTTTGCTATTCCCAACAATGATAGTATGTTAATGAAGATGCTGAGTTTGTTATTTCCTTCTATCTTGTTTTATATGTGTATACTAGTGCCTAACTTGGAAATATGTTACCTATTTGACTTGGACATATGTTATCTGCTAATACCAGTTTTCTGTGTTAGTTTGACTTGGAATTATGTTATTTGATAAAACCAGGTGTCATTGTGATATGAATTAGCTTGTTCCTACCCTAATTAAGAAGTGAGCAATTGTAGTAGTTCTCATGGGAAATGTGCCTGAATTGAGTTTAAGAGCATATGATAAGCCCATTTTGGTAAAGTTTCTACATTTGAAATCAAGTCCTGATGATGGGGTGTCACAAAGTGTGTATATTTTGATTTACATGGTTCAGTGCAATTTGACAATGTGTTGCCAGGGAATGTATGTTGAGCAATTCAACAGGGACATTTCTCTATAGTTGTGGAGTCTATTGCTTCTTCACTAGCTCCAGGTGTGGAAGTTGATCGTCCTATTGGTGGAAAGGGCCAATCAAAGGTGTGGAGAGTGTTTGGATCTTTACATGGTGGGTTTATGTTATTGGGTCTATTGGGTTTATTAGTTGTGTGGTTAATAAGGTTCAAACATGGGAAGAAGGTGCAGAAAATGGAATGAATGGCAGATAGGGGTGAAACTTTGCAGAGAAAAACTTTTAGAATGCCAAGGCTCCTTTGGCAATGGAAACTCAGACAATACCAGTATTAGAGAATGAATATGTGCCTTAGATTAAACTCACAAAAGTTTTTTGTTTCTTCATTCATAGTTCAGTTTAGTTCATTTACATATTCAATTCTCATATTCTTTCTTTTTGAACATTAATCAATTTGCTTTCTTTGTTTTGATATTTTGGTTGTTGTTGTACTTATTTCAACTAAGGCCCTATTAACAATATTGAGCACACAATAGCACAGTAGCAGAACACAACAGATTGTGCTCAAACACAACAACAGTTTAATCACTCCTTTCACATTGTACTCAAATCAAAGGGATTAGATTGTGCTTCATCCTTCAAATTTTCAATTTATAGAAAATTGTTTATCAAATCATCACACTACCAATCCACACATCCACACATTTAAGGAGAAAGGTATTCATTTTACAACAGAAAGAGTACAAAATAATCAGCAGGTGTTTTATTGCTAATAACTAATCATACCAAAATTGAACACACTATCAGCCTTCATACATTAACACTGCAATCCTACATACACTACCAACCATAGTAACCCACACAAGTTATTTCCACCCCCTACCTAACCAAACACAAAACTACACATATCACCATTAACAATACCACAACCATAACTAAAAACTTCTCTCTCTTCTTTCAGCCTGCAACCTCAGCCTCAAGTGTGATTATTTTTTTGTCTTTGCTGTAAGATAAGCACCTTACCGCAATCACATATTGTCACGACCCAAACCTGTACTTCAGAATTTAGAGCATGATCGGCATGTTAATATCAAGTTTACCTCAATACTAACACAAACCAACCTAAACTGAAGGTGCTTATCAAGAATTGTTTCCTATATTCTTGCTTATTTTCTTGCATAAAAGCCATAATATACAAAAATGATAAAACCTTGAAAATTCATTTCATTTGAACTTTGCAAGATTACCACTTGGCTGAAACTTCAGGTATTCATGTAAATATTACATAGCTAAACGTTTAGCAAAACTCTTATTTACAAACCTAACCCCAAGACATACAACTGGGGTTCAAAACAAACTAAGGTTTCGAATTACATCTATGATCAAAGAATCAAGTACATCTTGATTCCTTCTATATAACAAAAGAGCCAAACTACTATACAACAAAAAAGACTATCCAATCTAACAAACAAGAATCACTGAACCCTTGCCACCTCTAATACTCTCGCTGCTTCCAGGAAGAACTTGTGCACTGAAATATAATAGGGTGAGCTGCGAAACCCAGTAAGGTTTTAAGCTCCATGGGCCTTTGATAAGAATGCGTGTAAATAAAATATTTTGTGGATATGCCAGCTTTGATAAAATAGCCTTCATACTATTCATACTATTCATATTATTCTTAAAAAAACTTATGAACTTTCAGGTGGAAATACTTCATTTTCCCTTCATATAATAATAAAATGACATAATAAGGAACTTAAACAAAATTTAGTAACCTTATCTTTAAATAGACTATAAATTACTTTAACATAAACTTTCCATCAAACTTATAACACATCCAACATACTTTTCTTATCGTCATACTTTTCTTGTAACTTCCAAATAGCTTAATAGCTCATTTATAATACATATTAGTTAGTCTAATTGTAAGTTTGTCACAACTTTGGGAGGTTTCCAACACAAAGTGCCAAGCATCCAGCATTCCCCACAATGCTAGGTAATTCCACAATCATATCATAATACATACTTTCAACCATGGGGGTAAGCTGACATCCTCCACAAGTTGGCGGTTACCAACAATGGTGGGTACAGCAAAGCCAGTCCCACTTTTAATGGCCAATCAGAGTCTCCATAGAAATACTAGTACTATAATCCCTACTAGCTGAGTTCAGATCATAACAATGGAATAATTGAAAACTATATTTTTCAGATACTATGCTTTTACATAAATATTTCATAACAATAGCATATCCATTTCATTCTTTAAATATTACGTTCGTGATATGAGTAACAGCATCGATATGCTAAAATTATCATCTATATAGGATTCAATAAGTCACGAACAAAAATCTTTACTTAAATCATGCTTATATGTAATATCTCTAATTAAAAGGTTTTGATGCATAATAATTTTCTAAATAGTTCTTATACTTATCAAACGCACATGTCACATATCCCTTACTTGAAAACAGAAAACGCGAGAGATTTGTACAAGAGGAGCTCAAGTGTCCATGTTCTCATTCTCGTCACCTAAATGAAAGACCTAGACTTATTACTTAAAAACTCTTCCTAAGTATATAAACTTATACCTCAAACACAACCTAACTCTCAAAAAATCTTAATTCTCATCACATAGAGTTTCCCCAAAAACAAGGTACAATCATCAAACTCATTACATACCAAAACATAGAGAAACCAAGGCATAAAAATTCATCTATAATCTAAACATACCAAAAGATAAGCACATTAAATTATAGCTCAAAACATTCAACCTAATTTTAAAATTAAATCCACAAAATCAGAGTTATCCTTCACTGTTTACTGCTCATTTCAGCAACAAATGCCTCATTTGTAAAAAGGGCTATCTAAACACATCCAAATGTCATGTAATTTTACAGAGCTACTCCCCTAGATGTTTAGTATATACCATATCAATTTCAGAGTCAAAGCATAAAACCATAATTTATTAAAAATCGTACAAGGCAACATGCTTAAATCTGTCCTGACAGAAATTCGTGCAACTTAGAAATTAAATCATTATTTTTGTATTAATCCAAATGCAGTGAGACTACTCCCATAACAACCATATGTGTCGTAGGATTGATAAAAACTACTCCTTGCTTCCTAATTCACAGCAAATGATTTAATACAGAATTTTCTTGTTGTAAACATCAAATCTATCACAGTGATAGCTTCAGTGCATGTTCTTACAAAATCATCAACTAAATGCAATTTGTCTTCATTTAATTTGGGTGTTTTTATACCAATACTATAAACATTAAAATAAATTATTAAGCATCCAATAGACCATAACACCATCAATCTTTCAACTTACTAAAACAGAAACACAATTTTAACTTCTAAAATCATATTAGAGAATAAAGAAGGAAAACAATTATACTATCAAAATACCCAAAATCAAATGAGATTTTGATTACTTATCCACAAACTTTGAAGCTGAAACTTTAGTGTTAGGCTCTTAATTTCTTCTTAGAGAGAGGTATATATTGTTTTGGTGAGAGAGGGAGAGAGAGGTCTTGCTGTGTGAGAGCAAAGAGAGAAGAAAACAAAGGATAAAGAAAAGGAATAGAGAAAGAAGACATGGGCTAGACTTTCTCATGCAGCCAAGAAGATAAGATAAGGGAAGTGGACTTTTGTGGGGCACGTGTAAGCTAAGGGAAATAGTGGGTTGTGACTCACCTTTCCACTTTATTTTTTTAAATTTACTTTCTACCCCTTAAAAACTTATATTTCTAAAAAAGCCCAAAGAATAATATAAATCTACATATATATCCTTACCTTTATAAAACTCCTTTCTAGAACATTAAAAGGGCATATATCTTCTATAATATCACAATATCAAAGTTTTTATGCACTTAAAGTAATTAACATGATAACAAGCATATAAACCCATAAATTAAATATGCAATTAGGTTGGGATGTTACACATATCCCATCATCACGCCATTGGAAGAACCTACACTTTCGCCCCACTTGAAATGCAAATAATGCTCTAAAAATGAAAATCCAAAAACTATTGCAGCAAAAAATTGAAACAAAATACTAAAATTAATGTAGTAAACCTACTCAAACAATTTACTGAAATTGTCATACCTAGTAGTTTGGAAAACCATAAAACCTTCTTCCAGGATCGTCTGTTATCCACGACACAATTAGGATAGTTTTTTTTAGTACAGTAGCACCGCATTCGTGCTCTCCCCCTCATGCTAGAACTTGTTGAAGAACTTGCTTCCATTTTGGTCAAGGGCTTCGAAGATTGTTCTAATTGTGGTTTGGGGAGGTGAGGATCAATTGTGTGGGTGGAGGTCCAAGCTTGAATTTGGGGGATTTAGGGTTTCTAGTACTAATTTGGGAGATTTTGGGTTTCTATTACTAATTTGAGGGATTTATGTGGTAGTGATGGTCACGTGTGAAATAAAGGGGCAGGAAACCCACATGTCATGGGTAGGAGTGGCAAATGGGTGGGTTGGGTCATAAATGAGTTGGGTGTGTAATTACTATTTATCCATTTATGACCCATTTATATATAAATTAATTATCCATTACCTACCCAACTCATTTAACCAGTAACCCGCCCATTCAACCTAATATGACCCAAATAAATAAATAACTTGTTAAAAACTTTAAAACAAAAATTAAAAAGTTCAAAAATCACTTTTCCTGTTCTTTCCTTTCATTTTCCCTTCACAAAATTCATTTCTCAGCAACCAAACAAAGCCACAGAGAGAAAAAAAAATGACTTTTTTCTTCTCTGTGCTGCTTCGTCTTCTTCAACCTCACTCTTCCACTCCCCCCAAAACTCTCTGAAACTCACCGCGTTCCTCTTCCTAACCCTATTGAAATCAACAACTCCATCCCTATCCTCCACCTCCACCACAATTGCGTTCCATATCATAGACAAATCGATCCAAAGTCGCGACCTCGGAGTCCACTTTTCCAGAACCTTCTTGCTAAAATCCGGCGACGAGTACGCCCGCCAGAACTCCAAAAGCTCTAGGTGGAGCCTCTTCACAAAATTGATCTTCGCCGGAGGCAATCGAATCGTCAGCACAGAAAACGAAGTCATGAACGATGTCACTAAGTTCTTAAACGAGTTGACTCAGTGGCAAATGAGTTGGATATCCGCATCTGCTGAGTCACAAACCTCTCGCCAACCTTTGGATATGAAGGAGAATGCGCTCGAATTCGACAAAGAAGAAGACGACGTCGTTGCTCGATTCTCATTGTCCATGGCTGACTCTGAAAAAGCTAGGGGTTCTCTTCGTTCTTTGAAAATTTCTAGGGCTTGAAAGAATTGAATTCTCTCTCTCTCTCTCTCTCTCTCTCTCTCTCTCTCTAATAAAATGTTTAGAAATCTAGAGGTTAAAGTGTTTGGTTGCTGAGAAAATCTGAGGGAGAGTAAGACTGAGGTCATACTGTTTATTTAAGTTTTAAATTTTAGAAGGTTTAGTAGGTTTATTTAATTTTAAATTTTAGATGAGTTTAGTGGGTATTAATGGATTTATCCATTTTGACCCATCTAATTAAATAACCAAATGAGTTTTTATCTATATAACTCAAATACTCAAATGGGTTGGGTTAAAACTTATCCAAATAAGGTGGGTAATGAGCGGGTTCATGGATATGGATAAAAATTGCCACCTCTAAGCAGGGGTAATGAGTGTCATGGTGGATTTTTAATTACATTTTAGTTCCTCCATCAACCATGTTAGAAATTTCCATTTGTTGACTAATGTCAAGAACAAAAATAACACACATTAATTAGTTTAGAGACTAAAAGTGATAAAATGAAAATATAGGAACTAAAATAGAAAAATGTACAAAATATAAGGACTAAAAGTGCATTTACATCTTTTTTATTTTCTTGAAAAAATGTTTTTTTTTTAATAAATTCATTATGGAAACACACTTGCAACAATAAGCCAACTCCCAAACTGCTAAGGGCATATTTTTTATTTGTTTATAAAATGTCTGGGTGAAATAGCCCGTAGACAAAACCAAGGTGTAACAGAAGATCTCACGGGATATGTCCAAAAAATTATGAAAACGTGGGTTGTAATTTGTCATATATGTATTAGAGAGAGGCTCATCAAAAAAAAAAATATATATATATATATATATATATTAGAGAGAGAGAGAGAGATGATTGTGATATATATAAAAATCAGTTCCACTCATCTGAAACTCTCGACTCTCAAGAACTCCACATTTCACAAAAAGGCTCATCTAAATTGTGTGAGCGCAAATTACAATGGCGAATTCCAATACCAAGGCTCAGAGAAGAGTTCTGCTACTATGCGGTGACTACATGGAAGATTATGAGGCATCAATCTCTCTATCTGTTTTTTTCTTTTTTTGTTCTTGGGTATGACTAATTTCTTATTATATAACTCTTAATTTTTTATGGTTGCAGGCAATGGTTCCATTTCAAGCATTGCTGGCATTTGGAGTTTCGGTTGATGCCGTTTGCCCAGGCAAGAAAGCTGGTGATATTTGCCGCACCGCTATTCATCAGGCATCTGCTCATCAGGTCTCTCTCTCTCTCTCTCTATTATTTAATTTTTGGGTTCTTTTTCTGTGAGTTTTTGCATATACAAATTTCGGCTTTGCTGTGCTCTGCTAATTATGTACTCTTTTGTATTTGTATAACCATAAACCAATTCATTTCTCCCAAAGAAAAGAAACTTAGTTTATAACTTTATTGTCAGCTAATTTCAGCTGACATTAGCAAGTGTAGAGAAAAGATGGTTTGGTCATGTGGAGAAGAGAGTGATTAATGCACCAATAAGAAACAGTGAGTTGGTTCAAATTGAGAGAACTAAAAAAAAGGTGGAGAAGACCTAAAATACATCAATAGAAGTAGGAAGAAAGACATGTGAATCATGGGACTTCAAGTAGAATAGAAGGATGAACAAGATTACATGTGACTAACATTAACTAGTCTGTTGAGGATTCATAATTGACCCCAAATTTTGAGACGAGGGCTTGGCTTATATTGTTGTTGTTAAGGTTAGATATGTCATTTACAGATTTCATTGATTATCCAATTATTTCATATGCATTGTGCGTAATGTTTTAGAAAATAACTCTTTTACATTTGATACTCATATATATGCTGCTAATAAAACTATTTGCACTAATTATACGATGTTATGGTCAAGGCTTTGATTAATTCCAATATTCTTCAAGACTTCAGCATTAAAACATGCCGACTCCTGGTCTGGATTTACTTAACTCAACAAGAAGCAAGCCTTAGTCCCAAAATTTTGAGGTCGGCAATGGATCATAAATAGACTAGTCAGGCTCAGCCACATGTATTTCAGACACTTACCAAAAGAGATAGAGAGAGAGAGAGACTCTTTACCTGGGTTTGACAAAAGTACAATTTTAATGTATACGAGTTATTGAAAGTTAAAAAGCAATGATCTATTTCTTCTATAAATAATACTATATATGCTTGAGTATTATACTTTCTTTATAATTTATTTAATATGTGATCTTATCACTTTCTTGTTGAGTTAAACATTATAGTTTTCATTTCCTATTTTCCTTCTTTCTAATCTTTATCTTTTTCTTGTCTCTATTGGCTGCAGACTTACTCTGAGTCGCGTGGTCACAATTTCACAATCAATGCAACATTTGATGAAATTGAATTTACAAAATATGATGGCTTGGTGATTTCTGGAGGACGGGCTCCAGAATATCTTGCTATGAATTCAGCTGTTTTAGACTTGGTCAGCAACTTTTCCAACTCTGGGAAACCAATTGCCTCTATCTGCCATGGGCAATTGATCTTGGCAGCTGCAGGATCAGTTAAAGGTCGAAAGTGCACTTCATACCCTACTGTAAGACCTGTTCTTGTTGCTGCAGGTGCTCATTGGGTGGAACCTGAAACCATGTCAGCATGTGTTGTTGATGGCAATGTCATTACTGCAGCTACATATGAAGGGCATCCCAAGTTCATCCAGCATTTTGTGAAGGCACTAGGAGGCACCATAACTGGCTCAGATAAGAGGATCTTGTTTCTTTGTGGGGTAGGTTCCAGCTTCCTGAACTTTTTTTTTTTCTTGGGAGGGGGGGGGGGGGGGTTAAGTTGAGTATGAACAACTTAGAAAGAGCAGATCAGGAAAATCATTATTTAGCCTTAACCCACAGGGGTTATTGACATCTCTTTTTAAATTTCACAGACAAAAATATGCCAATGCCAATGTGTTCTACCTCTGTAATTCAAACTAAAGTCAATTAGCACCTAGGAAGCACGGTTACAGGTATAGGTACGGAAATGACACGGTGAAACAACTTTTTTTGAAAAATTAGCCTTATTATCCCTTACAGCATGGGTACAACACCCCAAATGAAGTGTCCATGCTTTCTAGATTCTAATTGACTCTATTTTGAATTACAGAGGTTGAACACATGGTATACAAAGAAAATGAGCAAAATGATTAACTGTGCACCAAAACCCTTGATTGTGTGCATACACTAGCATATGCAATGTGTATGAAGGTATATTTTTATTTCTACATATAAAATTGGGAACTCTAAGGAATACTGAAGGTCATCAACCTCTTGTTGCGTACTTCTGCATAGAAGGAAACGAGTTCCAGACTTTAGGCAACTATTTTCATAGACCTTGCTTATAAGAAGAAAATTATTAGTAAGGTGTCCATTCTTCATTGATCCAACCTGCAATTTTGGTGTCTTCAACAAATAGCGAAGTCTTTAAGAAGTCTTTATTACAAAAGTGACCTACACTTTAAAAACATATACATATTTGATGTTACACTCTTAATTTACATGATGCATCCTGATATTTAAATGAAAAGCTTTTGCCTAAACAGGCTCTTAACTATACACATTTTGAAGGCTGGGTCAGTATGGTTGTCAATCGAATATAATTTTATCATGCCACATTGTTGTTCATATAATTGTTTCTTAATAAAAATAAGTTAAGTCATTCTTCTTTTTTTCTCCTATTTGCAGGATTACATGGAAGATTATGAGGTAACTGTCCCTTTTCAGTCGCTTCAAGCCTTAGGATGCCATGTTGATGCAGTTTGCCCAAAGAAGAAGGCTGGTGATACCTGCCCAACTGCTGTCCATGATTTTGAAGGTGACCAGACTTATAGTGAGAAGCCAGGCCATAATTTCACTCTAACTGCTAGCTTTGAAGGTTTAAACACCTCAAGTTATGATGCCCTTGTAATCCCTGGAGGTCGAGCTCCAGAATATTTGGCATTGAATGAGTCAGTCATTGCCTTGGTGAAGGAATTTATGGAGATCAAGAAGCCAGTTGCATCCATCTGCCATGGGCAGCAGATTTTATCTGCTGCTAACGTTCTTAAGGTAGTTTTTGTTGAGAACTTGACATTATCCTTTAAGAAGGACCTCCATACTACTATAATAATTTCATTTCATATATATCTCAATTACTTCACTATTTTGAGGGCATGCTATTCATAAGTTGTCATAAACCCTGTGGATTGTGGAAATTAAGATTCATTTTTTCTACACTAATTTAATTGGTAGCATGGTTATGAAATGTTAAATTTGTGCTTTTGTACATTGATGCAGCCATGGAAAATCAGATTTAGTCATTGTTTGTACTTTTATCTCAATTTTAGTAATGTAATGTTTTTGTTGTGTCAGGCTCTTGTAGGATGTAGATGGAGGAAAAAGAGTTAGAAGAATATTCTTTAACCATAACCCTTCTTTCTAAAGTTCCTATATCCAAATATTCTTCTAACTCTAAGCATACCACAAACATATTTAGTCAAATTCCCCAATCTATTCTCCCTCGGTCTTTTATTGCCTTACAAAATTTTTATTTTACTAGTGAAATTAGTCGTCCTAGTTTCAGAACATTTCTGGGGTCGTTTTTGTTACCCTGCCATGCATTGAGGTTTGATTGGTTTGGCTTTCAGATCTAGGTTCAAGTCGGGGATGTGGTATTTACTAGCAAAACACCAGCCTAGAGATGTGAAATTTCATAAAGAGTTGAGTTGTTCTGGTTTTATGACTTTTGAATCAATTTTATTGGTCAGACCTCTTCTGGATGGTTCCTTTAAGGGAAACACAGCCCCCTGGACTTGCTTAACTTGTGAAACTGTAAAATCAGCATTGGATGGTGATGGGCCTAGAATCTATGGAGATTTTGAGGCTGTTTTGGTTTTATGTAGATTGTAGTAGTTTGATTAGCTCTATCCCATCTGGTTCCTTTATTTAAAGGAAACACAGCCTTCAGGACTTGCTAAATTAGAGAGAATGGGTATTGGAGATTTTTAAGTAAAAATGGATGTAAAAGTTCCTTCGCATTTTAGCCACACAAAAAAAAACAAATGGACCACAAAGGTAGCTTGTAAGATAGTTTAGCTCTTAGGAGTTGGTTTCCAGGTGTTGAGCAGTAGAATGTATTTATGTAGCTTGATTCCAGCCTTGGACAGTAGGTTCTGCAGAATTTGCAGGCTGCTCAGCATAATTGGCAATGCTACAGATCTGGTCCTACAACAATTGAGGTAATCCAGTTAATCTAGCTTGGTTTGGTTTGTATCTCTAAAGGGAATGATGCCTCCTGGACCTGCAAAAATGTAAGAGATTACAAAAATAAGCAGTGGTTGAGATCAGGTTGGCATTTATGGAGATTTTGAGTTTGGCGTGTGAAAGAATTCAGTAGATACAAAAAGTTCTACCATGTGTTTGGCTTTATGCACATTGGTCTATACCTGGGTTTGGTGGATTTTGCAATATCCCAAGCCCAGTTGCAAAATTTTCCATTAAACCCAAGATAGATGAGAAAAATCCATTTTTGTCCTCCAACCCACAACTCCCAAAATTTCCCTTAGAAAAAAAATACACATGGGCTTGGTCTATGTGTATGAGATTTGTATATTTTTTGAAATAATCATTTTGATAGGCCCATAGATTTGAAAAGAGTGTCATCAATAAAGATCAAGGAAGAGGTCTAAGAGTATAAAAATGTGCTCCATGTACTCACTACACAAAGGAATTTAGGTTGATTGGTGGAATAATGAGTGTTTTGAGTATTGAAGCACATTGCATTTTAATATTGTTGATATCACTGCTTATACTACCCCTAACCAGCTACGAAATTCCCCCTCTTCTTCTCTCTTGGCAAACCCAAATCAAACCTGGATTCAATCTAAAAACCCAAAAGCCTTCTGTCTGCATAGCAAATGCCAAGATCATAACTTCTCCTATCCTAATAGCCATCACAACTTGTGGATAGTTTACCCCTAATCTGTCCCATGTCGTATCAGTTGCAATGGCAAAATAATCATCTCTTCATAAGTGATGAACTAATTAATTGGCTATAATATTTATTTTTCTGCTTAGGTGGGATAAGAGGGCAGTTAGCAGTGGAGGTGGATATTGGGTTTTTATGGTCCCATTGTTATTCCTTTTAACGTGGAAAACATTTCCATTTGAGCTTTAAGAGGTTTCTATGGACTCAATGGAGATAGAGGAAGATGTTATCTGTGGGACTTTTTGTTAGTTTTAGTAATGTGGAAAACATTTCCATTTGAGCTTAAAGAGGTGTCTTTGGACTAAATGGAGATAGAGGAAGATGTTATCTGTGGGATTTTTGGTCAGCTTTAGTAATAGATGTGGGGAGGCTTGGGTATTGGAAGGGATTTTGATGTGGTGAGAGTCTCTTGTACTAGATTGAGCTTTGATAGGTTCTCTTCAGCTATGACTGGAGTTTTCAGATTTTATTTTTAGGCATGAGTTGCTGGACTTTCCCTTAGAGGGGTTGTTTTACCTGAACAAATATTCAGAGTCTTCTTTTGTCTAAAATTAATAGGTTTGTAGTGTCTGTAGTTTTAAATGCAGTGCAGAGTTTACTTCCCAGGCTGGTTTAATTTCACTGTCCCATTCTTTCAGATAGAGGTGGACAGTGGAGCAGTAAGGGTCCACTTGGATTTAAATACTCGTTGGTTAGGGAAAATGAATCTGCTGTCAGAATGCATTTTTGAAATACACTTTTCCAAAAAAATCTCTTAGAGACAGGTGGACTGTGGATGTTTATCTGGTCTGGCAATGTTTTGGTTATGTGTCATGGGGAGATGGGACCTGGGTTGCACGGACACGGCAAATCTGGCGAAGTGTCGGTGTCCGACACATATCGGACACCGGAACGGGTGTGATTCGCCGGACTCCGGTGTCCGAGACGCGTCCTTTTTTTTTTTTTTTTTCGCGTCACCGACACGGCTCCGACGCGGCGCCGACGAGGCCGACACGCCAGCAGTGAAAAAAAAAAAAAAAAAAGGGGAAAATCACAAATTTTGACAAATGGACTTACCGGAACCGTTGATCTCATGATATACCCTAAAACGAAAGTCTGAGAAGGAGAAATTAGGAGTTAGAAGCCCGAAACCCACATCTCAACCTCTCCCTTCGTCCTCTCCTCCCTCTGACCTTGCCCGCTGTGCCGCTGCCTCTGTCCCT
The DNA here is from genome assembly GCA_032878915.1 of Castanopsis chinensis. Lineage (NCBI taxonomy): Eukaryota > Viridiplantae > Streptophyta > Magnoliopsida > Fagales > Fagaceae > Castanopsis > Castanopsis chinensis. The sequence continues at coordinate 30,275,422 of JAVQMG010000122.1, read as the reverse complement.
CACCGGAGCTAGGTCGGGCCGATCGGCCAGCTGAATCGACGTCGACGCCGTCCCTGACCGTCCGATCTCTCTCTCTCTCTCTCTCAGGTCCGACTATTAACATTAAGCTTCTCTCTGTTTGTTTTTTTTTTTTTTTTTTTTTTTCCTTCAGATATTTGTTTGGCATTTGGGTGACTTACTGCCTTATAAGTTATAACATTAAGTTATAACGTTTCTTTTTTTTTTTTAATCCCTCTTTCACGGTTACTGTACGGTTACACAGTAACCGTGAGAGTGGGATATAAATATAATTTAGTGTTAATGTTGTTTGATGTTAATGTTATAGTTTTATTTATATATTAAAGTTAAATTACTTAAATATTGTAGGTGATTTATTAAAATGAATGCTGAAAGTGAAAAATCAAATGATGGAATTGCTCCTCTATGGAAATATGTTACTAAGTTAGTTTAAAACTTAGTTTCCTTTTATGTTTCTAGTTTGATGTTGAATGTAGCCTATTTAAACTTTTGGTTTGTACTCTAAAAATTTTATGTATATTATTGTATTACTTTAGGTGTTAATTTGCTTATTTGTAGTTCTTACATAATTTAAATTTTAGACATAAATGTATTTTATGTCTAAAAATATTAAAAAATATGCCTAAATATATAATTTAATTAATTATTTAATTGCCGTGTCCATGCCGTGTCGTGTCCTTGTTTTTCAAAAATTGCCGTATCGCCGTGTCCGTGTCCGTGTCCGTGTCGTGTCCGTGTCCGTGTCCGTGTCCGTGCATCATAGGATGGGACTATACTTCTCTTTTGTTATAGTATCTGGTGTATGATTTCGTCAATGCATATCTGATATTTGTTTGCTCAGCTGCATATTTTTCCTCAATCATGAAGGACGATGCTTGGGTGCCTAGCTGTGGGTTGGTTAGGTGGGAAGCATTATTTGGTGTTTTGAGAATCAAAAGTATAGGGCAGGATTAGAAATTAAAGCCATTGGATTTTTTTTTTTTTTTGGGTTTGGGAGGGGGGGGGGGGGGGGGGGGGGGTGCTTGGGCTTATGCTAAGATCTTTGGCTCTGTTGAAGAGAAAAATAGCTACCTAGGAATAGAAGGTTTGTGGTTAAATCTTTTAGACAATGTTGAGAGTAGAAAAAGAGAGAAGGAAAGAGGGGATGGGGGGTTGATCCTGCAGGGTTTTTCAAAGGGTTTCAAATCTGTGTTCCCATGGAAAAACTATGATGCCAGATGTACTATGTAAGGGAGCCTTCTTTACGAGGATTGTTGCTTTCCACAATATCCATATTGTTGATATCCTTTTCAAGAGATTAAATAATTCTTGATTGGTATTATGTGTACAAGAGCAGTGTTTTCTTTGGGGATGAAATTTGAAGATAAATTAATTGGACCTCAATTTGCTATGTTGTTCTGTTTCTAGGGAGATATTCGATAGTATTTTCCTTGTTCGGAATCTGGTGCATATGCCCAAAGAGTAAGTGAGATGCTACCTCATTGGAAAAAGGAAACTTGAGCGCAAAGGGGTTGCTAGATACCTTACATGCCTGATGAATTTTTAAGTAAGAAAGATGGGATTACTTAATTGTCAAAACTACATTCAAAATTCCTCCCAATAACTATTCATTGGATCTCGTCTCATTCACAACTGTGTCCAGCATATTGAAATTATTCTTTTACCATTCCTACATGCGGAATGTGATCCACTGATCCCTTTATGTTTAATGTGGTGCACATGGAGGGAAAAACTCTAGGACGTTAGGAGGTGAGAGACATTGGTGCTTCAATTGAGTCATCTTTTATTTTTGAGATCTCTATTCAAATGGCAAAAGGATATCAGGAAATCTTGCTTCTTATTACTTTTATTGTTTCTTTAGATCTTTGTAATTTTAGATGTTAATTATTAGGTGGGGCTCTTGTATGCTCCCCTTTTCTTTTAAGTAGGGTTTCCCCCATTTTCCTTTCAATAAAATTTTATTTCTAGTACCAACATTATTCTTTATCATGTTGTTACATTTTCTTGGAAGCCCACTGAAACCTGTTGGTGTTTACCACATTGTTGCTAGATGATTTTATTTTTTTAATTTTTCCCCAGAGTAAATATTATTGGAATTCTATGATTAGTAGTACATCACGTTTTAGTTTTTGTTCTGGTGACTTCTCGCTTGTCCATCTCTTAACTTTAGGGAAAGGATAAGGTTAACAGAAAAATGGGATAACAGGATAATGTTTATTCCAGTTTTGTCATACGCCCCTCTGCTGCATAAATTGGCAATATATCTTGGTGCTTTTTGTTCAGCATGTTGTCTCTACCATGTCACAAAAAACATGTCGAATTCTTGAATACTATCATTACATCTGAACTTTTTTGTTCATGGTCTTAAAATAGGGGAGAAAATGTACTGCATATCCAGCCGTGAAGCTTAATGTGGTCCTGTCAGGCGCTACATGGTTGGAACCTGATCCAATAGATCGTTGCTTCACTGATGGAAATCTAGTAACTGGAGCTGCATGGCCAGGGCATCCAGAGTTCATTTCCCAGTTCATGGCTTTGCTTGGTGTGCAAGTATCATTTTAGTCTGTTGGCTTAATTTGCTTATTATTCCAACATAAATAAAGTGTGTATGTATATATGTGTATATATATCCAAATCTTCTGTACCATTTTTTATGTATCACTCTATGTTCGATCAATCACTACTTGCCATGTTTTCATTTTACTTTCCTTATAAAATAATTGGAGTTTAAAATGGAAAGCAATCATACACATAATAAGTAGTAATTAGTGGAACATATAGTAGTACACAAAAAGTAGTACAGAAGATTTGCATTCATTGTTCAGGTTGTCACTTGTCACCGTGCCATCCCATTTGCTTGCCTGCATCCTGAAATGTTTCTAAATAACAATTATATGTATGTTTTAGTTAATACGACTTTATGGTATTTGCTAGAGGACAATGTACATTCTAATTTCTAAAAGGCTGTTTGGATGAGTGGGTTTTTGGATCATATCACTCAGTTTTCATAACCGAGTTCTCAAAACGCGTACGTCCTACAAAAATTTTTATATTTGGCTTAGTTTTCAACACTTGTTTCCATCACTCAAAACTCAAAAATTTGAGTTAGAGTGATGGAAACAAGAAACAGCGAATGAGTGTTTTCAAAAACTGAGAACTGAGTTATGAAAACTAAGTTATGAAAACTGAGCTATCTTTAAACTAAACTGGGCCCTAAGTCTCTTCCTGTTCTTGTTATGTACCTTCTTTGCTATTTCAATTCTTCTTGTACTTACGAGATCAATCAATACGGTGCTAGATCATCTGGCTTTGATCATTATTTTAAGGAAAGCCACCTATCTCTAACTAACTTTCCAACAGGATATATAATTGAGATGTGAAGAGTCTTTTTTTTCTTCTTCCTTTTTTTCCTTGACGGAGAATTGAGATTTTGAGAGTTTAGTGACACCCGAAAAACTTGCAATTTATTTTAAATTCAAAATTTTAAAATTACAACTTCAAAAACATAAACAAAAAACTAGCTTCATCTCTGCACGTGCAATGAGGTTTTTTTTTTTTTTTAGTGGTCCTATTTTGTAGTAAAAAAAAAACTATGTTTTATTTTATTTTATATATATAATCTTTATTTTGAAAATCTAATTTATTAGTGGATAAAGTAATTTAAAAATTTACAGAAAAGTTGTCTTATTTTTTAGGCAATATTTTAGTGAAAGTTAGAGTTGCATTTTTACCAGATTGTCCTTTAGTTTTATCTCTACTTAAACATAGGGGTATAAGAGCATTTTTGAACTAAAAAATGAGAAATCCAAACAGGAAAAGCCCTTTAAATAATAGTATAGAAGTGTAGATAAAACTTACCACACACTGTGGAGGATAGTATATATAATCAAATAGTATATATAATCAAAGATATTAACGATTATGTTAATTGCTCTTACATATTTGATATATGGGAGTATAATATTACACACAAGCCTAAAATATGGAGAAAAAGATGGATCACGAAGGACAGAGGTGCTTTGAGACCCCGACCATTTAAATATATATATATATATATGTGTGTGTGTGTGTGTGTGTGTGCGCGCGTGTGTGTGTGCACGCGCGCGTAAATGTTCATATTTGAAAGTTTAGATTCAACAAAATTTATGGTATTTTGTCCCTCCAAAATTGTAAACTATTCAATCTAAATTGAAAGTTAACCTAAGGAATTTTAAAAAAAGAAAAAAAAAAGTTATTCAACCAATATGTGTTTGGTATTAAAAATTGCTTGTTTGTTATTTGGAATCTGAAGTTAAAAGTTTGAAACTTTTTTTTTTTTTTTTTGAGAAACAAAAGTTTGAAACTTTGGGTTGTGAGTAATGTCGTGCTATATCCAACTCCACTAGAAGAATTGCTCGGTGCTGTTTCTTCTTCTTTTTGGGTTTTTAATTTTTATTTTACTTGGCAATGCTAATTGCATTTTTAATAAAAAGAACACTAGACATTTAACGATAATATCATGAATGTCAACTTTTCGTGTTCAAGCTATTCTTTTATAGAATGGTTGTGTTCATAATATTTATAATTACTCTTTTAGTTTCTAATTAATCAAAGATGATTTTTCGCAATTTAAAAGAATGTTGAGCTTCACAAATGATTTAGTAAAAGATATTTTTTTTAATTTTTTTTTATTTGTTAATATTGAATGTTTTAGTTTATTTTTTGTGAAAATACATTGTTGACCCTTGAAGTTTACCCGGTGAGAGTTTTTGTCCCTAAAGTTTTAAATGAGCACTTCTAGTCTCCTAAAGTTTAAAAAATAAACGTTATTAGTCATTTTGTTACTTGTCATTAGTTTTATTGCTTATGTGACTAACGGGAAAAATGATGTGACAATTCTTAGATGATGTGGCAATATTCTTAATATTAAAAAAAATCCACATCATTATTGCCACCTAAATAACTCATGGCACAACAAATACGCAAATATATTTGAAACAGGTCTTCCCCAATTCAATTAAATCTAAAGAAGCTCTAGCTTGAGAGTTGAGATTCAAAACCCCTTTGGTGCTCTCTCCCAAATAAAATAAAGGAAATACCAAGACATGTCTATGGAGCTACAAAGTTTTTTGCCACAAATTTATTTTCAATCATGATATTGTCAAAACAAGATTTCGCAACAAAAATAAAGATAGTTTTTAAAGCAGATTTGGACAAATTTGGGCCTATTTTGTCTATTATTTAAGTTGCCTACTCATAGCTTGAAATCCTAAGATGCAAGTTGTTTGATTCATTTGATCTTATATTTTTATATTTTTTGTATTTTTAGATGAAAGAGACATAAAAGTTGAGCAAAATTACATGTTTAGCCTTGTTTTTAACAGATTTGGTTTACGGAATTGTTACTAAGCTAACCTCAGGTGGGTAAAATGTCAAATTTCAAACCACATATAGGTAACTTAAATTTCAGCCAAATCACAAATGAGTAAGTTATAAATTGCCCCATTGCTAATTGAGTTTGACTTGTGCTCTATAAAACTCACAACAAACAATAAAACTAATAATGTCTTAATTTTTTTTTTACCCAGAAAAATGTTTTAAAAAACACTCAGGTCAACGGTTAGCTAGGTTGGGTCAGTTGATTCACAAAAAACGAGTCGAATCATAAACCAACCTGTTTTTGCTTCAGGTAAAAAAATCAAGTTTGAGTTGGATTTTTCCGAGTCCACAAATTTGGACCTATTTTTCCATGTATATATAAACATAATGTATCAAACGAAATCATATACATGTTTCAAGATATAAATTCATACCTTTCTTCTTGAGTCAGCAATAAAGGTGATTTTCACCCAAAAAAAAAAAAACCAATAAAGGTAACATAGTAGAATGAGGCTCCAGAGATTATTGGAGCAAGCCCCCACACATTTATTTGAACCAACTCTAAATCGTGGGTGTCCTGTCAATATTTGATAGACTAACCATGTATTGTTTCTGGAGGAAAAAGTCCCACACAAACCAAATCTACAAATTTTATACTCACCCTTTTTTCACTCATATGACCAAGCCACGGGTGCCACAGATTATAAAAGAATCTTGCAGTGTTTTCTTTCACTTGCAAAACTTCTTTTGAAAATTCTAGTAATGGCAACAAATCTAAACCATTATTGTCAAGATAAATAATAAGTTTGAGAAAAAATTGAAGATTAAAACAACGTTATGTCATATCTGCAAAAGTGGAAAATTGAATCGTCATTTGGTAAAAAAAATAAAGTGCAAAGCTAGTAATCACAATTTCAAGAATATTTAGGCTATTGCCTAACTCATCAACCCCATAGAGCCAACCTTGAAAGGATGTCAATCTCCATCGCCTTGTCGCATACTCATCAATAAACTTCCAACATTTGGTGGTAATAGTGTAAAACTAATCAGTTATTGCATATGGATTCAGGTTTTTGTTTTCTATTTTATGTCTTTGGTAGGCTGTACCCAAAATACAGAACCCACTTTTGGAAGGAGTGATTGATAAACACTCTGTTGATGCCCACTTTTGACAAAAGGCCCAGTGGCAAAAGGAGCCCAACAATAAGGGAAATGAGAGGAAGACAAAGGGCAAAATGGTAAAAAAATGAGGTAATAAGCCCAGTGGGCTGACATGGCAAGAATGATGGCTAACAAGCCCATGACAGTAACAAGAGGTAAAAAAAAAAGAGGTCAATGGGCCGAGGAAATCTAAGGAATAAAGTGATAAACTTAAAGGACTGGCATGGTAGGAATAATAAGAGGTAAAGATGTAGTAAATAGACCGAGAAAGCCCAAGGAATAAGGCAATAAACCCGTGGGATCAATAAGAAATAAAGAAGAAGTAAATAGACTAAGAAATCCCAAAGGAAAGAGGTAACAGGCCAATGAGTTGACACGGCAAGAACAACAGCCAATAGGCCCACGGAGGTAATAAGAAGTAAAAGTAAAGCAAGGCAATCAGGGAGGCCCAAACAGAGAGGTAGCAAACACAATGAAGCAGTATGGCAGGATTAATGGCTAAAAGACTCACGGCCATGAAGAAGAAAGACAAAAACGCAAGCCTAGTGGGTTATAGCTATAAAGGCCATCGCCTGGACAATGCCTAGCCTAAGAAGGGATAAAAGGAAGAAAACACAAGCCCAAAAGCCCATGCAACCTTCACGCCACAAAGGATAAGCACAAACCAGTACACGCAATAGAACCAAACAACGCAAGAGCAACAAAAATGGCGTGAAGAGTAGAAGGAGACAAACACAGACAGAGTGGAACTTGCACAAAGGACCAGGGCCCCACCTAATCCTACCCAGTATATGGAAAGTGGATCATGGGTTAAGGTATTCAAAGAGTATAGTTTGTTGGTGGGGAGAAAGGTGGGTCTATTCTTAGGTTCCCACCAAAGCGTCTTTTGGAGAATGTCTTGTTGGGATGACATTTCACCCAAAAGAGTAAATATAGGCTAGGACCACTTGATGCATGCCATAAGAGTAGGTGTAGAGAAAGACTCCAATCCTTATCCATTGAGGTAAAATAGAAATGGAAAAAGGTAAGAAAAAAGACAAGTAATTTTTTCTGGAAATGGAGAGTGGTGCAACCAGCACACTCTGAGCAGAGGTAATGGCTGGACAACCAGTAAATTAGTGGGCAGTCCTAAAGAGATGCCCACAAGAAGCCAAAAACGGTTAAGGAACAAAAGTGGTAAATCCCATAATGGCAAACAGTATAAAAGGGGGTAGCCATGGGCAGTAAAGGCAGCAAGGAGGGGAGGTAGGAAAGAATAGAAAGGAGAAAACACAGAGAGGAAAAGAAAAGATAAAAAGATGATGTGGTAAAAAGAAAACTAGAGAGAAAGTAATGTAGTAGAAATAGAGGCATGCATCCATAGACCACCTTTTTCTCTCCCTCTCGGCATTCCCATACTATGAAGGTTGTAAATCAAAACTCAAACCATTTACGCCCTTTCTCCAGAACGAGTAACTTATATAGCAAAAGCCTTTGTTGAGAATACTTATGTTGGAGATTGGTTCTCTTCTTGAGTTCGTTTTTACTAAACAACTTAACCCACAATCTAGAAAACGAGTTATTTTGATGTAGTGTTATTTCTGCTTGCTGCATTACTTTGTTGTAACTCTACTAATTTTGTCCATGGTATTAACTTTATTTAGCACGTTTTATTATTATTAATTATCCTGCTATTGTATATTCCTACCATAATACCTGCAACAATTACTCTTACTGTGACCACACCTTGTGTCAAGCCCACAACACTCATATTAGGACGCATCTACATCAAGTAAGCTTGACTTGTGCACAAGCTGGCCTAAAATACAGTCCTAACAAGGCCAGTCCCAGCTCTTTTACTCCAAATTAATGGGCCACAATGTAGCAAAAGGGGTTAAGGCCCAACAATACAAAAAGGCCCCACACAATCTTATTCTCTTTTTCTTCTTTTTGGGAGAATCAAATTGCAAGGAATTTTTAATTCTTTGTTTTCCTTATTTAATATCTTTTTCGTTGTGAAATGATTGTTATGATATGTCTGCGATTGGAACTAACAATTTGAAAAAATGTAAATCATCACCCAACATAAGAGTCATGATACAAACACAAATTATTTTACAATATCTTTTCAAACTATTGATATAACAAATTCTTACTAATTTTTATTTAGATCCACCATTAACATTACATTTTTACTTACTAATAATCGTCCACCATATCAATAATTTGTAAAATAGTTTATAAATTAATTTGTAACTTTAGTATTTTACTCCAACATAAAATAAAAGAGAAGACGGCAAAAGAGCTTTCTGATTTTAGTTAGCCCAATTTTGATATGCAATCATAATATTTTGTTACTTTCCACTATCGTTAAACCAAAAAAATAAGTTCCACGCGAGCTCGTGATCATATCATGGTCACTTGAAGAACTTCATAAGAACCTTTTGCTTATGTTGTTCCTTTTTTTCTTTTCTTTTTTCATTGGCATAATTCCAATGATTGTACAATCCATTATAAGAGTTTTTTTTTTTTTAAGATACGTGAAGGATATTATTTCTTTTCATCACTTTGAAATATATGAAAAAAGATCATGACATCTCATTTTTTACGATATTTTGTTAAACCAAAAATAATAGGTTCCACGTGAGCTCCTGATCATATCATGGTCACTTGAAGAACTTCATAAGAACCTTTTGCTTATGTTGTTCCTTTTTTTCTTTTCTTTTTTCATTGGAATAATTCCAATGATTGTACAATCCATTATAAGAGTTTCTTTTTTTTAAGATACGTGAAGGATATTATTTCTTTTCATCACTTTGAAATATATGAAAAAAGATCGTGACATCTCATTTTTTACGATATTTTGTTAAACCAAAAATAATAGGTTCCACGCGAGCTCCTGATCATATCATGGTCACTTGAAGAACTTCATAAGAACCTTTTGCTTATGTTGTTCCTTTTTTTCTTTTCTTTTTTCATTGGCATAATTCCAATGATTGTACAATCCATTATAAGAGTTTTTTTTTTTTTTAAGATACGTGAAGGATATTATTTCTTTTCATCACTTTGAAATATATGAAAAAAGATCGTGACATCTCATTTTTTACGGTATTTTCAAATCAATCGTTTTTTATATATTGGAATGGACGATTCCATTGATAGTCACAAGTAATATTATTAGTTTAGCTTAAGAAATAGGCTTGATGAGTTATACACACACCACAGACGAGGGAGAGAGCATACAGAATAAATAAATAAATATTCTCTAGTTTTAAAGTCTGTTTGAAAACAACTTATTTAATTGAAATTAAAAACTTTTTACTAAAGGTACTATAGATAAAACTAAAAAATAACTAAATAATAGTACAGTGAAACACATAAATAATATCAAAAAATGCAATAAAACTCATAAATAATAACAAAAATAAACTAAATAGTGTAAAAAGCTAACTTTTTAAATCAAAGTCAAACTCAACCTTAGTATCATATCATAAAATACATGTCAAAGACATTCAAAGTCAATGCCACTCTATTCCTCCTAATGTGGTAGAGCCCACCCCTTCCCATACCTCACTGAAGCCTAGTTCTTCGTTGTCAACACCTTCCATGTTGCAATCCCACCAGCCACAGCCATTGGCATCTGCTAGCAGATAGAAATACCAAAATTTTCTTTAATTGGTTAAGGATAAAACAACAACTAAGCCTTCAAAATAGAATATAAATTTTATAAAAGATTTGAAAAAGAAAAATATGTAGCTGACTAACAGTGATTGTAAAGAGGTCTTTGCTTCTTCTTGCTATTATATTTCTCATCCTTTCCTTTTTCCTTTGGTTTTGGATCACCTCCAAGAACTAACATATGCTTTCGGGCAACATATTTCTCATCACCACCTGCACCTGAAATCCACATAATTTATGGTCAAGTTCAGAGCCCAAAGATAAAATTGGAAAATCAAATGATCATTTACCACCTACTTTAATTGGATGCCAATTTTGATCCTATAATTTCACAAGATATCTATTATCTCTTTTCTTTTCTTTTTTAACCAATATCCTGTAGATCTAATATATATTAATTATTTTAATTACATTGGAGTATGATAGAAAACACATATCACATGATGCATTTACTTCATTTCCAAACTTTTTATGCTCTTCTAACCTTGCAAATGCTTCTTTGATTATTACTCTCAAATAGATCCAGAGATCACCCTAAAGGATGTATGCACATACACATGCTATGTAGCAATCTGCAAAATAGTTACGAATTCCTTTTAACCTCTGTTAGTACTATTATAAATTACATACAAACTAGGGAATAACCCAGCTCAACTCAGCCTCTCTTTTTTAAATTATGATGAGGAACCCATCCCTTTCAGAGGGTGGATACATGTTCCTACACACAAGGACCATGCATCTGAGGAGTCCAGATAGAAACACAAGACCTCATAGTTCCTAAGACGTGTGCCTCACCATTCAAACTTTCTGCAACTTTTGGAACAGTTTGAACAACAATTTGTGTATGACTTATTAAAGCAAAAACGTGAGAGGCCAAACAATGGGATATTCTTTGGCCTGGGTTGCTTCTTGTCTGTCCCTCAGGAGAGCCACCTAAGAATGAAAAACCAATACAATTGTTTCAAACTTTCAAAAAGATTCAGTTACTCATGGCCCTTTTTTCCCAGAATTTTTAGGCCTCATTGAACTTTTGTTATACAATTTATACTTGACATTTGACTATGAATGCAATCCTACTGAAAGTAAAAGCAGATAAAATTCTAAAAAACTTAAGTATTATGGCTCCAGCTCCTGAAAATTTTTGTTATCATTTCAGTATTTCAATTAAAAAGAAGCGGGTGTGTCTAGGAGGTTCAAAAAACCGTAGAAGAAACAAATTTACCACATTGACGACACAACTATCACTGCATTCTAGCATTTGGAGATAAAGGAATCTATCATTTAAATTTAAAGTGATTCCTAATTCCTATATGGATTATTAGGATTTGCTTGATAGTTGATAATTGAAATACATTGTTGACTCACATGACACATCACTACAAGTCTACAACTTAAGATTTTGAGGGTGATGGTATCTGACATGAATTCAGTATCCTTCAGCTCATGTAAACAAAAAATAAAAATAAAAATTCTATATCATTAATTCTACTACTACAAATACTCAAGTTAAATGTACCAAAATCTTTGCTTCATATTGGCCAGTGCACAAAGAAATTGATGATCCATTTTCCAGTAGAATAATGTGCGACAGAGAAATTTGGGTTTTTTCATAATTCAGTAAACAAGCAACAATTTTCTAATTCTATACTTTCCTGAGTAAGTAATGATCATTTTGAATTATTTATGTGATATATGTTTTTAATTTCCTTTTTTACTAGTCCGCGAAAGCAGAACCAAGTAAAAAACATAACAGACCAGTAGGCAGTTGTTAAATTTTCTATTTATAAACCCAAACAAAGACTTAAATCACCAACACATTGTAATAACTGGTACCAGATTGAAACATAATAAAAAATTGCTGTAAGGTAAGATGACAAACCTTGAAATGTGTTCTTCCTTTTTCTTGATTCATCTATGTCACAACTTTCTGCTTCACCAACACTACATGAACCTCCACAATCTCCGGTGTCTTCACCAGTATGCTTGAACTGTTCATAAAACACTTTATCGGTCACACAATTTGGCTCTGCTTCCCCACCTTTGTTGGCCCCATTATGGCCATCAATGGAGCCACTTGATTCTCTTGGACCTGGACCCAGCAATGATGAAAAAGGCCTCGACTTTCCCTGTCACAAATTTAAACCTTTTTCCTCTTAGAGTTCTGGATTTCAAATTTTAATATGAAACACACACAATAATGATATCAATTCAAATTCTAGTAAACTTTTTTATTAGAAAAGAAACAAACAATGTCAAATATATATATTTTCTAGGCCAAAATGCAGTTGGTCACTAAATTTTACCCAACAAGTGTTTTAAGTCCACAAAGTTTCAAGTAACTGTTTTTACTTTTTTAGTTGCTAACAAGCTTAAAATGATCGGTTTCAGTCCTTAATAAAATAAAAAATAAAAAATAAAAATAGATTGATTTTAGTTACTAACAAGCTTCTTTTCTTTCTTTTTCTTTGTTGGAGAAATACTGTAGTTACTCACAAGCTAAAACTAAAAGTGATCTCTTCTATACTATTATTTTTTACTCTCTTGTTAATTTTTAAAATACTTTATCTAATGGAGTGATGACATGTCAATTTTTAATTTGGTTAAGGAATTAAAAACATAGAGACTAAAATCACTCTTTTTTTTTTTTTTTTTTGTGGCCCATATAACACACCCACACAAAAGATTGCGAGTAATAATAAATAAATCCCAGAATCTGCTTATATTTTCCCAGCACCCAAACAGACAGACTAAAATACCTTACCTGAACCGTTCTGGGTGGCACGGAAGTGGCGTGCAGTTTCCTGTCAAGGAAGTCCGCAAGCGACACGTGTGAGCCGTTCTTCGAAGCTTTGTTCTGAACACCTTCTTTAAAATCATTTGAACTAATCTCATGTACAACAAAAAAATAAATATAGAAATTAGCATCAATTTAATTAATAAAAATGGATTAATGAAGAAAAAGAATTAAGGGTATTTGGTTTAGTAAGTACGAATTAGAAGAGCGAGCGAGAAATGAGGAGGCGATAGAGCGCTGCCCCAAAGCCCGGATGATTGTGATTGAACTTGAACAAGCGTCTTTTGGTTTCATTTCTTAACCTTTCTTCTTCTTCTTCTTCTTCTTCTATTTTTATCTCGTTTTAATAGTTTTGAGTTTTGGGCGCCAACAGTTTGAAATATTTGCGACAATTGAAATGTTTGGTTTCCCGGTTACTCTCATAAATTGTACTTTTGCGTTGCCCTTAACATTAGGCCGAATTCAATTTATTCCACTTTTCCCAATCCAATTTTTTTCTTTTCTTTTCTTTTTTCCTCTTCTTTTGAGGATAGGGTGTTAAATTATCATCTTTTGGGCTTTTGTCATAGTTTCATTTTCTAAGTTTCGAAATGCACCGATAGCTGTGAGTCACCTGTTTTTTTTTTTGTTTTTTTTTTTTTTTTTTTAAACCAATGTCAAGTTACAACTTAAAAGCTAGATTCCCAAAAAAAGAAAATTTGGAGCCCTAAGAGCAATCACACCAATCAATGTAAAATATAAAAAGTGGTGAGTTTTACATATTTTTGCTAAAAAAAAAATAGCTATATCAAGTAGATCTATAACAGTAACCGTGCATATATACTGCTTTGCATTTTAATACATAATAATCCGACCTAAAAATTAACGGAAAATCAAACATAATAATCCGACCTAAAAATTAACGGAAAATCAAACACGCCCACACACAGACACACCAATAGAGACAAAGAAAGTATTGTTGCGAACTAATGGTTGTGGGTCAGTGCTTGGAGGTCGACTGGAACATGTCTCGTTGCTTGTGAAGGAGGTCTGTGTTTGTGGATCGACTGGAACAAGTTTCTAACAATTTGTGCTTTACACTGCTTGTAGGGATGGATGCTTGTGGCGGCTTGGGGTTTGAACAAAGGGAGAGGTGATTTGACCACAAGGGAGAGCTGATCTAAGTGAAGAATAAGAAGAAATAGTGGCGGCAGCTGAGAGTGAGAAAAAAAATTGTGGGTTTGGGCCATTTGCTCACCCAAACCCACCCACTCTAATTGAACCCAAACCCACCTAATTATTAGTTGGGTTAAATGGACATCAACCCAATTAAACCAAGTGATTATTGAGTTTTAACTAAAAACCCATTGAACCCTATTTAACCCAAAAACAATATACCCAAATTCAACACAGCCCTTCCCATATAAAAAATTTTTAAAAAAAAATTCTCAATTTTAAAATCCATTCATTTTATTGTCCTTTCTTGCCTTTTCTAGGAAACCACAAAGAAAATTTTTGTCATTTCCCTTTCTCTCACTTTCTTGGCAACCAAACAACAGCTCAAATACTCTCTCTAAAATTCCAGAAAAATTTTGAGCAAAACAGAGTAAGTGTCTCAGAAAATCTTGATACATCTTTTTAAATATTATGGAGCTCCCTAAGCTTGCCATCAGAGTTGCCATGGCGAGACTCAATCGAGTCCTTCAAATCGTCGACAGAATTCTCAACATGGCGCATTCAATTCTCAAATACGGAGTTCATGGACAAGCAAATCATCGAATTGTATCAATCTCATTCCCAAGATTTCTCCCTATTCTCAAACCCTCACCACCACCACCACCACGAGCTCTCTCAATTTAGTCTGAAGGTCTCCCCTCTCACTCGAATCTCTTCATTTCTTCTTCGCTTCGAACTCGTGGTTTCTTTTTTTCAAATCCACACTCCATTTGGTTGCTAAGAAAGTTGAGGAATTGATAGTTTTTATTCTTCACTATCTTCTTTTTTTTAAATTTGGTGCATGTAATAAAGCCATTTGGCTATATTTGGTTCGATTGAGTCGAAGTTGCTTCGTTTGGCTTTTTTTTTTTTGGTGTTGGTTTTCAGTTCATAAATAATTGGAATCCAATTTTCAAAATTCATTTCCTTATTTTTCTAAAATTTCTCGGCAACCAAACGATGGACCACTTAGTTTCTATCTTATTTCTCTATTTTCCTGGTGCTGAGTTGTTACTGTGTTTATGGGCATTTTGGTAATTTTAATAATTGGCTAATTGGGTGGGTTGGGGTTTACCCATTATAATTGGGTTGGGTTGAGTTTGGGTTAGAAGCAATTAGTTAAGTGGGTTTTAATGGGTTAGTGGGTTTTAATGGGTGAATGGGTTTTAAATACCCAACTCAATTATGCCCAACCCAAACCCACCCATTTGACACCCCTGGATGAGAGAGAGGTGAGAGGTGAGAGAGATTAGATATGTGTTTACCGTTTTTGTGTGAGAAGAGAGAGGGACATTAAATGAAAATACTAATAACAAAAATAAAACTAGCGAAATACTCCAAAATATTTTAAATTATCAATATACACTCAAATCCCAAAATCTACAAAGTGATAAAAATATCTTTGAAATATTCAAAATAATACCATTGAAATCATCAAATGCCCAAAATGACTCTAAAGTCTCCAAAATACTTCCAAATCTTCAAAGCTATCAAAATAAGATAACCATGAATCATCAAAATTACTAAAACAACCCTTCAAAACCTCAAAGATGATTAAAATACCAACCAATCTTCAAAATAATCAAAACACCCTCAAAAACTCCAAAATTAACGACGTATTTTTTATTCTTCAAACTCATACATAAAAACCACCACTCTCATCGCAAAAATACTAACGTAGGAAGAAAAAAGTATGATGATGACAGAGGAGAGGTGATACTACCATTTGAAGGTGTTAGCCCAATATAAAGCATGCTTGAAAAGGAGTACTCCTTCTTCTTATGCGAGATAGAGAGAACAAAGTGGGAGAAGTTGAAAAAATGATATATAATGTAATTTATTGATAAATATGTTTCAAAAAAAAGTTTTTTTTTTTTTTTTTTATTTGGGAAACACACAACCAAATAATAATACTTTTTGAGGCCTCACAATTTGACACATCATAATTCTCATATATATATATATTTTTTCTATTTATAAACACAATCATAAAAAATGCTTAGAATTATAATATATCTCTCCATATACAAACACTGTCATAATAAATACCTAATAATATTTATCAAAATGGTCAAACATTGTGTTTAGATAAATAAATAAAATTGTATTAGGTTACGTTTTTGTACATTGCAAGGATTACGAACTTGTGTGTGTGTGTGTGTATACTGTGAGAGACAGCGAAAAGGGGGGTGCTCTCAAAAAAGAGATTTGAGTGCTTCAAGGCACTTCTCTTTTGGGTAATTGTGTGGAGTCACCAAAATACCTCAAATGTCATTAATAAAAAAAAGAGTACAATTTTGGTAGCATAACCTTACAAGGCTTTAGTCCTAGTTACAATCTACCAAAATTAAAGACAAAACACTAATTTACTAACCAAAATCCTAAGTTCGGGGGCTAGATTACGGAATGAGAAGATGTTAGGCACCCATTCCGCCCAGACAAAATCTGGTCTTCTAGACTCTAATAATCATTATATATCCTTTTGTATGATGTTGAATGACATGTTATAACACACATGTAACAAACACTGGATAAAAGTAATTGAAACAAATCTGTCCTATGAATATGTTATCTTTTTAAAGAAAAATTAGATTTGTTTTGAAAAGTTAAAAAAAAAAAAAATTTGAGATTTGGTCTGCAAAGAATCAGATATGCTTTTTTGTAAAGGGTAAAAAGAATGATTTTGTTAAGAAAAATTAGATCTGTTTTGAAAAGTAAAAAAAAAAAAAAAAAAAAGAGATTTGGTGACTGTTTGGATCCACATTTTTGCGTCCACGTTTGCACGTTTTCTCCTTCTTCTTTTTTTTTTTTTTTCTTCAGCACTTATGAACAGCAACTGGTATTGTTCATGCAAGTGATTACACTGTGCGAGAGGCAAAGTTACTATTGCGCACTGTTCATGGGACCCACAAGTACTTTATTAAAAAAAATATATTAAAAATGGGTCATATGATACTATTCACACATTTAAAAATTATTTTGCTATAGTATTTTCAGTTTTCAGCAATAAGTTTATCCAAACGGACCCTTGGTTTGTAAAAAAAAAAATTAAATTAAATTTGTTTTGAAAAAGAGTAAAGAGAAAGATTTTTAAAAGATGATTCATATTCATGAGACAAACTTATTATGCATACATCACATATTAAAAAGAAAGCCTTTAACCTAACTCTTAATTCCTTCTTTGAAATTTCAAAATCTGTAATTTTATAATAAAAAAAAAAGAAATTTTTTTTTAGAAAAATTTTCAAATATGTATTTAATGAAAATACAAATCTTTTTTGTGGTTGAAAAAAAATTCAAATCTGTACTTAATGAAAATACAGATCAATTTTGTGACAGAAAAAAAAATTCAAATCTGTATTTAATGAAAATACAGACCAATTTTGTGACCAGAAAAAATCCAAATCTGTATTTAAATTAAATACATGTCAGTTTTGTGACTAGAAAAAAATACAGATCTGTATTTAATGAAAATACAGACCATTTTTTAATTTTAAAAAAAAAAAAAGGTTTAATGATCATTAGCAGATTTTGAAATCAAAGAAAAAAATTATAACAAATAATCAACTAAAGAACATGTCAAAGAAAATTCAAACTAAGTATATAAGCATGGCAGATTTGAATTAAAAACAAGGCATAATGATATCAAACATATTAACCAAATTCATGCAAAGAACAATCACAACATATTAATTAGTGAAAAAGAAAAGACAAACAGAAGAATGAAACTAGATACCTCTTGCATAAGCGTGCTCTTCAATAGAAGAATATTTTAGAAATCAAAGAAGTTTTCACTTCTTTGAGGTCTAAAATACTTTACTTAAAAAAAAGTTCTTAAAGCAAAAGCCTCCAGAACGTCTTTAACATAAAGGGAGTACAGAAGTCAAAAAAGAAGATTCCTTAATTCTGATCTTTTTCCTCTGTTTATAGAGGTTGGGATGCTTAAAAAATAATTTGAATGAGATCAAATACAAATTGGAACATGTCCTTATCTTTAAAAAGTCGAAAAAAGATAGGTTTTATCTCAATTAGGAAGCTCCCGAGCCGGGCTGAGCTTGGGCCAATCGGCACTCCAAGAGTGCCGACATGCCCTCTTGGGTGCCAGGCCCGCGTTTGAGTTTTGGTTCAATTTGGACTCATTTTTTGAGAGATTTTTAGCCAAAAATTGCACTTAGACGCATTTTTTATTTGTATTCTAAAAAATAATCTCTTTTTCTTGATATTCAGGTTTTTAAAGTGATAATTATCTTATAGATAAATATTCCAAAAAGACTTAATTATCCATACATTCTTTAGGCAAAAATGCAAAACTGACCCTCTAACTTTCACTCTTTTTCATTTCAGTCCTCTAACTTTCAGTTTTGTCAATTCAGTCCTCTAACTTCCAATTTTTGTTAATGCAGGATTCCGTTAAACTTCAGTTATGGCTGCCATTAACTTTTTTTTATATATATATATTTCGGAGTCAAAAGAGAAAAAGAAAAAATTGTAAAAGAAAAACATTTAAGGAGATTGAGATCCAAATCCCTAATGTACTAAGAGCTTGGGTTTTTGAAGGAGTCGTGAATTTGGATGTTGGGGTTGGTGATTTTGACCTCATCGGCTATGGTGATTGCAGGATATATGTGGCCACCAATGCCACTAGCGATGAAGACTACACATAGAGTGTCAGTGGCATCATTTTGTGTGGTGGGTATTTGCTCATTTGGTTGCTGGTGTTCGAGGGAGAGACAACAAAGGGGCTTGAAGAACCTAAAATGGAAAAAAAAAAAAAAAAGAAACAGAGAGAGATCAGTAAACTCTGTGTGTGTGTGTGTCAAACAGAGATAGAGAGAGAGATATGCAGAACTTGCATGGATTTGGGTTTAAGTGGTAGAGTGAGAGAAAATGAGGAGTGTAGAGAAGAGTAGAATGGTAAGTATGGGGGGTTTTGGAGAAATGGAAATGGCCATTAGAGCACCAGAACCCACGTTCCACAAACCATTCGCTTCCTCCTCGACTTCTAGCTTTGCGTTTAAGTCACCCACGTTCTTCACGCACCAATCTTGCTCTCCGTCGCCGTCCGTACGGTTCTCCATCGACCAACGGCCCAACTCTCCCAGCCGTTCGTCAATCTCCATAACCAAACAAGAAACCAGCAAAAAGATCAACAACAATACGGTGTCGTATTTTTTTTATTTTACAGATTTTTTCTTTTTTTTTTTTCTTTTGATTCCGAAATATTAAAAAAAAAAAATTTAACAGCAGCCATAACTGAAGTTTAACGAAATCCTACATTGACAAAAATTGAAAGTTAAAGGACTGAATTGACAAAACTAAAAGTTAGAGGACTGAAATGAAATAGAGTGAAAGTTGGAGGGTAAGTTTTGCATTTTTGCCAATTCTTTATTATCTGATTATCCACTTTATTCCCATGCAAGCAGGCTTATTTTTTACACTAACCAACAACCAATCACAAAATTATTTAATATTTTAATTGTTTAACCAATTAGAATTAATTTAAATTAATCATGCATGATCGGTTCCACCCAAACAGAATGCATGCAAACCATGAAAACTTGATCATATGATATCTTTCAATCCGACGGTCCAATTTAGGAATCGGACATACTGTCGCGACTGTTAGAATCTTAAGATCATTTTTATGATATTCAATGGATGAATTAATGCATGTAATGCAACTCTAAATTTTGGGTATAGGAATGGTCACTCTAGCCATCTTCCAAGATTAAATTATGGGTGCAAAATCGAGTGTTTACATAATGCCCTGCATTGATAGAGCTTGCAAAGTGAATGTCAATGTAAAATAAAGACACTGATTTTACTAGCCATGATTTAATCGAGGTTGATCTTTCAAAGATTGCCTAGCCCTAGAACCTAGAACCTAGAACCTAAAACTTTGGGACATAGAACTAGTGCTTTGCTGTTTTAAAAAATGAGAACCATGAATACTTAATCTACTTAATAACTGATGACCCTGAACTAAATCTTGAAGTCTAAGGTGACTGAGTGGCTTCTCTATCTCAGTTTGAATTTGGGGTGATTGAAAGGCTTCTTTATCTCAATCTGCATGTGAAGGCGACCAAGAGGCTTCTTTATCTTGATCTGAATTGGAGGTAACCAAGAGGATTCTTTATCTTGGAACCTGAGGTGATTGAGAGACTTCTCTATCTCAATCTGAAACTGTGGAAGATGCTTTTCTATCTTGATCTGAATTGAAGGTAACCAAGAGGCTTTTCTATCTTGGAACTTAAGGCGATTGAGAGGCTTCTCTATCTTGATTTGAATGGAAAGTGATCAAGAGGCTTATCTATCTTGATTTGAATAGAAGGTAACCAAGAGGCTTCTCTATCTTGGAACATTGGGCGATTGAGAGGCTTCTCTATCTCAATCAGAAATTAGAGGCAATCAAGAGCCTTCTCTATCTTGATCTGAATGGAAGGTAACCAAAAGGCTTCTCTATCTTGTAACATGGGATAATTAAGAGGTTTCTCTATTGTAATCTAAAATTGGAAGCGATCTAGAGGCTTCTTTATCTTGATCTGAATAGAAGGTAACCAAGAGGCTTCTCTATCTTGAAACCTGGGCGATTGTGAGGCTTCTCTATTTCAATCTGAAACTGGAGGTGACTAAGAGGTTTTTCTATCTTGATCTGAATGGGAGATAACCAAGAGGTTTCTCTATCTTGGAACCTAGGGCGATTGAGAGGCTTCTCTATCTCAATCTGAAATTGTGGCGACCAAGAGGCTTCTTTATCTTGATCTGAATGTATCTTGATCTGAATGGGAGGTAACCAAGAGGCTTCTCTATCTTGGAACCTGTAGCAATTGAGAGGCTTATCTATCTCAATCTAAAACTGGGGCAACCAAGAGGCTTCTCTATCTTGATCTGAATGGAAGGTAACCAAGAGGCTTTTCTATCTTGGAACTTGAGGCGATTGAGAGGATTCTCTATCTTAATCTAAAACTGTGGCAACCAAGTGGCTTTTTTATCTTGATTTGAATGGAAGGTAACCAAGAAATTTCTCTATCTTGGGCACCTAAGGTTTTGCTTGCAAAAGACCAAAGCTTGGGATTAGATTTTAAATGATTGGTGCTTTGTTGTTCCACTATTTTGAGATTGTGATTTTCCTCTCTCTTTTTTTTAGACTTGAATTTGCTCTTCAGAAAGGAAAGCCATTGATTTTTTCTTTTTTTGGTAGTACTTTGAAAAAAAAAAATTCTATCACTTATTCTTCTTCTTCTTCTTGTTTTTTTTTTTTTTTTTGAACTTCGAAATTTGAAATTTTATTTGAAAAAAAACACTCTTTATTCATGATCATCCTAGAAATTTCATTTTTCTTCCTTCAAAATTGAAAATTTTCTTAAAATTGATACCATCTGTTATAAGAAAATCTTTGAAAAGCCCCCTTTTTTATATCTTTTATTTCATCTTTTGAAAACAAAACAAAACAAAAAGAAAAAAAAATTTTGGGTGAGTTGACTGAGTCAACTCAATCAAACCTGAGTTGACTTAGCAACTTAAGTATGTTACAAACCTGAGTTGGCTTTTTTATCCACTTCCCTCAATATATTTTCAGATCTTTGTGTTCTTGACCACCTTTGCAACGTGCCCACTTTTTTGAAACCCATCTCCAAACCTCCATTTTTTTGCATTTTCATGACATCTTCTAAAGGACCATCTTTTCTTACTTTCAATGGGAAGAAATATCATCCATCCCTTGAATGGAATGGGGAAGAGGGGCTCCTTCAAGACCCTAAAACCCATACATCACACTCCAAAAAGAACTTCAAGTTGAGCTCAATTTTTTGGTTTCTTTGTTGGCAAATTTGTTGATTTTATGTTGTGTTGAGAGCTTGATGTTGAGACATTGTCATTTCGTTTTTGTTTGTTCTTATTGGAATTTTGGACATTGTATGATTTGGTTGGTAATCATTGTGTGATCATGTTGCGCTCTTTGTTTTGAGGCATTATTTAATTTTGAGTTATTTGGTATGAAACTTGGACAATGTTGATGACTCACGAAACTTGGCAATGTATGTAGCTTGTGGTATTTGTTAGGTTCTAAGACTATAAGGACTAATGTATTAGAACTTCAATATATAATGTGTTGGAAAACCATGATCAAAACATAGAGTCTAGGTTTAGGCTTGCTCAAAGTATGTTGAATTGTAAAATTGGAATCGAGTGATTGCAGAAATTATTGGACAAAATCTGAAAGGCTCGATTAATCGAAAATTAGATTCGATTGATTGAAACTCTTGTAGATTTAATTTTCTGCAGAATTTCCAATTCAGTTCAATCCCGTTTGACGTGTAGGGTTTTATGTTTTACTTTACATATAAAAGGAAAAACCCTAGCTACTTTTTAAAGTCTTTTTGAGTGTTATGTGGTGAATCTTTTGTGAGATCTTGAGGTGTTTACCTTCATATACACACATAGGGTTATCAAGATCAAGATTTGTATCAAGAGCTTGATGATCACTTCATTTGCTGCTTAAAGAACTTAAAAGAAGGTCTAAAACCTTTGAGTAGAGTCTCAAAGTCACAAGTAGGAGAACTTGTAGTTGCAGTGGATCAAAGAAAGAAGTAGTTCGTGGACTCGAAACTGTCACATGATCGTGGTAGTAAATTTTCTACACGAGATAGCAATAGGATGTTAGTGGTCTAAGTCTTATTGTAAAAACTTCAATTCTTTTGTAGTGGATCTGTTTTTACCTTAAGGATAGTTAGGTTAAATCCTCCCCAGGTTTTTTACCGGTTAGGTTTTCCTCAGTTATCATATCTTTGTGTTCTTTATATTTCCACATTATTTACATGATATGATTTATATGTGTTAACCTAAAACTAAATAATTTATCTAAGTAATCACGTGGCTAAATAACTAATTAAACATATTGTGTTAAGGGGTCTAAAACTTTACAATATTGTTGAATGAATTTTGACTTGAATGTTGTGGATATTAGAATTATGAGAACTTGATGTGTAGACTTGATTGAAGAAACTCATTTTTTATGAGTGTGGAATTTTGTTAGAAGGTGTGAGTCTTATTTCATGAGCATGGAAATTTATATGGGTATGGGTATGGAAAACTTTTATGGTATGGATTTTTTGTGTTGGACAAAGGATTTTTTTTTGGACATGGGATTTTTTTTGGGGGGTTGGACATGGGATTTTTTTTTTTTTTTTGCATAGGATTTTTTTCCTTGACATGGAATTTCTTTGGCATGAGGTTTAGTATGTGGCTTGGAGTAGGACCAAAAGGGACAAATAAGACACTAACTCCAATGGGTTTTAGGCCTTTTTATCAACTCTTGACGAGCCCAAAATTACCATTAATTATATTTAATACTACTATATAAATATAATTACACTCTAAGCTTTATTAATAAATTATATCCCAAGACTTTATTATACATTCAACCCCTTCATTAAAATATTCGTAGTAATACAAATTATGAATGTTGACTGCCACTTATAAGATTGCTATATCTTAATCCTTAAGTACTTGGTTTAATCATTTAAGTTATTCATTATATATTTATGAAATCCAATGTCATAAATATATACTTTAGTAATTATGGGGTTTTCGACCGAGAGCGTAGGGCTTTGGCTGAGATCGTGAGTAGTCTGAGTCCGAGGAGGAATATCTCCTCGGATAAGCTAAACGCAAATTGGGTATAAAGCCTAATGATCAAAGTGACCTTCCAAGAAGTTCTAATGAGAGGGACGAGCATCATGAACGTACAAGAGGGATAAGGACTCAAAAATATCTAAGGGAAAGCTGCTACACCGCATTGAATGCCTTGTTGCTAACTTCCTGACCGTATTTATATGGAAAAGACCCCTGAACAGTGCTACCTCGGTAACCACAACTCACAGAAGGCCAGAAAGGGTGTCTGATGGGACAAACACTCAAGTGGTGGCTCAAAAGATCAACAAGTGTAGGATTAAGATCATCCAAAAGAAACTATATAATGGAAAAGGCCCTTCATGAAAAGGGGATGGAGAAAGGAGAAGAGAAACCGTTGTAGCAATCTCAACAACTCCTGTAACCATTGTCATCCAATATATACTAGAACAGAGCTCCTCAGACTGTGTTGAGGACAAACTTTCTCGCACAAACCGGGTTCAATTCTTGTACAAATTTAACTGTTATCCATGCACTAAAACCTAGCTCTTTGACTCACTCTGTACAAATTTATTGTACTGGGTTCACTAGGCCAAGATCCCTTACAGTTTTGGGCTTGGTCTGAAAATTGTGTCCCCATAGTAACTTCTTACTAAAGTGGTTAGGCCTAGTACTCTGAATAACCAAACCGATTAAACTTATCTCAAGGGAATATTTTATATCTCCATTAAGAGATTATGAATTTCATCTTAAGAATATATGTTCCTTCAATATTAAATGTGGCTACCCAATAGGAATGGCAACGGGTCGGGTTCGGGCCGAGTTTTTACATACCCGGACCCGACTCGCGGGGCAAAACCCGAGACCCGGACCCGGCCCGATGGTTTATTCCGGGGCCCAGGCCTAGCGGGCCTCTTTATCTCTTGGGCCCAAATCTAGCCTAATCAAAAAAAAAAAAAAAAAAATTTGAAGCCCATTACAATTTTTTTTCTAGATTCAAACCCATTCAGTCAAGTCCACAAGGTTACTAATATGATATATATATATATATATATATATATAAGAGGGGGTTTAGTAATTTAATATAACCGGGATTTATCTGGGCCGGGTTTCGGGTCGGGTTTCGAATTTTTTTAAAAAACTTGGACCCGACCTGGATCCGCTTCGGGTTTTTTTTTTAAAACCCATATCCGACCATATTCTTTATCGGACCGGGTAAAATGTGGGTCTACCCATTACCCAACCCAACATACTGAGATTTTGATCGTGACTTTAAATCTCACTCCTTATATATCAAAGCAACCTACACTTTATGGCCAAGTTCATTATTCTCTCAAGATTGAGAGTTCATGTAAATAAAAGTCATGAAATTTATTATTCATTTGACAGTCATTAAGTACCTGGTTTAATCATTTAAATTATTCATCATATATTTATGAAATCCAATTTCATAAATATATACTTTAGTGACTTCTTACTAAAGTGGTTAGCCTTAGCACTCTGAATAACTAAACCCATTAAACTTATCTCAAGGAAACATTTTATATCTCCGTTGAGAATTATAAATTTCATCTTGAGAATATATGTTCCTTCAACATTAAATGTGGCTGCTTAACATACTGAAATTTTGATCGTGACTTTAAATCTCACTATTTATATATCAAAACAACCTACACTTTATGATCAAGTTCATTATTCTCTCAGGATTGACAGTTTATGCAAATAGAAGTCGTGAAATTTATTATTCATTTGACAGTCGTTATTAGAATATTAAATCTCACAACAGTCCAGTTCAATATGTCTTAACACTTAAAACATATCAACATATCAACTAGAAGTCTCCACTTCTATGATCAAGACAAATTATCTTAGTTGATATGTTATAGTCTTCACAGATGAATTACCCAATTTCATCACCGACTACAAACTAAAATTCTGAATTTACAAAGAACTTGTGATTTAAAACTTCTATCACTAAATCACATAAATCACATACTATATGATAATGTCTAAACATTTATGCTACCATTCTTTTAGATAAAAATAAAACAAGTTTATTACATAGAACATAATGTCATACATGGCATACAATAGGATTTTAGGGCACTAATCCCAACAATCTCCCACTTGCCCTAAACACTATTGTGCACTAATCTAACTCTCATTCCCTCCAAATGTGACTCAAAAGTCCTTTTGGACAAGGCTTTGGTAAATGGATCTGCTAGATTATTTGCACTATCAACCTTTGCTACTACTACATCTCTTCGAGCAACAATGTCTCAAATGATATGGTACTTTCTTTCAATATGCTTTCCTTTCTTGTGATTTCTTGGATCTTTAGATTGTGCAACCACTTCACTATTGTCACAAAACAATGTAATTGGAACTTGCTCCATTCTCACAATACCAAGATCATAAAGGAATTTCTTGAGCCAAACAGCTTCTTTTGCTGCTTCACAAGTAGCAACATATTTAGCTTCCATGGTAGAGTTGGCAATACAAGATTGTTTAACACTCCTTCAACTTATGGCTCTACGTCCTAAGGTGAACACACAACCTGAAATGGACTTTTTGAAATCAAGATCTGACTAAAAATTAGAACCTATATAACTAATAGGTATCAAATCCTCACACTAGTAAACAAGCATATAATCTTTCGTTTTCCTTAGATACTTGAGAATATGCTTTACAACCTCCTAATGCTTTGGTCTTGGATTTGATTGATATCAGCTGGCCATGCCAATTGAATAACAGACACCTGGTCTAGTACAAAGCATGACATACATGAGACTTCCCACCACAGAAGCATAAGGAATTTGTTTCATTATCTATTCCTCTTCAAGAGTATTACGCCTATTGGTTTTAAAAACTGGTATGGTGAAAGAACCAAAAAAGGAGCTAATTACCGATTTTATGTTCGGATCGGGGTTCGACCGATGGTCGAACTGGTGACGTCATAAATAATTTAATTATTATTTATTTAAATTATATAAATAATTAATAATTTTTTTAATATACTAAAACTAACAAACCAATAGTAATAAATATGTTTTCTTAAAAAAAAAAAACAAGTATATAAGTATATAACAACTTTTTAAAGAATTTAACATAATAACATTACAAAACAATCATTCTTAACGTAATAAACTTTCAACAAAACCAAATAAATAAGTTCATTGGTCATTAGACTCATTACATTTACATCCAAATGGCAAATACCAAATAAATTTATTACATCCAAATAGCAAATAAATTTTAAAGTTTCAAACAAACAATTACTAAGTTTTAAGACCCAAGGCTCATTTGTTATGAAGAAAATTGAAATCAATATCATCATGTAAACCAAATGCTCCACCACTAGCATCATCATCATCATCCTCATCCTTATCTTCTTCATCTTTAACCTGAATAGGATGATTTTTATCTCTAAATCCGGGAGAAGCATCGTCTTCATCACCAAATGATTCCAAATTAATGTCATCATCCTTAATTACTTCAACAACAAATAAATTCATCAATACAACATACACAAATAGTAGACAATAATTTCAGACTGGCAGCAACCATTTTATCAACAAATAAATTCATCAACACCAACATACACAATTAATAGTATAATACTCTGTAAACTATATTTCCCAAACCATAATACTCTATAAATCAAATCCACAACATAAACAAAATCACAAATAAACTAAAATGCTATCGTAAACTAATAATTGAAGCTACCACTTACCAGTGAAGTCACGAAAGGAGAACCTGAGATGCAGCCGAGAACATGAATTGAGAATTTGAGAAGAAACCGATAGAAATGAAAAGAAAAAAGAAAAGAACTGAGAAAGAAAATGATCAAAATCAAAATTAAGTAATCAAAATCATAAAAAAGAAAAGAATATTAATTATTACCTGATGAAGTCAAGAAAAATGAAAAAAAAAAAAAAAACAGAACCCAAAACAAAAAAAGAAAAGAACATTACGGAGTGATGCGTGAGGTGCAGTAAAGAGCAGACTGTTTTGTGGCCTGTGCGTGTGCGTGCCACTCTGCGTGACGATGAGGCAAAGAGAACAAAGTGAATCGTGAATCGTGATGGTGAGGCAGAGAGAACAGAGGTAGAGACTAGAGTAGAGAGAGCTTGCTTGAGCCTTGACCTTGAGAGCTTGATTGAGGTGAGGGCATGAGGCTGTGAGGGCATGAGGCTGTGAGGCCATGAGGGAGAGAGTGAGGCAAGGAATCTTTGAGAAGAGGAGGCGCGAGGGAATCATGAAAGGGCTGATGTTTTAGGATTTAGGGTTTGTTAGGATTAGGGTCCTTAAATCCTATTGTCTAATACTATGTATGACATGATGTATAACTTAAGATTGTGATTGATAAAATTGTTTTATTATTATCTAAAATAATGGTAACATGAATATGAGACATTATTATATAGTCCATGAGATACATAGTATGTGATTTATGTGAAAAGTCACAAAAAATATAAATCACAAGTTCTTTATAAACTCAGAATTATAGTTCGTAGTCGGTGATGAAATTGGGTATTTCATCTGTGAAGACTATAACATATCAACTAAGATGATTTGTCTTGATCATGGAAGTGTAGACTTTTAGTTGATATGTTGATATATTTTAAGAGTTAAGACATATTGAACTGGATCACTGTAAGATTTATTATTCTCCTAATGATTGTCAAACGAATAATAAATCTCATGATTTCTATTTACATGAACTCTTAATCCTGAGAGGATAATGGATTTGATCATGAAATGTAGGTTGCTTTAATATATCAGGAGTGAGATCTAAAGTAATAGTCAAAATCTCAGTATATTGGGCAACCACATTTAGTATTGATGAAACATATATTTTCAAGATAGAATTAATAGTCTCTTAACGAATATATAAAATATTCCCTTGAGATAAGTTTAATAGGTTCAGTTATCTAGAAAGTTAGGCCTAACCACTTTAGTAAGGAGTTACTAAAGTATATATTTATGAAATTGGATTTCATAAATATGATAAATAATTTTAAAGAATTAAACCAGGTACTCAAGGATAAGATATAGTAATTTATAAAGTAGCACTCTACTTTCATGACTTTGTATTACTACGAATATTTTATGAAGGGGTTGTACATATAATAAAGTCTTGGGATATAATTTATAAATAAGACATAGAGTGTAACTATATTTATATAGTGGTATTAAATATAGTTAATGGTAACTTTGGACTTGTTAAGAGTTGATAGAAAAGCCCAAGGCCTATTGGAGCTAGTGTCTTATTAGTTCATTTTGGTTCCACTCTAAGCCACACACTAAAACCCAATTGGAAAGGCTCAAAAGACTAGCCTAATTAGATAATCAACTATAAGGAAAGAAACATACAGGATTTTTTAAATGAATGAAAAAGAGAGACATCATTGTGAAATGGTGTGTATGTGAAAGTGAGACACTCTATCATTCTCCTTTGAAAAACTGGTTAAGAGACCACACTTCTTGGGCTTAAAGTGGAATTGGAGTGAAGATTAAAAGTATTTCTGAGTACTTCTGATTCTTGTTTTGAATTTCACTCCACCAAGGTACGCTCTTTTGTTATAGAATTCCGAAATTTACATAGTACATTTTATCAATTGAGAATGAAGTAGATCCGTTAATTTTCTACTGCATATGTATTGTATGCGATACAAACATGTGATTTTCCATCAGGGTTAATTTTGAGGGTAAAAAATGACATAGTTTTGTTTGGTGAGCAAAATCGGTTCGACTGGTCTGGTTTACGATTTTTAGGTTGAACCGGCCGGTTTGCACTATTTACTTTTTTTATACTATCTTAGGTTTTTTACCATAACCGTACCGAATTAAAGGCCGATTCCTGGTTGAATCAGTCGGGTCGATTCGATTTTTAAAACTATGATTAGGCCTTTGGTCATTAGATAGAGGAACTTCATATCTGAAAGGAAGTAATCCTTTCTTGGAGTTTTGTATAATAAACCTTGCCATAATATTATCTATATATCCAAATTATGAGAAGCCTAACATTTTATTCTTTTGATCTCACCAAAGCTTGATCCCTAGAATATAGCTATCTTCACCTAAGTCCTTCATATCAAATTGGCTTGATAACCAAATCTTTACTAATGACATTACCCCGACATCATTTCCAACGAGTAGAATATCATCAACATAAAGCACTAGGAATATTACTACTTTATCTTGATGTCTTTTGTACACACACGGTTTATCTAGATTTTGTTCAAAATCAAATGACTTGATTGCTTGATCAAATCTGATATTCCATGATCTAGATGCTTGCTTAAGTCTATAAATGGACATTTTCAACTTGCATACCATATGCTCTTGGTTCTTTGCTATGAAACATTTTGGTTGCATCATATAGATTTTTTCTTCAAAATTGCCATTAAGAAATGTAGTTTTGACATCCATTTACCAAATCTCATAATCATAATGAGCAGTAATGGATAAGAGAATTCTAATACATTTTTCTACTGGTGAAAAAGTTTCTTCATAATCAATACCTTCTTTTTATATATACCATTTTGCCACTAGTCTTGCCTTAAAAGTTTCAACCTTTCCATCTATCCCTCTCTTTCTCTTGTAAACCCATTTGCAACCAATAGGTTTAATGCTATTAGGTGTTTTTACAAGATCTCAAACTTGATTAGAATACATTGAATCCAATCTAGATTTCATAGCTTTAATCCAATGAGGTGTATCTATATCTTTCATTGCCTCTTCATAAGTGTAAGATTTAGATTTAACCTCTTTTGAGACAGCTTCATAAGTTTCTCTCAGACCTATAAATCGTACAGGTGGCCTAATAATCCTTCCACTACGACGAGGCTCCTATGTACTAATCATCTCACGAGTAGAATCCTGTGGTGTATCTAATACAACCACATCATCCCTAGTTTCATCCATCGGTTGTTTAATTACAGATTCATCTATTTCAACCAAGACAACTTTGCTTCTAAGATTAAAATTATTTGCATAATCATCTTCCAAAAATTTGGCATGGGTGCTAACAAACACGTTGTTATCTTTATGATTATAGAATAACTAACCCTTAGTTTCCTTTGAATACCTTAAAAACATGCATACTTTTGTTTTTGCTTCCAACTTATTAGCCTTTCCTTTCAACGCATATGTTGGACATCCCCAAATGTGGAGGTATTTCATACTAGGCTTGCGCCCACTCCACAATTCCTTAGGTGTGTTGGGAATTGATTTTGATGGAACTAAATTTAAAGTATGCACTGTAGTTTTTAATGCATATCCCCAAAAGGAAATTGGTAAAGTTGAATAACTCATCATGGACCTAACCATTTTTAAAAGAGTCACGTTCCTTTTCTCTGCTACACCATTTTGTTGAGGAGTTTCAGGTGCAATCAATTGGGAGACAATTCCATTTTGAGTTAAGTAATCCTTGAAATTCCCAAGAAGGTATTCGTCACCTCAATTAGATCGAATGACCTTTATGCGTTTACCCAATTGATTCTCAACTTCAACCCTAAACTCTTTAAACTTTTCAAAGGATTTGGACTTTCGTCTCATTAGGTACACATAACCATATCTTGAGTAATCATCGGTAAAAGTGATGAAGTACTCATAACCTCATTTTACTTGGGTTGACATAGGACCATATACATCTGTATGAACTAATTCAAGCAACTCTTGGGCTCTTCTACTTTCTGCATTAAAAAGATAAGAATAAACTCTAATTCAAATGACACATCCCCTTGTAAGAGTAATGTAGAGGGTAAGATAATAAATTCAACACTCATTTAAAATATATGCAAATTACCAACATGTCTCACTATTAGGCCTGGCCACTTAGTTTTATTGATATTATTATAAATAAAATAAAAACATAGATGTGCTATGTTCTCTTCCCCACCCCAATAAAGCACTCAAAACTATAGAAGGATAGAAATCTAACTCAATTGAAATTCTAAATTATTTTAAAAATTGGTTATAAGCATTAGGTCTAATGCCTTAAAACCTAATTATATGACATTGTCTTTTAATAATAAAAGTTGCTTTATTTTTTTAGATTGTTTTTGCTTGAATACGGACATTATGTGTTATAGTCCATGAAATATATTGTATATGATTAAGGTATGAAAATGAGATGCTCATACAGAATATCTAAATCACAAATTCCTTGTAAACTCATAAACCTTAATTCATAGTTGATAATGAAATTATGCATTTTATCTGCAAAGACTATAATATATCAATTTTGATGATCTGTCTTGGTCATGGAAGCAGGGACTTTAGATTGATGCATTGATATGTCTCAAGTGTGTGAGATATGCTGAATTGGATTACTGTGAGATTTATTGTTCTACCAACTATTTTCATTTGAACAAATAAATATCATGCCTGTTATTTGCATAAACTCTTAATCTTGATGGGATGGTGAACTAAAACATTAAATGTTGGTTGCTTTGTATGGTTAAAGGCTAATATGTTGGACAATCACATGCAGTATTGTATGAATATATTAGGATTAGTACCCTTAAATCCTATTATATGAGCTATGTATGAAATTAAGTATGACATTATGTATAACTTAATATTATGATTAATAGAATTGTTTTATTATTATCTAAAATAATAGTAACGTGAATATTCGGACATTATCCTATAGTACATGAGATGCACAGTAGATGATTTATGTGAAAAATCACAGAAGATATAAATCACAAGTTCTTTGTAAAGTCAGAATTTTAGTTCATAGTCGGTGATGAAATTAGGCATTTCATCTGCAAAGACTATAACAAATCAACTAAGATGATTTGTCTTGATTATGGAAGTGGAGACTTCTAGTTGATATGTTGATATGTTTTAAGAGTTAAAACATATTGAACTAGACTGTTATGAGATTTATTATTCTCCTAACAACTTTCAAATAAATAATAAATCTCACAACTTCTATTTAAATGAACTCTTAATCCTGAGAGAATAATGGACCTAATCATGAGGTGTAAGTTGCTTTGATATATCAAGAGTGAAATCTAAAGTAATGGTCAAAATCTCAGTATGTTGGGCAGTCACATTTAGTGTTGATTGAACATATATTCTCAAGATAGAATTCATAATCTCTTAACAGAGATACAAAATATTCTCTTGAGATAAGTTTAATGGGTTTAGTTATTCAAAGTGTTAGACATAACCATTTTAGTAAGGAGTTACTAAAATATATATATTTATATATATTTATGAAATTGAATTTCATAAATATATGATGAATGACATAAAATATTAAACCAGGTACTCAAAAATTAAGATGTAGTAATTTACAAAGTGGCAGTCTACTTTCATGACTTTGTATTACTACAAATATAATAAAGTCTTAGGATATAATTTATAAATAAGCCCCAGAGTGCAACTATATTTATATAGTGGTATTAAATATAGTTAATGGTAACTTTGAACTTGTTAAGAGTTGACAGAAAAGCTCAAGGCCCATTGGAGCTAGCGTCTTATTAGTCCCTTTTGATCTCACTCTAAACCACACACTAAAGCCCAATTGGAAAGACCCAAAAGGCTAGCTCAATTAGATAATTAGTTATAAGGAGAGAAACATACATAATTTTTAATAAGAGATAAGAACATGAAATGGTGTGTATGTGAATGTGAGACACTCTCTTATTCTCCCTTTGAGAACTAATTGAAATGACACACTTCTTGAGCGTAATGTGGAATTGGAGTGAAGATTAAGTGTTCTCGAGTACTTCTGATTTTTTGTTTTGAATTTCACCACACCAAGGTATGTTCTTTTGTTCTTGAATTCTGAAATTTGCATGGTACATGTTAACAATTGCGAATGAAGTAGATCCGTTAATTTTCTGCTGCGTATATTTTGTATGCGATACAAACATGTATTTAACCATCAGAACACACATTCTCAAGATGAAATTCATGATCTATTTTAGAGACACGAAACATCCCTTAAGATAGGTTTATGAAAATTGGTTATATGAAGTGTTAGGCCCAATCACTTTGATAATTAATTACTAAAGTTTATATTTTATGAAATTATATTTACAAAGTGCTACCATAATTAAATAATAGTCTAGCATATATCTTTAAATTAATAAAAACCCATAGTGCAACCATAATTTTTTAGTGGAATACATTAAAAAAAAAAAAATGGTAACTTTGAGCTTGTCAATAGTTAACAAGAGACTTGAGGCCCATTGGAGCTAGAGCTTTTATTTTCCCTTTGGTCCCACTTCAAGCCACATAACTAAAGCCTAGTTGGATTGACCCAATAGCTAATCCGCATATAAAAGGGATGAGTTTAGTAGAGAAAACCCTAGACTACTTTGCACTACACATTTAGGTGAAGAGAGAAATTTTTTTCCCTCTCACAAGTGACATACACGGCCACGAAGGGAGGGAAAATTCAATTTTTACCAAGTCCTCTAGGAAGCATATGGCTAGGGTTTCATTCTCAAGGAAGAAAGCCTAATCTCTTGGGATTCTTGTAGTCATTGAGATGAAGATTAAGGAGTTCTCAAGATCAAGAGTTTCTATAATTTTTTTTTTCAAGATTAGTTTTCTTAAAACCCTAATCTAAAATTCATATTGAGCTTGTGTTCTTGTAGCATAAAAGCATACCTTTATTTTTTTTGCTGCACATGATTGTATGAGATACATGTTGATTTCCAAAATAAGTATTGTGGTGAATTATCATTGATGATCAATGTCCATAACAACTTGACGCTAGGATTAGTGCCCTCAAATCCTATTGTATGATGTTATGTATGACATTATGTATGACTTACTATTGTGATTAATGAATTTGTCTTATTATTATCTAAAATAATGGTAACATAAATATTTGGACATTATCATGTAGTCCATGAGATGCATAATATGTTATTTATATGATTTAGTCACAGAAGATATAAATCACAAGTTTTTTGTAAATTCAAAATTTTAGTTTGTAGTCGATGATAAAATTAGGCATTTCATCTGCAAAAACTATAACATATCAACTAAGATGATTTGTCATGATCATGGAAATTGAGACTTCTAGTTGATATGTTAATATGTTTTAAGAGTTAAGACATATTGAACTAGACCGCTGTGAGATTTATTTTTCTTCTAACAATTGTCAAATGAATAATAAATCTCACGACTTCTATTTACATGAACTCTTAATCCTGAGAGAATAATGGACCTAATCATGAGGCGTAGGTTGCTTTGATATATTAGGAGTGAGATCTAAAGTCACGATCAAAACTTCAGTATGTTGAGCAGCAACATTTAGTGTTGATGAAATATATATATATATATATATATATATTCTCAAGATGGAATTCATAATCTCTTAACAGAGATATAAAATATTCTCTTGAGATAAGTTTAATGAGTTTAGTTATTTAGAATGTTAGGCCTAACCACTTTAGTAAGGAGTTACTAAAGTATATATTTATGAAATTGGATTTCATAAATATATGATGAATAACATAAAGGATTAAACCGGGTACTTAAGGATTAAGATGTAGTAATCTTCAAAGTGGCAGTCTATATTCATAATTTTGTATTACTACGAATATTTTATGAAAAGGTTATATGTACAATAAAGTATTGGAATATATTTTATTAATAAGGCATAGAATGCAATTATATTTATATAGTGGTATTAAATATAATTAATAGTAAATTTGGACTTGTCAAAAGTTGATAGAAAAGTCCAAGGCCCATTGGAGCTTGAGTCTTATTTGTTCGCTTTTGCTTCCACTCTAAGCCACACACTAAAGCTCAATTGGAATGACCCAAAAGGCTAACCCAATTAGATAATTAGTTAACTAAAAGAGGAGAAACATATAGATTTTATGTAAGTGCATTGAACAAGGAATGAAATGGTGTATATGTAAGTGTAAGTCACTCTCTTATTCTCCCTTGAAAAACTGATTGAGAGACCATGCTTCTTGGGCATTAAGTGGAATTGAAGTGAAGATTAAAAATTCTCAAGTACTTCTAATATTTGGTTTTGAATTTCACCGCACCAAGGTACGCTCTCTTGTTCTTAAACTTTGAAATTTACATAATATACGTTATCAATTGCGAAAGAAGTAGATCCGTTAATTTTCTGCTGCATATGTTTTGTATGTGATACAAACATGTATTTTTCCAACACTTGAGACTTCAATTTTTATAAGTCTCCCACATGATAGTTTCTTGATTGTTAATTTTGATAACCCAATCTACTATATGGCCGCACCAAACAATCTCTCTATAATTAGGTTTGACTTGTTTATGAATAAACAAAGATTAATGAGGATATTATCACA
Source organism: Castanopsis chinensis (assembly GCA_032878915.1). NCBI lineage: Eukaryota > Viridiplantae > Streptophyta > Magnoliopsida > Fagales > Fagaceae > Castanopsis > Castanopsis chinensis. The sequence continues at coordinate 30,239,287 of JAVQMG010000122.1, read as the reverse complement.
CCAATGTTGAGTTGTTCATGAATACATAGGTTCATTTATGATACTCGAGAGAGAGAGAGAGAGAGAGAGAGAGAGAGAGAGAGAGAGAGAGAGAGAGAGAGAGAGAGAGAGAGAGAGAGAGAGAGGGGCTGGTCTGTGGTAGATAAGGATGAGTTTTCAACCAATTATAACCAGCCACCTCATCATAAATGGCATGTATAGCCTTAATGGTGTGAGCATAAGAAACATTTTCCTTCCCCAATGCAATTAAAAAAAAAAAAAAAAGACATTGAAAGAGAACATTGTTTCTCCCCTTTTCCCTCCATTTTGCATTACATTGCAACCAAAATCATACAACCCAAACACATGGCAAACAGTCAAGTCGGGTCGGGTCAATCGGGTTATGGGTTAATCGGGTTGGGTTCAAAAATTGGTCATTTTAAACGGGTTACGTGTGAGTCGGGTTAGGTTGAGTTGACTTGTATTTTCAAATGGAAAAAATAAAATAAAATAAGTGCAAAATTTTAGAGAGTAAATCAAATCAATCAATGAAACAAATTTCACATAATATCTTTCTTTTTCTTTTTTCCGTTAAGTGGTCATCTACTATTATTAAAGTATTTGTGTTACTATTATACTTGTGAAGGGAAAAAAACAAAAAACTATCTATATCCTTTCAATTTCTAATATTTTTGTGCATGATTAAAATTCTTTATAGTCATGATAACAAAATCTTCCATGTTAATAACTCACAATCCAAATGCTTATAATTACAAATTTACAACTTGAAAGTTGAGAGAAAGACATTAAAAACTAGAAAAAAAAAAATTGTATTTTTTAATCAATAGTAGGGTACAATAATCTCTATGAGTTTAGAACATAATGATATTATAATTTGAAATTTTTTTAATATATGAATCAATACTAAGGAAAAATAGATTAAAAAAAAGAGAGAGAAATTTTGCCCAATTCTCAAATTAAGCTATGTAAATAGATAAGTAATCACTTTCTACAATTTTCATCATTTGCTTTCACATGCATACAAAAATGCCTCAACAAATGTGTGAATTGAAAAGTTGTTTTATATGAATTAATATGTTGACACCCTATTTTGCAACCTGTATTTATCCTCACATAGAGGGTAAATGGGTAATTTCACCTTGGAAATAGGCATCTTAATTGTGAGCACTATATCCTTCATTTCATTTCATCAAAATGATTTTGATGTTGTAAGGATCAAATTAACCGGTCATAAGTCTTAATCACTGGTCATAAATCTTAATCAGATCATCAAATTGAAAGTAATCATCAAATCAAGTTTTAATGGTCGAGATGCACTATCACAAATTGAGTCAGACTATATGTGATTATGAACAATTGATTCCAATTGGTTATAATTATAATTAATTTGAGATTAATGACATGTCAAATTTTGATTGGTTAGGATTACATTTTATGGTAAGGTTGCACACACTTAATTAAATAGATAGTCAAACATTAATTATGCAATGAGTAATTTGTGCAATTATCTTTTTAATTAAGATAAATTTGGAACTAATTAAGTCTGAAATGGAAGTGATTGGAGCCTATTAATGTCAATTGGAAACTAATTTGGGACCTATTAATGTTAATTGTGCTGAAATTATTTTCTAACAAATGACTTCTGCTCACCATTTCGTTGATATCTCTCATAATATTTTGAATCTGTAAATGAGGTTAATTTTTCTATAAACTAGACATTCGAGACTTCAATTTAAGCACAAGAACTAGACATTTTTTATCAAATTGAGTAAAAATATGATTTTTTGAATTTAACTCTGCAAGTTGTTACAGTAGCTACGAGAAAACCAAATTTTGCTTATTTATCACTCCCACCAATCTCTACATTTAACATACTAGCTTTCCCCAAAGTCTAAAATATGGTATAGGTTCATGATTCTTTTTTATCCTTTGTCAACTCTCATTAAATGACATTCCATTAATTTTTTCTCCACCGCTACTATATAAACCCTCCATCTCCTCTATTTCAAGACATAAAAAACCCCTTCTCTTCTCCTCTTTCGAGTTCTAATGAAGTAGAGTAATCTTGTCATATCTTGGTTTTCTCAAGACTCAAGATATTGAGTGAGACTTACTCTCCCTCTCTTAGTTCCTTTTTTTTACTTCACCCTTAGGACCTCCATCAAGAGTGTCTTCTTCCACTGTATGAATCTTGCATGCAGGTATAATCTCTTTCCCTAACTTATTTTTTATATTATTATGATGAGATTAGGATTAGAGCATGCTATTGTTTATTTACATTCCTTGAATACATTTGAATGTTCTTAAATGTCCATATGTGTTCTTCACATGTTCTTGGTTGTTCATCACATATTCATGCATAACACTAGCTTTGATCTTAAATCCACATCAAACATATGAAAAACATGTTTGTTTTATAATTCTCTCAAATCCTTAAATCTGAGATATCATCATCCATACACATTCACTAGAATTTATTTTTCATTCCAAATACAATGCTTAATAAATTAAATTAGGGTTTATCACATGCACACACGTTAAGTTCAACATGCAAATTGATTGATAACATATTGGATGATATGATTTGAATGTTGGCCACCATAATCTAGAAGACCAGTTTGACCAGGCAAGGAGGGTGCAACATAGCCTATGAGCTTAGATCAAGGGTTGATAGATCAATGCTTATCCTTGTAATTTTTAATTTCTAGATTGTAATTAGGAAACAAAGTCATGTACTTTTTTTTAGATTGTATCTAGGACCAAAGCCATGTAATGACTCCGCACATTCACGTAGGTTTGGCTCAATACCAAAAAAGGACCCGGGGCACAGTCTCGCACACAATAAGAGGGGAAAAAATCTTTTTATTTTATTTTTAAAAAGATTTTGCCCAATTCTCAAATTTAAACTATATAAATAGAAAATCAATCATTTTCTACAATTTTCATCATTTGTTTACACATACAAGTGTGTATGGAAATATTAATCTCTATGAATTGTGCTAATTAGAATTAGTGTCAGTAACTTAGTCTTAGTATTTAATTCTACTACTTAGTATTTAACTTAATGTTAGACATTTAGTACATGTAGTTGTTGATGCCTTTGCCTTTTGTATTTTTTTCATTTTACTTAACTTTTTTTTTTTTTAATAATAAACGGGACATGGTCACTGTCACTAGTGGCTACTAAATGGCTAGGTAGTGTTAGTGTAGTACTTTTGTGCCTTTATGTCTATGTACCTAGCACATTGGCATATAGTCTAAATATTTTTTAGGGAAAAAAATTTAAAAAAAAAAAAAAAACAGGTGGGGTTACTATTGAATTCAAAACTTTTGTTTTCTTTACTGTTTTGTCACTTTGTGGCTAGGTTTATGCTAGTTAGATAGATATTACTATATTAGTTAAACAGACTTGGACATGTTAGTAATAGGCAAATAGTTAGTAGTCTTTGAAATAGAACTTAGTTACTTAGTAGTTAGTAGTCTTAGTTAATGAATGTTACAACTAGAAGTAGAGCTTAGTAGTTTTAGTGTAGTACTTTTGTGCCTTTATGTCTATGTACCTAGCACATTGGCATATAGTCTAAATATTTTTTAGGGGAAAAAAATTATAAAAAAAAAAACAGGTGGGGTCACTATTGAATTCAAAACTTTTGTTTTCTTTACTGTTTTGTCACTTTGTGGCTGGGTTTTTGCTAGTTAGATAGATATTACTATATTAGTTAAACAGACTTGGACATGTTAGTAATAGGCAAATAGTTAGTAGTCTTTGAAATAGAATTTAGTTACTTAGTAGTTAGTAGTCTTAGTTAATGAATGTTACAACTAGAAGTAAAACTTAGTAGTTTTAGTGTAGTACTTTTGTGCCTTTTTGTCTATGTACCTAGCACATTGGCATATAGTCTAAATATTTTTTAGGGGAAAAAAATTATTAAAAAAAAAAAAAACAAGTGGGGTCACTATTGAATTCAAAACTTTTGTTTTCTTTACTGTTTTGTCACTTTGTGGCTGGGTTTATGCTAGTTAGATAGATATTACTATATTAATTAAACAGACTTGGACATGTTAGTAATTGGCAAATAGTTAGTAGTCTTTGAAATAGAACTTAGTTACTTAGTGGTTAGTAGTCTTAGTTAATGAATGTTACAACTAGAAGTAGAGAGTAGTAGTTTTAGTGTAGTACTTTTGTGCCTTTATGTATATGTACCTAGCACATTGGCATATAGTCTAAATATTTTTTAGTGGAAGAAAATTAAAAAAAAAAAAAAAAACAGGTGGGGTCACTATTGAATTCAAAACTTTTGTTTTCTTTACTGTTTTGTCACTTTGTGGCTGGGTTTATGCTAGTTAGATAGATATTACTATATTAGTTAAACAGACTTGGACATGTTAGTAATAGGCAAATAGTTAGTAGTCTTTGAAATAGAACTTAGTTACTTAGTAGTTAGTAGTCTTAGTTAATGAATGTTACAACTAGAAGTAGAGCTTAGTAGTTTTAGTGTAGTACTTTTGTGCCTTCATGTCTATGTACCTAGCACATTGGCATATAGTCTAAATATTTTTTAGGGGAAAAGAATTATTAAAAAGAAACAAGTGGGGTCACTATTGAATTCAAAACTTTTGTTTTCTTTACTGTTTTGTCACTTTATGGCTAGGTTTATGCTTGTTAGATAGATATTACTATATTAGTTAAACAGACTTGGACATGTTGGTAATAGGCAAATAGTTAGTAGTCTTTGAAATAGAACTTAGTTACTTAGTAGTTAGTAGTCTTAGTTAATGAATGTTACAACTAGAAGTAGAGCTTAGTAGTTTTAGTGTAGTACTTTTGTGCCTTTATGTCTATATACCTAGCACATTGGCATACAGTCTAAATATTTTTTAGGGGAAAAAAATTATAAAAAAAAAAAAAAAACAGGTGGGGTCACTATAGAATTCAAAACTTTTGTTTTTTTTTACTATTTTGTCACTTTGTGGCTGGGTTTATGCTAGTTAGATAGATATTACTATATTAGTTAGACAAACTTGGACATGTTAGTAATAGGCAAATAGTTAGTAGTCTTTGAAATAGAACTTAGTTACTTAGTAGTTAGTAGTCTTAGTTAATGAATGTTACAACTAGAAGTAGAGCTTAGTAGTTTTAGTGTAGTACTTTTGTGCCTTTATGTCTATATACCTAGCACATTGGCATATAGTCTAAATATCTTTTAGGGGAAACAAATTATTAAAAAAAAAAAAAACAAGTGGGGTCACTATAGAATTAAAAACTTTTGTTTTCTTTACTGTTTTGTCACTTTGTGGCTGGGTTTATGCTAGTTAGATAGATATTATTATATTAGTTAGACAGATTTGGACATGTTAGTAATAGGCAAATAGTTAGTAGTCTTTGAAATAGAACTTAGTTACTTAGTTGTTAGTAGTCTTAGTTAATGAATGTTACAACTAGAAGTAGAGCTTAGTAGTTTTAGTGTAGTACTTTTGTGCCTTTATGTTTATGTACCTAGCACATTGGCATATAGGCTAAATATGTTTTAGGGGGAAAAAATTATAAAAAAAAAAAGGTGGGGTCACTATTGAATTCAAAACTTTTGTTTTCTTTACTGTTTTGTCACTTTGTGGCTGGGTTTATGCTAGTTAGATAGATATTACTATATTAGTTAAACAGACTTGGACATATTAGTAATAGGCAAATAGTTAGTAGTCTTTGAAATAGAACTTGGTTACTTAGTAGTTAGTAGTCTTAGTTAATGAATGTTACAACTAGAAGTAGAGCTTAGTAGTTTTAGTGTACTTTTGTGTCTTTATGTCTATGTACCTAGCACATTGGCATATAGTCTAAATATTTTTTACGGGAAAAAAATTTAAAAAAAAAAAAAAAACAGGTGGGGTTAGTATTGAATTCAAAACTTTTGTTTTCTTTACTGTTTTGTCACTTTGTGGCTAGGTTTATGCGAGTTAGATAGATATTACTATATTAGTTAAACAGACTTGGACATGTTAGTAATAGGCAAATAGTTAGTAGTCTTTGAAATAGAACTTAGTTACTTAGTAGTTAGTAGTCTTAGTTAATGAATGTTACAACTAGAAGGAGAGCTTAGTAGTTAATAGTTAGTGTTGCTTACTTAGTAGTGTAGTCTGTGTAAACACAGGACAATAAATGCTTTAGGCTTTAGCTTTCCTTTTGTATTTTTCTTTCCCTTTCATTTAACTCTTCATTTTTTTTAATAAATAGGGGGCACAACACAACACACAAGTTCATTATGCCTTTTATGATAATTTTATGCACCTAGGAGTGGTCTAGTACACCTTGCCATGTAGTTTTTAAATATTTTTGGAGGAAAAAAAAAGGTATAAAAATGGGTGAATTGCGGGTTGGTTTGGGTTGGCCTACAAAAAATGAGCAAGCCACAAGTTGGCCCATATTTAATTTGGGCCAAAAATTTTAGACGTGGACCGAACCAAAAGGAGCAACTTTAAATCGGGTCAGTAAATTTTGGCCCATTTTGTCATGTTTGAAGCGGATTTGAGTTAGAACTTAGAAAAAGAAAAATTAAAACTTCACTCAAGTATTTAACAGGTAAATATGTACATTGTATAGCGTCTTGGGTTGTCCTTTGGTCAATGGCTGAGTGCGCAATGCATGAACTACTTTTCTAATTCTTTCTCCATGATTGTCCAGTCGATTGGTAGCTTATTGGAATCCAAAATGGATGGCCGTGGAATAGCACCGAGGCACTAAGCCATGTGCTTATTAAAAAGTCTATCTAATAGCAGTGTACAGCTTCAGCACACACATGTACAATTATGAATTATTTCGTACGTCCAAGCATCAAACTCACGTCTGAAGCGTCTGTTTGGCAAAAATTATATTTGTCAATTTATTTTACTATTAAGCATATTGCTACTACTATTTATGAGTTGATACTTTTTGATACTATTTATGAGTTTTACTGTATTATTTCAGTTAACTTTCACTTTTATCTATAGTATTTTCACAAAAAAAATTTCAGTTTCAAACGGACCCCTAAATAAGTATCCCCGTCTTTGTCCTCAAGCTCTTGATTTTGGATCCCACATACATGGTTAGATTAGGTGTTTTCTAGGCTATTCCTGAATCTGATGTGTAAAGCAAATCGACTTTCTTACTCGACTTTGTAAGAAGCAACAAAAATGGAATATCTACGAGGTGTTGATATATGGAGAACACAACGTTATAACTATAATATCGTTTTCAAGTATGTACCATTCTTAATTTCTTACTATAGCATCCACTTTTTATTTTTTTTCCCAGCAAAAGTAAAGTGCGGTGAGATTTTACTTTATCTTAATTAAAAAAATAACATTTGCTTTACTATCACAAATTCACAATAAGTTCACCGGTTTCTCAGAAAAAGAAAAAAAAAAGTTCACTGTGTTTATAAAATACAAAATATAAATAAAAAGTTTCACCCTAAGCTAAAAAAAAAAATCCTTTTATGCTTTCGTACAAAAACAGGTGTAATATCCACATCATGTAGCAATATATCACCCAACCTTTGTGCAATCTTGTGGCACAACTCAGCCTTAAACCAAATTAATTAAACGATCGTATTTCTCAATTTTGAACTTCTTGAATCTAATTAAAAGCAAAATCAAGTTAATCAACTACTCAAAAATAAATAAATAAACAAATAAAAGCAAAATCACATTTTAAGAACAAATATTAGTTGACCTTTTTTTTGAAGAAATACTTGGGTATGTTTGGAATGCCAAATCAAAACAAAGTAAGAATAGGAATTGATATTAGTGGGAATAATATAATTAGGTGTTCGTTTGGAAAAAAATATTTTTGCCAACATATTTTACTGTTCAGCTTATTTTTGTTATAATTCATGGGTTTTACTGCACTTTTTGGTAATATTTATAAGCCACACTGTATTATTTCAGTTAACTTTTACCTTTATTTACAATACATTCAGCAAAAAATTTTCAATTTTAACAAATTAAGCGGATTCCAAACGGAACCTAAGTATTTATTATTTGTTTTATGGGTTCCAGTTAGCTCAACTGGTAAATTTCTGATGGAAAATAAGTGTGAGTGCAACAAAGCAATTGAATATTACTTGTGAAAAAAATATGTGCTATTCAATATACCAAAACAGATACAAGGAGAGGAAGAGGAATAAATATTGCAAAACTTAGGAATAGTACTTAGGTACTATTCCTTAGGTTCTTATTTTGAAATTCAGCCATATGGCTGTACAGAACTTAAAATACACTTTCATCAATGAGTAAAAAACCATATGATTGAATTTTAAGAAGAAAATTTAAGGTGAAGTACCAAAAGTACTGTGCCTAATTTCTGTTCTTCTAAGAATATATAATCATGATTCCTTTGTTTTGTTAAAATAGCATGATATATCTCATCATGGTGGATTGTACCTTATAGTAATTAAATATATATAATTTTCATATAAATTGATTGTTTGCTTTATATATATATATAATATGTAATCGTGTTGCAAGAGTTGGAGCAACACGATTACATATTAAGGACATATCAACAAAACTTTCACAGATAAACTTAATATCCTATAAAATCCAAGCAACTTCTAAAGAGAAAATTCTATTAGACTTTAGGAAATGGATAAGTTCAGCAACATTAGATTATGCAATAATGTTAAGGAAACATGCATTTTGTCAAAAATGGAGAGCTTTAAGCATAATTGTTGTTAAGGAATATACACAATTTTCCAGATGTGTGAAAGGTGAAAAGCATACAAAATAATAATAATAATAATAATAATAATAATAATTAATGCATTGAAAATCGGTGGGCTGAATACTCCGGGTTTCAATGGGCTAGTCGTTGCTTGGAAGGCTTGAAAAAAAAGAAACACAATATCAAAGGTGATTGGGGTGAACCGACCAAGAACCCTCCAATGCTTAAATTAGTTTTTCTCTTTAGAACTCAAGAATTCCAACTTTAAGGGTGGTCGAAACTTAACTTCATTTGATGTTGATGAGTCCTTTTATAGTGAGTTTTGGAATGGTTACTTGTTTTGTAACTTCCTCAACATGGATGGAAGTTAAAAGACTCAGACTTAACTTCCACAACTGCTATAGAAGTTAGAAGGTTCAATCTTATTTTCTACAATTGCTATAGAAGTTAGAAGGTTCAGATTTATCTTCTACAATTGTCATTAGAAGTTAAGAACTTAGTAGGAAATTAGAGCAATAAATAAGGATTTTGCTCATGTTTCACAGTAGTAGAATGTGGTTCGGACTATAAGCTTTTGGATATAAGTTCATCTTGAATATTTCTAAGTGTTGAGAGGTCGTCCAGACCTTTAGATGTTGGACGACCTTCTTACAACTTAGACGACCTTCTTGGATTGGTACTACTTTTTTGGCTTTGGACGGCCCTATGGATGAATAGGAGATGGTCTAATTTTTGGCCCACCATCAATAATAATAACACACACAAGACAATTACACACCAAAATAAATTACGCGGTTCGCCAATTTGTCTATATCAACGAAGTTGCAGTGATTTACTATTTCCAGGGAAAAATATAAGATGCGGTAGTATAGTCTCTCTCTCTCTCTCAAAGCACAAACTAAACCCTAATATGAAACAACGGTATTTATATCCCACACAAAGGCTTATCCATGAGAGTCAGACATGGATCATAAACTAAGCCTAAAAAATCTCTTATTAAAATTGTAGCACTTTTACATGAAGTTGGATCATAATTCAAATTAAACGCGAAAGTAGACTCCACATAGTCCAATATCTGTAATGTTTGTCCAATAACGTTATTAGAACAACATTACCAAACACCCCCGAAGTTGCCATAATTTCACTTCACCTGTGGCATTTCGGATAATCAGTCCCAAACCCACTAATTAGTTGACAGATTTTGAATGGGAAATATTAATGTTAACTTTGTAAACTAAGTCAAAACTTAAAAGGAGGTGGAGTCCATTTTGCTGCTGCAGGTTCAGGTTTGTTCTTATTCTCTTTATTTACTTCAGGGGACTCTAGTGCATAAGTGGAAGCCCGTGACCATAATCCTGATGAAGAAGGGATTTTAGGGATTTTGCTTAATTTAACGAATAATATGTAATTTAAAGATAACATTATGACCGCACAGCCTTGGTGCGGTGGTCACTCCACAAGTATAAATGCTTGTGGGGTATGGGGGGGTAAGTGTCGAGATTTAAGTTTCTAGGAGGGAACTTCACACACATATACATTTAGATTAGGTTATATATATATATATATATATATAAGATAACATTATGAGTTATAAATTATTTTTGTAATTAAATATAAATATACGATATATTACATGGGAATAAATAATATAACAGCATACTAAATATATTTATGGTTGTAGTTATTTTCATATATTTATTCATAATTTTTTTTAGAGAGTTTTAACTTATGACTTCTGCTACTGATGATAGTTCTTTATTATCAGATGAAGACACCAATAAGTTTTTGGTGTAAGTGGGGATTGAACCCCAGATATCTTATATAACCATCAAAGACTTTACCAGTTGAGCTAACTGGAACTCACATATTTATTCATAATTAATTTATATTAATTATATAGACTAATTTTTAATATTACTAATATACTCCGGAGATAAGAAAGATTTTTTTTTTCTTGATACAAGATAATAATTCTACTCTAACCTAATCTAAAGTGTATATGCGTGTGAGTCTCCCTTTTGGAGACTTGAACCTGACCATTACTTCACACACTCCACAAGCACTTATACTTGTAAAGTGATCATGCTAAAAGTGCACAGTGGTCAAAGACATATTTTCTGAATACCAAAAGTAGTTATCCTGCATACATAAATGCAAAAAAAAAAAAAAAAAAAAAAAATTCAATAAATATTTTACAAGAATAATCATTTTTAGGGTCCGTTAAATACAAGATGGGAAAAATATAGTTGTATGAGGTTTAAATAACTGCATCTAAGCTAGTGATAAAAATAAGTTGAATTTTAATTTTCTTTAAACAAGTTAAATTTTAAATTTTAGGTAAGTTTGGCCTGACTTATTTGTTTTCTCTTATTTGTTACGTACTATATTTAAAAGTATATAAGTATAATAATACATATTTATAACTTTATAATATGCAAATAAATTTTAACAAATAGAATAGAAAATTTAACAAAAACCTAATCTAAATGCACACTAATCAAACGTGCAATGGTGAAATTATAAAATTTGCTCAACATGAAAATCTCAACCAGAGTTTTAGTGAAAAAAAAGAAAAGAAAAGAAGAGTGCAAACAAGTCAAACAAAGTAGTCCTATCACCACACCCGGGGAAGATTTAAAGTTTTTATTTTTTGATAAGGAGATTTTCAACGTAGAAAGTGTTTTAAAAACTTCAACAAATTGGTCAAAGAAAATGGCTAAATCTAGAAGTTTAAAGGATTACAAAAAAAAAAAAAAAAAAAAAAGGTGCTGACTTCTGACACATTGCAAAGAAGAGGTGACCGTTGATATTGGTGGTCCTACCTCCGTCGGATCATCCTCCACCCACGGAAAGCACACGGCAGTGACGGCACGCCATTTCAGCCATAATTAGTCACAGTCAGGTCACTTATTAGTTATTACGAGTACAACAAACAAAAATCACCCCAAACTAAAACCCCACCACCCACGTCGGTAAAGAAAATAATAAAGTAAAATAATGGGCAAATAAATATATAGAGCTTAAGTTTAAACTAACATTCGGAGTTACTACAAAATTAATTTTGCTATTCTTGATTTTTAAGAAATGAGATTTTGTTCCTCTAATCAAAATAATTGATACTTAGCCTTGCTTTTCACAGCTATTAAAGTGTTTGGAATTTGCTCATTTTGCTGAAAGTGAAACTAAAAACTTTTTGTTAAAAGTATCTTAAATAAAAATAAAAATTAGCTGAAAAGTCTGAAATAGTGCAGTGAAATTCATGAGTACTATTAAAAAGTGTAATGAAACCTATGAATAGTAATAAAAATAAACTAAATAGTAAAATAAGTTGACCTTTTAATTTGGGCCTCTCAATACCAAGATGTGCTTTTTTTTTTTTTTATATATATTTATAGATAAGATAGATTTTAATTTATGACGTTCACTTTTATGATGTTATCTTTTATCATCAAGTTAAGATATTAATTTGCCTTTAGTAAGTTGAATTCAAATCCTTTTATTTAACTACAAAATACTTTACTAATTAAGGTAATTATAACTCATAAGAGTTGTTACTTGAGCTAAAAAAAGTTATTCTACAACTGCAACAAAATTTCACACTAATGGTTTTGCATCAATTAGGTGTGTTAGTCATCAAAAATTAAAATATAATAATAAGTTAGTAAGTTGTGTGTTAGTCATCAAAAATTAAAATATAATAATAAGTTAGTAAGTTATAGTTAATTCAATTTGGAAATTTTTTTATTTCAATTTATAAAAAATACATTATTTTAAAATTTATTACAAATAAAAATAAAAATATTGTGATATTTTGGTGTCTGCCTTGGACTATCTCAAACTTGACAAGTGTTTGAAAACTCAAATCAGGCGCAGAACGCCACTCATTCATTTAAAAATGAAAAATGAAAAATGAGACCTCACAGGGAAGGAAAAGCGACCCCTCATTTTGATATTGATCGCCAACTTTAATACAACACCTACCTTTTTGCAAACAATCTCTGTCTCTCTCTCTTCTCTTTGGAAAGACACAAACAAACACAGGAGAAAGAGAGCGAGAGAGAGAGAGAGAGAGAGAGAGAGAGAGAGCTATAGTTTTCTTTTTCTTTAGAAAAAAGGGTACAAAGAGAGAGAGAGTAATTGCCACCTGGCGATCTCAGAGTCGGAGTAGCAGGAGCTTGAGTAACAGGCGGCGGATCCACTAGCTGCCACGCTACGCCAAACGTTTTTCAAATACTCTCTCTACCATTTACCAACCAATATCAAAATCTAAACAAAACTTTATTATTATTTTTATATTTATATTATTATTATTATTATTACTATTACTACTACTGTAGAGAAAGAGAAGTAGGAATCCCGAAATATCGGGTCCTTATTTTTATTAAAGCTTTCGGTGGGACTCGAATTCGGGATCCTAATTATTGGATCAAATCCAATTCCATTTCCAAATCAAAACCCTAGCTTAGCTTAGCTTAGCTAACTTTAAGGATTGCTTTGAAGCTTGTTGGATTGAAGTTTAAGATCTTTGAAGCTTTTACGCTTTGGTTGTTGTTTGGAGCTCAAGGAAGTTTCGCTTATTTAATTTTGTTTGTTTTTTTATTTTTGGAGAAGAAAATTGAGGGAACTCCTTTGTTTTTTTTGGATTCGGATTTGTGTGTATTATAGAGAGAATTAGTCGACATGGTTAGCGGGAATTTGTTTCACTGTAGAAAAAATTCATGGCCGCCTGAGGAATATATCAGCAGAACCACTTTGCAATTGGTAAGCTTCTTTGCCATTACAAAAAAATCTTGATCTTATGTGTGTTTTGAATTTTATGATCTTATATTCTCTGTTTGGTTGCTGAGAAAATGTAAGGATGACTTTCAAACTTTGAGAACTAGCATTTTTTTTTGGAAACGCAATATAAGAAAAAGAAAAGGAAAAAAGAAATCAGTTCGCTTCTATTACTAAACAAGTTTGCTTAAACAAAATTGTTGGATAAAGTACGAAATATCCATTAGAAAGGATTGCTGGGCAATTTGATGCACATCGTGATCGTATATGGTACATTTGGTTTTATCAAAGCGATTTTGTGATTTACATAAATGGGGTTGTTTTTATTTATGTGGTTTTATAAAAATTAAGAGTTTGGTTTTAATATTCTACACTAACTGAATTTTGTTTTGTATGCGATGCTTTTTTGCAGTTTGATTTTGATAGTGCTGCCCCTCCAGAACAAGCCTGGAGAAGGAGATTAAACAGCCATGCTAATATTCTTAAAGAATTTAGTGTCACATTTACAGAAGCAATAAAGATGGTAACAGATTGTTCTCTTTTACATTTGTTCACTGATTGAGAAAACCAGATGGAGTGCATTATGTCATCTTGTACTCAGCTTGTTCTTTATTTATTTTTTATTTTTCAAGTTGTCTCCTGCTGACTGCTTTTTGAATTTTGAATCTCAAGGTTCGGCTGGGTATACGCTTGTGGTCATATATTAGGGAAGAGGCTTCTCATGGAAGGGTAATTTTCTTGTTTTCTGTAATATAGAGGCCATTTGTTTTGTGTTCTTCCACAAGTGGTGTTTATTTCACTCTCTTTATATTTAAAGTTGGATGAAGTAATTAAGACATGCTTTTACATTGATTTAGAATATTAAAGCATACCTCCAAGACCTGATTTGCTGCTGAAATTATGATTGCAGAAAGCACCTATTGATCCTTTCACCCGAGAAAGTTGTAAGCCATCAGCATCTCAAGGGGTTCCGCTTGGGGGGATGGGGTATGTAGTGTATCAAGTATGATGTTTCATTTCCTTGTTCTGTAATGCCTTTGATTAATCTGACAGGATCTACTGCTATAAATATCACAGAAGTGGCAGCATATCTAGAGGTTTTAGAGGCGAGTTTAGGCAATGGCAAATTATTCCTGGTATATGTGAAGCTTCTCCTGTCATGGCCAATCAATTCTCTGTAAAGCTCTGCCTCATATACTTGCTATCTGATTTCTAATTTTCAGGACAGACATGTGCCTTTTGTGGTTTGTTTATGAGCTTCTTAAATCACCTTACCATGGTTTACGGGTGTGTCTGGAATGCAAACTTAGAGAAAAATTGCATGCTGTGAACTATCCGCTTGAGTGTATGACCAAAATAGTTTGGAAGTTCATAGATGGTGAGAATATATAATATATTGTGATATCATGGAAATTGTTAGTTGAAGTGCTTCTGTAAAAATATGGGTACTAAAGGCTTTTGTTTGGAGTTCAAGTTTAGTGGTTGAATGAAAGCCTTTTGTTCCAATGTCAGAAAAAGTTTTAAGTATTTCTCTGATTCCTTAAATATGGAATTCTGAATTTGGTTTATAAAAAGTTGTAGTGATGGTTATTAGAAGTTTTTGGACCTTCCCCAAAGATGTTCCCAAAAATATTAAATATGTCAGACTAATTGGAAAATTTTTACAACTATACAACTCAATGTGAAATGTATCTTCTGGCTTCATCTTCCCATATATGTCAGACTAATTGGATTTCTGGCTTCATCTTCCCATCTATTTTGTATCTTTTGCTTTTTCTTAATTGTTGCACCATGTTACATCTATGACAAATTAACTATGCACTTAGCTAGCCATGTAATGAGGAGAAGCTCTGTTGCTTTCTCATTTCATGGTGTGGCATAATTTATAGAGAATATGTGGATATTAATTTCTACGTCCATGTGATCTGAGAAGCTAAAGGTTGCTTTACAATTGTATAAAGTGGACACAGATGGAGTTGGAACCATGAATTTACTTTTTTTTTTACTTTGTCATTGTGTTATTGCAGATTTTTATCTCAAGAGATGGTGGAAACAAAAATTTTGCTTCTGTTTTGGCTCCAGGCCAACATGAGGGGCTGGGGTAAGAAAGTATCTTATGAATTTTAAGTACTTATATGGAAGAAATAATGGATTCTTATCATTTTATGTGTAAGAGGGTATTTACTTGTTATTGCGACTTTTGGTCATAATTTATGTAAGGGCAAACCACAATTTTGGTCCCTGTACATTTGTCACAAAATGAGGCCCCTTAACTATTAATTGTATCATCCCTTTACTTACAAAATCATTTCAATTTTATTCGTAAAAGTTGACTTGATTTTGGAAGTTGAGGGACATAATTGACACAATATTGGTTGAAGGACAAATTGTGATGCAAGAAGCCCAGTCAATTTTATTTCAAAATATATTATATTTTTTCCAAATTTCAATTTTGAATTTTGAACTTTCTTTTTAAATTTGAATTTGATCTTAATGTTGTTGAGGATTTAAAAGGATTTAATGGATTGTAATTGTGGGTTAATGTAATCCCTGAATCCTAACAAAAAGAGGCCTAGGAATAGTTTGGGACATGGCGATGGGAATTAAAAATTTAATGATTAGAGAATGTTTTCCAGTCACTGGGCGGTGATTCCAAGCATCCTTAGGTGATGAAGCCTAAGCTTTTTAGGCAAATTCTAGGCGGTGATTCCTGTTTTATCTTCTTTTCTTATATCTCTATTTTTTTCTGCCCCTGTACCGCATCAAATTGTCACAATTAAATGTATGGGGACAAAATTGAAACTACCACCCTCTGCTAGAGGATGAAAAGTGTAGTTTGGCATATATGTAAATTTACATGCTTCTGTTACACCTGCAACGACAAATTAAAATCACACTTGCGCATCTAATGTCTTTGATTCAATTCCCCTAAGTTGAGCCCATGCACAGGCTTTGTGGGTGATTTTGTGCGTCCCTAGGGAATATTGGTTTTTGAGTCAAATGGTTCAGCAATAATCTAACAGAATTCTTACCAAACAAATTAATTTAGACTCATGAGTTCAGATATTATGTCAAATAGGGGGTCTATGTGCTCCTATTGGCATGAAAGGGCAGTCTAGGGACTCTTTCCTAAGCCGGAGAGTGTAATATTGTAGGTAGTTGTTCCGTGGTAATCTAAATTGCCTGTGCATTGGCAGATTTTAATAACGAGTATTAATGATCGTTGACTTCTAATGGAGATGTTATTAAGAGTTATGCCTCTGCTAGAAGAATTCTGGATAATTCTTTATTTGGAGTTCAAGTCTAAGAGTGACTTTTGTGGTTATTTATTTTGTGACTCAGTGAGGGAAGACTAGATGAATTCATTCAGTAGTTCTTTGTCCAAGTTTGAGGTTTAAAAATCAAAGTTAGATAGGTAGAGATTGTTCCCTTAATTTTGCATTCATGCTGTGACAGGAAAGCTGGTGATCAGGGTATATCATCATGGGGCTGGAATCTGAGTGGCCAGCATTCTACATACCATGCTCTGTTTCCTAGGGCATGGACAATATATGATGGTAACATTGCACACTGTTATTTCTGTTTACTGTATGTACATCGATTTCATCTTGGATTCATGTTGTAGTTAACATACCCCTACTCTTTTAGGTGAACCGGACCCAGAGCTGAAAATATCTTGTCGACAAATATCACCCTTCATACCACATAATTATAGAGAGAGCAGTCTTCCTACTGCTGTTTTTGTTTACACGGTATGTTCAAATAACTTCTTGTGTCAGATGCTGTTCAATGATATAGATCCTAGATCCCTAACCTCATATATAGGCAAGAGGTGCTTGAAGTTTAGTAATAGTGCAGGTGCTTGAAGTTTTAGTAATTCAATTGATGTATGTTCAGTCATTAGAAAGCATGGGCATATCATTATCTCTCAAGACGTATATCTCATATAAATTTTGTCACATCACAACAATATGTAGCTTTATTGACTAAGAGGCTCTGTTTGTAAAAAGTTTTTACTACCAACTTTAGTTTTTTGTCATTTAATAATTTGATATAGCTGGTCCTTTTCCATGTATACCTTTAAGATGGACCAATTCAATTACTGGTTTTCATTTCTTGACTTGGAAACAGTATCCATGCTGTTAGTGTGGTTACTGATGTTGAGTAGCTGAATTTGCTTTAATCAGATGAGTTTTTCCAGGAGTGAAACTCATTGGAATTGATTCATGTATGCCTCAACCATAGGCACAATTAATTCAAGGCTGGTTCTTGTTTCTCAAGTATGCAAATATGCCCTCTTTTAAAAATTCAAACTCAAATTTGCTTTGTGGAGTTCAGCATGTTGCATCTGTCTGAATGTTGTGGGCGTTAATAAGAATTAAATTTGACTGTGTTACTCTTCTCAGCAAACTGTAGAAACGCACCCATACATTCTGTGGTCTGATGACATTTTCTAATTATTTAAGGAATATTTCAATTTTATGTATTTCTGATATCTATTTTTGAGATGATTTTTTATTTTCTAGCTTTTGAGACTGTTACTTCTTTCTGTTGTAGTTGGTTAACACTGGCCGGGAAAGGGCTAAAGTCAGCCTTCTCTTTACGTGGGCGGTAAGATTTGTTTCTTGCTATCAAAGTTATATTACCCTTATTACAAGCAATTGAAAGATATAGCATAGGTCCTTGGTTATTCAGTCCTTGTTTCCTCTTGTGCAGAATTCAATTGGTGGAATCTCACAGTTGTCAGGAGATCATGTGAATGAACCATTTATGTAAGTGCATATGCTACATTTACTTTGTTTCCTTTATGTGACCCTTTATATTTGTATATAAATTAACTTTCTTTTTCCTTTTTGATAGTGGCGAAGATGGAGTCTCTGGTGTACTTCTTCATCACAAGCAAGTCATCAAACCTTAATAGCTATATATGATGGTTGGTTTGCATATTTTCTCTTGATGATTTCATTGCACTTTTAGGAAAAGTGATGAAGAAGTATTCAAAAGAACACCCCCCTCCCCTCCTGAAAAATAAAAAATGGACATCGCTTCCACCCAAAGGAACAAAAGGAAATAAAAACAAGCACAATGGAAGTCCTTAACCTTCTGTTTTTGTTTTTCAATGACAAACCATCCAAAGAGATTGAAAAAATGAAGGTTAGGAAGACAAACAACTTTTAAGCATTTAGACTCGAGACTTCAAAGCATTTTGAAGTCACTGAAACATTTATATAACTTGCTCAGAAGAAGCTTGAAAGGGTTTGATGCTACATATTGTTTAGGTAATGGATAAATTCAAGATTAGTTAAAATATAAATGGGATGTTTGTGTCTTTGGGATTCTATAACACACTGAGCTTTTGTTGTCAAAACTTAGGTATAGTCAGGATTTTCTGTGCTATCATTATTTCAGTTCATGCCAGGAAAAAAAAGGATGGTGGCCAAGGAATTTTTTTTATTTTATTTATTTTTTGAGTGCGGTCAGGGGGAAGTTTAAGAGGAGGAAATGGGAACTGCCTCTGATTTCTTGGAATGAAGACTAGTGTTAAAAACTGGGGTACATATGCTGGATCTTGTTGAAAAACTCATTTGAGTTTGTAAAAACTGAAGTTCATACACGCCCGTTCTCTACAATACCTAATCAAGAGAAAAAAAAAATGTATGTATGACGATGGGAAAACATGCACAGCCAATCTGAACCCAGGGTACCTACAAAAATAAAGGTCAAAGAGTCCATGGTGGGGGGGGAGCCTTTGATGATTAAGTCAATAATCAGGGTCTGTTTGAGATCTGCTTATTTTATTGAAACTGAAAATTTTTTGCTGAAAGTACTAGAGATAAAGCTAAAAGTTAGCTGAAATAATACAGTGAGATCCATGAATAGTACCAAAAAGTGCAGTGGGGCTCATGAATAATAGCAAAAATAAGCTGACTAGTAAAATAAGCTGACCTTTTAATTTGGAGTCAAATGCATACTCAATCAAAGGGAAGGAGGAAGCAAAGTATCTCAAAGTAATTATGTTTTTTGTACCTATTGTGTGATGTAGAGCCCTTTCTTGTAAGACTTGAAGGAGTCCCCTAATTGGGTGCCCTATTAGGTGTCTTCCTTTAATTTATCCACTAATTAAGCATAACCCTTATAGGATGAAATTTTGCTCTTGGCAGGATCCTACTAGATCCATTATTTCCTAACCATAGTGATTTTTGGTATATCAATTGCCCCCTATTCCCAACCCAGACTGGTTCAGCTCTGGTCTGGCATTGGGAGTTTAATCAGCTTAAAGAGCTAGGCCAAGTTAAGGTGTTGAAAGGTACCTCAGTGCTGAAGAGTACTAAGGCCTTGAAGAGCAGGCTGAGCTAAGGTGCCGAAGCAGTAATTTGGCATTCCAGTAGATCTGTTATTCCCTAACCTGGGTGATTTTTGTTATATCAATATATATAGTAAAAGAACATGAGGTCTGCAGCCATGGTCTCTATAATTGAAATTTGAAGGCAAAATAACATAAACAGTGTGTTAGAATATAGGACAAGTAAATAAATTCTTTTCTAATAACTTAAGTTTTTGGGATAATGGTAATTTTTGAGGTTGAAAAATAGATATTATATTTACAACCTCATTCAGATTCAGCAAGCATTTTAAGACATCAGAGATGAATCAGCATAATTAGAAAATATGTGTTTATTAAAGTATGATACCTAGCTTGAGCCTTACTGAATGAAAAGGCATTTTACCATAAAACAAAGCAGGGGATTGAGGTATGTGAATTAGGCAGATGTGTACTAGCGTGAGCCTTACTGAATGAAAAGGCATTTCACCATAAAACAAAGCAGGGCAGTGAAGTCGGTGAATTAGGCAGATTTGTATTTTACTGTGCCTTTCTCATGGCACACACCCGATGGAATTGTGGCTTAATATATTTTGCCGCTTTGGTGTCCTAGACACTCCTTTCTCTGAAGCAAGTCACAAAGTGATTATTACCTAAAATTTTGTTCACACTTCTCTAAAAGCGATCACATATTCAAGGCATATGCTAATACTTCATTCTTGGTTCAGTTGCCTTTAACACTGTTTTCCGTCTTAAACATGATTTCTTGAATAGGGTAAGGCATTTCAGACATGTATTTTTTGTGATATTGGATGTGTGGAATAAATGTGGATCCATACGCAAAGTATTATGATATATTTAGCGATTTTGGCAGACATTTGCTGGAGTAATCAATTAAAAGTAAAATTTTGAAATGTAGGAAATGTGAATTAGTTGATCATATATGGTGATATAAACAACAATAACCTAGTCTCATGGAAGTAGTTTGATTTGAATGTAAAAAATATTGACCTTAAATATCTTTAGAGTGGAAAGGGTTAAAGAGTGAACGTGAGTGAGATAGTTTCTTGGAAAGTTACGCGTATTTAGTGGGTTTGAACCCATGTCTTCACCCGCCACCTATACTTTTGAGAGGAGTAAGTGCCATTTGAGCCATGGCTACTTATTTTCTGCCCTCTTATTGTTCTTATTATTTTCTTTTTGCTAATGTTAGAAGCTTGCATCAAGGATCAATACTAAGTCCATATCTCTTTGCACTAGTGATGGATGAGCTCACTAAATCGATGCAAGAGGAAGTGCTTTGGTGTATACTTTTTGCAAATGATATATTTATAGTGGATGAACTAGAAGTAGAGTTAATGGCAGGTTAGAAATTTGGTGAGACACTTTAGAATCTAAAGGTTTTCGATTTAGTAGGGTTAAGACAAAGTACATGAGATGTAAATTTAGTAAAAGTAGAAACATAATTAAAGGAATAGTAAGACTTGATGGTCAAGAGATGCTAAAGAGCGACAACTTTCAATATCTTTGGTCAATATAATTCATAAAGATGGAGATATCGAAGAGAATGTGAATCATAGGATGCGAGCAAAGTGGATGAAGTGGAGAAGTGTATCAAGAGTGTTGTGCGATCATAAAATATCTCATAAGTTAAAGGAAAAATTTTGTAAGATATGACCAGCTCTATTTTACCAAATATTAGGCTATTACGGAGCATCATAATATTAAAATGGGTGTAGCTGAAATGAGTGCATCATCTTATTAAAATGGGTGTAGCTGAAATGAGAGTGCTAAGATGGATAAGTGGAAATATAAGGAAAGATAAGATTTGAAATGAGGAAATTTGCTTAAAGAGAGTGGTAGCCCCTATTGATGAAAAGATGAGGGAGAGTCACTTAGGATGGTGAGGTCATGTTCAAAGGATAACAACTAATGCGCTAGCAAAAAAGAGTGAGTTGATCCAAGTTGAGGGAACAAAAAAAGGTAGAAAAAGACCAAAACTCACATTCGTAGAAATAATAAAAAAGATCATGTCAATTAAGAGAGTAGCAAAGAGTATGACTTTAGATAGAGTAGAATGGAGAAAAAAAAAAAAAAAATACATACAGCTGACTCTAACTAGTTTGTCAAGGATCCATAAATGACCCCAAAATTTTGACACTAAGGCTTGTTGTTGTTGTGATGTTGGAAACTCAAAGCCTCCTGCACTTTTTATACAATACAATATAAATCCATATTTATTTGTATTACTTCTACTTAGCTACTCCATTCTGTAAAATAGTCTTTCAAAATTCACATTTTTTAAGATAAAGAAACTAGCATATTGCCTGTGAGTTTTAATTAGAAGAGGGTAAAAAAGAAAAGAGAATAGAAAACTGAAGGAAAAAACTAAAACATGCCTTAAACTTGGCTGTTAGTAGTGTTGACTGTAATGTACATTTAAAAAGGATTCATGGTGCCATCTAGGAAATGGGCATTGAATGGTTGGAAATGGATCAAGGAGGTTGTTTTCTGCCTTATTTAAAAAAATATATATTTAATGTTTTTCATTTCTATTTTTTAGTTCTTACTAAAAAAATGTTTAATTTTGCATGTCTGTAGACATATTTTTGCTTATGTCTATTTTTCAAAATTTTCTTTCTGCTCATTCAGTACACCTGAGGAAAAACTTTATTCAGGTGGAAGATTTGGAAGTTAGTTTCTTTCCTGTCATTCATAACTGAGTAGTCTTTTCACTTTTTCTAATGAAATTATGAAGAAACTGACTGGATCTTAGTTGTTTCTAAGGATTATGTAAATGTTGCAGGACTGCAAAAGGGAACCCTCCTGTTACTTTTGCAATAGCTGCATGTGAAACTCAGAACGTAAGTGTGACTGTTCTTCCATGTTTTGGGCTTTCTGAAGGAAGTCGCGTTACGGCAAAGGACATGTGGGGTAGAATGGTTAAGGTAATGATTTCTACTTTTTTAGGTTGCTCTCTTCTTTTTGCCTTATATGGCAGGCAGTCACCTATAGTTTGGAGAAATTTAGCTGTTTAAAGCTTCAAACTGGATATTTAGCGGCCATACTTCACTAATTTTGAATTTTGGATGTGTAGAGCTTCTGAGTTTGTAAATTTGTGTAAATTACATTGTCATTCCAATTTTGCAAGTTTGCAATCAAGTATTGACAATAAGACTTTGGTCCTGACCATAATTAGCTCTAACCCCTGACTGTATCTCTAGGATGGGCAATTTGATCGAGAGAACTTCAATTCTGGACCAAGCATTCCCTCTTCGGCTGGAGAGACAGCCTGTGCTGCAGTTTCTGCCTCCGCATGGGTGGAACCTCATGGGAAGTGCACTGTTGCCTTTGCTCTTGCATGGTCATCTCCAAAAGTAAAATTTTTGAAGGGCAGCTCATACCATAGGTAGATTTATGCTCTCCTTTTTCTTGTCCATATGTGCATGATTGAGCATATAATAAGTTACAAAAACCAAGCATGTTAGAAATCCTTGATAGCTTAAAATCAAGAATTTTGGACTCTGTTCTCCGTTACACTCAGTATCATGATTGAAAATTGTGCCATTGCTTGTTTATTTGACAATGTGTGTCATGGTAGTTGTTTCCTAAGCTTATTGTTTCTTTTATTGTGTTGTTTTTTTATTTTCTTTTTTTGGTTGCAGGAGGTACACAAAATTTTATGGCACATCTGAAAGAGCTGCCCAGGACTTGGTGCACGATGCTCTGACTAGTATGTATTTTCTTTCTTCTTTCTTCTGTTATTTTTATATCAAGGTCAGTGTTCCAAATACTTGGGCATGAAGTGCTGTGTAGTTTATTTCTATATACTAAGCTTCTGGAATGTTGTAGTTTGTAATTATTGTTTTTTGTTTTCCATTTTATAAACTTCAAAATGGCTGTATGTTTTAGCGGTTCCAAGTTATGTATTGCATGTCATAACAGTATATATCTTTTTGAAATCTTGAACAGGTTATAAGCGGTGGGAAGAGGATATAGAGATTTGGCAAAATCCTATCCTGAATGATCCAAGGCTACCAGAGTGGTAATACACTAATACTTAGTTAAACTATTTCATTTCCTACAAAATGGTTCGCTAGGTCTAATTAAATTTGTGAAAGGTTTAACAAGGCCTTTCCGGAGAAGCTCTTTTAATGTCTTAGATGTTGGACTTTCAAATCTTAAAAGTTTTGCAGAATTCATGACTTCATTGCTGACATCATACTGAAAGGCTTGCCTTATGTATGTGTTTCATTCCTCACATTTATATGCACATTGAAAAACTTGTGTGGCTTGGCTATGCCTCTATGAAAACCCTTCATGGCACATCCTAATCACCCTTGGCATCAAGCCTGTTCTAAATAAACACTTCCCAGTTGTTCACATGCATCAGTACTATTGGGTTGAGGATTTATGGCTAACAAAATCTTACATTCAAGTGATTAGCTAAAGTGACTGATTTTGGCACCTATGCTGTATTTTTTGCTATATATATATATATATATATATTTTTTTTTTTTTAAAATTTGTATTTCATGTTAGGTATTTAATGCTACGTCCGATATTTGCAGGTATAAGTTCACATTATTTAATGAGCTGTACTTCCTTGTTGCTGGTGGAACAGTTTGGATTGGTACTCATCTGTGCTATTATTTTACATCTTGATATTTTACAAGTGAAAACTGGTTTCCTAGGAAGGATTATATTCCCAATATCATTTTCTTCTGGTTTCACTAGTCATAAAGGTCAGAAATAACGTTAAGACTGATTTGATCTTTTGGTGCAGATTCTGAATCATCTACTTCAAACATGAGAAATGATCAGCATCAATTGGTAGAAGTGGAAAACACAGACGTCACAGTGACTGATGCCAAGTTGGATGGCAGACAAGATGCAGTTAATGAGCATACTACAGATAGTTCTGGAGTGAAAGACAAAGATGAAGCAGTGATTGCAAATTGTTCCAGGAAAAATGAGTCTGTGGTTCCTCCAAAAAAAAGATACTCCAACTGCTCTTTGCATCCCTTCAAAATGCTGGACCCTCAAAATGACAATGATGATGTTGGAAGGTTTTTGTACTTGGAAGGAGTGGAATACATCATGTGGTGTACATATGATGTGCACTTCTATGCTTCATTTGCACTTCTTGAGCTGTTTCCCAAGATTGAACTCAATATTCAGCGTGATTTTGCGAAAGCTGTCTTATCTGAGGATGGAAGAAAAGTAAAGTTTCTGGCAGAGGGAAATTGTGGAATTCGTAAGGTTAGAGGAGCTGTTCCACATGATCTGGGAACACATGATCCATGGAATGAGATGAATGCATATAATATTCATGATACAAGCAAATGGAAAGATCTGAATCCAAAGTTTGTGCTTCAGGCGTATAGAGACTTTGCTGCAACAGGGGATATGTCATTTGGAGTTGATGTTTGGCCTGCTGTTCGTACTGCCATGGAATACATGGAACAGTTTGATAAGGACAATGATGGTCTCATTGAGAATGATGGGTTCCCCGATCAAACATATGATGCTTGGACAGTTCATGGTGTGAGTGCTTACTGTGGATGCTTGTGGCTTTCCGCACTCCAAGCTGCAGCTGCAATGGCTTTTGAACTTGGGGACCGAAGTTTTGCTGAAAAGTGCAAGAGAAACTTTTTGAGGGCCAAACAATCATTTGAGGAAAAATTATGGAATGGTTCTTATTTTAACTATGATAGTGGGTCAAGTAGCAATAGTAAATCTATACAAGCTGATCAACTAGCAGGGCAATGGTATACAGCATCCTCAGGCTTGCCTTCACTTTTTGATGATTTCAAAATCAAAAGTGCTCTCATGAAAATCTAT
The DNA here is from genome assembly GCA_032878915.1 of Castanopsis chinensis. Taxonomy (NCBI): domain Eukaryota; kingdom Viridiplantae; phylum Streptophyta; class Magnoliopsida; order Fagales; family Fagaceae; genus Castanopsis; species Castanopsis chinensis. The sequence continues at coordinate 30,213,647 of JAVQMG010000122.1, read as the reverse complement.
GATTACAATGTAATGAAAGTTAAAGGAGGCAGAATGGGTGCTGTAAATGGGATGCATCCCAATGGAAAGGTGGATGAGTCTTGCATGCAGTCTCGTGAAATATGGTCTGGTGTCACCTATGGTGTGGCAGCTACAATGATCCTAGCTGGAATGGAGGAGGAGGCCTTTACAACTGCTGAAGGTATTTTTATTGCGGGATGGTCAGAAGAAGGATACGGGTAAGTTCCATGCATATGCATTAATCATTTATAATGTTGATTTGACACCCAGTTTAAACCCTAATCAAATATATTAATATTTTCATTGGTCGCTATTGGAATGATACAAGTCACACTTATCAAAAAAGAATGATACAAGTCACAATAACTGATTAATTTAATGGGATCCAAAATATTTAAAACTGTGGTGTGCTGTTGACTTACCATAGCTGGAGATGGATATTTTTTTGGTAGCTGTGTATATCTTACAATGCAATGCAATGCCAACTTTAGGACTTTCGGAACTTTTTTGAATTACGTCAACCATGGTCCTCAAGTACTGACTAGCCCATTGTATGTGAAAACCCAGTCTTTTGTTTGCTTAGAAATTGATCATCCAATGCTTGACACGAGAAACCGAAACAAATTTTTGTGACGTTGTCAAAGCCCAACCTGGTTAAACCATATACCTGGCTGAATGTCTTGTGTCCTTTTCAAACAGCCGTTTGAAATTCTCACATAATTAAATGCTACCTGTCTACATTACCATGTAGAGCAGTTATCAATGACAATAGTGGGCGGGGGAAGGAGGCAGCGTAAGATTTGGTTTGGTCGTAAAGAATTTGTTTGTCAGAGTTAATTATGGTACCTCCTGGTAAAGACAAATTGGAATTACAAGGGAATATCTTATCTTCTATCATACGTATATTTTTATTTAATTTGACATTCACCTTTTGCCAAATACAGATATTGGTTCCAGACTCCAGAGGGATGGACAATTGATGGGCACTTCCGATCTCTTATATACATGAGGCCACTTTCAATTTGGGGTATGCAATATGCGTTATCACTGCCCAAGGCAATTCTTGAGGCCCCTAAGATCAATGTAATGGACAGAATTGACATATCTCCTGGTAGTGGAAAATCCTCTCATAACGAAACAGGTGTTAGAAAGATCGCAAAGAAAGCAAGTTGCCTGGGAAATTCTGTGTTTCACTGTGCTTGCTAATTGTAGCATGTAAGTTCCATCATCAATGTAAAGAATTGTTTATTAAATCTTTTTTTATTATTTAATTTTAATTGCTTCCTCAAACCCGAGGGCAGTAGTAGAGGTACACTGGATGAGGTTTTGAAAGAGGGGGAGGGGGGGGGGGGGGGTTGTGTTCCTTTTAGAAAATTGCAATAAAAGGCTGGGTGGGAACCAGGCTGCCAATTCACATAGATGATATACATAGGTCTTTCCTTTTATTTATTTATTTTTATTTTATAGTCAATAGGGAAGTATTAGTCATTTAAACAATCTTGTGCTACTAATCTTTTGAAGATCCGGTGTCTTGTAGCGGTATAGTCTGAATAGTGAATACTGAAATTTAGGTACTTAAAATCAGAAGCTGAAGCAGAATGATCAATGAAGATAAAGCAGCCGTATTGTGAGGTATATACAATGTGCAATCCATGCGTGCATATGAAATTTTGGGATATTATTATTAGCAGGAGTCCCTTCCAGCCTTGTGGCTCAGCGGTTAGCCCTGTTCTGTCCATGGAACAACTTGGACTTGAATTCCTCTATCCCACCTGTAGTAAGTCAAAACATAAAGATATAAAAAGAAAAATTACATTTTAAATCTTTTCATTTTAAGGTTTAACAAATTAAATTCTAATATTTGAAAAAGTAACAAATTAAACTCCCAATCCAGTTATTTATTGGTCTTGTTAATGGTTGTACTTAGAACATTTGTTAATGAACAATTTTTAATAAGTTTTAATATTATTTTTATGGAAAATATAAAAAAAAAATGTTAAAAATTTTTGTCGCTTTTTTCTTTTTCCAGCAAAAAAAATTTCTAAAAAAATATCCCCATATTTATTTTTAAATAACTCCGGTCCATTTAAGCATAATAACATTGTGTTTGGGGTTTAAAATGGACCAAGAGTTAAATTTACTCCCACCAAAGAGGAATTATAAATATTTTCGGCTGGTTTGCATTCTAGAGTAGAAATAATTTTCAACTCAAATGCTATGTTTATTCAACCCGAGGGTCAAGAAAAGTTGGCAACCAAAAACTAATAAAATCAGGTTGGGTATGCCCTTTTCATCAACTGGCCATGCGTATATGTCCATAAAAACTGATTCATCAGAGAATATACACGGGATGACGTTCGTTGGTTAAATACAAAATATACACACAAAAAAAAAAAAAAACATGTTTCTTATATTTTTCTTATGCATTGTCAGAATTCTACTAGATTTCCAAGACAAAAATAACATGAAACCTTTTACCAAATTTCATACCGAGATCTCACAATCGAAAGTAAAAGCTTAAATAAATTATAATCTATCACCATAAGATGATGGGCTGCATTATTCTTGTTGAGTTCAAGAATAATTAGAGATATCGTTGCTCTCCCGTATTCCATTGCTAGCTCACTGATTTTTTTTTAAAAGAGTTTTAACTTATGGTGTCTACTCTTAATGATATCTCTTTATCATCAAATTAAGACACCAATAAGTTTTTGAAGTAGACAGGAATTGAATCTCAAATTTTTTATTCAACTATCAGAGATTTTACCAATTGAGCTAATTGTAATCTACAGCTCACTGAAAACTTTAAAACTCTAAAGGGGCGTTTGGTTTGACGTAATGTGACAAACTTTACAACAACATTACCATAATGTTAATATTATGATGTCTGGTTCCTTTAAGAATTCTTAAAAAATGATAAAGAAGATATCAAACCAACTTGAAAATAATTGATGAAAATCACTAACTTATAACAGATCAAAACACATCAATTCTAAAAAGCTATCAATAAATCATTTTTCCATAAAATATTTCTAAAAATAGCTCATAAACCAACGCTTTTAGGGCATTCTCTAATATTTTCCATTTTTTTATTATTAAATTTATTAAACACTAACGTTTTACAAACCCAATTCGGGAGAAGGCAATTTGATCTTAGATATGATTTTCCAGGCCCTAGAATTTGGAAATTCTTGGCCTGAAGAGGGTGTTTTTGTCTTTTTAACTCGTCATGTCTTTTTGTTTTGGTTTTTTGTTTTTTGTTGTTATACATTATTTATTTTTAAGCCTAAAGAAGTTGTAATTGCTACTCCCATGGACTGACCCTGCTACTTCTGAAAGGTTAAAGATGTTCTCTCGAACTCCCCGAGTGGTATTTCGTAATGTAAAGCTAGTCTTTCTTCACTCTTTCTCATGAATTGAAATCAAATTTGGACTCTTTACCCCCCAACCCCCTTTTTTTTTTTTTTTTTACAAAACAGAAATTCTATTTTAGCCTAATCTAATTGTATGCGTGTAAAGCTCCCCCTAGAGATTTGAACTCTAGATCTTGCCCTTCTCTCCCCCCTTCCCACTCCACAAGAACTTTGTACTTATGGAATGACTATCACACCAAGGTTCAAATGTGAACTCTTTACATAATACCTCTTCAAAAGCTCTCTCTCTCTCTCTCTCTCTCTCTCTCTCTCTCTCTCTCTCTCTCTCTCTCTCTCTCTCTCTCTCTCTCTCTCTCTCTCTCTCTCTCTCTTTGAGATTTGGACTCTACCACGTTAATCCTTTTAAAGTTTTTATCTCATTTATCTCTCATATCACCGTTTAACTCTTCAGAGCTTCTTCTCAGCTACCAAACTACTGCTCATAATTCCTCAGCTACTTCTCAGATCTTCTCAATCCTCTTGCTTGCAAAAAATGGTTTCAAAGACAATAGGTTGGCAGAGTTCATGTTTGTGTCGACAGATATAAAGCCAAGCATAGCGTAGGCCCAAGTCTAGTTATTGATGTGCAAGCCAAGAATACTAATTATACTACCAGCCAATTGGTTCATTATAACTGTAAATTGAGATTATAATGAAGATATAGTCATCAAGGCTTTCTTTCTGTGTTACGAAAAACCACATAAACCTTGTATTCTCTCTCAACTCTCTTTCTCCATTGTTTCCTGAAATATAACATGGTATCAGAGCTACAATTTTGATTTCTATCCTTACGGTGCTTTCGAGAGCTCTCTTTTTCTTTCTCAATGTTCTTCTGTTGTGTTCGTCCTCTTTTGCATCCCTTAACTGTTGCCAAGCCAAAAGTTTCTAACGTAGCCCTGGGCAAAAATGGACAAATGCCCATTTCGCGCAAAAAAAAAAAAAGGACAAATGCCCCATTTCCTAAACTAATTAGGAAAATGCCCCTCTTTTGAAACTTGATTTTCTCAAAATCGAGTTTTAAAAAAAAATTTATGGAGACCTATAGCGATGTCCTAAGGAGCCTATAACGACGTTTTAAGAACCTATAGCAGCGTTTTATAACTTGAGCTCCATGAACTCGAGTTACATGCAAGTTTTTCTTCTTTCGAGTTATAAAATGTCACTATAGGTCCTAAAAATGTCACTATAGGCTCCTTAAAATGTCGCTATAGGGCTTAACTCGATTTTGAAAAAACCTAGTTTCAAAAGAGGGGCATTTTCCTAATTAGTTTGAGAAAAGGGCATAATGTTGTTTTTTGTGTGCGAAAAGGGCATTTGCCCATTTTGGCCCATAGCCCTGCCGTCGTTAGAAGCAGCATCATTGTTGTGAGCAGCATCATCGCTTCAAGAAAAAGAGGGAGGATTATACATCACGAGTGCAAGGCATTGAGAAGGTTTTGGGAGCTTAATTTGGGACTGGAACTAATATAGAGTAAAACTTCGGCCTGCCATAATCAGTGTCCAACTATCTAATGGGTATGAGTAATTTTGAGTAATTTTAAAGGTCACATCATGGGCTCATGCCAGCAAAATTTTTTAAGAATCTATCTTGTGTAATCTCCTCGAACATGTTAAGGCTTTTTTATAAGTAGCCTTATACGAGTTTTAACCAAAAACTATTATAGTTCAAAATGACGTACCTGACCAGGGAAAACTTTTTTGTCGGGGGTAGTAACTTTGATCAATCACAATTGGATTTTGGACATCCATCATAATGGCGTGTTCGAAAAGAATGTTCTCAATAAACCCGTTGCTAGGTTTTCCCAAGACTCCTAATAATGCACGAACCAATCAATCACACCCACGACCAATTTAGCATCATTATAAAAATTGTTGTTACAATAACATAATATTTTAATTTCGATCAATAAATAAATAAAATATCTTTAATTGATCTCATGCCTAGTTCCACATGCAACATTCTCAATCCACAAGTTAGTGTTACCGGGGCCAATTGAGATGCAATCATCACTAGTCTTGATCTTAGAGTTGAGAATTGTGACACTTGAAGATAACTGGACGTGAATGCCATCAATGTCTGGGTTTTTTCCTAGTTGTGGCAACCCTGATACCTTGCATTTCACGTTGTGGTGGCCATTGACATTCTAATACGTTTTTAAGCATGTTTGCTAATATCACAAGGCTCAAGATTTAATTAGACAATAATAAGATTGACATTAAAGGAGCCCAAACCTTTTGTGCCACTTTTTTGGCTCTACTTTGTGCTCCACAAATAAAAACATGACATATGTAACCTAATTAATTAAATTCTAATTTTATTCCTTTAATATTTCAGTTACTCAAAATAAATTAAAAACTCAGCGCACCCCATCACCACCACTGGTCCACCAACTTCCTTTGCCAGTGCCACTAGCAAGAGGTGGTCAATGCTATCGATGCTTCCATTCATGACTAACCATTGACTACGATGAATGAACTCTTCCACTTCATCTCTCTCAAACTAACCCACCACCAACCTTCATTGGCACCACTAACAAGAGGCTACTGAAGCCATCAACACAATCACCTCCTTGAAGAATCCATCGCCTCCTTAATGAACCCATCTCTCTTCTACCCCACCACTAATTTCAACCAAAGAACAAATACTCAAATCAAACTTTTGGTTAAAATAACAATCCTATCAAAAAGCAAGACCATCAACACCCTTTTAAAACTAAATGAGATTATTGCAGGTTGATTTGAATTGTCATAACAAATCCTTAAATAACTCTTCAATATAAAGTTAACGATGGTTGTGGGTGGGTTTGAGAGGGAAGAAATAGAAGAGAGATAGGTTCGTCGGAGGTGGTGGTTGGCCGTGAATTGTAGCATTTATGGTGTTGGTGGTCTCTTGCTAGTGGCGCCGTCGAAGGTAGGTGGTGGACCAGTGGTGGTGAAGGTTAGTGGAGGATCGGTGGTGGTGATGAGGTGTGCTGGGCTTTTAATTTAGGGTAAAATTTAGATATAGTACCTTATGTTCCCTTTTTAAATTTTAAGCCACGTGTCTAATATAAACTACTCAACAAACAAGCGTTAAAACATAAAGCTCCGTCTCTTGGCATTTTATTTTATCTATATTATTATTTAAGATGCTTCCCTAGTTCAGGATTCTAATTTTTGTGGTTCAAAAATACCTCTACACTTGGACAAAATTGGAGGACCATCCAGTAAAAATTACATTATAACTTCTAAATAACCCACTATAAAATAACTTCTCACTCCTTTTTTTTTTCTTAAATAACTTCCCACTTCACTAAACCACTACCAAAATAATAATTACCAAAATTCAAATTTTGCCAACATTACCAAAACATGGTTACTCTCCTTCTCTTTGTTGTTGTTGTTGTTGTTTTTTTTTTTCTTAAACAAATAAAAAATAAATAACGTTATTCACTTTTTCTGGAATTAAATTAGATCACGTTAAGTTAGTTTTTAAAGCTCATTTAGAGTAAAATAAAATTAAAAAAAAAACTTATCCTTATCCCATCATCCTATGTAGCTTTTACTTTTATTTTAATTTTAATGAGATTATCTCATCACATGTAGTTAAAATAATACTAACCTCTAAGCACGTGTGTTGTGTGTGTTCATAGGCTCTTTTTTTTTTTTGGGTAAAAGTAAATAATATGCATCTATTATAATTTGAAAATATATATTTTTATTTTTCAAATAAATAAAAATAATAAACTTTAGAGATAAACGGTAACTGTAATTTCTTTTTTGAATGTATGTTTGAAAGTGGTGTAGTGATATAGAGAAAAGTTTGGATAGGGAAATAAGATGAGAGTGAGGGGAAAGAGGCTAAATTTTAAGAGTTCTCTTAGTTTTTTAGTTTTTATTTTTATATTGGGGGTGTTTTACTTTTATTAGGATGAAAAATGAATAAAAAAAATGCCAAATTTTAGGGAATAAAAAGATGAATGTAAAGGAAAAAAAATCCTAAATTTTAGGAGTTCTCTTTTTGAATTTAAAATGAAATCTATTATTTGTTTGAAATTTATAATCCTATTTCTAAGAGAAGTTACCCTTTATTAATGAGGGTGATGAGGATGTTTTTGATCAATCGACATAGGGTGCCAAACAATCCGCACTTGATCATCGGCCTTGTGCCGGCAACCGATCCTAGGGGGGTCACCAATCCCAAGGATCGTTGGGTTAGGCATGGTGTCGATCCAATCCCCAACCTGACAGTCCAAAGTGCCAAGATTCCACGTGGGATTGTCATGGAGTCCACTCATATGCCTCTACTTGGAAATAACTAGCACACCACAACCAAAAACCTATCGCACAATCAAATCTTCCCTATATGGGAAGAGAATCCGCAAGATCTTGGGACCCTTATCTCTATAAGGAGATTCCCCCCGTATCAAGGAATTTAGGTTAGCTCTTAGCTTCTATATAAACAACAAACCCTAACCTTCTTTAGGTACACGAATTCTCCCTAGCTCTTACACTCTTGAGTTCTTGGAAATTCTGCTATCACTGACTTAACCTTTGGAGGGTCTTTGGTCGGCGCCCCACTAATGCTCTCTGTAGGGTCTTTCGTTCTTTTTGTTCTTCAGGTACACCCATTGGTGCGTGTGTGGATAATAAACTTACTGACAATTTTGTGCATCATCAGTTGGCACCGTTTGTGGGAGCGTGTGATAAGTCATATTGCTGTTTCGAGGACAAAGAGTTGCATGGTCCTGACATGATCAATGGTCACCACCAACCAAGAGATTGGAAACCCACCTAGTACATTGGAAAGGCAGGTACAAACCCTCGCTGCATCGGTTGAATAGATCACTTAACGGAACCAAGAGTTAGAGCAATAGAATGATCAGGAACCAAACGATCAGAATGACGAACAGGGTAGGGGCGTATGCAACAATGATCGTCCCCTGATGAATGATCACCAAGAAAGGGACAACCAAGAAAAAAGCAATGCCGCTAGTAGACCGGACCAGCAGGATATCGGTCGTCCCCCCGAACTTGAAGTTGGCGCGTTGTGCATGGCACAAGAGATGCAGGCAATGAAAGAGAAGATGGATATGATGATGAGTGCCATAAGGGGTCGAGTTTTCACTAACTTGGGTGAACTAGTCCATCGTACTGACTCCCCTTTCACAGCACCGGTCACATCCTTCCCTTTCCCAACAAAGTTCAGGATGCCACAGGTGGAAGCATACAACGGATTGAAGGACCCTTTCGACCACCTGGAATCGTTCAAAACCCTTATGCATCTACAAGGGGTTTCGGATCAAATTATGTGCAAATCCATTCCTACCACACTAAAAAGACTAGCTCTCATTGGAGGACAACGGTACAAGAGATCCTTGGTAAGCCTCTTGAACGTCAAACAGCAGGACAACGAGAGCCTAAGGTCGTACATCACCCGGTTCAATAAGGAGGCACTTCTAATTAACGAAGTTGACGATAAAGTTCTAGTCACAACCTTTACCAATGGACTTCGATCAGGAGAATTCCTATTTTTTGTTTACAAGAAGGATTCGAAGACTATGGTCGACATGCTGTACCGAGCCATAAAGTATATGAACGCTAAAGATGCCATGATTGGTAGAGAGGTCGAGCCAAAGAAGTGAGAAAAGCATGACGATCCCTATTAGATAGAGGAAGAAAGGCAGCTTGAACGAATGACAAGAGGGACGAATAAAGGTCGAGGCCTTTTCCAGAACGGATCGCCAACTTCACTCCTCTTAACACTCTGCTCGATCATGTCTTGATGCAGATTAGGGATGAACCCCCATTGACATGGCCTCATAAGTTAAGGGTGATCCAAACAAAAGGCCAAGGAACAAGTACTGTCACTTCCATCGAGATCACGAGCATGACATCTTTGAGTGTTATGACCTAAAGCAACAAATAGAAGCCCTCATTAAGCAAGGAAAATTTCAGTGGTTTGTAGGTTGAGAAAGTACAGGAGAAAACCTACCAAGGGATTATGAGCCGAACCGATGGGCTGAAAAGCAACCTAGGGCCCCACTTGGAGAAATGAGAGTGATTGTAGGGGGAAGCACAATGGTTGGGTCCTCAAGGAAGGCAAAAAAGACCTACCCCAAAAAAGACCTACTTATGGATGGTGCAAAATGTCCAGCTTACTAGACGTCTGCCCAAGCTTACTCGGATGGATGACCCAATGACCAGTTTCACTGAAGAGGATGCTCGATGACTTCACCACCCCCATGATGAAGCTTTGGTGATCAATCTGACCACAGAAAACTTCAATACCCGACAGGTCTTGGTGGACAACAAAAGCTCAGCCGATATCCTTTACTATCTAGTCTTTTAACAAATGAGGATCGGTAGGGTATAACTTATACCGTCAGACATCCCTCTAGTGGATTTTAGTGGAACGAAGGTCATGCCTGTTGGATCATCACCCTACCAGTCACCATCGACACCTATCCTCAACCAATCACCAAAGATGTCACCTTCTTTGTAGTAGATTGTTTGTCGACCTACAATGCCATCATCAGTTGACCAATGCTCAATGCATGGAGAGCGGCCACATAATCACCTATTGCAAAAATTCCCAACGGAATGCGGGATAGAGGAGGCCTGCAAAAACCAGATGGCAGTCTGAGGAGACCAAATGGTTGAAACAAATAGAAAAATACTAGTCGGGGCAGTATACCCAGTTGACCTCTCGCATGAAGAAGAACTTAGCCTCCATTGGCGATTAGAATCGGACATATCAGATATCAATCTTAGGGTAGCCTGACAACACATAAAGTTATAGAAACCCTTGGATTGAGGGATCTCCTGGGGCTTGTAGTAGTAGAAAAATTCCTTAACGGTTAGAGACCGATGGCCTCCGCTAAGTTGACCCCATAACACCTCAACCCCAATGAATATCCTTCATGCATTAAGGGCAATCTGACAAGTAGACATGCCCATGTAGGTTGCTAACTGATGATGCAAGAAAGTCAGAGGCAGACGTAACCCTGCTATAAAGGTAGCCTTGTAAAAACCTACTTCTGATCCCCAGTATAACACTTCTCCCTTCTACGGCCTTTCCTAATGGGCACGTCGTTGGGGATTTGAAAACGAGGCCTTAACCTACTGAACACATCGTCACTCATGTCAACTGGGAAGTCACGAACCGACCACTTGTAGAAGGATTCGCTTCTATAGGAGGCGGATTGGATGCTGACTCTATTTTGGAAACCAACAAGCCATTTGACATGTATTCAACCCTAGACTGACTGGTCACATCGTTGTCCGAACCTATGTGGACTGACAATGAATTCTCACTCGTTGCTTCACTATCTCTAAACATTTCCTTACCTATAAGCGACGAATGAAAACTAAGATTCTATTCTACCTCTTAAGTTAAAAAAAAAAAAAAAAACCAACATGGGAGGAAAAGGAAAAAGCAAGAATGCAAAAATGAAACCAACGAGGCATATCTAAAACTGAAGAAAGCAATGAAGTAAAGAAAATCGACGAACAAGAGAAAACTAATGAATGAGCTCTAGGATCAAAGATGGAAAGTATTCGAATGATGAGGAAAATAATGGCATTGAACTATTTATAGGGCGATCTGACATGGAAAACGAAGCATTGCTACACTTGAAGCCCCGAATCAGGGAATGACATGTGTCCCTTGCCAAGTTCAAAAGAAATAATTACCCCTATTTATGACGCTTGACACCAAGGCAAGGCATTAATGACAACATAATCCACGACCCATTGGCTACTCCAACGACTCACGGAGTAGGGGGCAATTGATGAGGATGTTTTTGATCAATCGACATAGGGTGCTAAATGATCCTCACTTGATCATTGGCCTTGTGTCGAAAACCAACCCTAGGTGGGTCACCAATCCCAAGGATCGTCGGGTTAGGCATGGTGCCGATCCAATCCCCTTCCCGAAGATCCAAAGTGCCAAGGCTCTATGTGGGATTTTTGTGGAGTCCACTCGTATGTCTTTATAGGGAAATAACTTGCACGCCATGACCAAAGATCCTATCACATAATCAGATCTTCCTTATATGGAACCCTTCTTTCTATAAGAAAATTCCCCTCGTATCAAGGGATTTAGGTTAGCTCTCCACCACTATATAAACAACAAACCCTAACCTTCTTGAGGTACACGAATTCTCCCTAGCTCTTGCACTCTTGAGTTCTTGGAGATTCTTCTATCACTGACTTAACCTTCGGAGGGTCTTTGGTTGGCACCCCACTAGTGCTCTCTGTAGGTTCTTTCTTTCTTTCTTTTTGCTCTTCAAGTACACCCATTGGCGCATGTGTGGACGATCTACTCACTGACGATTTTGTGCATCATTAGAGGGTATTTTTGAACCACATAAAAGTCCAATTCAAAGAGGTGAATCCTTTTATAGATAGTATATATTAAGTTATCCACCATCTTTTTCACTTATCTAAATAAAATTATTAAGTTTTAAAATCCTAAATTTTAGATTACTTATAAAATCTTTTTTTTTTTCCTCTCTCACTTTTTTTTAGGCATGAACAATTCTATCAAAAATATACCCAATTAGATATATATATATATATATATATATTAAAAAAGGTTAGCAAGACTATTCCTTGTGGACGCAAGGGGTCATTTTTAATGGAGTTATCACCTAGTTTTTGCAATGGCTTAGGAATCAGGAGATTCTAGCATTTTGCCCTCATTTTTTTAAAAAAATTTAGCAATATGTAATTGTTTTGAAACTATATAGGTTCGTGCCCTTGTTTTGAAACTCGATTGTTTTAAAATCGAGTTATGCAAAATGAAACTTTAAAAAAAAAAAAAAAAACTTGCATGGAACTCAAGTTCATAGAGCTCGAGTTCCATACCTAGAGCTCTGTTTTAAATGTCCTATAGTGGCGTTTTCAATGGAACTCGAGTTCCATGAAATTTTTTTTTTTTTTTTAAAGTTTGATCGTGCTATACTCGATTTTCTACTAATCGAGGTTTACATTGAAACTCAATTTTGAGAAAATTGAGTTTCAAAACAGGGGCATAGACATAAATAGTTTCAAAACAGGGACATATTGCTAATTTTTTTAAAAAATAAGGGCAAAATGCCAGAATCCCCTTAGGAACCATATATATAGCGTCCTTTCGAGGAAGGACCTTTTGATCTTACTACGAGAGATATAGGTTCAGAGTTAAGGTACGGTCTTAGGAAAGTGTTAGGCACCCAAAATTGCCTAACCTTAAGATTAGCTTCCTGTCATTGTGTTTTATTTCTTAACCCTATGAAAGGCATACCCAACATTGTTATCTAACTCACACATACACTAATCATGCATCTAACAACCAACATGGCATTAAACATCCCTAACCATACATTTATCATGCTCACAAATAAAGCCTACCATACATCTAATCATGCATATCACTTCAACAAAGACCGTAGCCTTCATCTAATCATGGCATCAAGGCATTCACCACATTACAAACCCTAATCATACATCTAAGGATGCTTTATCACAAACTCCATCATATCATACCAAGGCAGCAACAAAACAAGGCAGCAAAGTAGGCATGGCGAGCAAACATAGATCATCACATGTATTCCAAACTCTTAGGCATGAAATCACAAATCAAACAAGCATATTCATCTTTATCATCAAAGCAAGACAATATCACATATGCATGAGCATTTCCAATGCATGACTTACCTTTTACTTACCTTACAACAACTCAACACCTATGGCATTATGCATGACCATATGAATGCATGATCATGACATTGAAATAAAGCAAACACAAGATAAACCCTAATTCTAACATGTGATAGCAAACAAGCAAACAAACATGTGAAATAGAGACTTTGAAAGCATACAAACATGGAAAGAAGCTAAAAAAAAAAAGGTGAAAGTAGAAGCAAAACAAACCAAAAAACAAAAATTAGGGTTTTTTAGTAGTGGCTTGCGCATGCAAGAACAAGCCTGCGTGCACAAGTTCTTGAATAAAACGCCCTAAAAACACAACCGAGCCTAAAACACTAAATCTAACACCCTAACATGCATTTTAAGCATACAAAAACGTAAACCTAATCTAGAAAAGCATATTAAAACATATTATAACAAACAAATAAAGCAAATAGAAAGATTTAATAGTAGAAAATGAAAGAAAGGAAAAAAGAAAAGTTTAGACTAGATACCTTACACAAAAGCTTTCCAAGCTTGATTTTTGACCGTTTCCTTCAATCAAATCTATTCACAAACCAATAAGAAATGAATTAGTAATATTATACTTGAAGATCAAGGCCAGAAAAGGCCCTAATAAAAAGAAAATTGACTTGAGGGTGTTTTGTGAAAAGCTCCCTTTTTTATTCACTAATTCTAGTGAATCTTAGTGTTTCATCGTAGGATTTTTATGTGTTTCAAAAATATACCTTGTAAGGCTACTTATAGTGTGAAAAAATGGGTTTGGAATGATCCCTAGATGATGTGCGATTCATTCAAAACCTCAACATAAATGCAAAAACTTGTCTTGTATAGTTTTCTGGAAATCGCTATGTGTGCTCAAGATTGGGCCCATGTACGTATGTCGAAAGCGGCGTCCACAAGCTGATTCATGCTTGCGAATAGTGAGGGTTTCCTTTGGTCTTATTTTTCAAAAATTGATTTATTGCACATTAAAAGTTTTATTTTTCATTTTAACACTTCTCAAGTCAATTTAACTTCTGATTGGGCCATAAACCAACCTTGGGTCTTAGAATTCAGCGTCATTGGAAATGGGGGCCTGAGTCATAAAGGGTATAAAATGCGGTGTCTATAGATGTCCATCTTTTGATTCGTGAGCTTCACCAACAGAATCAAAAGAATAAGAGAAACAACATTTTGTTTCGATGTACGACTCGGGCCCAACCCGCGCACACAACACACATCACGCATACATGGGGTTTGGTGCAATTCCAAAGAGTTGCATGGGATTTTGTATGTCTGAATTCCCACCTTTGTTGCTTAGGAAATGAGCAATGACAAGTTCATTGTCCTAGAGCTTTTCTTTGCCAATTGCATGCAAAAGGCAAGTGGCTTACTATCCTAGAGTCACTAAAAAGAAAAACAAAAGTGCTCTTACGAGCTCAAACAATCAAAGAAGGGTGCTCTTACTAGCTTAAAAGGATATATATATATATATAAATATATCTATGATGTCCATCTGGGGCTCTTGCCTAAAACTTCTTTGAGTTAACCTTGGTCTCTATCTCTATCTCTACCTCTTTTACCGCACCTACATGTTCAATTCTAGTAGGATATGTGCGTGAAATTTGTATAGTGTGCTTGCATGTTCAACTCTGGAAGGATATGTGCACAACTTCTGACTTGTATAGAGTCTGTGCCTGCATATTTAATTCTTGTAGCATATGTGCACAAAATTTCCATTCTGACTTTCTGACTTGGGTTTCATGCTTGCATGTTCAATTCTCATAGGATATATTCACAAATTCTGTGTCACATGGGATTGGTGCCTATAAATTCAAGTTTCGGAGGATATGTGCACCACTCAGACTAGTACAAGATCTGTGCCTGCATATTCAATTCTTATAGGATATTTGCATAAGGTCTGTATTTTGACTTTCTAACTTGTATGGAGCTTCGTGCATGCATGTTCAATTCCTAAAAGATATGTGCACAAATTCTGTGTTACATGGGATCGGTGCCTGCATATTCAATTCCTAGAGGATATGTGCGACACTTTGACTTGTGCAAGATCTGTGCCTGCATATCCAATTCTCATAGGATATGTGCACAAGGCCTTTATTATGACTTTCTTGACTATTTTTGGATGAAAGATCCACTGGGGATGTTGGAGGACTCACTGGGTAGTATGCTTAGATGAAATGTATTTTGGTGATGATTTCGACCTACCATGAAGTCTTGATGTTGTATGGTTCATTGAGGAGGAGGTAGCTTGGGATTTTTGAGATGGTGTGATGTTCACTGGGCAATTTCCTTCCACCAGGAAAATGAGTATCTTCTTCTTTCTCATAAATCACTGAGGATTGATGTTAAATCCATTCTCAAGGGGATTTACCTAACTCTACTAGGAAAATTTTGCTTTGCAACTCTCGAGGGAGCTTCTTTTGTGCCTTGGACCCATGAGGGAGTCTGTCAATGATATCGAATTTACTTGGGATTCAGTTCATGATCTTAACTTATAGAGGAGTTTTCTTGACAATTTCTGGTCCACTAAGGGATACTTGATACTTTCGACCCACTGGGGATATTTTGATAGTTTTGATCCATTGGGGAATGATTTTGATGTTTTTGATCCACTGGGAGATGCTCTAGATGTATGTTGATCCACTAGGGATATTTTTGCCATTTTTTGATGTACTTTTGAATTTTCCTTTGCACTTCCAGCCTTTTGGGAACTCTGTGGGTATTTTTTTTAATTTTTTTTGTTGCTAAACTACATGTAGTTTAGCGGGGAGGCCTAAACTACACGTAGTTTAGCCACCAGGGGTGTTCCTGCCTCTACATTTTCCTCCAATGGTTACCAACTATTTTTTTTCTATTTATTCTCTTCATCTCCCTCATCTCTTCACATTCTCCATCTCTTCCACATCTCTTCTTCCTTTTTCTCTACGAAAGCTTCTGCCCTTTCTCTTATTCCTCTAACAATCTGACTCTCATTTTCTTCTACAATCTCAACTTCTCTCTCAAAATCTTTCATCTCCTTTGATGGTACCTAAGTCTTGGAAAAGTTCCTACATCCTCTTCATCGATGTTCTCCATCTCACCCATTGGAATGGAGCGGTAAGGCTAACGGTGGCCCCTCTTTGACCTACAGATCACAAAAACACATTTTGGAGGGTGCAAGGACCGGATCTATAAGTTTTTCAAACTTTCCTCACTTTTCAAGTTTTCCTTTGATCTTTTGTTTTAATCTATTATTAGGTCTATAAATGCTTGGGTTTTGCTTTGGGGTTTAGATAAAAACCTAACTCTCTAGGAGTGGTAGAAACACGCTTAGGTTGAGAGAACTTGGAAAATATCAAAGAACAACCTACTATGTTCATTCTTGCGCGTGCAGAATCGGGCTTGCGTATGCAAACTTGTTCTTGCGTGTGTAACTTGAATTCACGTGAATGCAGGCTTGTTCTTTTGTGCGTGTATCTGTTCTTCAGTTTATCTGTGCGTAGGATCCTCTTTGCGTACGTGTGCAGGATTCTGGGTATGGATGGTTTTACCTGCGTGCACATGGCGCATGGTAGAAACCCTAATTTTGGCAATTTAGCTCCTTTTTCACTAGTTTTCTCATCTGTTTGGAATTTTAACATCATCCTTCACCACTTTGGCACTCGATTGTAAGTCTCATGTCACATTTCATCCTGTTGTGCATCTAATATCACCTTTTAACTGCTTCCTTCACTTAATGAAGAATTTAATCCCATTCTCTTTTACAAGTCCCAGCCTCATATTTGTGGGGGAAGTACCAGCTAGGTCTTGGTGTGGTACTTTGTTTTAAACGATGAGACTCGAGGTTATGTCTATGCTGCGGGTTTTGAGCCTGTTATTCTTTTGATGCCTGAGAGGTCTGCCACATTGCGGGCTAGGAGATGACCATCACTCCTCATGACTTCCACCACATGATTGGCTTGCAGTTTGATGGAGTCCCGATCAGTCTAGAGGATGAGTCGAGTGTTCGGTTGGGTGCAAACTTACTAGGGAGGAGGTATGCTATTGAGACGATCCACTACACTGATCTTGAGGTGGACTTTATGCATTGTTCACAGGAGATAGTTGAGGAATGCCTTTGGATGGCTAGGGCCTTTTTGTTGTTCTTGGTAGGGTGTACTTATTTGCCACCAATGAGCAGACAATGTCTTTAAGGTGGTTAGCCTTTTTCCAAGACTTTGAGATGGCTTGGGTTGCTAACTGGGGGTCAATATGCTTGGCTTATCTTTACTCCTCTTTGAACACTTTTATTTGAGGGACACTGCGCTAGCTAGTGGGGCTTTGGAAGCTCCTTGAGGTTAGTTTTTGTCTCTTTTCTCTTGTAGTTCACACATTCTCATTCTTACAGTCATACACCCACATGCCATATAGGTTAGGACCATATACTATATTCTTGCTAACTACATTCATACCATATCTTGCAAAATATTATCCTACAAACTGCCAATTTATCTCTTGTACCATATCTAAACCTTACAGACTGTACCATAACCTCTTGCAAATTGTCATCTTTCAAACTGCCATTTCTAAATCTTGTACACTGTCATCTTGCAAACTGCTATTTCTAAATCTTCCACACTGTCATTTTGCACACTGTCATCTTGCAAACTATCATCTTGCAAACTGTTCTTTTCTGAACCTTGTACACTACCATTTTTTTTTAGTGTTGGGCTGTGAAGTACGGTCTCATTGCTAGAGGAGTTGAGTTGGACTTGAGGACGATCACTCCGCTTCGAGCTCACCCGGATAGGCTCGTTTCCTAGGATATAAGTTAGAAACATATTCCACTTTCCATTAACTACATGCTTCTTTAAGGCTCTCTTTCTAACTTCATGTGTTGTAATAGATCATATGGAGTCCTTGGGCTAGAGCTGCCCGAGTAGCGGACCCAGGCCTAGAGGCAGTTGCCATAGTTACTTCTAGTCTCTCCCAGACCTTTGAGTGTGGTTGATTGAGGGCGATTTACTTGGCAGAACGAGTGTGCTAGCTCGTGGGGGAGGACACGACTTGGGTTCCTATGGACCTTCTAGCGTTCATGCTAGCCCCTCATTCCATGACGGGATGCAGAGTACAGCTGGTGGGGGTCGGGCATTCCTTTTAATGATTAGGTCATAGATGAGTTAGATTACAAGGAGTTTAGTGGGACTCACCTCATTCCTTCTCTCCTTGCTTTGGTATGTGTTCTTGCTTCTCTTATTTTCCTTTATTAAGTCATTATCTACATTCTTGAACACTAGTAACACCCAAATGAAACACTTGTGTTAGGAGGGCCCTATTGTAGGAGCTATCATTAATCCTCTTCGCTTACCTTGGTTTGTCTATGCTTATGGCCCTATGGCTTTGCTCGAGAGAATCCTGTTGGCCGTAATACAAATGTCATGGGCTACCCTTTTCCAGAAGGCACTCGGGCGATGAGTTCTCTTTCATTTTTGTTCCCTTTTCCTTTCTGTTCTTGCATCTGAATACCTGTTCTAACAACCTTTCCTTCAAAATTCAGCCTACTGTCCAAGAGCATGAGAAGCTTGTTTGGCTTGCAGGAAACCTCAAGCTAGAGTTGATCGAGTACTCCTAGTAGCTATATGGAGGCGGGGATGCGGAGGATGATGATGATGATGGCAGTGATGGTGCGGGAGGTTTAAGTTGACTTCGAGTCACCAACTAAGGAAGAGGCATTTCTGGTGATCTTGCAGATAGATAGACAGACACAGACATGGACATAGACATTGCATAGCATACTTTTTTCTTTTGTTACTTTATTACTTTTATCTTTTTAGCACACATGCTTTCACTTTAGATTCAGTTTGAGACATTGGGTTTTATTTTAAGAACACCTTTTATATTTATGCTATTCTGTTGTTCTTGGAAATCTTGTACTTAAATTGTGGCTTGAGTAATCTTTTTAGTCTCTCCCTTGCACCTTCCTATACCGTCAAGTTAAATGTATGAATCTCTTCTCTCAATCCCTAATTTTTGCCTAGGTCCTTGACCTAGCGGGATTCCTCTAATTTTTGCATGGATTGCCTTTTGGTTTTCAATCCATCGAGGCTCCTTGTATCGTCTTTGAACTAATTTTTCTCTCTTTTTATTTTCCTTTCCCTCACATCGTCTCTCCTTCTTTCTTTCCCTTTTTCCAAACATGGCCATATGAAAGGCCCCAATTGCTTCATCCAACTTTGGGATATGAGAAATGACTTAGGGTTGTCATGAAGTGGGTTCACTTAGCTGAGAAAGCTTATAAAAAGTCCAAAAGAAAGAAAGACTGACCAACCACTTTGATATGCCCCAAATTTTACTTATTTGCACTTATGATTCTCATGAATTTAATAAAGGACTGAAATTTTCCACATCCTCTATAGAAATAATTTATCATCTTTTAATTTGAGTAATGAGAGAACCACCCATTATTATCTTTGCCTATTGTCATCATCATTTTTTTTCTTTTATTTTTTTCCATGCCATATAATTTTTGCCCATGACGTCCTTTGAGGAATTTTCACTATTCCCATGGTTTTTGCCCCTATCTTTTTTCCTAGAAGGGGTTTTCAACCTAGTGGGGTCCTTTTGCCTAAGTCGCCCTTTTGGGTTTTCAACGTAGCATGCTTTTTTTTTTTTTTTTTTCCTTCTTCTTCTTCTTATCAAATGTGGTATCTTTGGAGTCTATCCATGTTGATTGGGTGAAGCATCTCTTCCCATCCAAATCTATAATTCTTGTAGCACCTCTTGACATGATCTTTTTGATGATAAAAGGGCCAAACCATCTTGGCTTCATCTTTCCTCTCGGATCAAAAGTTTCATCTCTAAGCACTTTTAGAATCTAGTCCCCTTCTTTAAGGTTTCTAGGTCTCACATTCTTGTTAAATAATCTAGCAATCCTCTTTCGGTATTCTTGCGCATGGTACTGTGCCCTAGCTCTCTTCTTATCTATCAAAGCCAATTGCTCATATCTTTGTTTCATCCAATCTTCCTCTAGGATTTTGGTTTCTACTAGTACCCTCAAATATTGTATCTCCACCTTAGTTGGAAGTACTGCTTCACTAATAAAGACCAAAGAGTAGGGGGTTGCCTTAGTTGATGCACGGATAGAAGTTCTATATCCCCCCAAAGCAAATGGGAGCTTCTCGGTCTAATCTTTGTATGTCACTACCATCTTGGTTAAGATGTTTTTATTGGCTGCTTCTACGGCCCCACTAGATTATGGTCAATATGGTGAAGACTTGTGATGCTCAATGTTGTATAGCTCCATGATTGTTTTAACCTCTCCCTTAAAGTGAGAACCATTATCGGAGAAAATCTCTTAGGGTACCCCATATCGACAAATGATGTTATTCTTTATGAATTAAGCCACATGCTTGGCTTTTAACATGGAAAAAGAGGCCGCTTCCACCCACATGGTGAAGTAGTCAATTGCTACTAGGATGTATTCATGTCCATTCGAGGCTTTAGGGGCTATCATTCCAATCACATCTATGCCCTAGTCTGAGAAAGGCCATGGAGAGGTCATACTGTATAGCTCACTAGGTGGCACATGATTCAAATTCATATATGTTTGGCAATCATGGCAACTCTTCCTAAAGTCTACGCAATTAGTTTCCATCATGTTCCAGTAGTACCCTATCCTTATGATCTTCTTGGCTAACCTTCTCCCATTCATATGAGGACGATGAATCCTTTAATGAATTTCTTCCATAACTTTCTTGGCTTCTTCTTTCTTCAGAAAACGAGGATTTATACCATCATAGGATCTCCTATAGAGCTAACCTCCATATAAGATGTATTGCATTGCCATCATCCTAATCGAATGACACTCTCTCTTGTCGGCACCATCCAGATATACCCCTAACTCCAAGAACTTCATGATGTCATAATATCTAGGTCCTTTTTGCTCCTCTATAACCAAGACTGAAGCTTTGGTCTTCTTTTTGTGTACAATCCCGTAACTTTGTTCAATCTCTAAGGGTCTTGTTCACACTCCTTCGGGTATTTCAACCATGGAAGCTAGGGTATCCAAGGCGTCTACAAATTGATTCTGAGCTCTAGGGATGATTGTGTATTCAACCCTGTCAAAAGTTTTGGTCAAATCCTTTAAGTACTGCTGATAAGGCTTTTAGTGGTTCTCTTTCACTTTCCACAACCTTTGTGCTTGAGCTATTACCAAAGTTGAATCTCCAAAGATCTTGTCCTCTTTCACCCCTAGTTTCGGAGTGCTTCCACTCTGGCGATACAAGTCTCATATTCTGCCATGTTATTGGTTGCCTTAAAGTTCAACTTAACAGCTAAGGGTATGTGAGATCCTTCGGGAGTGATCAAGTGTATTCCTATCTGTAGACATCGCATTTTGTACTCCTTACGACTCGAACCCCCGTTCCCCAATGATGCTCAAACTCTAAGGCCTAAGGCTAATTTGGAGCCCAATCAGATATTAAATTGACTTGGGGAATGTTAAAATGGAAAATATAACATTTTAAATGAGCAAAAAATTTATTTTTGGAAATAAAATGACCAAAGTAGCCCTTGGCTTGTGCACGTGGGTTGCGACCTGCATATGCGAGCCAAAGCATGCATACACAGGTACATTCTTGCATACACAGCTAGGGTTTCTGAAACATAAGAAAGGCAAATTTTTTGCAATAATGGCTAAGGTTTGAAACAAATCCCACATTGTTTGGGAGCCATTTCAAACCCCATTTTCTTAACTATAAAAAGCCTTACATGGTAAATTTTCAACACACAAAGAAATTCCATGGGAATAACCTAAGATTCACTAGAAAATAGTAAATCAAAAAGGAGTTTTTCAAAAAACACCCTCAAGTTATTTTTACTTGATTGGAACCTTTTCTGGCCCCAATCCTTTGAGTTTAAGATTGCTAGTCACTATTTTATTGAATTGTGATAGATTTGACTGAGGGGAATGGTAAAAAATAAGCCTGGGAGCTTTTGCTTTAAGGTATTCTTTTGAACTTTTCCTTTTCTTTTCTGCCTTTAATCTTTGCTTTAATCTATTTCTTTTGTTTAGTTTATGTTTACATATGTTTGTTTAGGTTAGTTTTAGATTTTCTTTATGTCTTTAAGCATGTTAGTCTACTAGATTTTACATTTTATGTATTGTTTGGCTTCTGCTCTATTTCTGTGTAAATTAGGTTTTCTAGGTTAGGATCTACGTACGCATGATCTAGCTTGTGCATGCAGGCTGAACTCATGCATACGTAGACTTGTTCTAGCATGCATGATGTCGTTACTTAGAAACTTTTTTTTTTTTTTTTTGTTTCCGCGTTCACATGTTTGTCTACATAGCCTCTTTTTCATGCATTTTTAAGCCCCATTTTTTCTTGTTCAATTTTTAACGTGTTTGTTTATTATCATATGTTTAGAATAGGGTTTAGATTAGGGTTTTTTTGGTTTTAATGCCATTCATTCAATGTTCATGCATTGATGCCATAGGTGCTATGCTGCTGAGAGGTAAGTAAAGAAAAAATCATAAAATCATGCATTAGCAATGTCCATGCATTGTGTTAGGGTTTCACCTTGATGATATGATAGAACATGCCTAGATGTATGATTAGGGTTTTTTAATATGTTTTCCTTGCTATGATGATATGCTTGCTACCTTGCTATAGATGTATGATAGGTTTTCATATGTTAGATGAATGCTAGGGTTTCTCTTGTTTTTGGCTTTCTTTTGTTTTAGATTGATAAGTATGTGTGTTTTGGGGATAAAAATGCCATCTTGTATGCTTAAATGTATGCTAGTGTGTGTGTGAGTACAAATCCAAGTGTTGAGAATGCCTTCTTAATTAGGTTAAGATATAAGACACAATGATGGGAGGCTAACCTTAGGGTTGGGCGATCTTGGGTACCTAACACCTTCCCTAGAGGGTACCTAAACTCTGAACCCAAATTCTGCTAGTAAGATCAAAGGTCCTTCCTCAAAAGGACAATATATTCATAATTCCTAGACTATATAACTAGGTGGCAACTCCATTTCCGTTATGCCCACACTATCCCATTTTCATATTAGTTCATGGCTCCATTGAAATACATCTTCCATGCCTCTAGCTCAACATCCAAAATATCCTCATCTGGAAAGTCTTCTTTACCATCCTCTCTCTCTACGGGGTTTTTTATACTTCCTTTGATAGTTTTCCTTGCCACATACTTCAGATCAAATTTTGCTAATAGGATCAACCACCTTGATAGTCTTCCACTTAAAGCGGGCTTCTCAAATAAGTACTTAAATGGATCCATTCTGGCCACTACCCATATTTGGAAAGGTAGGATAATGTGTCTCAACTTCTGTATAGCCCATATGAGAGCAAAGCACGATTTTTCTATGGGTGTGTATCTAGTCTCATAATCATGGAACCTCTTGCTCAAATAGTATACAACTCTCTCATTCTTATCATTGTCTTCCTGTGCAAGCATACTTCCAACCACATTCTCTATGATAGAGAGATAGAGGAGTAATGGTTTCCCATGCATTGGCGGTACCAAGATAGGTGGATGGAGAGGATACTCATTAATGATCTCAAAAGATTTTTGACATTTATCATTCCACTCATGGGGTTCATTCTTCCTTAGGAGCTTGAAGATGGGCTCACAAGTGGAAGTGATTTTGGCAATGAATCGGCTAATGTATTGTAATTGACCTAAAAATCCCTTTATCTCTTTCTCACTTTTGGGTGGAGGCATTTCTAATATGGCTTTGATCTTTGATAGGTCCACTTCTTGTTGGGGTGTATGCCCTAAAATCCAATTTATTGGCATGTCATAAATAATTAAATTGTTTATTTATATGAGACTATCTATAAATGAACTAATGGGACATTATCTTAGTCCATGAGATGCATAATATGTGATTTATGTGAAAAGTCACAAAAAGTATAAATCACAAGCTCTTTGTAAACTTAGAATTTTAGTTTGTAGTCAGTGATGAAATTGGGCGTTTTATCTACGAAAACTAAAACATATCAACTAAGATTATTTGTCTTGATCATGGAAGTGGAGACTTCTAGTTGATATGTTGATATATTTTAAGAGTTAAGACATATGGAACTGGACCACTGTAAGATTTATTATTCTCCTAACGACTGTCAAATGAATAATAATTCTCACGACTTTTATTTACATCAATTCTAAATCCTGAGAGAATAATGGACCTGATAATGAAGTGTAGGTTGCTTTGATATATCAGGAGTGAAATCTATAAGTCACGATCAAAACCTCAATATGTTGGTCAACTGCATTTAGTGTTGATGGAACATATATTCTCAGATGGAATTCATAATCTCTTAACGGAGATATAAAATATACCTTTGAGATAATTTACATGGGTTTGGTTATTCAGAGTGTTGGGCCCAACCAATTTAGTAAGGAGTTACTAATGTATATATTTATGAAATTGGATTTCATAAATATATGATGAATAACATAAAAGGATTAAACTGGGTACTCAAAGATTAAGATGTAGTAATCTTCAAAGTGGCAATCTATATTCATGACTTTGTATTACTACGAATATTTTAATGAAGGGGTTGCATGTATAATAAAGTCTTGGGATATAATTTATTAATAAGGTCTAAAGTGCAATTATATTCATGTAGTGGTATTGAATATAATTAATGGTAACTTTGGACTTGTCAAGAGTTGACAGAAAAGCCCAAGGCCCATTAGAGCTAGAGTCTTATTTATTCCCTTTTAGTCCCATTCTAAGCTAGATACTAGAGCCCAATTGGAATGACCCAAATGGCTTGCCTAATTAGATAATTAGTTATATATAAGGAGAGAAACATACAGAATTTTATAAGTCTTTTCATAAGTGTTTTCATTAAGATTGTACTAGGAATGAAATGGTTTATATGTGAGTGTTAGACACTCTTTTATTCTCTCCTTGGAAACTGATTGAGAGGCCACACTTCTTGGGCATTAAGTGGAATTGGAGTGAAGATTAAAAGTGTTCCTAAGTACTTCTAATTTTTGTTTTGAATTTCACCGCACCAAGGTACGCTTTCTTGTTCTTAAATTTTGAAACTTACATAGTACTTATCAATTGCGAATGAAATAGATCCGTTAATTTTTTGCTGCGTATGTTTTGTATGCGATACAAATATGTATTTTTTCAACACTTCTATCCTTCTATCACTTACCAAAAAACCTAACAACTTTCCTGTGATTACTCCAAAGGTGCATTTTTGTGGATTCAATCTCGGCCTATATTACTTAATCCTCTCGAAGAACTTCTTTAAGTTAACGATGTGACTGTCTCTCTCCTTGGACTTCACAATCATATCATCAACATACACTTCAACATCATTGTGCATCATATCACGTAACAAGGTTGTGGCCATTCTTTGGTAGGTCACACCTACATTTTTGAGTCTAAATGGCATCACGGTGTAATAATAAATCCCTCATTCTATAGTGAAAGTAGTCTTGGTCATATCCCTAGGAGCCATCTTGATTTGGTTGTATTCCGAGAAACCATCTATAAAAGACATCAAGGCACTACTGGTGGTATTATCCACTAAAACATCTATATGAGGAAGAGAGAAGTCATCCTTAGGGCAAGCTTTGTTCAAATTCCTAAAATCCACACACATTCTTACCTTCCCATCTTTCTTAGGTACAAGCATAACATTGGCTATCCACTCGACTTGGTGTATGGGTTTGATGAACCCTACCTTTAATTGCTTGGTGACCTTTTCTTTGATATTAAAAAGCCATTTGATTCTCATAGGCCTCAACTTTTGTTTGATGGGCACCATGTGAGCATAAGTGTTAATGTGATGTTGAGCTATCTTGGGGTCGATGCCAGACATATCTTCATAGAACCGTGCAAACACCTCTTGAAATTCGGCGAGCAACTCTTTGAGACCTTTTTTTTTTTTTTTTTTAGTTAGGGTTGAGCCAATTTAAATTAAACATGGATTCTCATCATTGCCCAAATTAAGAGTTTCAAAAGTTGGTTCCATAGGTTTTGATGGGGTATGATAAAACACAGCTCCAATTTCGTCCATGGAGATCATCCAGGACGAGTGAGGTCTTTGGACGAGGTTTTACGTGGTCAAGGTCAACATCATGGCATGTTGTCCAAGGGAACCATTCACCTCGTCCACCAGAGTTTCATCTGTAAATAAATAACCTTTTGTGGATGAGGTATGCATGACTTGAGAGCCTCAGGACGAGGTAAGCATAACTTGAGAGTATCAGGATGGGGAATTCTGGACGAGACATTGACACTTGAGAAAATTCATGTGTGTAAAACAACTCTGTATCATACGTGTAACTCTCAATGACCGTTACGCATAAAAAATGTAACTCCTAAACAGTTGAGGAAGTTATATTTGAACACACACATCTCCTCAAATTAGGGGGAGGTTACAAACCTAATAACTGCTCTTAGGACACTATATAAATGCTTAATCAGACCAAGCAAAGGTACATTCAATGATTCCTAAAAAGTTGGAACTCAAAAATAATAGAGAGAAAACTGACTTTGTCATTGGAGGGTTTTTGGTTGGCAACTAAGGATGGCAATTCCTACCTGACCCCCGAGTACCCGATCCGGCCTGACCCTAATGGGCTGGGTTTTACCCGGTCCGATAAGGTATAGGGTCGGGTATGGGTTTTTTTTAAAAAATCTGAACCGGGTCCGGGTCGGGTTCGAATTTTTAAAAAAAATCCGGCACGGACCCGACCCGACCTGACCCGGTTATATATAATTTATAATTCCTAAAATACCCTCATATATATATATATATATAATGTTATAAACCCTAAAAAATATATTACTCATCCTCATTGCATTTCAGTTCACACAGTCGGCCTCTCTCATATTTATTCTCTTTAGTCTCACTCTCTCACTCGCAAATCACAATCTCACTCACTCTCAATCTCACTTTCGGCCAACTACCCAACCTCTCACCTCTGGTCCGCTCTCGCCGCTATCCCAAGACTTCGCCTCCGTCCCAAGTTCTGTCAGTGTCATCGTTCCCAAGCTCTCTACTCTATCAACTCTGTTTTGTCCTCGCCGTCGCCGATCTCGCATGTCGCACAGTCCTCTGCTCCTCTCATCTTCGTCGCCCATGGCTACAAGCGTGACACGGCTCACTCCACTTCGTTCTCGATTTTTTTTTCTTTTTTCTTTTTTTTTTCTTTTTTTTTTTCTGGGTTCGGTTGGCCTCAGTCATGTGAGTTTTGTGTTTGTGTTTATGATCTCTAAAAGGGAAAACTGAAAATCATAGATCTGAAATTTGTGTTTGGTTTGTGATTTTGAAAGGGAAAATCATAGATCTGAAATATGTGTTTGTGATTTCTGTGTTATGTTTGTGATTGTGTTTGGATTTGTGTATGTGTTTGTGATTTTGGGCTGAAAAATGATGAATCAAAAATTTTTGTTTTTGATTTTGAGCTGGGCTGGGCATGAGGAACGGGGCCCGCGGGGGCCCGACGGGGCGGGTTTGGGGTGGGAAAAAAACCCATTTATTAAACGGGCCAGGTTTTGATTATAATAGTAGGCCTGCGGGTCGGGTTCGGGTATAGAAAAACCCAGCCCGAACCCGACCTGTTGCCATTCCTATCGGTAACCCCGGTCACCTTTGATCACTGTTCTTTCTTTTTCAAGTCATCAAGACCAACTGGTAGTCTACTTTAATCTGAAGCATCCAGCCTATTGATATTCAAATTCATTTGAATAATTTAACTGTACAATTTCAATATTATGGGACACATCAAAATAAGCCAAATCAGAATTCATCTTATTAAAATGTTGAAAAGTACATTGGGACTTTCATTACACATTTTCTTTCCCACATTTTCAGAAAACCCAACCCAAGTCCAATTTTTAAGTTGCCCCATAATAGGCATGATAAAGGCAAAAGGATCACTTGGCTCCTCGTTGGTGATGGCAAACACGTACCCCTCCATCTTCAGCATAGTCTCCATTGCTTTAGCATCCATGTAGTCCATCCAATTGACTTATTCTTGAACTTCCTTGATCACCAGTGTAGGCTTCTCCTTGAAGGTGAGCTTCTCATTAAAGAATATCTCCCAACCCAGATACACCTTTCTATGCTTACCTACCCAAAGTTTAGGGCAACCACAATAAGGGAAGTCTCCCTATGCCTTCACAATTTTTTTTGATGGTGAACCAAAAATAGGACCATCTCCAATTCATCCATCATGTCGTCCAGGACAAGAAGGGTCGTCCACCTGATATATTCATAATTGTAATAGAGATTTAACCTAAGAGAGCCTCCGTAGGAGGTCACCCAAGTGCAAGAAGGTCTCTCAGCATGAAGTCACCTGGAAGACTGCCCAACACTTAGAAACTTTCAAAGTAAATCTCTATCCAAAAGCTTATAATTCGGACCACATTTTACTATTTTGAAGTGGAAGCAAAATCCTTATTCATCGCTCTAACTTCCCATTAAGTTCTTAACTTCCAGTAGTAGTTGTAGAAGTTAAGTTTGAACCTTCTAACTTCCACCCACGTTGGGGAAGTTACTAAACAAGTAACCACTCTAAAACTCACTAAAAAAGGACTCAGCCATATCAAATCAAGGTAAGTTTTTACCACTTATAAAGTTGGAATTCTTGAGTTCGAGAGAGAAAACTAACTTAAGCATTAGAGGGTTCTTGGCCAGTTCACCTTAATCACCTTTGATCTTGTGCTTCTTTCTTTTTAGGCCTTACAAGCAACCTTAAGCCAATTGAAGCCTGGAGCATTTAGTCTATTGATTTTCTATGTATCATCAGTTGGCGCCGTCTGTGGGGAAGTTAAATTTGTGCTTTACAATTTATCTTTCTTTGACAAAAGGCTGCATGGTGTGGTAAAAGGTCAATGGCCACTAGTCTAGGCCACCAGGAGAGTGGAAATGCATCCAGCCACCCTAATCATGATTAACAGTCTGCACCTACTGTGCAACCACCTTCTGTCCAACAAATGCAATCCATGGCAGCCACCATGGCAGAGTTAACCCGTCAAAATTAGGAGTTAACTTGGGAGATCAATCAAAGAAGGCAACATCATGAATGGTGTGTGGAAAGGCAAGCTCAGAGTTAAGATGCTAGAGAGAGAGAAAATGTTGAGCGTGAGAATCACTCAAGGGGAACCATTTCACGCAGGGTGCAACACTTGGAAAATGAGATGGATTAGATGAGGAGAACCATGGACGAGATGAGGGAAAATATGAGAATGACAAATCACGTAGATGACTTAGTTCATCGAATAGATTCCTCTTTCATAACGTCCATTAACAGTCATCCCCTACATTCCAAGTTCAAGATGCCTACGTTAGACTCATATGATGGAACTCGTGACCCATGTAATCACATTGCTACTTTCAAGACCACGATGCACCTTTAGGGGGTCTAGACGAGATAATGTGTAGGGCCTTCCCAACCACCCTTAAGGGACCAGCACGAGTGTGATTTAATAAGATTCCTCCAAATACCGTTAGTTCCTTCGAGGAGTTAAGTAAGTTGTTCGTCAATAACTTCATTAGAGGTTAAAGGCATAAGCGCTCATCGTCCAGCCTACTGACCATAAAGCAAGCAGATAATGAAAGTTTACAGTCCTTCATCACTGGCTTCAATAGAGAAGCCTTGACGATGGATGAGATGGATGAAAAGCTGCTGTTAGCAGCCTTTCACAATGGAGTTAGTTTAGATTTATTCATTCTCAAGCTCTATGATCAAGAACCACATACCATGGCTGAACTCGTCCACTTAGCCCAAAGCTTCATGAATGCAGAAGATGTGATTATCGCCAAGAAGAGGAAGAGAGTAGAGTGGATGGAAGCAGAGCTCCCACATCATTCTGAACAAGGCCCTTGTCCATAGAAGGACCTGACGGGAGAAAAGAAGGATAGAGACAATAGGAAGTCAAGTTCGTCTTTAGGATGAGGTTTGCATTGCATGCCCTTGAACCTTCCACTTGATCAAGTGTTTATGCAAATCAAGGACAACCCATCCTTGAAGTGGCTAGAAAAGATGAAGGGAGATCCTAATAAGCGTAATAAGAACAAGTATTGCTGCTTCTATAGAGATCATGGGCATGACACGGATGAATGCTATGACTTGATGCAGTAGATTGAGAATCTCATCAGGCAAGGTAAGTTGAGGAATTTTCTTGGATAAGATCATAAGGACGAAGGTAGAAGAGCCATCACAGCCCTCACTTGGAGAAATAAGAGTTATTATAGAAGGAACTTTAGCAGGACAATCCTATAAGTAAAGGAAAACCTACTTGAAGGTGGTGTAGAACGTTCAACTCTCTAGACGACCACCAAGGACTGAGGGGGCAAACAAGCAGACTGTCACCTTTAAGGACAAGGATGCTAGAAGGGCTCATTATTCACATGATGATGCAATCGTCATAACCTTGCTTATTACAGACTACACATCTTGAAGGGTGCTAATAGATAATGAGAGTTTAGCAGATATCCTATATTATCATGCCTTCCAACAGATGAGGCTTGGAAGAGATCAACTTCGTCCAGTGAACACACCAGTGAGTATTATTAATCTACCCATCATGGTAGGGGCATATCCACAGTAGATAGCTAAAGAAGCGAATTTCCTCATCGTAGATTGCTCGTCTTCCTACAATGCCATCATTGGACGACCAACTCTGAATAATTGGAAAGTAGTAGAGGATGGTCAATCATATGTTTCATCGATAGATAGGACGAAATTTAGAAGTATATGTGAATGACATGTTGGTGAAAAGCTTAGATGAGAAGAAGCATCTGGAGACCTTTGACATGCTTAGACGGTATAACATGAAGCTGAACCCAAACAAGTGTGCTTTTGGAGTTTCGATTAGGAAATTCCTAGGATTTATGGTTTCACATAGGGAAATCGAAGCAAATTTTGATAAGATCCAAGCAATACTAAACATGGAGCCATCAAGGAATATCAAGGAAGTCTAGTCTCTCACTTGATGAGTTGCCGCCCTAAACAGGTTTGTCTCAAAAGCTACTGATAAATGTTTGCCATTTTTCAAGGTTCTCAAGAAGGCATTTGAATGGACGAACAAGTGTTAGAAGGCCTTCCAAGACTTTAAGGCCTACCTCACAACAACTCCTTTGCTAAGCCCGTCAACACCAGGTGAGGAACTGTATTTATAATTATTAGTGTCCCCATATGTAGTGAGTTTAGTGCTAATTAGAGAAGAAGGGAAAATACATAAGCTTGTTTATTATACAAGCAGAGCGCTAAAAGGAGCAGAGGGACGATATCCTATGATGGAGAAGTTGGCCTTTGCATTGGTAACAGCTTCTAGGAAGCTAAGGCCTTACTTTCAGGCTCATGTCATCAATGTCTTGATAGATCATCTACTCAAGAAAGAAATGAACAAGAAAGAAATGAACAAGTTAGAAGCCACAGGACGACTGATCCTATGGGCCATAGAACTTAGTAAGTTTGATATTAGGTATCAACCAAGAAGTGTAATAAAGGTTCAAGCATTCGCAGATTTCATTGCAGATTCACTTCAAACCAGGGTGAATGAGACGAGGTGAATGAAGCAAAGAAGTGGGTCGTCTATGTTAATGGTTCGTCCACTCAATATGCAGGAGGCATAGGGGTTGAACTGAAATCTCTAGAAGGGGATAAGTTAAAATATACAGCTTGTCTATAGTACTAGACGTCTAACAATGAGGTTGAATATGAAGCCCTTCTTAAAGGGCTAGAATTGGTCAATTCCTTAGGGGCAGAGTCAATAGTTGTCCAAGGAGACTCTCAATTGATCATGGGTCAAGTGAATGGAACATGTGAAGTTAAGGAAGAACGGATGAAGGAGTATCCTTTTAGGGTGAAGCGGCTTCTCAAGAAATTTAAGGAAGCCAGTTTCCTTCAAGTTCCAAGACAGGAAAACATGGAAGTAGATGCCTTAGCAAAGGCAGTGTCAGCAGATGGGTCTATGGATGAGTATGACAAAGTCCAGTACATGCCAAGCATAGATTTTCCAGAGGTACAACAGATTGGAGAAGAAGAAAATTAGATGACCCCAATAGTAGCTTACCTTAGGGATGGAAGGCTTCTAGAAGATAGGGACAAAGCTAGAAAGCTAAGGGTCAGAGCAACTAAGTATGTCTTCATAGATGAAGTACTAGATAAAAGAGGCTTCTCTCAGCCTTACCTAAGGTGCTTAGCTCTAAACGAATCAAACTATGTATTGAGAAAAGTTCATGAAGGGGCATGCGAAAACCACTCAGGAGCAAAAGCTCTAGTCCATAAGATTGTCTGTACAAGTTATTACTGGCTGACCATTCAAGTAGATGCTAAGGCTTGTGCTAAGTGTGTGATCAGTGTCAACACTTCAGTAATATCCCTAGACAAACCTCAGAGTACATCACCCCAATGACGACCTCGTGGCTCTTTGCACATTGGGGATTGGATATCTTGGGACCCTTTGCAATAGGGACCAAGCAGATGAAGTTTTTAGTAGTAGGGATTGATTACTTCACTAAATGGGTGGAAGCTGAACCTTGAGCAAAGATTACGCAGCAGAATGTCAAGAACTTCATCTTGAGGAATATCATCTGCCAATTTGGGGCTCTTAGGCTACTAGTGTCAGATAATGGAAGGCAATTTGATAACACACCCTTCAGAGATTTTTGTAAGCAACTTGGAATAAGGAATCATTATACCTCACCCTCCCACCCACAATTAAATGGATAAGGTGAAGTTGCAAACCGATCTTTGTTGAAAATCATCAAGACTCAGCTTGAGGGGGCAAAGGGAGTATGGCCAAACGAGCTACCAGGTGTTCTATGGGCCCACAGGATGATTGTGAAGACCCTCACAGGGGAAACTCCTTTTAAAATAGCCTATGGAAGTGAAGCGGTTATACCTGTAGAAGTACACATGACTAACCACAGGGTGATGAAATATAGGGGTGAGGAAAATGAAGAAAAACTTCGTCTTGACCTTGATTTGATAGAAAGGTAAGGATGAATGAAGAACAAAGATCAGTGAGGTATAAAAACCTCATGGGTAGACAATATGATGCGATGGTGAAACCCAGGTGTTTTAACATTGGGGACCTCGTCCTAAAAAGGGCCTCCTTGGAAACCATAAACCGGCCCACAGAAAACTGTGGCCTAATTGGGAAGGTTCCTATAGGGTTATATACTACTTGGAAGCCTTGGATGGATGAAAGTTAGAACACCCCTAGAATGTTAAGCATTTAAAAAGATATTATCAGTGAAGCATCAGCCTAACTAGGATCATCCTGGACGAGCATCATCCTAGATGAGTTTAAGTTATGTGTTACTTTCCATTACTTATGTTTACCCGTGTTTGTTACTAGTACTTCATGTTTTTAGTATTTCAATTCCCTAAAGTGTACTAGCTTCCAGCTTGTGCACCATCTATGGACAAAGTCATGAGCTTAGTTTGTTTGTACATAAAGTATTTTCAATTCCCTAAAGGCATTAGCTTCTAAGCATGTGCCATGCTTGTGGACGATGTTTATACTATGTAAATACTGTTTGGAATTCCAATGTATATAAAGTTGTGTGAATTTTCAATATTGTTGAAGTTCTCATTAAAGCTAATCCACAAGAAGGCTAAAGGCCTAAGATGAGTAAAATCTCTGGACGCAGGGATGTAACGTCTATAAGCTTTCCTTAAATAAGGTGGAAGCAAAATAAAATAAACCTAAGGTATCTTCTTCTAACTAATGGACGAGGCAAATCGAGCATGCAAGAATATTCGAAATCCATGGATAAATGTAACTAGCTAAAGAATCCAGTCTCTGGATGAGTAAATGTTGGAAGCGTCTTGCCCAAAGACGAATAATGATCTGTCTAGCCTATAGATGAAGATTAATGCAAGTTATAAGTCAAAACTATGGACAAAGAAAGCTGGCAATAGAAATTCCATTCATAGATGAGTTACACTTGTAAAATCTAATAATTATGATATGAATGGTAAAATGTTGAGCATGAAAAAGTTGTCCTAACATGGATGAACTAAATGCCTTCATAGGTGGACGAACCACCCTTACAAATCATTAGATATAACGTGGACGATGTAAACTAAAGAAAATTCGTCCATGCACAAAATATAGTATGCTTAACAGTGAACAGAATGAAGATGGAAATAAATATTCATTCATAAAAGTCTAGAAAAGGGTAGACGATCATCGTCCAAAAACCCTTATATTGTTTAAGCCAATAAAGATTGTTGTATCTATTGTATGTCCATAAACTTGGATGAGAAAGTTGTATTTAAATAATTTTTAAAATAAAATCCCAAAACAACAGGCACTCCTAATAAAACAATAAAATAAATTTTTCTAAAAGAAAATATAAATTTCTGAGATAAACCGCTGGGGACATTCTCCCCAGACTTTGGGTCATCCTTGGCGGGCTCAGCATCATCTTTAGCAGGCTTAGTTGAAGCATCATCCATGACGTCAACGTCCTCAGAGTTAATCTGAAGCAAGGAACTTTCTGCTGCAATAGGAACTTTGAAGGAATCAAAGTCCATCCCAAGATAGGCTTCCTTAGCATCAAAGCGAAAATCTTCATAGCTAGCAACATAGTGTTGGTTTAGACGACTAGTGAAGTCATCTGACTTCATATAAGTTGCAATGGCATCCTTCTTGACATTGTCCAAGGATGAGGTGAGCTTTTGACATTTCCCTTCAAGGTGACTGATACGAGTCTCCTTCTCAATGGAGTCTGTCTTGAGCTCCTCCACTTGGTTCCTTAGGTCTTTCTCTATTCCTTGAAGATGAGTGAGCTCCTCAGTCAGCCTGATCCCTACCCCTTTCTTCAACAGCAGCTCATCCTTCAATACCTTGTTCTTTGTCCTAAGGACTTAAGCCTCATCACTGAGCTCCCTGGCTTGGCTGGAGGCGAAATAGAACTTTGCCATTGCCTGAAATATTGATGGACGAAGGAGAGTTAGAAATTTTCTCTTAAATTTCATAAAAAAATGAAATAGAAATAATGAGAAAACTACATACCTTGAAAAGATAGTGGATGGCAGAATATTTAAAGTCTCTCACTAACATGTCATAACATGCATTCACCTCTTTGTCATAGATGATCCCTTTGAATGTCTTCTAAGCATGATCTTTGTCGAATACCAAGTTAGGAGGACATTGGGTTAGAATTGAAGGATGAACCCTATGAGGAACTTTGGCTGCATGGGGAATAGAAGTTTCAGGCTAGATGACTGAAGGAGAGACTTGAGAGGGCACCAACTTTGTTGTCGGGTCGTCCAGGTTTACCATTGCGTCATGAGGCTTTGAAACTTAGGAAGGAGGGGTTTTGTCAGATTTGTGCTTCTTAAGACCCCGGTGTCTTGGAAGACTTCCAAGGTTTATGTTACTTAAAATGCTTTTCCTCTTCCCAGCAATAGTCTGAATAGCAGACTTCTGGATGGCCAATGGACCTGGCTCATCTTGAATCTGGACACCCTCCTCCTTTTCGGTGCCACTAGCCACATTCTTGTTGTTATTTTCCTTCATGGTGGCTAACCTTGCAATAAGGAAAAGAAAAAAATTAGACACAAAAAAAAAAAGAGTGAAGGAAGACACATACTTTGACAGGTTGTCTCCTTGTGTGCAAGGTTTTCTTTAGTGGGCTCAGGTTCAAGCCCTTAAGTAGCAAGACGGCGTAAAGTAACTAGGCTTTTGAAGGACTTTTCTGGATGAGCACGAGCTCTATCAATATGCTTTTAAGTAAAATTTGTCCAAATGTGGACGAGTGATAGCTGCATAAAAGAAAGACATGAATAGACGAGTGAACAAATTAATAAAGTAGATAAAAATAAAGTTGATGAAAATAAAGTTGATGAAAGACGTACCCTTAGGACGAAGGTGACCTAGGGCACTAGTAAAGGGAGGAAAAGGGGCACTATTTACATCATATGAGTACCCAACCCAATTTCCAAAAATGAAAAAAAAAAAATTCTCTCCTTCACAACCTATCTGAAGAAATACGACCCTTAATCAAGCTAAATTGGAGGCCCCTAGACGAGAACTGGTATAAGTCAACAAATTGTTTGATTTCTGAGGGTTTATAGCAAAAGAGGAACTCGTCCACTGTGATTGGACGATTCCCCTCAAACACCTTATGCCATAACACTTGCATGGTCACTATTGTCCTCAAACCATTAGGGTTAAGTTGGTTTGGTCCAATACCCAACTTATGGAAGAGGTCTCTACAAAAAGAATTAAGGAGAAATCTAAGACCTGCTAGTAAGTAAGA
The DNA here is from genome assembly GCA_032878915.1 of Castanopsis chinensis. Classification (NCBI taxonomy): domain Eukaryota; kingdom Viridiplantae; phylum Streptophyta; class Magnoliopsida; order Fagales; family Fagaceae; genus Castanopsis; species Castanopsis chinensis. The sequence goes on along the minus strand of JAVQMG010000122.1, from coordinate 30,177,316 downwards.
AGCATATACACCAAAACCAAAAAAATGAGAACAACACCACTCTCCACTCTCAGGTAGACGAGGGTTGAACTTCGAGAGGGATTTGGTATCTACCTACAAGGGTTGTTAATCTATTTGCATCTAAGGTGAACGCAACTTCTGGAGCACAGCTATAGATAACATTAGCATTTTCCTCCTTGTCTTGAAGAGGGGGACTAAACGACTTGTCCTTCCTGGACGACCTAGCCTTAGCCCCAGAAGTTGGCCTACGTTGCATCTCCTCCTAGAAGACCTTTAAAGGAATTCCAGGGAACCAGACAAATAATGCTCGTCTTGGGAACCATTGTTACTACTACTCTCAAAGCTACCACTACTATCACCACTACTGCCATTTGACTCGTCTTTATACTCGTCTATCTCTCTCTCAATACTACCACTAGGCGAAGACATTTATAAGAATAAATAATTTCCTAAAGACAAAAACCTAAGGATGAAAGGAAGGAAGTACCTGATGAGAGTCTAGGGACGAGGATGACTAGACGAGGCACTTGGACGAGACGGCAGAAAGGAGAATATCAGAAAAGTGAGAGGGTAAGAGAGAGAATATACATATTCATAGGCCCCAGGGGTGGGTTAATGAAGCAACACAAACCAACCAGAAATTGACACGTGAGATGTCTTTCAAAAAATGAATCAACGCGACGGGTTGGTCAATAAGATCGTGACACATGGCGTAATCTGAAATGACAAAATTCAACCAAAACAAGGATACCACATGGCACATCCATTGACCATTGGAACATCAACATGTGTCAAATAGTGAATCAAAGTTCTACTACAGTGGCTAGGATTTGGGTAAGGGGGCAACTGACGATGAACCAAAAATAGGACCATCTCCAATTCGTCCATTGTGTCGTCTAGGACCAGAAGGGTCGTCCACTTGATATATCCATAATTGCAATAGAGATTTAACCTAAGAGAGCCTCCGTAGGAGGTCATCCAAGTGCAAGAAGGTCATCCAGCATAAAGTTACTTGGACGACCGCCCAACATTTAGAAACTTTCAAAGTAAATCTCTATCCGAAAGCTTATAATTTGGACCACGTTCTACTATTCTGAAGTGGGAGAAAAATCCTTATTCATCACTCTAACTTTCCACTATGTTCTTAACTTCCAATAGCATATGTAGAAGTTAAGTCTGAACCTTCTAACTTCTACCCATGTTGGGAAAGTTACTAAACAAGTAACCACTCCAAAACTCACTATAAAAGGACTCAGCCATATAAAATCAAGGTAAGTTTTCACCACTTTTAAAATTGTAATTCTTGAGTTTGAGAGAGAAAACTAACTTAAGCATCAGAGGGTTCTTGGCCAGTTCACCCCGGTCACCTTTGATCTTGTGCTTCTTTCTTTTCAGGCCTTCCAAGCAACCTCAAGCCCATTGAACCTGGAGCATTCAGCCTATTGATTTTTTGTTTATCATCATTTTTAATAAGGTACCAAGGTTCTTCCTGATTTTGTCACAGCCTTCAAAGAATCCCAAACCTTCCTTGGTCAGTTAAGTCTTGAAATTGGGGAATTTAGCCAACCCTTATTCCTTCTTTTTCAAGACCCATACCAGGCATATACCTCATGTTCTTCATCATTGTAATCACCTCATGGCTATAATATAGGACCAATCTGAAGTATACCTTTCATCCTACGATCCATAATCAGCTATGTTCACAAACTTAAAGCCACTCATTTGGAGCTCACTTCCTCCTTCTTTAAGTCCACAAACCGGTGCAATTCCTCCTTTCCATGGGATCTTCATCTTTGGTGTAGAGAAGAGGGAATAGCCCCAATAGGATGAAGGCATGCCCTCCCTAAGAGTATGTTATAGTTAGGAGTGATGTCCATGACATGAAATTCCACAATTGTCTCTATTGGGAGGAAGTTCTTCATTGGAAAAGGCAAGAAGAGGATGAGATAAGGCCTTAACTCCCATGAGAAATAGCACTTCTTGTGGTGTAGTTTCTATAGGCATCTCTTTTCCATTCAAAGCATCCAAGAGAGCACTACGATGCTTATGAGAAGCCATAAGCAAGTCCTATACCGATACATGAGCTTGAGTCTTTTTCAATTGAGTCAAAACTTGATCTTCTTCCTCTTTCTCTTCTTTCCCTTTAGGTTCCATGGGCTTGGACCCTTCTCCTATGTCCTTACTAGGGTGATCCTTCTCCAGAAAGGATGGTTTATAGTGTTTCCCACTCCTTGTAATATTGGCCACATTTTCCTCTATGACTCCTTTCTTTAGCTTGGTCATTCATTTGGGGAGTATTCCCTACATAGCCATCTCATTCTTCAAAATATCATCTTCTTCAATCGATATTTCTTGGACTTCTACGGTATTAACTTCCACAATCTCTATCAACTTTGAACAATCCCATTCAATCTCATCAATTTGCACCCAATTCTGATATGGAGGAAGAGCTTCACGATAATCGGGCAAAGGTTTTTCCTAATGCTAGGCTTACTGATGATGTTGGGATTTGGGAGAGTTCCATTATCTATGAGGTCTTGTATCTCGTGTTTGAGGTGGAAGCAATTGTCAGTTTTATGGCCGGATTTCTTATGGAAGTGATAATACTCATTGAGGTTCCAAGTAGGAGGTATGAGATTAGGTATAGGTGTGGGATCTAGAGGCTTGATGAATTCTTTGGAAGATAAATTCTCATATGCTTGGGCAAGGGTCATTCCTAGGTTAGAAAATTCTCGGCAGGCCTTCTTTGTGAAGTTTGGGTAAGCTAAGGTTTGTTGAGGTATGATGGCACTTACATTCACAGGATTGGGAGCTTTAGAGATAGTTGTTCCTCCTCTATATGCCTTCTTGATTGGAGGTTTGCTCTTACTCTTCTCCAATTGTCCATTATTGATGGCATCCTCTATCCTATGTCCACAATCACACAACTCTCCAAAAGAACTAATAGGCGATGACAAGAGCCTACTATTATATGTCGAAAGCAAATTCTTGATAATCATTTTGATTTCATCTTTCTCATTTGGCCTATTAACCATCCTAGATGCCTTTCCCTTCCACCTTGTCATGTATTCATAAAATGTTTCACCTACTCCTTGTCTCCAAGTCTCTTAAAATCACATCGATCATGGTATTGAAGATGAATTGATCCACAAACAACTCTACTAGCTCGTTCCACACCTTAGTCTTACTAGGATCCAAACTATAGTACCATCTTGATGCACCTCCTATGAGTGAGAGAAAATGCATGCAAAGTTTGCTTCTCATCCAACCCCTTCATTTCAGCAATAATTAGATACCTCCTAACAGGTTACTTTGGATCTTCAGTTCCATCAAACTTTTTCACATAAGAAATCTTGAACTTTGGAGGTAGTGCAATGGGAGTCTTGGAGCTTATGCCCCGCATGTTGTAGAGACAATCACCCATCCCTTGGACCTTGCAAAAGGCCAGTTGCATTTTCTCCATCTTCTCTTGCATAGCTATGGTTTCCACTGTGAGTTTCTCAAATTTTTTGTTCCTTTCATAATCAGCTTTGTCCCTTTCATCCCAATCTTCCCTTTATTCCTCATCGATAACCTCTACTCCTCATCGATAACCTCTACTCGTGGGTTTGGCTTCTTCAGCTTGGCCTTTTCTAGCTTAGTGAGGCGACTCCCCATTTTCTTGAGAGCATCACTTTATTCTTCCATTGCCTTGAATATCTTTTGTGCAATTCCATCACTAATTGGAGATTTGGAGTGGCCATTGTTACTTGATAAGATTGCCCTATTTGGAATTCTTCTTCTTGATGTGTGTTCTTAATCTTGACCAAAAGCCTTCCGTGCTTTTCTCGAATCCAAATTGGAGTGGAGATGTGTTTTCTTGACTTTGGTGGTGCAATGGTTCCTGAAAAGAAGTCCCATTTTTATTAAGTCCATGTCCCAATTAAAAGGTTTATTTTGTTTTTAGGTGTCCTTAGAAAATCTTTAAGTCCATTTTAATGAAGGCCCAATTACAAAATCGCTCCCTTTCATCTCATGGACTTTGCCTCTTGTTTCATTGGGCTTTGGTCCATTTACAACAATGTTCTCACCTTACCCTCATGGGCTTTCATTGGAATGTTCTCAGAGATTTTCAACCTTTTTGTCTCAAACATGGGCTTACAATATATTCATCACCTTCGGGCTCTTCCTTTTTCATTTTATTATTCATCTTTCATTTTTTTTTTGAAGTATCCCATTAGCTAGAATATATTGTAGCCTTCCTCTCAAGGTCCATGAAGTTCTCATCATTTTGGTCCTAGGTATAACAAAGAGGCCCAAGATTAGGGAAGTTCATCTTGACTTTTTAGGATTTGGATGCTAAGTCCATAGAATATTTGTTGTCTTTGGCCCAAAATCCTCTTTTTTCAAGAGGGCTTTTTGATTTGAGCTTACATAACAATTAGGCTATGGTCTTATGAACCTTTCAAGTTAAGACATACCTTTGGATTTAAGGATAAGCCTTTGACATGTGAGAATTTCTTTTCTTTTATCCCATTTGTCTTAGGGTATGCCATAACTTTAGGGTCATTCTCCCACTTTTATATTTTTTATTTGTCCTTTAGAATTAGGTGATCACAAGATATGGCTAAACAAACAAGAGATATATAAATGGTGCCCTCTTTTGATAGGATCTAGGATCTCTCTTAGTGTGGGTAAGCTCCCTAAGGCTAAAGGGATAGATATGTAAGTTACTCACAACTAGGTAGGCCATGATTCCATCTTCCCACTCATCACCAACCCAGATTAAAGGACAAAAGAACCATGTGAATGTATGTGCAAACAAATATTGAATAAGCCTTTATTAAGGTTAAGACATAATACACATAGGAATTAAACTCACAATCCCCAACGGAGTCGCCACCATGGATGCAAGGGCTCGTTTTTAATGGAGTCGCCACCTAGTTTTTGCAATGGCCTAGGGATCATATATATAATGTCCTTTCGAGGAAGGACCTTTTGATCTTACTACCAAATATATGAGTTTGGAGTTAAGATACGGACTTGGGAAGGTGTTAGGCACCCAAAACCGCCCAACCCTAAGGTTGGCTTCCCATCATTGTGTCTTATATCTTAACCCTATTAAAGGCATACTCCACATTGTTGTCTAACTTACACACACACTAATCATGCATCTAACAACCTTAACCATGCATCTATCATGCTCACAAACAAAGCCTACCATACATCTAATCATGCATATCACTTCATCAAAGACCCTAGCATTCATCTAATCATGGCATCAAGGCATTCACCAAATTACAAACCCTAATCATACATCTAAGCATGCTCCATCACAAACTCTATCATATCATACCAAGGCAGCAACAAAACAAGGTAGCAAAGTAGGCATGGTTGTGAGTAAACATAGATCATCACATGTATTCCAAACTCTTAGACATGAAATCACACATCAAACAAGCATATTCATCTCTATCATCAAAGCAAGACCATATCATAGATGCATGAGCATTTCCAATGCATAACTTGCCTTTTACTTACCTTAAAGCAACTCAGCACCTATGGCATTATGGATAAGCATATGAGTGCATGATCATGGCATTGAAACAAAGCAAACACAAGGTAAACCCTAATTCTAACATGTGATAGCAAACAAGTAAACAAACATGTGAAACAGAGACTTTGGAAGCATAAAAACATGGAAAAGAAGCTAAACAAAACAAACATGTGAAAGCAGAAACATGAAAAAAAAAAAAAAAAAAAAAATTAGGGTTCCTGGGCAACGGCTGCGCATGCAAGAACAAGCTTGCGTGCGCAAGAAAGATTATAAGAACGCAGGTTCTTGCCCAGAAAGCCTTATAAACACAACCAAGCCTAAAACACTAAATCTAACACCCAAACATGCATTTAAGCATATAAAAATGTAAACCTAATCTAGAAAAGCATATTAAAACATATCATAACCAAAAAAATAAAGCAAACAGAAATATTTAAAAGTAGAAAATGAAAGAAAGGAAAAAGAAAAGTTTAGACAAGATACCTCACACCAAAGCTTTCCAAGCTTGATTTTTTACCGTTCCCTCAGTCAAATCTATTTACAAACCAATAAGAAAGTGATTAGTAATATTAAACTTGAAGATCAAGGCCAAAAAAGGCCTTAATCAAAAGAAAATTGACTTGAGTGTGTTTTGTAAAGAAAATCCCTTTTTGATTCACTATTTCTAGTGAATCTTAGTGTTTTCCCATAGGATTTCTGTGTGTTTCGAAAATATATCATGTAAGGCTACTTATAGTGTGAAATATGGGGTTTAGAACAAGCCCCAGATGATGTGGGATTCATTCCAAACCTCAACATAAATATAGAAACTTGCCTTGTATAGTTTTTTAGAAATCACTATGGGTGCACAAGATCGGGCCTGTGTACGCATGTAGAAAGCTGCGTGCGCATAGTGAAGGTTTCCTTTGGTCTTAATTTTCAAAAATTGATTTATTTGCTCATCAAAAGTTAAAATTTTCATTTTAATACTTCTCAAGTTAATTTAATTTCTGATTGAGCCCTAAACCAACTTTAGGTCTTAGAATTCAACATCATGGTAAACAGGAGCCCGAGTTGTAAGTGGTACAAAATGCGGTGTCTACATCCCCACTTTGTCATGTTAAGTAAAAAATGAATTCCTATTAGAAGCATTTATTTTTCTGCCAGAGCATCTGGCTACAACTTTTTTTTTTTTTTGGGAAGAAATCCAATTACAACTTAAAAGAATAACCACCACTATTTTTCAATTATCTTTTGTTTCTAATCCAAACTTTAGATTCAAATAACCAAGGTTAAGCCACAAACTACATATCTTCACCTTTCTTCCTCTCTCAATTTCTCCCTGAAAAATTTTGACGATCAAGATCAAGACTACACAATAATTTTTTCAGGTTTTTTTTTTTTTTTTTTTTTCATTTCATAAATAAAATCTTCACTTTTCATATTATTTTGACTTGTAATTATTTACTTCAATCATTGCTACTATTGTTACAATTTGTCTATTACTCATCACATTTAACTCTTGTTTTGTAGTCCATTTTATAGTAAGCATGGTTTTATTTTACCTTCGTTTAATTATCTATTTTCTCATATTTATTTGATTTTTATTTGGTGGGAAAGTTCTAAATTTTAGTTTTTGGTTTCCAATAAAGGTGTGGTGAGATTTATGCATTTGCAGGTGAAATAATTTTTTTCCATATAAATCTTATCACACATCTATGTCTTTTTGTGATTGAAAAATTTAGCATCTTTGAATTATGATGAATAAAAATATTTAAATTTAAAAATTGTTACAATTGCTTTTTTTTTCCCTTTACTTTGTCTACGCACAATGGTAATATGGGGAGGATCATGGAAGTTTTTGAAAATGCAAATAGATCATGTGAAACATTTGCTTTTTTTTTTTTTAATTGAGTTTATAATGTAGGGTTCTGCTTTGATGGATTTTTTTTCTACATTGACCTTTGTTGACCATGTAAGTCTTGAATTTTTTTTTTTAAGATTTGCTTATTTGTTCTTACAGATATTGACAATCTTGGTAGACTTCTATTTTTAATTTTCAAGTGTGCAAGTGTTAATTATTATCTGGGTGTTCTTCCATTTGCTTCAATCCGAGGGAAGTGGCAAAAATTATAGTTGCAATTTTCTTTTTTTTAATATTGTTGAAATGCTCGACTTTTTTCTCTTTAAAAATATCATATTTGTTCGATGATGGAAAATGCTAGAAAACTAAGTACATTCCATTTGAGGATTCTAAATGTTGTGGAAGTTTTTTTTTTTTTTTTTTTTTTGTGAGGAAGAAGATTTCTTATTGAAAAAACTAAAGAGCGGCCAAATCAGCCTGAACAAAAGATAGAGTGCGATATGGAACATCCTCCATCCACATAGTACAACTTGGTGATGTCAAAGCTAGCTTAGCTAAACTGTGAGCAACTTTCTTACCATCCCTCCTTATGTAAGAGTATGACAATTCTGAAAATAAACCGGAGTATAACAACACATCATTTATTAGATAGGCATAAGGAGCTAGCCCATAATCCCTGCATCTCAAGGCCTTCACAACCAATTCCAAGTCACCCTCAACAATGGCGCGTTGAAGTCCTAACTCACTGCCAAACTCCACTGCCCTACATGCTACCAATGCCTCAACTTCCACGGGTTGATATGCCTGGTCCAGCTGCTGCACAAGTGAGGCAATCAACTCCCCTCGGCAGTCCCGAACAACTACTCCAATCACAGATTTATTTCCTTCGCTAGATATTGCTCCATCGTAGTTGATTTTATATGTACTTGATGGGGGCGATGTCCACTTAGTTTGTGGTATTGATCTGATCCGGTCTGGCTTAAGGTTGGAATTTCTAATCTCATTCCAGCTCTCCTCTGCCCTCTGCTGCAAATCCTTGGTAAGGTAGCAAGCTTGGTTTGTCCTGAGCTTGTTCTGCTGGTTCCAAATATGCCATACCTGAATAGCAAATAGGTTCAGAGGCTTGCCATTCTCAATAATCCAGCTACATAACTCCATAAAGTCATTAAATTGCACCCTTGACCGAAAACTCCATCTGTCACCTTTCCACACTTAATTCAAGCCCGTGCAGCTCCATATTGCATGCAAAGTATCTTCAGCTTGTAGGGAACACTGGTCACAAGTGGGATTTTGTATTGTAGTTCTCCGGACCAAATTTTGTTTCGTCAGTAGGGAGTTTCTACATGCACGCCGCACCAAATTTTTGTATTTTTTAGGGACTTCAAGAGACCAAATATTCTTCCACACTCTCTTCCCTACCTCTGGTAGAGTTCTCCCATCAGAATTCCCCTCCAAGTCTTTGAGAAACTTGTACCCGGACTTACAGTTGTACTGTCCATCTACTGTGAATGGCCAATACAAAGTATCCTCGGTTTGGCTTCGAGGCAAGGGAATCCTTTGAACAATCTCCGCCTTAGCTGGTATGAGAACACCTCGGAGCATTTCAGCATCCCACTTACCTGTGTTGATGTCAATGAGGCAGTCCACTGTGGCATTCTCCATAGACTTCATGATTGGGGATGAAATTAATGGTGGATGCTTTATGGGCAGTCAATGGTGCTGTCATATTTTTATGCTTTTTTTTATTGCCCACTCGATAGCTTGCTCCCATTTAGATCACTTCTCTCTCTTTTAAAATGCTTTTCCAAGCATAGGATCTGGTTGCCGATTCCTGTGCTTCCATGAATGAACAGTGGGGAAAAAATCTCGCCTTAAAAATTCTGTCAAAGAGAGTGTCTTCATTATGTAGGAGCCGTCATGCTTGCTTGGCAAAAAGAGAGTCATTGAAAAGGGCAAGGTCTCTAAATCCCAATCCTCCTTCTAGTTTTGGTTTTGTCAATTCTAACCATTTAATCCAATGTATTTTTCTTTTGTCACCCCGTTGCCCCCAAAAGATTTTTTTTACCATAGCTTCAATTTCTTGGCATAGGCCCAATGGAAGTTTAAAACATCCAATGACATAAGTTGGAATGGCTTGAATAATTGCTTTTATAAGAACTTCTTTATTGGCTTGAGAAAGGAGTTTCCCCTCCCATCCTTGTAATTTCCTCCAAACCCTCTCCTTAATATAGTTAAAGCTTGCATTTTCCCCCTTTCCTACCAATGATGGCAGCCCCAAGTATCGCTTATACGATCTTATTTCATTCACACCTAGCACACTTTTAATATCTTCTTTAACATCGGCTTTTGTGGACTTGCTAAAGAAAAGAGAAGTCTTCTCTTTGTTTATTTTTTGGCCTGACACCTCTTCATATTTCGCCAAAATTTTGAGCACATTTCCTCATTCTTGAGGATTTGCCTTATAGAAAAATAAGCTGTCATCTGCAAAAAATAAGTGGGTTAGTTTGGGACCTCTCTTGCAGATTGAGGATTTGTTGATTTCCTTAGCTCTTGCAGCTTTTTTGATTAAGCCATGTAATCCTTTCGTGCATAATAAGAAGAGGAAACGGGAGAGAGGGTCCACTTGCCTTATGCCTCGTGTTGGATTAATTAGCCACTTCAGATCACCATTCATCAGAATTGAGTGTGAGACCATATGAACACACTCCATAATCAGATCGATCCACTTTGAGCAAAAGCCTATTTTTTCCATCAATTTTTGAAGATAGCTCCATTCAACCCTGTCATATGCCTTGATCATGTCTAGTTTTAGAGCCATAATTCTGTATGTCCTGAATTATGATTTTTCATACAATGCAAGATCTCAAAAGCTACTAAAACATTATCTGAAATAAGCCTATTTTTTGCAAAAGCAAATTGATGCACAATTATAAGTTCTGGCATGGATTTTTTTAATCTGTTTGCAAGGACTTTTGAGAATATTTTGCACAATACGTTACATAGGCTGATAGGGCAATATTCAGAGACTAAAGTGTGATTCTTGAATTTTGGATTTAAAGTGACAAAAGTATGGCTTACTGGGTGAGGTATTTAACCTGAATCTAGCCAAGCCAGTATTGTAGAAGTCACCTCTCCGTTCATAGTCTCCCAAAAGTGTTGGTAGAATAAGGGTGACATTCCATCAGGACTTGGTGCTTTTAGGGGCGCCATTTGGTTTAATGCTTCCTGAATTTCCCCTTCCATGAACTCCCCCATTAGCTGTTCATTAATCTCATCTACGACCAGCCTTGGGATAAAAGATAGTGACCCTTCTTCAATTGCCGAATTATTTGTAGTGAAAAGGTCTTCAAAATACTCCACAATGGTGTCTCCAATTACTTTTGGTTGCTCTTGCCAAATGCCCCGTTTATCTTTAATTCCAAGGATGGAATTTTTCCAAAATCTTTGAGTTGCTTTGTTATGAAAAAACTTGGAATTGCTATCACCATTTTTCAACCATAACACTCTTGATCTTTGGCTCCATATTCGGGTTTCCTTGTCCATGAGAACATGAATTTCATCCTTTAATTCCCTAAGCCGAGAATTATCTCCCCTCCTCATAGCCTCAGCCTCAACCTTGGCTAATAATTTTTTCTTCTCCTCCAATTGTTGCCTAACATTCCCAAACATGTTTTTTTATCACTCTCCCAACTCCTTACTGCATTTTTCAATTGTTTTCAAGATATCACCTCCCTCACGATCCCTTCATGTCACATCCACAATTTCTTGACAGCTTGATTCAGATAACCACATCTCCTCAAAATGAAATACTTTCTTTTTAGGTGGAGCTTCCAATCCCGAAAGATTTATAAGAAGTGGCATATGATTTGACGACATAACCTGAGATGAGACACCCTTGTACCTGGATATCTTATGAGAAATTCACTATTCCCCAAACCCCTATCCAACCGTTCCCATAATGAGTGACCATCATTGAAATGCTTACTCCAAGTAAATTTGGATCCCTCAAATCCCAAATCAATGAAACCACATTCGTCAATTACATCTCGGAATTGTTGCATTTGGTCTCATAGCTCCCCCCCAATTTTTCGTCTTGTCTACTAATTTTATTGAAATCCCAGGCACAAAGCCATGGTACTTCTGGCTTATTGTTTAAACCTCTCAATTTATTCCACGCCTCCATTCTCCGATGAGTTTCAGGCTCTCCATAGAACCCAATAAATCTCCATTTTGTTTCTCTATTTTTATCTAGGGTTATATCAATAAAATACCTATGTGAATCCTTAATGGTTACATAAACATCATTTTTCTAGAACAACACCAATCCTCCACCTCTTCACCCACTACAAACCTCCCACTTGTGATCAAAATTTATGTTGTGAAGGACTCGATCTAGCCTAGCTTCGTCTGCCCATGTTTCAGCTAAAAACACGACATAGAGATCTTTTGCCCGAATAATGTTTCCGAGCTCCTTCTTTGTACGTAGGTTCCCAAGTCCACGATAGTTCCATACTAAGAGATTCATGGCTCCTGGCAGGGCTGAGCATCAGCCTCCACCATTTGAGAAGAAAATTTAGCTTCAATCGTCAAAACCTGTTTCTTGCTGCAAGGTAAATTGGGATGATCATCAATCGTTGAAAAGCTTCGTTTGCATGGACTTTGTGAAGTCTTGCCTCTATCCAGCCTAGTCCACATGCTTGTTTTTTTTATTGCCCTTGTAGCTTCATGCCCCTCACGTGACACAGAGGTAAGGGTGAAAGAATTAGCATTAGGGTTTAGTTGAGCCGCCTCCTTGACTTGATTGCTCCTGATGGATTTACTCGCATCATTAATTGGAGTAATTCCAATTGGTTCCATTGGCAATAATGGACAACTAACTCTAGAATTTTCGGTCACATTAATCCCTATAATTTCTGCATTAAAGCGGTCCAGATTTTGTGGAGAGATTTTAGGGTCTTGAGGTTTATTACCCGTGTAACCGTTTTTTGAATTAAGAGGATCATTATGTGTGTCGTTTTTCCCCCATAAATGTGCCTTTAATAAGCTGTCATCTGAGTCCATGTTGTGCACCGCCGTGAGCTCCTCCACAGCTCGTGAAGCATCCTTGCTCCCATCGCCGTCCTCAGGTCTAGCTTTACTAGCATGCGACTTAGAGACTGTACGTCTTTGGCTGTAAAAACCTGGAACGGCCACCACACTTTACTTTGACGAAAAAAATGGTGGAGCACGTAAAGATGGCCCAAATTGTTTTTGTGTTTCTGCTAGTCTACCTTCATTGTCCAGCCAAATCTCACAATCACGGTCTGAATGATCCATTTTGCCGCACCAATAACAAATATTAGGAAGGCGCTTGTATTTGAAAGTGACCCAATTTTTTTTTTTCCTTTCTTCATAGACACAACTTGACCACGGCAAAGGGGTAAGGTTTTATCCAACTCCACTCGAATCCTCATAAAATCGCCCCCCTCCGTTTCAGCTGGATCGTTAGAATGGACAATTTTTCCAACTACTTCACAAATTTTCTTTGCCGCTTTAACATTCATGTACTTGCTAGCTGTAGGGGAGTCCATGAACTTGAACCCAGAAACGAGTCTTCTCAAATTTCAGTTCTTCCATTGCCATGCTTTTGTCATACTTCTACATGATCACCAAGTGCTTATCAAAGCACCATGGTTCGGCATTAAGGACCTTCTCTACTTCATTTTCATTTTCAAAAATGAAAAGAATCACATTATCACCCAAGTTTTTTATCTTAAATCCGCTCCTTGAGCGCCCTTTTCGTAAGAAACTTTGCTGCTATGATGTCTTCCTTCAAACTGAATTCATCTTCCAAACAGCAACCTGGCCCCTCTCTCTCCAAAAGCGGTAGTTTCGTCCAACTTTTTGATAATTCCTCCATTGTCCAAAAATTATCTAGGCAGTAGGAAGAAGGTTAAAAAAAAAAAAAAAAAGTGTTTCCCTATTCCCTTGAAGAAAACCCAACTAGCCAATGAACTAACACTGTTAGAACGTGGAGAAAAACAAAGAAACCTTCCTAGAAGGTATCGCTATTCTACTGCCTAAGAGAAGTTTGGAGGACTTTCTTAGCTACAGAGAAACTAGAGCATTAGGGCCCTCCTCATTTCCAAAATGAACTAAAGCTTGTGGGTTGAAAATTGAAATAGATGCCTATATTTCCTTTCTAGCCTAAATGTTGTGGAAGTTAAGGATAGGTTAAATTATTGTGGGTCTTATGGATAGACTCTAGCCAGCCCATTCAGTTTGTATACGTTTTTTTTTTTTTTTTTTTTTTTTTTTTAATTGAAACAAATCCTAACTTTTATCTAAAAAATATATATATTGTTGGTTCGGTTTTGTTTTTATTTTTATGTAGTAAATGAAGAATGAATATTGTTTTTGGATTTCGAGTGGGTTTCATTTTGATAGCAATAAGTTATGGAGTGTCATATTGAATATGTATGGAATTGAAGTTTTATTAGAGATGGCAAATGTTCTGTTATGGCATAAGGTCAACTTATAATGGTGATTTTTTTTATGTTATGTGATGCTTGCAAATATGATTGCTCTATTGGCATCAAGGACATAGTGTCAAGAATTACCCTAGTAAGAATGATGAGATAACCATAATAAGAATGATATGATCATGGCATGGATGAGAAGTTCGGCTATAATTGTGGGGAAATTGGGCATTCATTTGCTTAATGCCCCTCATTATTTTGTGTTGTTATTCACCTTATGGGTTACTTTGTATCATTTCAAGTTTCTCTCTTTCTGCTTATCAAAAAACGTTTTGCTGTTTCTCTTTGGATTATGTATTCACACAGTCAATTTAGACCTATTATTTTAGTTGTTGTATTGAGCGATACTTAATGTATTCACACATTGCATTGGCTTAACGTACAAATTTTAGTTCAAGTTTACATAAAACTATTTTTCAAAGAATACTTTAAGGTGGCTTTACATGAATCGATAGCTAATCTCTATTAAAAGTTTTAAAAAAATTTACTTTTAAGTCACTTTATTAATCCTCTTATAAGAAAAATACTTGTCCTTAAGTTATTGGGTTTTGGGATTTGTTGTAGACGAGACGTTTGGACTTTGGAGTTGTACCTCTAAATCTTGATCTATTTTCTTTTAAACTTAACATTCTTTACTGACAAATGATGTCCACATTATTCACTTCTATATTGTTTACATTGGGAAAAACAAATCCAAGCATTGATATATTTTGGTGTATCCAACAGAAACATCTCGAGCTTAAAGCTTATTGCATACACTTCGCATGTGCTCTAAGGATCTTTTGACTTTTACGCATTTGTCCAATTATATTATACATTTGTGAAAACTATAAAGTATTTGCATTTAAAAACAAAACAAAATAAAGAAAAGCCTTTAAGGAATAAATGTAACTAGTCTCTGAACACGCGCTCAAAGGCTTTTCTATTTTTTTGGGTAAAAGTTAATAATTTGCATCTATTATAATTTGAAATTATAATATTTTCCAGTTACAAAAAAACCCAAGGAGTGTGATGAGTATTATACATTTGTAGGTGAAATAATTTTTTCATCACACCCCTAGGTTTTTTTGTGATTAGAAAATATAATAATTTCAAATTATAATTGACGCAAATTATTAACCTTTATGGAAAAAAATAGAAGATTTTCTAAGCATGAGCATGAGCGTGTGTTTAGAGGCTAATTTTATTTTAACTAGCCTACAACGGAGAACCAAATAATTTCAGTTTCAGATTTCAGATATGCCCTACTGACTTCTTCCACTAAGTCTCCTCCATCAAAGACATGATCAGGTTTTTTTGTGTCTGTTTTAAAAAATAATATTTCTTTTGCTTTTTCTTCAAATCCTCTCCTCTTTATTACTTACCTAGCAGTGGCAATCCACACTTCCCTTCTCAAAAAAGTTTCTTCTCATTATTGATCAACATATCATAGGAAATATGGGGCAAGGCCATGGATCGATAAGGTGAACCCAGATCGACGGAACCACAATTAGAGAGAGCAATGGCGACTCCAAGAATATTTTTTAGGGGGTTGTTCAAATTCATGTTGAAGAGGCTAACAAGGACCTCTTTGTAAATATTTTTTTTCATCTTGATCAATATAATAATATTGATGAGATCTTTCGTAACCTATGATTTAAAGGAAGATTTTTTTCGTCAACACTATAGGTTGGAGATAAATCTTGTGGTATATGTGACTTCCTTATCAAAAATTTACTCATAGTGTTAGCAAGAGAATTAAAGATAAACTATAAGTTCTTTGGGCATATATTTTCTTAGTATAATGAAAATATTAATTATTATTGCTAAGATTAAATCTTGTAAATTATCTATTCTCTATTACTATAACAAAGTTATTAATTATTGTTGTTAAGTGAATTTTAATTATTATTACTTAGAATACTGCAATTCATTATTTAATAATTTTTGTTTTTATCTTTTCAATTCTTTTATTTAACAATTCAACTCAATTTTGACACTTTCCAGGTCTTTGTAATTCATTAAGAAGAATTTTGTTGTGTTTTTTTATATTACTCTATTAAGAATTTAACTCAACAATACAATCATTAAAAAAAAAAAATGTCTTCATTCTCCACTGTCTCACACCCCACTTCTACTACCTCACACTTAATTTTCTTTTAGTATTTACACTTTACAACTCATTTAATTGTCTTTTTCTGAGATTTAAGATCAATAAATTATTAATTTTTGTTGCTGGACTTGCTATTTTTTTTTCCCTAGAGTTTAGATTAAATTGGTTTGATGTAGAATTTTTTCTTTTTGTTTAAGAAGGCCAAGATAAATTTTAGTATTAAATTGATTTATTCTTTGGGCTTATTTTAGGGGGTTCAAAATTTTATTTTAAAGTGTTCAAAACAAAAATATTTTAAAATGTTATATGTAAAAAAAAAAAAATCTTAAGTCAGGGGGTTCATTTGAACCCCTGAACACCATGTGGTGCCGCCATTGAGAGAGTAATTGAGAGTTGTTCCTTTCAACTGACCACTACAAATCCCTTCACAGTTGCCATGCCTCGTCGACTCCTTCATTCTCTTAGGCTAGTTCTCTCTAAAAGTATGGGGTTTCATGTGGGTAAAAACCGCTTTGCCTCCCCCACATGGTGGCCAAAATCAATGTTAGGAGTGGTTGTGAAGCGATTTACCAGAAATTTGTTGAGTTTTAGTCAATTTGTTTGAAATATATCTATTTATTGGGAAAATGAGGGTGAAAGTGTCTGAAGTTATCTTGTTTTCTAGCATGTGAGGGAAAAGATGAGAGAATGAAGGGGAAAAGAAAGAAAGAAAAAAATAAAATAAAAGAGATGGCTATTCCTTGTAGCGCCGTTTGCTGGGTTGTATATTTCAAACACATGGCTGAAAATTAAGATGAAAACTTAAGGGGTTGTTTGGTAGTAGCTTTTAAACAATAGTTTTCAGGGTTTAAACAACAATAACACTTCTAACATGTATTTTTATAACACTCAAACACGTATTTCTACAACACTAAAAACTAAATAACAATACTTAAACACTGCTACCAAATGGGCCCTAAGTTACTATACCTAAGTTTTGCCTTTTAATTTATTTTGGGTAACTGAAATATTAAAGGAATAATATTAGAATTTAATTAATTAGGTTACACATGTCAAGTTTTATTTGTAGAACATGGAGTCGAGCAGTAAAAATAAAATAGAAGATTTGGACTCACATTAAAGGGATAGATTAAAGATTAATTATATATAGATGCACAATATTATATAGTATACTCCAGAACATGGAATTATTCGCAAGCATAGTCAATACGATTTCCTTAGAAGTCGGCTTGTCATGGCATTAGTAAAAGGAAGTTAGTTTAATTTGACAAAAATGAAAATCTCCTCCCACACCAAGAAGAGCAAAAACAGGAAATAGGTTTTTTTTTTTTTTTTTTTTTAAACCAAACCAAAAGCAAAAGCACGCCACTTTCTACCAGTA
Organism: Castanopsis chinensis; assembly: GCA_032878915.1. Lineage (NCBI taxonomy): Eukaryota > Viridiplantae > Streptophyta > Magnoliopsida > Fagales > Fagaceae > Castanopsis > Castanopsis chinensis. The sequence continues at coordinate 30,159,946 of JAVQMG010000122.1, read as the reverse complement.
AATCTCACCCACTCCCAGTTTAACTACATATAAAATGGAGTGATTTGTTTTATTAATGAATAAATTTGAGGAATTAAGATTATTATAATGGACGAATCCAACCCAAATGGTGATTACATTTCAAAATTTAATTTTTTTTGGCTCTATCTAAACAAGCAAAATAAATAGTAATGCCCATGCCACCGTAAAAACTATTTATCTTCTTCCCCAAAACAAACACTTTTGAAACCAATTGCATGGCAATTAGACAGAGTATCTAATGTGAAACTGATTAGTGTGCATTATGATGTAGTTTTTTGTTAAAATTTTATTTGTTTAGTTTTTGAAAGTCCATTAAAGTATTATTATACCTAGAAAATGTTGAACTTTTAAAAAATGAATAAACTAAAAAGCTAAAAGAAAAGATTGATCGAGTATAATAAACACATTGATAAACTCCGAAGATAAAAACTCCTCAGTCAAATTCAACTGCAAATTCACCAAAAAATAGCTAAGAAGGAAATTTAGTCATGATAAATAAAAACCGTGGCTCCCGCAGGACAACTATTGCAGGCTTTGCAAGCCCACAAGACATTGCCTTGGGCATCAAGAATTCCACCAGATATGGTAACCCCATCAACATGCTCAAACAAAAGCCAGTTATGCTGTACTTCCAAGGACCCTATAGTCCATTAAACACCACTTGCCTGAAATAGAACCTCCCAACTGGCACATAAATCATGGCAGGATTTGTGAAGCCGCAAGGTTTTGTCCATGCACTAACAAAAGCCTGAGTTAAGTCTGTACTTTTACCATCTGCTTTGGCTCCCAAACTCATCACATTGTATGCCATAGGAGAGGCTAGCACTAAGGAAATGAACATAGAGAGAATAAGTGCCAGGACAAGAGAACTTCTGGGGTATGCCATTTTGGATCAGAAAATATTGTCTATTTGTGACTTTGTGTGTGTGTGTGTGTGTGTGTGTGTGTTAAAGAGAGAGTAAGTGGCTTAGGGAGTTTAGAAGTTGAGACCCAGATAGGCTGGTTCCATTTTAAAACTCTCTCATAACTGACCCAATGTAATCCGAGTTGCACCTCTGGAGCAATTTCAATGCCATTTTGTTTTTAGATTCCTCTGACGAGTGATACAATACAGGAGGGGCCATTAACATGTTAAATGTTCTCTCATCATGACAGTCTCACTAGAAGAAGGATATAAATAGGATAGGAGAGGTAGAAAGAAGGGGTTGGGAAAATAGGAGAGAAAAACACAAAAGAAGCGAGAAGAAACATATCTCGGGGAGACAGAAATCCTATTTGAATTTCAAATTGGGCTCGGCTTTTGGGTAGCCTTCACAGCGAAGCCAAGATCAAGGTAGTTTAAGGCCAAACTAAGGCTAGTTCCCTATCAACAACACAACCAACCACTTTTTTGGACCTCCTAGGATAAGCCCAACCCAAAGCATAAATAAATTAGGGGTCCAGGCCCAACAGCCCAAGGTTATTGGGATCCAACCACCACAAATACAAATCAGGAAACAGCCACCAGTGTCCAAAGCCAAAATCAGCAGCATACGAGGACAAATACTGCCCCAGTTAACAAAGAATATTTGAATACTCGAATATCCCAAGTATTATAGACAACCAGAAGTTATCTTTGCTCCCATTATAATGAGTATTTACATTGTACATATTTACAATTTGTGGTCTAGGACAACTGTTGGGGTACTTATATTCATTTACACGTACAGTCTTATTCATCTATACAAAAGTACCCCAAGCATTATAGAGCTAAACCACAGAGTGATCTTTTATTTAACTACAATCATTTACAAATTTTACAATCTCTGATCCACCACAAATTCACAACCTGTTTTATGTACATCCATGCTCCAAGCATCCTATAAACCTTGTGACTGCAGTTATTCTGTGAACCAACTACAATAGCTATTACCATCACTAGCATATTGGCAGCCTCTTAACATATTGGCAGCCTCAACCACATGTTCCCAGGATCCAATTACCATGATGTTTACAATCATTTACAAATTTGCAAGTTCTTGATACGGAAGAGATTCACAACCTGCCTTTGTACAAGAATGCCCCAAGCACTACAGACCTCCTTAACCATGATCATCACGGCAATGAGCAAATGCAGTCATTTACATTTATAAGATATCTAATCTACCACAAGCCAACAACCCATCTTTGTACAAACATGCTCCAACAATTACAGCAGTGCTGAGCTATATGTCACCTCTGATCTAACCACAATGAGAACTTACACACTTACAAACCTAGTCATTACAAGTATAGAGATGAAATATTGAGCACATATCTCAGAATATATCATTTCCACCGCGTCTGAAGATCATGGCTCTTTATAATGATAGTATTGGGCCTGGGAGAATTATCTCCCTCACTCAGACTCTCCAAAGAATTGACCTCCCATCCACCTTCTCTCCAGTAGGTAGAATAGGCTTGTGGGATGTGAGCAACTTTCCAATAATCACTACCTTTTTCGCCTGGACAAAGCGTCTGGATAAATTCTTCAGGCATGTCAAAGAATTCTAGAACTTTTAACTTGGTCAGATATTCAATGCCTTCAGGCACCCTCTTCAGCAATTTACACCGCTGGATAATTAGCTTTTCAACACAAGGCATTGCTCCCACCTCCACTTTCATGCATCTAAGTTCACTGAATTTATCAAGTCCTAGAACCTTAAGCTTCTTAAAGCCCCCCATCCTAAATGACAACATGTCTCCCTCAAAAACCTGAAGCAATTCAAGATGTACAAGATTGGGCAAATGTTGAAGAAATTCAAGTGGATCATCCTTTAATCTACTCCATTTCAAATACAATCTGACCAGACCATGAAGTGATGGTAACCAATGAGGTAATGTCTCCAAACGTCCTCTCAAGTACAATCGTTGAATCAATAGAGGTGGAGAAGAAAGGTGCTGCAAATCAAGGATCTCTTCCTTCCCTATTGAAGCTATAGACAAGGCACGTAGGTTGGTCAGCCTTTTAAGGGAGGAACACAGAGATTTTCCGTCTTCTTTCCTCAACTTCAAAATGCCTAACCTCCTTAGTTGATTCAGTTTCCCCAGTTCTGTCATTATAGTGCCACCACCTCCATTTGCCTCTATGAAACACAGCTTTTGTAGGGATCGCAAATGTCCAATGCTTTCCTGGATCTGAAAACCATATCTAGAGTGAAAATATTCATAAGATTCAAGTTTGAAATGGTATACAAGGAGATGGCGTAGTCGCTGGAGCTTCAAGATCTCAACAGGCAGCTCAGTGACACGGGAATGCTTGAGATCCAAAGTCTCCAGATTCTGAAGCTTCCCTATAAAGCTTGGAATGATTTTAACCTTTGTACCCCTCAAGCTTAAATATTTCAAATAATACAGGTTCACAATATCAATCGGAAACTTCTTCAAACGTGCATTTTGCAAATCTAGCACATGAAGCAGCCTAAAGCCTTGAGGAAAAATTGTATGCATGAATAGTTTTTCTAGCACCCCAAACATGAACAAAGAACGTAGTTGAGAAACAGATATGTTTTCCTGTACATTTTGCAATGTGTTATGTATTGATAGGCGTCGAACCTTATCATACCACACCACATTCTGATCTTTAGCAATTACAGTGAATTTCTGATCTCTTGACTTTGACACGATAATTTCCCGCAGCAGGTCATGGACATGATACATTTTGACCCTTCCATCACTTGTTGTGTCTGCCACTTGCAATAGACCTCTATTCAAGAGCTCATTGAGGTAGTCCTCTGCAACTTCTTCTGGTGTTTTCCCTTCTTTGGCTTCAATGAATCCCTCTGCTATCCATAATCGAATTAGTCTCATACGCTCAATTGGATAATCCTCAGGAAAGATGCTCAAGTACAGGAAACATGATTTTAGGTAGTAGGGCAGATCATTAAAACTGAGAGAAAGTACTTTCTTCAAATCTTTCAGTTTGTCATTGCCATCAATTTCAGCTCCAAAACTACGGCAAACCATATCCCACTCATCAATCCTACGCTTGTCTTTTGTAGCCAAAACACCACTAATTGCCACAATTGCAAGGGGCAGTCCTTCACACCTTTTTAAAATATTTTTACAGATTTCCTCCAAATAAGTAGGGCATGCATTCCCTTGGAAGGTCTTCCTACAGAAAAGATCCCAAGACTCCTCTGGAGCCAAGGGCTTCAAGTTAAATACCTCACCTACAGATTCCGTGACAGAGGTGGAAGCAACATCAGTATTACGTGTAGTGAGAATTACTCGGCTGCCATAATCATTGTTAGGCAAGGCATATTTGACAGCATCCCATTCATGCAAGCGCCATACATCATCTAAAACTATCAAGTACCTTCTTTTCTGAAGCAAGTCCTTGATTATTCTTCTCAACCGATTATTGTTCATGCTATCCAATCCTTCTGGAACTGGCCTGCTGACTACACGGAAGATTTCTCGAATCATGTCTTTGAGGAGTTCTTCTATCTGGAATGATTGAGAAACAGTGATCCAAGCACGTATTTTGAAATGTTTCTTCACTTCTGCATCATCATAGACTTGCTTTGCCAAGGTTGTTTTACCCATTCCTCCCATTGCAGCAACAGGAACTACTTCACGACCACAACCACCCTTCATCAGATCCTGCACCAGCTTCTGCTTAGGCTCATCAATCCCCACTAAATCTATCTTGTCTATAAGAAGGGCGTCACCTCTACTGTCCTGCCATGTATTGCTTGCACTTGTGGAGCCTGAACCTTGTTCAGCTTTATTCATTTTATGAAGCAGCCTCTCATAACCTTTGCAAATATTTGTAATTCTGAAGTTAATGCCTTGTAATTCAGAAACAATCCTAGAACGAGCTTTTCTGTTCTTAATGCAACAAGATAATCTACTAAGCGAACTGTAGAATCCATCTCCATGATCATGTGCTTGAAGAAGTGTGAATTCATCAAGAGCATCTACAGTGTCATAAGCAATCTCTCGTACTTGCTTGATCCATACTTTGAGTTCTTCATCACTTTCTTCAAATGCATCTGCAACCTTCAGGAAGGCCCATAAGTGTTCTAATTCTCCTCTAAGATACAAAACTTCTTCCTGACCCCCCCTCAGGAGTTGTATCTCATATACAACAAAGCGTGAAAGCTTGTCAAGCAGAAAGGCCACTGCACTCTCTGCCATTCTTTCTCTTTGATAGCCTCAGGCCCTCTGAAATTCTGATGACATTACAACTCTCAACTTGTTTTCTGAACTCCACAGGCTATGGTCATATGCTTCTGCAATTTTTCACAATGTTTATGAATACAAAGTTAATTTCCAAGGAAGTTGCCTTCTATAAGTTTAAGTTACAGTGATTAAAAATTCTTCATTAGAGAGAAAAGAACAAGATATTTTGCCATAATATAAGAAGGAAAATGTTCAGTAACAATATTGTTCCAAGAATTCCAAGGAAGTTATTTATTTATTTTGATAATGAAATTTTATTGAAAAGAACTGAAAAACAACATGCTAGCCCCCATGTACACAGGCAGTGTACTAAAGGACAGGAATCAACAGAAAGAATATAAATCTAAAAATTCTACAGGCGAAGAGAAGGAATAGCTGCTCGTCACAGCCATCCATTCATACAAAGAACCCCAAAAACAATGTTGCAATATTGAGTGTTCCTCCCCTTCAAAAGTAGGTTGATTCCACTCTCTCCAAATTGTACACATGAGATACAGTGTGATTGCCTCCCAAATATCTGCAGACCTGTGATACTCTAAACCCCCTTTCCAACACGCGAACAACTCTGATACCGGGATACAATCTGATTTAAAGCAAATAGAAAAACTAAACTCTCTCAAAATTAAATTAAGCTCACCATGAAGGGAAAATCCAAAGGGATACATAATTTCACCACCCAATGGAATTCAACAAGGATGCAAGGGTAAAAAACTCGAGAAAAAATTGCTTAATGGCATAATTTTAGGAAAAATTTGCTAAATAGCATCTGACCAAAGTTATTTAGTTAAGTAGCATTGTTTTGGAACTCAAGTTTGTCAAACTCGAGTTTAGTTCCAAGCATTATGTTTGATCAAATTGTCATAATGCTTGGAACTCGAGTTTGGTAAACTTGAGTTTCTCTTGGAACTTGAGTTTGACAAACTCAAGTTCCATAAAGATGCTACGTAACAAAATAACTTTGGGTCGGCGTTTTCTTCCTAAATTATTCCTAAAATTATGCTATTTAGCAAAAAATGCCAACAAACTCACCACTCAATGGAATTCACCCAAAGAGATACAGAGAATGGAACACAAGAATTCTTAATAATCACACACTCATAATCTGATTTCTCAGTCTAGCAAACTAGATATAGTGCTGAGAACATCACTCTAAGCAAGGGAGAATTAAATTAGTACATAGTTTCCCATACAGAAAATAAGAATGCAAATAAATGGTCTAATATTTCCCACAAACTTCAACTTTTAAGATTGACTAATTAAAGGCATTAGGACTAACAATATTTGACTAAATAAATGTTGTAGGACCAGCCTTAATGGGCCTTGACTAGTAGCACCAGATTTGGATAATTGAGCTGGATTTGGGCCTCCAAGATTCCTTTATTTGGACTTGTAAGACAAGGGCTGTTGGGTCTGTTTGTTCTTTATTAGACACTCCTGCATCAAACTCCCTTGGTTGGAAAATACTCGCCTACTTGTTGTTTGCACCATAGAATGGAGAGAAGTTTGCTACATTGAAAGTTGTTGAAACTCCATAGTGGTCAAGCAAATCAGCCTTAGGCTTGCGTTTAGCGTACTTGCCTTGGTTTATTGGATTTCCAATCATTCCTTTCCATCCCTTTATTTTCAATTATACATGTGGAACCAACATGCTACTTACCAATCTTTTCTCTCTCATGATAAACCTTGCTGAATGAATTCTGATTTGTAATTTGTTTTACCATAGTACTATACATGAAGCCAATGTCACAAATAAATCAGCATATTCATCCATTGATCCTAGATTTTGTTTCCCTTTTAATTTACATGGCACAAAAGCTTCACTTATCTCAATTGATGGGCCAAAAAAAAAAATCAAGTTCATCATTAGGAAAGTATTTGTCAACCCCAAGAAAATCAACATATGGATTTTACTCCTTAGGAGATAATGGTACAACAATGAATCTCTCATTTGTAAAATCAACAGCCTATTGTATTTGACTAGGAAGCATTGGTGCGAATTCAGGTTTGGGTGCGGGTACAGGTGCGGGGCAGCGACATGGAAATTTTGAAAAAATAGGACACAGGTGCGGCAGGATATGTTAATTAATAAATTATTAAATATATTTTTATTTATATTTTCTATATATTGGTAAGCATTTTTTTTATATTATATTAAATAAAGATTAACGTATAATTACTATTATACTATAAATTAATATGTAAACTTTTTTAAAAAAAATAAAATAAAACTCATATAAATTGTGAGTAAAAAATATTTCTTTATGGTTTTTTTGTAAATACAACTACCATTTTGGGTAATTGTAAACAACGAACCTTCCTTGAAGGTTTGTTTTAGCAACTTTTTTGTCATTTCACACGTGTGAAAGACCATTTACTCTGATTCAAAGTTCAAACTTTGAGTCTCCTTCCTGGTTTTTTCTGCATTTGGCATCATTTTTGCAACAATTTCATTAGTTAGCATGCTTTTGAACATTTAGTAAACTAACATCTCGAGTTTGTTAAACTCGATTTCAATGAAGAAAATCGAGTCTAATACACTTGATTTATGCTCTGGCAGAGGCTGATATGGAACTTTTGTACACATGGATCTCAAGTCTAATACACTCGATTTAATCTTAGAGAAGAAATATCAAATATTACACATCTGATCTGGAGAACACAGAGAAGAAGAAGAAAGATTTTTTTTCAAGTGGGTTTGGTTTTGCAGGTTGAGATGGCAACAGAGGGGTGGATTTGGTTTTGCCATGGGTCTCTTCTTCTTCTTCCTCTTCTTCTTTTCCTTCTTTCTTCTTCTTCTCCTTCTTTCTGCTTCATTCTTCTTCTTTGTTCTTCTTCGTTGTTTCTCAGATCAGTAAAGCTAAATCGAGTGTGTGAGGCTCGAGTTCTACGTGGATAAAAATTTCCACATTAGCCTTCTAGAGCATGAAAGTCGAGTGTATGAGACTCGATTTTGTTTGTTGAAATCGAGATTTACAAAGTCGAGATGTTAGTTAGCTAAAATGTTTCAAAAACATGCTAACTAACAAAATTGTTGCTAAAATGATGCTAAATGGCAAAAAAATTCCTCCTTCCTCATCAAACTCTGAGTCTCTGTGCTCTCTTCTCCTCTTATTCTCATCATCATCATCTTCTTTATCTTATTCTTTCTTCTTTTTATTTTTTCACTTCCTCTGTGCTAGAGTGATATAGATATCAAAGAATGAGAAGGGTTGTTTGTGAGTTGTGACCTAGCAAAAGGAGAGAAGAAGGGAGAAATGCTGTAAAAAAATTTTAAAAAAAAATTGTGGGGATACGCATGCAACCGCGTCGCACACCACACACAACGTCCAAAAGCGTCTGACATGAGTGCAGCAACCAGATTGCCGCACCCGTGCTTCCTAGGTATTTGAACAAAGAAAGACTCATAATCATCTTCCAAGACTTGTTTGCACAATCCACAATCTTCATCTTCTTTAGAACATTTTTCACTACATTCAAACATGTTTTGAATACCACAAATCCATCGACCTCACAATAGGAGTTGAATAGAGCAAAGATAACTTGGATAAATCCACAGGAAAGACTTGCTCTGATACCAATTTGATACCAGGATACAATATGATTTGAAATAATTAGAAAATTGAACTCAAAATTAAATTAGGCTCACCACCAAGGGAAAATTCAACTCTCTTTCAAACGGTAGGATTCCTTTATTTGGGCTTGTAAGAGAACAAGGGTTGTTGGGTCTGTTGATTTTTTATTAGAAACTCCCGTGTCTAACTCCACCACATGCTTTGGCATCACCAAGACTCCAAGAGACTGCAAACAAATAAGATGAAAGACCATAACCTACTCACTTATGTCCAATGGTTAAGTAGATGATCCACAAACTCAGCACTATTCTTTCACAAACAACATTTATTGACAACAAAAATATTCCTTTTTCTCAAATTATTCAAAGTAAGGATCTTTTCCCATGGCAGCATCCCAAATGAAAAAGGCCATATTTAGGAACTTTCACCATTCAATGTTTGTCCAAGGAAAGGAATTCACACCTCCCTTTGTGAGAGCTCTATAATACAACTGAACCTCAAAGAAGCCACTTCTTGTAGGCACCCAACACATCCGATCTTCCACATGCCGATCAATCTTTTGGGAATAGAAAAGATTAAATAAAGCTTGCAAATTCCCCAGCCTCAATCATAAAGAAGGATTTAGTAAAAATGGTATCCCACTACATATCCCCATTTTGCCAACTTAAAAGATCCACCACATTAGCATCTTTACTTTGAGCAATTTGGAACAAACTTGGGAATGTTTGTGTAAGTTGGACGTGGAAAAAGCTTTTGATCTTTATTTTGGGATTTTCTTATGTATATGTTTAGAGGTGTGGGTTTTCAGAAAGATAGAGGAAGTGGATTTTGTTTAATATTTCTACACTATGTTTTTCCATTCTAATAAATGGCAGCCCCACTGATTTTTTTGGGAGTTTTAGAGTTCTTTATCAAGGAGACCCTTTTTCTCCAATGTTATTCAGCATTGTGATGAAGGCTTTGAGTCGTATGTTGGTTTTAGTAGTAAATGAAGGGCTTCTATTGGGCTTCTCAGTAAGTACCACAGCTAATAGGCCTTTAATGGTGTCTCATGTTTTATTTGCGGTTGATACCTTAATTTTTTGTGATGCCAACTCGTGTCAAATTGAAAAATTGAGGGATATTCTCTTGCTATTTGAGTTTGGATCTACATAAGATCTTGATGGATCTGGCCGGATCTAGATAGATTCCGACAAGATCTCGCTGGATCTAGCAAGATCTAGCATGGAATTCATCCGACAGTGGAGAATGGCAGCCTTTTCGTGGTGGAATTGGTCAGGTCAGTTGAAATCAGGTTTTGATGCAATGACCCACCAACCAACCCCCTGGAATCAGGTTTTGAACCTCGTAAACTACCACTGACTATCACAGGAGTCGGATCAAGCGGTTTTCGAATCGGGCTAGTCGATTTGGGCGGGTGGGCTGAGTCCTCGGGTGGTCCAATAGCCTTAAGCACTAGTGAGCTTTGCTAGATTACAAATATTGGACGATATGAGAGAGAGAGAGAGAGAGAGAGAGAGAGAGAGTGGAGACCATCATATATCTGCCAAGTGTGAGTAGATCTTTTTTTTCCTTTTCTCCTGTGTCATTAGGGGTATCCACGAGTTGGTTTTGGGCTCAACACGAGCTTAACCCACTCAGGTTGGCGGAAGAAGATGAGTCAGATCAGGCTCGAGAGAACAATTGGTTGTTAGGTCAAAACTGATGAGGGAGCCGTAGTGCGCAAAGTAGATCTTCACTGGATTTTAGCAAAATATCGTCGGATTTGAGCAAATTTAAGCAAACATGCCCCGTTATTGGTGACGAAGAAGAGTAGATCTGGGCAGAGGAGAGTAGATCTTCGTCGGATTTGAGAGCATATGAGCAAACATGCCTAGATTGGAGTGAAGGAGAGCCAAATGTGGTTGGATCTAAGTAGAGGATGGCCTGATCGTTGCCGGATCTAGGTATATTCAGCCTCCTTTTAAGTTTTTGTCGGTTGGGTTAGGTGGCTCGGCTTTTAGAGGAAGAAACTTGCCACTCAACCTACCAAAGTCAGTTTTTGAGGACTGAGACACGTTGTCGACTGCCGGAGGTGTCAGATCACGCTGCCACAAGTTGGTTCCGTTTAGTTGAGTTGGGTGGCCAAGTTGCTTGGTTAGCCCTATGTGTCACGATCGTGCCCTACCCGCAACCATAATTAATATATATTAGTGTGTATCAGATACATTTGTATCTGATTCATTTGTATCTATAGTTGTTAGTATTGTATGATACGTGATATATATCGTATCATATTCATAAAGTTTCTTATCGTAAAGGAATATTAAAAGTGGTCATGAATCCCATGATACATAGGTGTGTATCATATGAATCGAATCGTATTATGTAAGGACATTTGGGTTTAAAATGATTTTTTTTTTTTTTTTGGGTTAAAATTTGTGGTTTTATTTGATTAAAACAAGTTGTTAGACTTGTTTTTAATACAAAATCATTGTGCTACTTAATTTAGTCCAATAAAATAACATGTTCATAAGGCTTTTCTTTTTTTTCCTCGTATCTTTCTCCTACAAAATTTGGACTACACACTTGACACTTCATTTTCATAAATTTGCAAACTTATATTCTATGCTATGAATAATGTATTAAATGGAATTATAATTATTTTTTATTATTGTTATTATTATTATTAGTCCTTTTGTTTAGAATGTTATTATTATTAGTCTAAGAAGCTAGAATGCTAGAATGTTTTCATTATTAGTCTAAGAAGCTAAAATGCTAGAATGTTATTATTATTAGTCTAAGAAGCTAGAATGCTAGAATGTTTTCATTATTAGTCTAAGAAGCTAAAATGCTAGAATGTTTTTATTATTAGTCTAAGAAGCTAGAATGCTAGAATGCCAAGAAGAAATATAAAGAAAAATTATTAGAATAAAAGAACACGAAAAGAGATAATAATTGTTGATGAGGATGAAGAAATATCAACAATGAAATAATTTTTTCGGACGATGAATATGATGATAATATTGACTTAAATGGAGTTGATTAGGCAAATTATGAAAAAAAAATTATTATTTTGGCTCATATATCATTTATTATAACTTATGAGTTTAAACAATTTGAATGTTTATGTTATAGAAAAATTATTGTATACTTCTGGAGTATTATAAATGTGTACTCCCTTCTCTCACAAAAGTTTTCAAATTTATAATGAACATACATTTATATATGTATAGACATACTTTTTTATAATGTCATTAGATGTTTGTGTATTTTGTGATACGCAATACAATACAATACACATCATAGAAAAATAAAAAATCAATTCACATTTTGACAACTATGTTTATATCCATATCCAACTTGTACCTTTTTGGATATGTATTGGATAGAAATATATAGTAAATATGTAGCCTCTAAGGTTTTATAGTTTATAATGTGGACAAGATTTTTTTTGGCATTTAACATTATTTTTGAAACATTTTGGTTAGTTGTAAAGTCTGCTAAACTAGCATCTCGAGACTTTGAAACTCAAGTTCAATGATAGAACTTGAATCTCTAAGACTCGAGTTGCAAGTTGTCATAATCGAATGTGGAAGAAAAAATCTACATGAAACTTGAGTCTCTAAGAGGATATTTTCTTCCACATCAGATTACCCTACAAGAAACTTGAGTTTCACGTGAATTTTTTCTTCCACGTCAGATTACCCTAGTCTTAGAGACTCTAGTTCCTGCCATTCTACCTATTCTCTAGATCTTCGTCTTCTTTTTTCTTCCGCTTCTTCTTCTTCTTCAAATCTTCTTTATAGAACTCGAGTCTGAGAGACTCAAGTTCAATGTGGATAAATTGTTCCACGTTAGCTATATGCCAACATTGAAACTCGAGTCTTAAAGGCTCAAGTTTTGTCATTGAACTCGAGTCTTAGAGACTCAAGATGCTAGTTTATAGAATAGTTTCAAAAACTTGACAACTAACGAAATTGTTAGAAAATTATGTTAAATGCCAAAAAAATAAAAACTCTGCGGACATAGGCTCTTCGGCCGAACCACTTAATTCTATTTGTGTTCTTTCTCTTTTTCCTTTCTAGTCTGCTTCCACTCTACAATTTTCTTATATCTACTTTATTTCTCTACGACAATTTTATATTTCATCTTTCATTTCAACATCTACCAAACTTTAATGTGATTGATTTTAATTCCTAACAAACTTGAGTAGGGATGGGCAAATCCATTGGGTAATGGATACCCTACCTACCCGACCCAAAATTTTCAAGTATTACCCAATATGTCATGGATAAAGCTAATTGAGTCGGGTTTGTGTAAAATTCCAAATATTTTGGGTTGGGTATGGGAACTACCCGAATCCAATCCATTAAAAAGAAAAAAGAAAAAGAATAAGAAAAGGGGAGGAGGATAAGCACAATTGCACCTTTTACCTTATCTTAGCCACTTTAGTCTTTACCCAAACCCGATATTGTGCCTCCTTGTGATCATATCTAAAGACTAAAGTAAAGAGAGAAATGACAGATAAAAACAATCGGGGAACAAAGATTTGGGATGAATTCTCTAGGACCTAGTGATTGGTTTGATATTCATATTTGTACAAGCAAGTTTTACAACAGGAAGGTTCTTGAATACAAAAGTCAACTACAAGTTAATCTTGGAAAGGTAAATATGTCAGACACAATTTTGTCCTTGATTTTGGGCTGGACTTGAGCTACTGCAGTGATCTGTAGTGCATTTCTTTTGGATAGAATGAAGGTGATAAATGCTCATGGTTGGTGGTTGCTTCTTTAGTAGATATCACAGTCAATCTAGTTGCAAATATAATTTTTTGGATAAATATTTTGATGCTTTCATTTGAATACTGTTATCAATTTATACAAAAGGATAAGAGCATCTCTATTAGATGAGCTAAAACCAAAATTCTCTCTAAAAATTTCTATTTTAGAGAGTAAAACCTAAAAACACAACTCTAATAATCTCCCCAAAGTTCAAAAAGTGTTTTACTAATGAATAGTCACTCTCTTTGTCTAGAGTGCTCCTGTTTATTAGCAAAAGAATTTATTTTAATAAAAGAGAAATATCCAACCCTCTCTCTCTCTCTCTCTCTCAAGTAAAAAAGTTGAAACAAGTACATAAAAAAAAATGATTATTTTAAATGAGATAGAAAAAAGGTAAAAAAATGGGTTAAAAAGTGTATTTAAAAAAAATAAAAAGGTAAAAAGTAAATATTATTGTTTATTTTTTAATAAGTACAAAAATATAGAGAATTTGCTCTAAGCACAATTCTAGGAACCACTTTCCTAGAATTACTATAAATACCATTTTTTTTTCTCCTTTATGTTGTTAAACTGTTGTAGCAAGATGAGAGGAACAGAGAAGTTTTTTTTTCTTTCTTTTTGGTCAGTTTAAAATTCCATAACTGAAAAAAAAAAAAAAAAAAAAAAAAAAAAAAAAAAAAGCAGCCAAAGAAATCGAGTTTAGGTCGGGTACAGAAATTAATGGGTAAACAAACCGGGTATCAATTGGGTACATGTATTCATTAGGTAAGGTAATCGGGTATGTATGATAAAATAATCGGTTGGGTATGGGTATACCCGACTCATACCCAATTCATGGCCATCCCAAACACGTTAGTTTTTAGTTTGATCACTACATCCAAAAGATTAGAAGCAACTCTTTAAACTTTTTATACTTCATAGACTAAAAGAATCGATCGTATATTTAAGCTAAAGATATATATTGGTTGCATAGAAAATGACGTTTTGAATTTTTGATGCGTGGGGTGTTAGTTATGAAGTCATAAATAAAAAAGAAATATATAGAAAAAAAAAATCGCTAAAGAAAGGTACGCTGTGTTTGGGTGCTGTGCAAACGAAACGAGAACATAGAAAAAATAATAATAATAAAAAATAAAAAATAAAAGGTACGGTAGGCAGTTGCTATAAACTGAGAGAGTTCTGGGCAACCAAACTTAGTGTTACTTACTTGGTATAAAGGACTAGCTAGAAATAGAATCGACTAGCAGTAGAGGCTCAAGCTCAACAACGAAACGATGTAGTCACTAGTCACAAGGTTTGGTTGAATGGAATTGGAGGGAAAACTGGGACCTTGATTAGAACGCCAAGCTCTAAAACAAAAAAGCAGGACTACCGATGAGGACATGGAACCCACGGTGGAGCCGCCATCTGAAGCTTCTTGAAGGTTTTCTTTTCTTTTCTTTTTTTGGGTTTTTTTTTTTTTTTTTTTTTTTTTTTTTTGGATTTGGTCGTTTAGTGGTAATTGAAAAGAGTGCGAAGCTGAGAAATGGAGGGAGCAAGAGGGGAGGTCCTGGGTGTAGATATAAAGTTCACGACGGTATAATAAAACGACAAGTTAGTTTTCTCAACAAAAAAACAAAAAAAAAAACGACATGATAGTGCCTATCATTTTTTTTTCTACGTGTTGACTTCTAATAACACTTGCTACAAAAAGACAATAAAAAAAATACTGTGTGGTGACAACACTACATGTACATGTATGGAGAGATACAACAAATTTTGTTACACATTTACAAATACGTGCTACCAGTTATAAAAATAAAAAAATTCAGATATTATTTATCTATAATTATGTTAAAATTTGGGTTTGTTTGGAAACATCTTATCTAGCTTTTTACTAAAAGTGTGCTAAAAGTTGCATTTGGCATCGGCTTAAAAATCTAGTTTTTTTTTTTTTTTTTTTTTCTATTCAGTTTATTTTTGCTACTATTTATAGGCCCTATTATACTTTTTGATACTATTTATGGGTCGCACTGTACTATTTCAGCTAGTTTTTAGTTTTATTTACATTACTTTTAGCAAAAAGTTTTTAATTTCTGCTAAATAAGTTGTTCTTAAACAGACACAAAGTATACTTGTACCTTGAAAAAGTGAGAAAATACGAGAAAATATAAGGTTTTAAAAAATTGTACATAAAAGTTAAAACCTTAAAAGCTAAAGGTTAAAACTGATGTCAAACTTGTTAGTATATAGCTTGCTCTAGCCTATCATATTTGGCTTAGCCTAGTATATTGTACTTGTAGTATTCTCATATTACTTGTATTTTACACATACTTAACCTATATAAAACTCTCTATTATACAGTGTTATTTACATAGAATATATATATCAATATATAGGCCATTAAGTCTTTCTCTCTCTCTCACTTTATATTCTTAACAAATCTCACCCTATTTCAATCACATTTTGATAAAAAAAAGTTATAACTATTGATATGTCCAATTATAAGTAATAGAAAATAAAATAATATTAGTGATGGACACGTATAAAAAACAATTATAACTTTACAACTAATGGTTAGAAGTCAATAAAATAATGTTTAGTTTTTGGTCGGCGATTGAAATCACTTGAGCCTATCGTTTGTTACACGTGTAGATTTCTAGTAGCACACGGTACAAAAAGTCAAAAAAAAAAAATAATAATAATAATAATAATAAATTGTGGTGATGTAAATTCCTCTAGTCCCTAACTATGCCAAGAATGTTGAGTGCTGTTAGCGTGACTTGTTGAACAAGAAAATGAGATATTCAATATAGAGAAAATGACATTCGTGAATATGGTTGCTACTATCTTCACCATGACTAATAAATAGTACCATTATCCTCTAATAATAATAATTAATAAATGCCTTACACCATTACTGTTGTTGACATGTAATTGCTGGTAGGGGTGGCAATTCGTGTTCGCGTGTCGGGTTCGTGTCGTGTCAACTCATACATATCCGACTATATGGGTCAACACTAACCCGACATGTTTATTAAACAGGTTTCCTTAACACACCCATTTATTAAACGGGTCAGTCTGTGTTGACCTGTTTATCTGATTTTATCAAAATGAAGAAAAACATTTATGGAAAAACAAGCAAATAAATATTTTAAATATAAAATTTAGAACTAATGAGTAATTATATCACAAATAATCATTCAAAACTAAAACATATCTCAATATCATAAATAATCAATCACAATACGTCAAAGAAAATAAACTACAATAACTAATAAGTTTATATACCTATAGTTTGAATGGTATATTGGTAAAATTTCATTTAATTAAACGGGTCAGACAGGTAAAACGGTTCCATAGTTTAAACCCTAACCCAACCCGTTTATCAAACGGGTTCATCGTGTCAACCCAAATATGACACGAACCCATTAAGCCTCAACCCATAACCTGCTAATTTCGTGTCGTGTCGTGTCGGGTTCACGGGTCGTGTCCAATTTTGCCACCCCTAATTGTTGGGATAGTAATTTTTTTTTTTTTTTTTTTTTAATGAGCACTGGGATAGTAATTTAGGAAACAAAGAAACATACATACTTATATTGCACTCTATCTATCTATATTTGTAGTCAGTCTTCTATGGAACTAAATAAAACATACAAAGGCTAATCTGAAGTTTATGGCTGGTTCAAAATGTAAAAGCGCGTTTATTATGCTATCGTATAAGTAATATTCCAGCCATGACCCCACACTCAACTAATTTTATCCTGGGATACTATCATTTTCCGAATTCCAAAACAACATCAAAATCAGCTGAGTCTTGGTGGGATACTTTCAGGGTATGCTTGGTAAAATGTAATAAGCACTGTAATGTAATAGCTATCCCTATCGTTTAACTATTCAATAGTTCGATTATGTTTTCATTATAGGTAATAGTCATTCCTTATGAATTGAATAATTATTCCTTAACAAACGTATTAATTTCTATAATTAATATATTTATAAGTAAACAAACTCTCCATATGCACATAACAATTATAAAAATAAAAAATCATAAAAAATAACTAATCACTCTCTTAAATTTAAAAAATATTATTTTTTAGGAAATATAATTATATGAGTAAGATATTTCCTAAAATATATCTTAAGTTTGATTTAAAATACTTTCATTCCATTATCTTCAGGGTTTTATTATTGAGTTACCGCTAAACAAATGAATAGTAATAAACATTACACTATAACATTTTGTTTTCCATGTAATATCTAATCCTATTTTTATGTAATTAGCGTTACAGTCTATCAAACGTGCCCTTATTCTTTTCCAAATTCCAAAACAACATGAAAATCAGCTCTTTCAATCTTGACATCAATCACATAAGCCAATCGCAAAGGTCATTTACATCAGTATGTGCAAATATTTCTATCTATTTCAATATAAGAACCTATTTTTTCTATTTTACCTTACTACCTTTTAAAAACATCCACATCATATTATTAATTTTAAACTCAATTTTATTAAAATATCAAAAAAAATTAATTGTTTCTCTCTTTACACACCACCATGAGTTTGAAACCCAAATTGTTCAAAGAATCATACAAAAGAAGAAGTTCAAGATTTTTGAGATCAAGTCGGGGTTCAACAGAGATTAGACAATGATGACGTCATAATTAATTAATAATTAATTAATAATTAACTAAAATATAAATGTTATATATATATATGTGTGTGTGTGTGTGTGTGTGTGTGTGTGTGTTGTCAATGATACTTTTATTTTTTTATAACTTATATAAGAAAGTTTATAAAAATAATAAAGCATAAAAAACATTAAAAGAAAATTAATTTTTAAGTATAAGAATATGAATACCCTTGAAAGAATTTTAATTATAATTCTTTTAATACATTCCCCCTTTTGAGATGGTTGATATAAGAAAAGATTGTCAATATTAGGCGTAATATAAATAATCAGTAATGAAAGTTTCTTTACATTATTTGTATAGGATTCTTTTAAGTTTACTTCATATATATTATATATTCTCCACAAGGAGCATCAACAAGTAGGACTATGCACCAACCAACCCTCACCACAACAACTGAATCTCACCGCAACAGTCGAAACGGGCTTTGGGCCAACAGAAGAAGCCGACATCGGCAAGCAGAGCACGATGGACCTTCTGATGACAACGCGGTAAGACCATCAGATCAAGTTTTCAAAACTGACAGAGTCATGGACCAACAGATCCTTGTGTGTGTGTGTGTGTGTGGACTGAAACGACACCATTTCATTCAGTTGTTTAAAAATATGCAATAAAATGCCAACGTTTTAGTCTAGGTTTTATGTAGTATAAATACTCTCTTTTCTCTCTCAACGGCCTCAAAACTCTCTCTCTCTCTCTCTCTCCCTCACGGCGCCTCAAGCCTCACCCTTAGCACAGCAGCACCGAAGCTGCTAGCACACTACAACACCGTTGGAGAGCCGGTAATTGGTAAGTCAATCTCACTCTCAGTCTCTAGTCAACTTTCATAGCTCTATTTCGTCTTTATTTAAGTGGCACTAAGTGCTAACATTTTTTTTTTCCTTTCATGGCATTTCGATTTAAGGGAGACTTAGAGAGTTCTCACTCTTCAATCCTTCACTAAAAACAAAGGTAATCACTATTTACTAATGACCATTGTATTTAGATTTTATTTTTATTTTTGATTTTTGAAGGATTTTGAATTTGAGCTACCACCTAAATGCTTAACTACTTATTGGACATTGGATTTTATTTGTTTTGTTTTAGTAGTAGGTTTTGCTTTTGATCATGAATAATATGTTGAACAGGTTGCTTGCTAAATAATTAGATTTTGAGCTTGTATGTATACTTTGACAGCTTGCGAAATCAAAAAAGTTTTTATTTACTTTAAATATTGAAACAGGTTGATGTATTGCCCAAAAAATAGCACTGCTATAAGTAGGAAAACCAATCCTAGGCGGTGTGCATTGGTACCAATTATGAGAAAACCAATCCCTATCAGCTCAGTGATAGATTTGGGAAAAAACTGCTCCGATTGAACCACACACACCCTACTAGGCATGCTCCTCCTATGTTTTCGATGAGTTCTCTTTACTTAGTTTGAAGTGACCAACCAAACAAATACTCTCTATATTTTCTTGTTTCATGTTGAATCCACTGCGAGCCTTTTTAACATGCTTCACATGTGAAAACTTCATAATACAAGTTATTTTTTCCCTAGTAACCTCTTCCCAAGAGTTTGCTTTGTTGCACCAAGGTCTTCATTGCAAACTATTTTGACAACCGTTCCTTTAATTTATTTATCTCTTGCATGTTTAGCCATGAAATTAGCATCTAACCCACATAAAAAAATAAAAAAAAAAAAAAAAGAAAAGAGAAAAATAATATAGCTATTGTAAGTTTTGTGATCTGTACCCCCTTTGTGACACATCAGTATGTCAGTTCCTTCTCGTGAAGACGAGGTGCACAGTACTTAATCTCTCTGAAAGCAATTTTAGACCTGAAGCTAGCTCGAGCTTGGGAGTACAAAGAACCTCTTAAAAAAGAGATAGAGGAGTCGCCACATGGTTATAGGCCTAGGAACCAAAACATGACTCAATGAAGGTCTACCTACTAGACAAGGTCCAGAGTTAGGGTATAGAATGTAAAGAGATTAAGCACCCTAAGCCTACATAGCTGTAGCTGTCCTTCATAGACCATTACTCAACTGGATGAAAAGTAAGCTTATCCTAAAGGCTCAAAAGGTGTGCACTTGTATCTAAAACCTAAGTGACATGTGAGATAAGCAAGGGAAAGCAAATACAATATAAGATCATGGAAGCATAGACATGCAAAGGATTAAGCAACTCATAGCATCAAGCATTGACATATAGTCTGATGATGGACCACCCACTAATTAAGACTTTTTTAGTGCATGATTGTTAGCATTGTATAATGTGTGATACGTACAACTATACAGCAAAAACATAACTTTTTATGTCACACTGCAAAAAAATGTATTTTCAGTGACCAAAAAATTCGTCACTAAAAGCCCGGTTTTTCGTTGCTAAGAACCTTTAGCGACGAAATCTACTAATTAGTGACAAAACTCATTTCGTCACTAAAAGTCACGAAAAATTTTGTCACTAAAAGTCCAATTTGTTTTCGTCGCTAAACGTTTTCCTTGCTAAAAACACTATTTAGCAACGAAAAAATTTCGTCGCAAAAAACACTTTAGTTTATTAAATCATATTTAGTGACGAACAATTTCTTCACTAAAACTATTTTCGAGTATATATAATGACGAAAAAGTTCGTCACTAAAACTATATTTAAGAAATTCCAGGCACATATAGCAACGAAAATTTTCATCACTAAAATCATTTCTTACAAAATTCTGCTACATTTAGCGACGAAATATTTCGTCACTAACACATTTTTTTGTTGCTCTGTTTGTGACGGAAAAATTCATCACTAAAACTTATTTTTTGTTTTTATTTTTTTCATGACTTTGATATTAACCTATAACCTATAATGATTATTAAAACCTCAAATTTGAATAACACATTTTTTTCAACAACACATTTATATAAAATTGATCTATACATTCCACAAGTAATAAATAAAACAAGTATCCAATTCAAACTCCTTCCATACAATAATTGTTTGCAACACATACAATAAGTCAAGATGTTTTATAACAATACAAAAAGTGTAGAATAATATAATTAGAACCAATGGAAGATGTCCTCATATGTCTTCAAGTAATGTCAAAAGTAAATCCCCTAAAAGTCACCAATAAGTAGGGGTGTCAATGTTCGACCCAACCCACGAACACGACACGAACTCGACACAGGTTTTTTCGGGTTAGGGTTGAGCCTTAATGGGTTTGGGTCATAAATGGGTCGACCCGAGAGCGACACGATAAGAAACGTGTCATAAACGGGTCAACCCGCGTAACCCGCAATAGACACGTTTGACACGCCAATTTATTTGTGTCAATCCGAAATGACCCACTTAACACGACCCGTTTAACTTGTATAACAAATAAATATTTATTTTATTTTAGATTTGTCAAATACCTTTTATATCCAACATATATTTTAAATTTAGAAAGAAAAGTGAGTAATTACAAAAATTTACAAGGGATATAATTGAAAAATGAAACTTTATAGACCCTAGAACTACTAATACTTTTTTTTTTTTTGGCACAGAACTTGCACAAATGAGATTGGATGAGCTTATGGAAGATGTTATGAATTTGGACATCAACAAAGAATCTATGGATGATAATCGTGGTCATAGTCAGGATTAGTCTACTGTTTGCTCAAATTCTTTCAATATTGATACTTAGCATTTGGCGAGTTCCAAGAATATTATATTTTTGTTGAACTATGTTATTTTATTTTTGTTAAACTTTGTTATTTTGAATTTGGGTTGAAGTGTATACACTTCTTTTGGAGTGTAAAAAACTTATTTCTAAATGAATGTTATATTTTTGTTGAACTATATTATTTTGAATGTGGGTTGAAGACTTGAAGTGTATGCATTGCTTTTTGGGATGAAAAAAAAAATATTTCTAGATGGATGTTATATTTAATATTATGCAGGTTGAAATGGGTTGTGTTACGTTCGTGTCAACCCAACACGACTCGTTTATTAAGCGTGTCAAATGGGTTGGGTTAGGTCAACTCGCCTTATTAACAGGTCGGGTTAGGGTTGAAGGATCATGACACGATTATTAAATGGGTCGGGTTAGGGTTGAGCCATTTAGTCGAATATCCCTACTTCGACACGACACAAACCCGACACGCTAACCCGAATTGACACCCCTACCAATAAGAAATATGCACAAATATAAAAACAATACTACATTAAAATCGTAAAGTAAAAACATTAGCTATGTTATAAGAAACATTTCTAACAATGCATTAAGAGTAGCCACACCAATGAATTAAAATCACAACTCCAAATGTATAAGTTGTAGAAAGCAAATATAGATTTTCAAATGTAATATAATACAATTAGTTTCAAATAATGTATCAAAAAAAAGTAGTCGCACCTAGGCCTGTTCAAGGATTTACTGGCACATACAAAACCGATCTAACTGCACCGCCCCGCCCCACTCAAGGCTCCATCGAAGATTTTTGGCACGGTGGTCGGCGGTAGATCTTCAGTGCCGACGTCGGACCGGTGCGGCCATCGGCGCTGAGATGTGCACACCGACGAAGACCGAACCGACCCGAGTATGGTATATATATATATATATATATATATGTTAATATGTATAAGAATTAAGAAGAAGAAGACAGTTTCAAAAAAGAAGAAGAAGAAGACGTTCTAAGAAGAGGCCGCCTAACGTTCATCCATGAACAGAGTTGTTCTCATAAAAAAAAAAATTTTGAATTCTAAGAAGAGCCTAACATGTCCTTCCTTATCAAAAAAGAAATTTTGAATTAAAAATGCATGATAATGTGTGTCAGGTGGTAGTATGAGACTGTTGTGTGGTCTTGTCTAAGTAAGACTCCTAGTATCTCCCACAGTCCCACTTGCATTTTTTGAAAAAAAATATATTAAAAAAATAAAATAAAAAATGTTGTATGGGTTAGTGAGTTAGTGGGTTACAGACCGCTGGGTATGTTATATATTATATATTATATAAGATTTTTTTTTTGAGGAACATATATTGTATAAGATATAATAATAATAATAATATATATATATATATATATATATTATAAGGTTAACGTGTGTTGTGTCTCAAAAAAAAAAAAAGAAGGTTAACGTGTGTTAGGGGACAGGAGGACTATCGAGATGGGAGTAGTCTCAAATCTCAATCAGGTCTTGTCTCTTAAGTTTTGGTCTTGCTGCTTGAGTTTTCTCCAAAAAAAAAAAAAAAAGAACGAGTATTTGGTCAATGGTTACCGTTTGAGTCACTGTGTGAGTTAGTAAGATATTTTCTTTTTGCTTTTTTGATCTCAGCCTTTTTTCTCCTCTTTAGAGTTTAGACTTCCCACTTCAGCTCTCAGAGACTTAGACAATCAGACTCACTCAGCAACCTTTGTTTTTCTTCCAAACCAGTGTTTCCCTCTCAATCGGCTATTTTCTTGTAATTTCAAGGTTAAATTTGAGAGATTCACCTTCAGCCTAGTAAAAACTAAATCTCAAAGGCTTAAAGAGTTCCTGGGTATATTCTCATACTATTTATACTTGTTTTGAGTTCACTAATATTTGATTTTTTGCTTTGTTGCTTGATTTTGTTTTAAGGGTTGTTTTGAGTTCACTAATGTTTGATATTATTATGCTAGAAATATTAATGCTAATGTTACTGTCATGCTAGAATTCTCTTGTTACTTATGGGTTGAAGCTTATACTTTATAATTGTGTGTTTGAGACTTGATATTATAATTGTGTATTTGATTTGGAATGTTATGAGTCTTGTGACAAGTTGAGGTCTTTAGTCTTATTGTGGTTGAAACTGATAAAGAAAGGCCCAGTTAAAAAGAAGTCAAAATGGGCTCAAAATGCTATTTTTTAAAGGCCCAAAAGCTCAAAACTTAGAATAATAATTTATAAAAGCCTAGCCCACATAACCGAACGAACCGCACCAAGCCGCTAAAATTAACCGCACCTTGTGTAGACCGGTTCTTACCTTTCAAAAGTGAGGTGCGGCCAAGCATAAGGTGAAATCGCACCCTAGAGGCGTGGTGCAAAAAACCTCTAAAAAACCAACCGAACTGAACCGTGTACACCCCTAGTCACACCATGTAGTGCGGGTCAATTGCTAAAATAAAGTATTAATTAATAAGTGTTTTAACTTAAAGATGAACCACTCCCATAGGTAAGAGCGTCATCATAACATTTGCTCCTCAAAAAGTTAAGAATATTCTTTGATCAAGCTAAGTGTAATTACTATGATTTTACTTACTATGATCAAGCTAAGTGTACAAGTCTGATTTGTTGGCTAAGCTTTGGTCTTTGACTTTTCATAGATTTAAGCCTCTTTCTATTCCCCCATAGCAACTCAAACAATCACTAACCTTGTCATCACATTCAACCAAAAACCATTAAATTTCTTCTACAGTACATAGATAAAAAAACACAGTCCAATTATGGCTTAATTAACACTTGGTTATAAAGCTAGAATTATTAAATATATCATAAAGCTTCAGCCTTTTTGTTCTATCAAACGCTCCTAATTAGTATTTACTTTTGATTATATATATATATATATATATATATATAGAAGTTTTGGTGTTATTACACAAATGGTGAGTCCGCTACACCTACCTAATGCACACTACTTAGAATTCTTAGCTTGAACTTAATAGATGTGATGTATGGACAATACCAATTCCTTAATTCTTAAGATGTATATATTTGTTTTTTACTTGACAAAGTTGAAAGATTCACTCTTTAAAACTAACAATAGGCAAGGTACAATGTATCATATAGCATATTAGAAAAAGTAAAATAAAATAAAAGATGCAAATTGTCATGAGTCATACTCTTTTTCTAAAACTTCTATATAAAGTTAATTTAGCATTATGAAAAACTCCAAAGGGTTGGTGGACATGTTTTCAAGACTCGTGATCAATAAGGTTAGTTTAACTCTCTTAATCAAAATACATTGGGAACACTTAAAAGAAATTCATTCTTATAATTATGTTTTTGAGATAATCTTTATAATAATGTAGTGTGTATGAAATGAAGAATATATTTATGAGCAGTGAACACTTCTATTAAAAAAAAGTATTATAAAATTCACGTTAAAAAAAAGCTATAAAAACACTTTCAATAATATGAATTTAAATCACCTTATAACTCCGTGTAAGTCACCCGCTTGCTCCAACACAACAACCCACCACAAAAACAATAATTAATGTTGTGATATATAATGCTTACAAGGATTAAAATAATTACATAGTATCCATCACATATAAATCAACAATATTCATTCACGATTCCAAAAAAAAAAAAGGCACTCCTAATATAAATTTAAACCATTTTATAATCCCATGCAAGTCACCTGCTTGCTCCAATACAACAACCCACCACAAAAACAATAATTAACATCACAATATATAATGCTTACAAGTATTAAAAACAATTACATAATATCCATCACATATAAATCAACAATATTCATTTACAATTCCAAAAAATAAGACACTCCCAATATAAATTTAAACCACCTTATAACACCATATAAGCCACTTGCTTGCTCCAATACAACAACCCATCACAAAACCAATCATCAACATCACAAGTATAAACTTTTTTAAGTATTTAAACAAATTTTACGTACTATGCTTAAGTCAAGCGTACACCTTTAAGAAAAAATTCAAAATTATCACAAATAATGAATATTTAACCTGCAAAAGAAAAGTATAATTTATAAAGAGTTTATCAATACACTTACTAGCTATCATAGCATAATGCTCTGTAGACACTTGATTTTGCACCTATGATTTAATTAAGGAAGATGACTAGAGTGACCATCCATGTACCCAAAAAATCATGATCGCATTATATGCATCAATTTGTTCTTGCATTACATAAATCAATTTGTTCTTGCATTACATACATTAATTCATTCATTGCATATCATGCAAATGATCTTGAGGTTTTAATGGTTGCGACGGTATGCTCGGTTTCCAAATCAGATCATTGGATTGAAAGATATTGCATGATGAAGTTTGTACGGTTAGCATGCATTGTATGGGGTGAAGCCGATCACGTATGATTAATTGAAATTAATTTTGATTGGTTGATGATTAAAATTAATTAAATGAATTTATGTGATTGGTGGAGTATTTTTCTTAAAGTGAGATTTGCTGCGTTGGATTAAAACAAATAAGCTGATAATATTTAAACACTGTAGATAATTAGGTTTTTGATATAATTATGTTCAAAATAATTATTTTAAAAGTCATAATTATCACTTTGGAATGAGGTTTGTTATGAAAATAACTCTGAAATTCATCCAAATATAGTCATAGAGTTGGAAAACACCTTAAAAACGTGCTAATCAAGTAACAGATTTTAGATTCACATTCTGAGGCACTTTTGACATAGTAGAACTCAAAATTTGGAACTAGACTATTTTTTGAAAAGTTGTAGAGAATTGAATTTCCCTTCATCTGTCAAAATTTCAGCTTAATCTGAATTTTGAGCAAAGAGATATGATCAAAATACGAAACTAGTTCTAATTTGAAAAATCAGCTTACTCTTATCCAAATCTTTTTGTTTTTTTTAGGATTTTCCCCCATACTTTTTTGCTTATATTTTTCAGCATTCCAACCTCAATAAATAGAGAAGGCATCTCATAATTCAGCACACTTTTCACCTTCTAGAGAGAAACACCTTTTTTTTACTCTCTGAGAGGCATACATTTTGAGGCTTACAAATTGCTGATATTAGTTGATCCTCTCTAAGATTTGCTACAAGAATTAGGATTTTTAGGTTTCAAAGAGAACTGAGTAACTTTCTTTGAACCCTAAAACATCCCCTCAAGTAAAAGAGTGTTCATGTAAGAGGTTGCTTTCTAGCCCTTTTTGTTTTTATGTTTTTCCTAATCATGATGATGCATGCTTTCTTGTTTTAAATATTAATATTTTGATTTGTTAATTTAGATTATCAAAATATGCTCTTGATTCTTTTGTTGTTATAATCTGTTTCTTAGTTTTAAAGATCCGCATGCACTAAACTTATTCTTCTTCAAAATAAAATGGATCTACACCTTCCTTAGATGTAGATCTGAATTTTTCTTCAAAATAAAATGGATCTACATCTTCCTTAGATGTTTTGTTAATATAAAAAAGGATTTTGTATCTTTTCTAGATGCAAATCTAATTTTTTAATGCATGCAGATTTTTGAAATAAAGAAAGAGATCATGAATTGTTGTTTTGTTGTTTGTTCGAGTCATATAGCATGAAATTATTTTGTGAATGAGATCCTCTATCAAAAAAAAAAAAAAAAATCTTTTTTTCAAATATAAAAATAAATCTGATTTTTTTGTTATATAAAAAACCATTTTTTATCATCACCAAAATAGATATGATCTTTTACAAACAAAAAAAAAAAAAAAAAACCATTTTTTATCTCTTAAAAAAACAGATCTGAATTTTTTAACAAACCAAAAGACTTGTTGATTTATAAAATAAAAATAGATCTGAATTTTCTCTTCAAAAATCATTTTTTTTACACATACAAAAACAGATTTGATTTTTTTATAAGTCAAATTCAAAATAATTTTTTTTATTATTAAAACAGATATGAATTTTTAAACAAAAGAGGGTACATTCATAAATGGTTTTGTGTGGTTTAGTTTATTTCACATGTTCAACATATCATTTATGACACGTATAAAATGGTACATTGGTCACAAGAGTCTAAAAGACCAGAGTCTGTCTAGGCGAAATGGGTGCCTAACACCTTCCATTCCGTAACATTGCCTCCAGATTTAGGTCTTTGGCTAAGTAGATCTAGCTTTATTTTTGCTTTTTTATTTTTTGGGTAGATTGTAACTAGGACAAAAAGCCATGTATCTTTGGTAGATTGTAACTAAGGTCCAAAGCCATGTAAAGTTTAAATTTTCAAATTTGTATTTTGTTATTCAATCAATGAAACGAAGCAATTCAGTCATGTATTTGTATTTTAGTTTTTCTTATTTTTTGTACACAAAAAAATAAGTGGCAACTCCACACCACTTACCCAAAAAGAGAGGTGCCCTAAAAAGCACACCACAAAAATCACTCTCTTTTTTTAGGGGTGCTTCAGGCGAGGTCTCTCACATGCTCAACATCTCAAAAAATAACAACTCGCAATTAAGCATGAAGTTAGGCAAACATTGCCTAACTTCAATCCTAAAGGGCAATTGTTTATTCGAAAATCGTAAACAATTTTAGGAAAAAAGCAAAAAACAGAATTGTCCATTTCATGTTTAATTTACTTATTTCCACAATCAAGAATCGTACCTTATGACACAGTCACACAGGACATTGTTGGGATGGGAGAACCCAGGCTCAATCACCCTCTTCCATTTGCTATAAGCATAAATAAATAAACAAATAAAAATTAGGCAATCCCACACTCCTGACATGTGGTAGTTATCAAAACTTCATAATAGTTTAACCTGTAGTATCAAGATGAATAAGAAGTTTTAAAATTTAGCAAGATTTAGATATGGAGTCTCTCTCAAATATACTAATGGTGACTTTTATCAACTATTACTATTAGAGATGCAAACATAAAATGCCTACAGCTGTTAGCCAATAAAACACATTTCCTCTTCTACCAAGCTTTGAAACCTCAAACTTTAGCTCTTTATTTACGTTATTTATGTTGGAATATATAGTTATGAAGAACAAGCTTTGATTCAACAATTTTACAAAACCCATTAACTCATACTTACAAGAAAAAAAACTCAAAACCCATATCATTTAATCAAATACAAACCAAATATTACAAAAAAAAAAAAAAAAAAAAAAAAACTTACAATGCTGAAATCAGTGGAGAAGAACAAGTTTTGATTCAACAATTTTACAAAACCCATAAACTCATACTTACACTTACAAGAAGAAAACTCAAAACCCATATCATTTATTCAAATACAAACCAAATATTACAAATAAAAATAAAATACTTACAATGCTAAAATTAGTGGAGGAAGACAAAGGGAAGGAAGAAGGGAGGTAGTGGAGGAAAAGGGGGAGGGAAAGAAATGGGAGATGGAGGTCGAATGAGAGAGGGAGTGGGTGAAAGGGTTCTCACTGACGGCGGGCTGGTCGGTGGCGATGGCTAGGGGGTGGGTCGGCGTCGCCGGCAGGGGACGTCGGCGTCTATGTCGACATTGGCAGCTTGGGGCGAGGGACTATCGGTGTGAGGCTGAATGTGTGAGGGAAAAAAATGAGTTAATGTGATATATATATATATATATATATATATTTGTATATGGCATCTTTAGTGACGAAATGAAAGTCGTCGCTATTGCTTTCCTTTAGCAACGAAATCGGATTCGTCGCAGATACTCCACACAATCTTTTGGTTTTCCTTTATAGCAAGGACTTATTTTCGTCGCTAATTTCCACCTTCAGTGACGAACATGACCAGCAACACCTTTAGCAACGAAAGCGTTCGTCGCAAAAAACTTAAACTTTTAGCGATAAAAAAATTTGTCGCTGTAAATCAATTTGGTTTTGCGCCTACACTTTCGTTTAGTGCCCTTAATTCAGCACAACCTATAGCGACAAAATCTATGTTTCATCGCTAAATGTTACTAAATTTTTTTATAAATAGCAATGAAATATAAATTTCGTCACTATAAGGTATTTTTTTGCGATGAAAATATTTTCATCACTAAAATTCGTCACTATAGTTATATTTTGTTGCAGTGTCACAAAAGATACTATAGATTGTGAGATACATTTTTAATTGAAAACAATTAGTTAGATTGATTAAATTTTATTTTAATGAAATATTTTATTAGTTTGTGACAAATAAACCTTATATATATATATATATATATGATACAGGAGACACAAAATAAAAATAAAACCAATTCAAGATATGATTTGACTTTTCACTACTATAATTTTGTAAATATTTAAGTTATTCTTCTCATTTTAGTTGTAATTTGTTGAAATTATTGGACGTGAGTGGTCGAGAATTAACTACCTATTAATTGGGGTTTAAGATGTCTTATTAATTTTCATATTATTAATTAATCAATGAGAGAGAATGAGAGAATCTGCGATTCTGCAGGTTAGCCTGAACTGCTGCCAAACCATCATTGATCTAGATAAAACACGTGATCAGACTTGTTGTCAGGTCTACCTAAGGGGCAATTATTTGATATTATACAGCTTTATCTTACTTGAATCATTGGTCCTGTTAGTTAATTTATTGGGAGATTCATACGAGTGGAGGGTGTACTAAATTACTGTAGTATTGAATAACTTTTCCCATTTAAGATGACAAGAATTTTGATTTCCTTTCAAAAAAAAAAAATTTTTTTGATTTTTTATTTATTTTTTTATACAAAATAAAAATTTTATTTTAATATAATTTAAGTATATATATATATATATGTAAAACTTTCACATAAAAACTTAAATCTTAACTTTTATCCCCACAACTAGGATAATAGAATAGAGAAAGGGAGAGAAAGGGACAGAGATAAACAAAAAGATAAGGACAAGAAAGGGACAGAGATAAACAAAAAGATAAGGACAGATAGAGAAAGGGAGAGAAAGGGACAGAGATAAACAAAAAGATAAGGACAAAGACATGTAAAGAGACGGAGGTGTAAGAAGATTATGGAATAAAAGATTAAAACTGGTTTATGGCATATATTGCTAAGATTGTATAAAATATAACATCTACGTAAGGAATGGAACACAACACAAGATACAATAAACTAAGGGATATTATTAGATTCAACAACTTTTTTACATCAGGCATAAGAGAGACTGGATATTACAATGGGTTTTCTTTCTCACTCTTTCTCTCTTTTCTCTCCTTTCTTTTCTGAGGGGACGAAGAGCCTTTTTATAGGCAATATATTACAGAAATATCTTACAATCTGAAGATAAGTAAGTTGTACAGTAAATAGTAGGGGCCAACATAAGTCGTGACAAATGTACAAAAGTGTGGGGGACGCCCAAAATAATTTGACCAATCTTTTCTTCATTCAGAGATGCTACTGACCAGCAGTTATTGGTTGTCTGCGGGGGGAGAAACAACTGACAAGTTGGATAATCAGGGGTGACAAGTGTCACAAGGGG
Source organism: Castanopsis chinensis (assembly GCA_032878915.1). Taxonomy (NCBI): domain Eukaryota; kingdom Viridiplantae; phylum Streptophyta; class Magnoliopsida; order Fagales; family Fagaceae; genus Castanopsis; species Castanopsis chinensis. The sequence goes on along the minus strand of JAVQMG010000122.1, from coordinate 30,128,629 downwards.
GATATGTGGACTGGGACAAAACCTGCAGTTGTGTTGAAAATTGAGAAGTGCTGGACGTCCAAGTGTGGAGATTGCATGCAAAAGTCCATAAAAGTCTTCAATTGGTGTAGAAAGTCTTCAGTTGGTAGAACAAAGTCTTTGGATGGAAGAATTTTGTTTTGCATGGAAAGTCTTCTGAGGCTTTGGTATATATATACTTATATTTATATAGATATATATATATATATTATTATTATTATTATTATTATTATTATTTTTTTTTTTTTTTTTTTTTTTTTTTTTTACAATAAACTTTTACAATACATTAGTCATCCCATCCATCTCTTCCTTGAAACCATTCTTCATCAAGATCATCAAAATCAGGATGTCCATCATGGTTATGGTAGTAAGGGTCGTCATGTCCCATCAAAGGATTTGGCATTGCCCAATGATCTTCATGTGGCCATTGTTGTCTGCATATATCTGGGTCTGTAGGTACTATTTCAGGGAGAATTCCTTGATTAAGAGATTCAGCCATTGTGAGGGAATAGTGACAAGATTGCCAAGATATGTCCATGTGTTTATGAAGGGTACCATCAGCATTAGTTACCCAATGCATGTCTGCAGGGTGAAGAATTCCTTGTGCTCGAACATCATTTTTGGAATTGAGCTTAGCAACTAGACAAGCAGAAATGAGTTTTTCTCCAAAGTGTGGGTGCTCTATTTTGGGATATTTGGACCAATCACCATCATGAGCATCGTTTTTCAAGATTTCAGACCAGAACTTGTAAAAATACTTATTTTCACGGGGGAAAATGTATGAGTAAAATTCTGGTTCAAAATGGAGACACAAGTAGTACTCATTGAGTAAGTACCACATGTAGAGATAATGAGCAACTGTCCAATTAGTTATCCAAAAGGCAAAAGGGGTTTTCCATGGTTCATCTATGTTTGGGAAAATGGCAAGGAAATGACTCTGTTGTTCTTTGAGGTAATCATGGAGGGTTCTAATGATTCTTTTGGATCTGGCTTGAAGGGTCAGGTTCTTTATTTGTTCTTTGATTTCTGGAGGAAGGGTTTCTATCATTTTGAGAATATCATCAGGAGTTGAAGTGGAGCTTGAGGATGAGGATGGATCTGTGACTGGATATACACATAAAGGAGGAGGAATGATGGTTGTGGCAAGAACTGGGGGTTTTCTAGAAAGATAATCAGTGATAAGATTGTCTTTACCTTTGATGTGTTTGACTTGGAAAGACCATTGTGAAAACCAATTTGACCATCGGAGTAGCTGGGGGTGTGGGAGCATTTTTCTTTTGAACTGGAGCATTTTTGGGAATGAGGACATGTCCATTTCTACTAGAAAATTATGCCCGAGGAGGTGGAACTGGAACTTTTCAATGCCATGCTTGACTGCCAAAATTTCTTTGAAAGTGGAATGATAATGGAGTTCTGAGGGCTTGAATGTACCACTTTTATATCCACAAATGTTTCTTTTGCCATTGGCTTCTTCAAAGAGAGCTGCTGCCCAATATTCATCACTTGCATCTGTCTGCAAAATTCTTTTGCCTGGTCCTGGAATCTGCAAGGGAGGAAGTGTTTCTGCTAACTTTTTCAACTGCTGAACTGCATCTGTATGAACGGGATTCCAATCTGGGGGAGATTTCTTCAACAATTGAGCTAAACAATTCCTGTATCTGGAGATTTTTGGAATGAAATCTGACATGTAATTCACAATTCCAAGAAACTGCTGTATCTGTTTAGTATTCATGAGCTTGTCTGGAAATTCTGTTAGAGAAAGTGCAATGTGGGGCTGCAAAGTGTATTTTCCATCTGAAATGTTTACTCCCAAGAAGTCTATAGAGGAGACTCCTATGATCATCTTTTTTTCTGAAAGCATTATCCCTTGAGTTTTTACTAAATTATAAAATTCAGTAAGCAATTTTTCATGGGATTCTGCATCTTTTGAGAATAGAAGGATATCATCAACATAGATCAAGGCATTTGTCAGGAGTGGTTGGAACAGAGTTACCATTGCTTTCTGGAATTCGGAAGGAGCATTTTTGAGACCAAAAGGCATAACAGTCCATTGATAATGGTGGTCTGGAATGCAAAAAGCTGTCTTGTACCTTTCTTCTGGGTGGATTCCTAATTGCCAAAATCCTGCTTTGAGATCAAACTTTGAAAATATCTTAGCATGTGAAAGATGCTGGAAAAGAGCACTTTTGTTTGGCAAAGGGAACTTATCATCAGCAAGGAAATGGTTAAGATCTTGGTAGTTGATTACCAATCTGAGTTTTCCACGAACTTGTTCAGCATGTTTATTTACATAGAAAGCTTCACATGCCCATGGAGAGGTTGTAGGTTCAATGAGGCCTTCTGAAGGAGAGTGGATAATTCTTGCTTGGCTAAGTTCAAGTGATCTGGGTTCATTCCTCTGTGACTGGCTTTTGTGGGATTGACATCTTCATTCTTTTTGAAAGGTAAGGTTATGAAGAAGGATGGATTTTTCCACAAAGGGTTTGGATTTTTGAGGAGGAATTCTGAGTGGGTGGTTGCACAACAATCTTTTATAATCTGGAGTCTGAGAGAATCAAATGGGTCTATTGTGAACAAATGAGGTACTTGAGTCCATGTGAGAAGATGTTGTTTGTGCAAAAGTCCTTTTGAGGACCATCTGAGACTAGGTATTTTGTGGAGGAGATCAAATCCTATAAGGAGGTCTCTGCCTGTGAGAGGGGAGCCAAGGACTTGGTGTTTTATGGTCAGGGTTGGGAAGATTCTAATGAGAATAGGCTTGCTTTTCAAGGTGATTGTAAATGTTTCTCCATTGGCTGCTTTGAACATTTGGTTATGGGGTAGCCAGAATTGGTGAGGTAGTATTTTGGGATGGAGAATTGTGGCTGCTGCACCTGTGTCAAACAAGGCTATTACTGGAATAGGTCTGGAATAGGTGTCAAGGAGGATATGTACTTGGGCTATGGGTGTAGGGTTGGTTAGGGGGGCTATGAGAGGCTGAGATGTGTAGATGGTTTGGATTTCTGGGTCTGAGTCTTCTGAACTTGAATCATCTTCTGAGGAATAGGCCATAACTGCTAAGGCTTGGGGAGAGTACTCATCATCTAGTGAAAAGAGTGATTCAACATCTGAGAATGGAGTGTCATCTGCATGAATCTGGGCTTGTTCAAGAAGCTTTATTGCTTTTTCTTTCTTTGGACAATTTTTTGCAAAGTGACCTGGTTTTCTGCATACAAAACAGACCTTTGAGGTTTTTCCTTTGAACTGCTTTCTTCGGAGGAACTTCCATTTCTTTTTTCTGAAGGATTTCTTCTTCTGACTTGCATAATGCCTTTTCTTCCAGGGATATTTCTTGAAATGATCTCTTTTCTTTGTGGAACAAGTGCAACTTTTGTCATAGCATTTTATCTGTAAATCTTTTCTTTTGCAATTGTCTTTGAGCTTGCTATGGACCTTGTCAATTTCTGAGAGAAACTTTCTCTGATTGCAGAGCTTTTCAAGAGCAATGAGCACATGCTGGTAAATTTCACCTAGAGAGGCTTGCTGCAAAGTTATTTTTTGAAGGTTCATCATTCGAAGAGTTTCATCTCCTAATGGTTCTGGAAAGGAGTTCAGAAAGGTGTGCTTTGAATTAACATCATCCATACCATTGAAGGAGTAGTACCGGCTTGACATTCTGTCAAAGTGTTTCTCCAAATCTTTTCTTTCAAAAGAGCAACATTTCATCAGCAAGTATTCTTCTCGTGCAACTTCTGTATAATGAGCCACAGAGCCAAGAAATTCACTATGAATGATTGTGAAAAAATCTTCGAAAGTGGGAGACTGGGCTGCTTGTCTTTGTCTGTATTCTCCAAGGTTGAGCCACCATTGTCTTAATCTTCCTGTGAGTCTTGCAACAAATTTAGCAATAATTTGTGCAACAGTGTTGTTTGGGGCTTGGAGTTCAGCTGTGCACCATGAATACATGTTAAAAATTTCATCATGCCATTTTGAAGGAGGGATATTGTCAATGGTGAATAGGTGTTTTGAATCTGTGGTGGATGAGTAGGTTAATCTTGCTTGGAAGTCAGGAATTATGGGAGGTGGAGGAAATATTGGTGGAGGTGGAGGTGGATCATGGTGAAGGACATCATCATCTTCTTCTACCTTTGGATCTGTCATAAATACTTCATCTAGTCCAAGATCAGACAAATCTAAATCTGTGTCAGCAATGACTGGGAGCACAAAAGGAGTTTGTGAGTCTTGAAGTGTGAGGGATTTGAGGAATGATGATATTGGGTTTGGGGGGTCAGGGTTTGTAGACAACATGTTCATGTCTGGAGGTCGTGAGGAAGCACCTACAATTGGGTCTGGAGGATGGTATAATGGTTCTTTGTCTTTTTTCATTAAAGAGGGTGGATTTTGTGGTTTGGTTTGGGGTTGTAGTTGGAGTGGTGGAGAGTATGTTGTACTTGGAAATATTCCACTTGGTCGAAACGGGTTATGGTCAGGATGTGCCATGGTTAATGGTTGGAGGTTTTGGTAAGGGGAAATTGGGGAGAAGGGTGAGGCCGGGGGTATGGGTAAGTCTTTATACAATGATTGGCGGGGTTGATATGGCATGTAGACTTGCATTGGAAGAGCTTGGATTATTTCTTTTCTTGGATTTTCCATAGACTGAAGTTGTGCTAGCAGCTGTTTTCTTTCTTTTTCTTTCTGTCCGATGAGTGGAAATGAGACAGAGAAATCTTTTACTGTGGAGGCTATGGTTGCCAATTCTTGCTCAACTGACTGTATTTTCTTCTTTAAATCTTCGATAAGAGAGTTTGAGGACGAGAAGGTGTTAGCAACTGTTTCTGTCATTTTTTGTTGATTATCAAGAATCTTTGAAAGGACCTGGTTTTGTGCCACAGCATTTTCTGCTTGCCAATTTAAGGCTGCTTCGGCTGAGGAAACTTGCTTCTTGGTTCCATCTGGGTTGGTTCCAACAGGATTTTTGATTTTCCACACATGTTTGATGTTGGCTTGAGGGTGGTCAAAGTTCTCAAGAGGAGGAAAATTTTGTGAGTAGGAGGGTGAAGCATGGTCAAACATATAGCAAGGTAGGGGTTTTTGAACATGGGTTTGACTGGTTAGTTTGGGCTGACATTTTGGTATTTGGGGGAGGACTTTCTGGTAGTATGGAATCAAAGGAGGGGTCAGAGGAGGTTCATGGTTCTGACTTGGATTTTGTTTACATGGAGAGGGGGAGGATGGATTTTGTTTTTTGGTTCGGGGGTAAAGGACATAATAATCAAACCTTCCCGAAGGTTCTCCGAGGAGGTCAACTTCTGGATCTCCTGCTTCATATCTTTCTTTAAGAATCTGCTGGGAGGACTTTTTCTTCTTTTTTGACTTACTTTTTTCAAAAACTTCTTCTTCTCGACAATCATCACAATCACAAACATCCCACCATATATGACCGGAGGATGATTTTCCTTCATAGCAAGGCTGTCCGTCTTCTCTGAATGCTTTGATTTGAAGACCATCTAGACCTTCATATGACACCGGATGGATCATAGCAATCTGAGTAGGAAAAACTGTGACTTCCTTCTTTTCTTGTGTATTGGTGAGGAATCTGACTTCAACATCACCGTTTTCTTTTTTGACAAAGAAAGGATTGTTGGACTGCACTGGCTTGACTGCTTGGTGAAGCATCTCATATTTTGTAATCCATGATTCTGGAAAGAGAGAGGCCATTTGGTTTCTGTCTAACTGCCTTGGAACAAATGTACACATAGGTGTCATGCCTGGATCAACTTGGATTAGCAAGGCTTCGTTGGATTGGGCCATCTCCGGAACTGCTACATCAAAAGCATGGTTTTGAAGTCTGTAGGCTAACTGGTAGTGGAGTGTGGCTGCAAAAGTATCTTGCACCTGGGAGGCTCCTGTAATTTGGACTTGCACCTTAAGAGCATCACAAAGGTGAGGGTCTTTGAGAGACATGTTGAAATTGGGAAAAAGAGTAACAAAAACTGTTCCCGCATTTAAGGTAGTCTGGACTGTACCAATGACTGCATTATGATACTCCAAGAACCTAGAATCAAGAAGTGAAATTCTAGAGGCTACAGGGAGTCCTTTTCTGCCATGAAAAGTTAGTGCCAATCTGACTGCACCAAAATGGAGATGTGTGTATCCTTGTTTTTGCCATGGAATAACAAATTCTCTTGGAAGGGCTAAGGTGATAAAATTTTCATTTTCAGTGGCTGGAATATTGTACTAGTCAAACTTAGAGGCTTGGACATACTCTTTAACAGTAGAAGGATGAGAAGGACCTAAGAACTTTTTTATGGATTTTTTGAAGGAATTTTGAGGTTTATCAAACACAGTATAGGGATTTACAATAGGGAAATCAGTAATAGGGATTTTACTATCTTCAGGTATATGAGAAATTTCATACAAGTAGTCTAATTTATTTGCAGTAGATGTACGAAGAGGAGGGTCAACAATAGGTATTGTGGTATCAAGAACTGCATCTGATGAACTAGCCATAAGTATTTCTTGAAGAAAAGAACTGTTTACCTAAGATCTGACAGGACACAAACGCCACACCTAGGCTTACACGTCCACAAGATAACTCAGGAAAACTAGGTTCTTTAAAAATATTAAGAGCAACTCTTTAGTGTTCTACTTGATTATCAAATCCAGTGTTCTGATGTGATAGATACAGAGGATCCACTTATAGTGGCAACTGTAAATCACAGAGCATACTAATCAGGACAATAATCAAAGTATACTGATCAAAAGAGGAAGAAAATGGTTACGGCAAATTGCATGAAAACAAAAAGATAAGGACATATATAGGATAGAGAAAGGGAGAGAAAGGGATAAAAGTTGTGGATTTCTCTCTTTTCTCTCCTTGCTTTTCTGGAAGTCAGGAATTATGGGAGGTGGAGGAAATATTGGTGGAGGTGGAGGTGGATCATGGTGAAGGACATCATCATCTCGTAAAAGCGGAACACACAACCTTTTCTAACTAGTGCAACAGTTTTGCACCAGTCCATTCCATCGTCTGAACTGAGCAATCCACAACTAAAGGGCCATGAGATGACTCATCTGATGCCTTCATTATCCTGGTTCGTAATTTCGTATATCTATTCTAAAGTGACGCCTTAAATGTACGAATCAACTATCAAGGTCACAGCTTCTAGAAAAGCATACAGTAAGCATATACATTTTTTTGAGGATAGGATCTCAAGCTCAGCTCTCAAGTTTTTACGAGAAATTAATATAATAAGTCATTCCAAAGATGGAGCCCATTCTTCTTCTTTTTTTCTTTTTTGAGAAACGATGGAGCCCATTCTTAACTGTATGTAGAGAGCATGATAATTTAAAAAAAAAAAAAAAAAAAAAGAAAAGAAATAATAATAATAATAATAATAAGGAAAGAAAGAAGGAAGAAAGTCCTCAGAATTTTCTTGTTAGATTCTTGCCCATGATACCGTGTCCCTGATAAATCCTAAGGTCATGCCAAAGGAATATACGATTGGATACTACTCTAGGTTTACGTAACCCAAAATTACTCTCTCAAAAAATAAAAAACTAAAAATTACCAAGTCAATATATTAATCACATATAATAATACAAATATTTACATGAAAAATCTTTCTTGTTTGAAGGGAAAAAGAACTGGAACAAATTTAAATAAATCTACTATTATAATATTGACGATGTTGAGATCGTCAGTAGTTGGGTTCGTTCAGCGAGTTCCCAATATGAGCTCATCCAAGTCTCTACAGGGTTAGTGAAAAAGGGGAATACTCTCAGGTGGTTATCGGTGTGGTGTCGACTACGAAGTCTCCGATGGTAAAGTTAGCGTATGGAGCTCAACAAATAGAGAGGACTTGTAATGAGAGTAAAAATGATTAGCGTGTCCGTTCCTTGTCTGAGATTTGGTAGGTCCTATAAATAGGTTCTTCTTACTAGCTGTTGTCCTTCTTAAATGGTGACTTGAAAGCTTTTTTGGTAACGTCTCAGGCCTACTTAATTTGGCCTTAATGGAGATTCTAACAGTCTCCTCACTAATATGTAACCGTCAGGGTATTAAATGGCTGTCTTTAAGGCGCTCCATCGTCATCTAAGCTGGCTCTTCTGGACAAGGGTAATTACCTTGTCCATTAGTTACCCCCTATTTTGAGATCATCATTGCATGTAATGACGATCTTGAGAATATGAAAGGTCATTTGTTCAGATGTGACTCTTGAGATTTTTGTTGTGTTCGCATTTAATGCGGAGTGGCAGCGTTGTACGTGTCGTGGCCACGTGGTACACTCTGAGTAATGGATAGCAACGTTTTGTTTGAGGGACTTTTAGGTTTCCCGCCGATTTTCAGTTTTCCAAGTCTAGCTTTCTAAACCACTTAGTTTTTCCTCTCCTTCCGTACTCTCCCTCTCTCTCTCTCTCTCTCTCTCCCCATTATTGCTCTGTACTTTTCCTCTTCGAGCTCTTTGAACTCCAGCAACTTATTCCTTTCTAAGCTTGGTTTTTTTGTTTGAGGTACGATTTCTCTTCCTTTTTCCCTTTCCTTTTTACAACAAAGTTTTTCTACCTTTCTTTCTCAACTTAAGACTTCGTACTGATTTCATGGTCGAAAATTCTGTGATTATGCAGCTTTGTCCCTCTTTCTCTTTCTTTTTTGCTCGCTTAGGATCATTTTTGGGTTCTTCCAATGCTTGTTGCCCCCCAATTGAAGGTTTTGTGTCTAGGGATAGTGGTTTAGGATTTGTGTTGGCTGATTTGTATCCTTTGCTACATCAGTCTTTAAATTGGTTTAGGGAGACGGTTGGTGAAAGGGAAGGGGTATTTGAGGTGAGGTCTAATGAGCTTGAGACGGGGTTGTGGTTTAGTGATGACTGGGTCGAGGCGGAGGGAGATACTGCTATGTTTGGCCCTTCATCGTCTGGATGGAGGGAGATTAGGCCCTTCTACACCCTTAGGGAGGAGTGTGCTTTAGACGTTGATACCCTTTTTAAGTTTAGGGATAGGTTTCAATTCCTTGAGGAGGTCAGGATTCAACTTCCTTGTGAAGGGGAAAAAGCTTGTGTTTTCTCACCAAGGGAATTGTGCTTCTATGAGGCTGCTTTCCAGTGTGGCCTTAGATTCCCCGTTGGATATTCGTCACTGAAGGTGACATGATCAAGTTGGATGAGTTTGTTCACCTGTATTGTTTGAAGGAGTCCAAGGAGTATGGGTATTACAAGCTTGTGCCCTGGGTCAAGAAGGCAAGGATTATCACAGATCTTCCTTTGTCTTTCCAGTATTGGAAGTCCAGATACTCCTTCGTGTCTAGAGATGGATGGGAGACTCTTTCTATCGACTTTTGGGTTAAGGTTCCTAGATTGCTTCGTCAGTGGAGGTCCCCGAGGCTAAGTGCGTCGTCCTTTGCTTATTTCTTGACAGTTCTTTCTCTCACTAACCTTTGCTTGTTGTGTATTTGCAGTTAAGGAGTGCCTCAAGCTCAAGAGTAGATATAAGGAGCGTGTCCAAGCGGCCACTGAGTATGCAAAGACAATCGACGACTTTGATGACCTTGTTGATCCCCCGAACTCTAGCTCGCCATTTCCTTGGTCCGGAGTCTTCTCCTATCATCCTGCATGCTATTGAGATTGAAGAAAAAACTGAGCTTAGTTTTGAGTTTTCTCCTCCTTTCCCTTTTTCTTTTTCTATATACCTCCTTTTTGTCATGCAGATATGACTACCAAGTTCAATCAAGAGATGTACTCCAGGATGAAGGCTAAGAAGAACAAGCCTTTTTCCAACCTAGGGAAGAAGGTGGTGCAGGTCATTGAGAAAGGGACCCCGACCACTCCGGCCACCTCCGTCCTTGAGGCCACAAAGACGGCCTTTCCTATTACTTTGCTAGAAGAGCTTACTCCCTATCTAAAGAGGCAGAGGACATTGGCAATGGGGAAGGAGAAGGTGGGCTCCCAGACATCCAGTGTTTGGGACAATGTTGGTCTTGCCTTGGTGAAGGCCTATTTTGTTGTTACTGTAGATGACCTTAAGGTGCTTTCTGGCGTTCCTTTTCATGAGGTTGTGAACTGTCATATTCACAAGCTCGTCCAGGTGAGACTTCTTTTCATTTGGTTGTATAACTCATGAAGTTGGATGGTTCTTGATGTTTATAAAGCTTCTCTTCTTATGATTTTCAGGTTGCGGGAGAAACAATCCACATAACTTTTGAGTACCTGAGTCATGAGGAGAAGGCAATGGTGGCAGGACCCAAGGTGGAGGCACTAGAGGCTAAGAGCGTGAAGCTGAGGAGGGACCTTATCATTGCCATGGATGAGGCCAACTCAGCAAAGGAGAAGGCCAAGCCTTTGGCTAACGAGCTTAGGGTCGAGAAGTAGCTGACAGTGCAAAAGGACAAACAACTTCATGCTACAAACCAAAAGATTAAATCCATAGTTGCCAAGGCTGTTCAAGCTTTTCAACTAACTGAAGAGTACAAAACAGTGCTCTTTAGTTGGTATTACAAAGGCTTCGAGCTCCTTAGGCAGTATCTGGTCAAGCACCCCTTTAAAGTAAACTTGAAGGATCTAGACTTCTACGAAGTGGACAAAGAGATGGAGGCCGACGAGGCCGCTGCTGCTTTTGAAGAGAATGCTCCAAAGGGAAGCACTCCTGAACCTAAGGATGCTCTTGTTGACACAACTGGAGGGGACGAGGCCACAACTTGAAGCGCTTTTCTCTTTTGCTTTTTTTGTTGTTGTTGTTGTTTTTTTTTTTTTTTTGGTGGTGTCCAGTGTGTTTTTGGGCTTTAGATGGTAACTTTGGAACAACTGCACTTTATAGTTTTATATATATATATATATATATTATGCGTTTGTTTATTTGACCTATAATGGTCATGTTTCCTTGCTACACGAACTTTCTCATTTTTTGCTTGACCGTTGCCGTGAGGTTTGCTCTATCTTCGCCAATGATTCATGTCCAGTTAAGGAATTTGATCACTTAGCCATTTTAGTTGATTTACATTCATTTAAGAAATCTTATCACCTAGCTTCATTAGTGATTTACGTCCAGTTAAGGAATTTTATCACTTAGCCATTTTTAGGTGATTTACATCCATTCAAGGAATCTTATTACTTGGCTTCATCAATGATTTACATCCAGTTAAGAAATCTTATTACTTGGCTTCATCAGTGATTTACATCTAGTTAAGGAATATTATTACTTAGTCATTTTCAAGTGATTTACATCCATTCAAGGAATCTTATCACTTAGCTTAGTTAGTGATTTACATCCATTAAAAGAATTTTATCACTTAGTCATTTTTAGGTGATTTACATCCATTTAAAGAATTTTATTACTTGGCTTCATCAGTGATTTACATCCATTAAAGGAATTTTACCACTTAGCCATTTTTAGGTGGTTTACATCCATTCAAGAAATCTTGTCACTTGGCTTCGTCAGTGATTTACATCCATTAAAGGAATTTTATCACTTAGCCATTTTTAGACGATTTACATCTATTCAATCTTATCACTTGGCTTTGTCAGTTATTTACATCCAGTTAAGGAATTTTATCACCTAACCATTTTCCGGTGATTTACATCCATTCAAGGAATCGTATCACTTAGTTTCGTCAGTGATTTACATCCATTAAAGGAATTTTATCACTTAGCCATTTTTAGGTGATTTACATTTATTTAAGGAATCTTATCACTTGGTTTTGTCAGTAGTTTATTTGTACACAATTTTCAAGGGTATATTCTGAATAATACTTTTATTGCTTTATTTTCATCAATAAAGGATTTCTTTCACGATTACAATGATGATTTGTCTCTAGTAATGATACCTCTTCAAATGTTCAATATTCCATGGACGTGGCAATCTTTTCCTGTCCATTGATTCCAAGTGATAGCTCCCTTGCCTTAAGTAATGAATGATCTTGTAAGGCCCTTCCCAAGCCGGTCCGAGCTTTCCATGTGCTGAGTCCTTTTTGCTAGTGTGATTCTGCGTAGAACGAGATCTCCTATGTTGAGTCTTTTGAGCTTTACTCTTCTGTTGTAGTATTCAGTCATCTTTTGTTGGTACTTGGTCATTTTCTTAAATGCTTCCTCCCTCATTTCGTCCAAGCAGTCCAAGTTGACCTTCGGCTAATCGTCATTGTTGCCTCCTTGAAAGAATTCTCTTCTCATGCTGGTGATTCCTACCTAGACTAGTATTACAGCTTCAGTGCCATAGGTGAGCTTGAATGGTATCTTTCCTGTTAGGGTTCTAGCGGTGGTTCTGTAAGCCCACAAGACATTAGGTAACTCTTCTGGCCATGCACCCTTTGCCCCCTCCAGTTGAACTTTGATGATCTTTAGCAACATTCGATTCGTCACTTCCATCTGTCCAATGGCTAGTGGGTGTCTCGGTGAAGAGAACTGGTTCTTGATTCTGAGTCCTAAACAAAAGCTCTTGAATTCTTAACTGTCAAACTGACGACCATTGTCTGATATGATCGTCCTTGGTATGCCTAACCTGCATACTATATTTTTCCACACAAAGCTCCGGATCTTTGCTCTTGTGATTGTTGACAAAGCTTTTGCTTTCACCCGTTTAGTGAAATAATCAATTGCAGCTAACAAAAGATTTACCTTCTTTTTACCTTGAGGAAGGGGGCACATAATGTCAATCCCTCACTGCGTAAAGGGCCATAGGGATGTTATAGCCGTCATCTTTTCTCCAGGGACATGTTGATCATTCTCAAACCTCTGGCATTTATCACATTTTTCCATGTATTCCTTCGCATCCTTTTGCATGGTGGGCCAGTAGTAGTAACATGTTCTAATAACTTTGTTAACCAAGGACCTCGGGCCTATGTAGTCTCCATAGATTCCTTTATGGACCTCCTCCAAGATGTATCTGGCTTCGTCTTCCTCGATGCACCTTAAGAAGGGCATGGAAAAGCCCCTTTTATATAGAGTGTCATTCAAGATTGTGAGCCTAGCTACTCATTTTTTGACCTTCCTCACTTCGTCCGTGTCTGCTAGGAGGAGTCCATCTTGGAGGAAAGAGAAGATTGGACTTATCCAGCCATTCTGGTTTTGTATCGCGAAAGTGTGGAGTTCATCAATACTTGGATGTCTTTGTACTTCCACTTTCAAATAGGGTGAACCCATTCCTTCCTCTAACGATGCTTGCTTTACCACCTCATCTGCTTCTGAGTTCTGGCTTCGGGGGACTTGTATGTAGTCCACTTGGTTGAACTCCTCGACCAGTTGGTTCGTCAACTTAAGGTACTTTTGCATCTTGCCTTCTTTTGCTTCATGTTCTCCCTTTATTTGCCCTATCACTAACTTGGAATCGCTTTTGAGGAGTATGCTTTTAGCTCCCAATGCTCTCACGATCCTGGGTCTTGTTAGTATGGCTTTGTACTCTGCTTCATTGTTGGTGGTGGGGAATTGAAGTCGTACTCCATACCTAAGGGTTTCTCCTTTAGAAGTGTTGATGACGACCCCAAATCCTCATCTTTTCTGAATTGACAAGCTATCTGTTAGCATCATCCAGCTCTCTGAACCATCCTGTGTTTTTTCGTCGCCTGATAAGGTGAACTTTTCGATGAAGTCAGCCAATGCCTGAGCTTTAATGTCAGTTTTGGGACAATAGGATCGCCCATTGTATCAACTTTCCCGCCACTTCGGGCTTGTTCATTGCTTTCTTTATACATTCGTCCGTCATTACCAGAATGGGGTTTCCTTGGAAGTAGGGACAAAGCTTACGTGAAGTGACGATTAAGGCAAAGACAATCTTTTCCATCTGTGGATATCTTGCCTCAACTCCTTGGAATGCTTGATTCACGTAGTAAATAGGGAGCTGTACCCTATTTTCTTCTCGAATCAATGCTGCACTCACGGCCGTGGTTGATGCCACCAGGTATAGAAACAAATCTTCCCTTTCCTATGATGGGCTTAGGAAAGAAGGATTGCTTAAATAGGGCTTAGCTCCTAGAGGCTTCTTCACATTCATTTGTCCAAGCAAAAGCCTGCTTTAGAGTTTTGAAGAAGGGCAGGCATCTGTCTGTAGCTTTTGAGACAAACTTGTTGAGAGCAGTGATTCTCCCTGTTAGCATCTGTGCCTCCTTCATTGTTATTGGAGGAGTCATTTCTAGTATGGCCCGTAACTTCTCTGGGTTGGGTTCTATTCCTTGCTGAGATACCATGAACTTAAGGAATTTTCCTAATGATACCCCAAAGGCAAACTCGTTAGGGTTTAACCTCATTTGATATTGCCTGAGGGTCGTGAAGGTCTCTTTAAGGTCGTCCAAGTGTGTGTCTTTCGCTTTACTCTTGACGAGTATATCGTTAACATTCACCTCCATGTTTCTCCCAATCTCTCTGCTGAACATCTTATTAACCAACCTTTGGTAAGTGGCTCCTGCATTCTTCAGCCTAAAGGGCATTACTTTGTAGCAGTAAAGCCCTTGACTGGTGATGAAGGCAATTTTCTCCTGGTCTTATTCTAACCTTCTGATTTGATTATAGCCTGAAAAGACATCCATAAAGTGAGGAGCTTATACCCGGCGGTGGAGTCCACAACCTAGTCAATTCTTGGAAATGGGAAGCTGTCTTTAGGGTAGGCACTTTTCAGGTCGGTGAAGTCAACACACATTCTCCACTTCCCATTTTCTTTCTTCACTATGACAACATTGGCCATCTAATTGGGGTAGTAAACTTCTCGAATGAAATCAGCTGCAAGTAGCTTATCCACCTTGTCCATGATGGCCTTGTTACATTCAGGGGCAAAGACTCGTCTTCTTTGTTGGATGGGTTTCCTTTCAGGATTAACATTTAGACGATGCTGAATAACTTCCGCCGCTATGCCAAGCATATCCTCGTGACTCCATGTGAAAATATCCAGGTTCTCCTTAAGAAATTGTACCACCTCCTTCTTCATTTAATTATTTAGGTTTGTCCCTATTTTCGTCGTCTTCACCGGTTCCCCATCTACTAATTCTACCGTTTCTAGGGCTTCCATCTTCTCCTTCTCTTTCTCCTCAATCATCTAGGTATGGTTTTCCTTGGTGGCTAGAACAGCTTGGTAGCATTCTCTGGCTAACACTTGGTCTACTTTGACTTCGTCTATACTGTATTCTATTAAGAATTTTACCCTAAGGCAGTACGTAGACTTTGCTACTTGTGGTGGGCTTTTTATGTACTGGCTGGGTTGCTCTATGCCCCAATGATTCTGGGGTAGGAGAGTCGGGACTGACTTAATTGAAACTGACCTTAGATTAGCTTGTGCGCAAGTTAGAACCCCTGGTAGAAATCTTGATGGAGTCACATGCCCACAGTAGGAAATACTGTCACAAAAACGTTACAGTAGGAGAAACAAAATACAACAAGATTGCTAAAATATCTTGACTAAAATACTTGCCACTGATCAAAGATAATGCTTAAACAATTTTGTAGAAAGAAAATACGATAATATAAGTATGGGAAAAATGATTTAGTAGCAAGAAAAAAAATAACATTAGCACTTGAACAATTATAATAAAAGAAGGAAGGGATTTAACCTGTTAAACTTGGCTCCTTGGCAGATTTAAGTCTAAGAGGGGAACCAATTTCAATATGGGTAATCTCATAGGGGAATCCCATCATAGAAATTATCTACTTTGAAAAATGGACCTAAGAGACTTAATCTCAGATTCTTAACTTGCCAAAGAGCAGGCTATTGAGAGGGAGAGAAGTGGGCAGCTTATTGGTGCATGTTTTTCACTCCTCACACTCTTGTTTTCTCTCTTTAGTCTTTGCTCTCTTATTTTCTTTGTTTATCTTCTCTATTTTCTTTATTTTTCATTTCTCTATTTTTTACTGCTTTCTCCTATTCCTTCTTATTTACGTTGTTGTTGTTTATTGTGCACAGCTAAGGCCTTTTTATACTGCCTAGCGTGACAAGATTTACTATTTTTACCCCTCAAATACTTTTGGCCTGTTGTGGGTGTCCTTCCAGGACTGTCTCACTGGTCTGTTGGCTGCCCAGCCACCACCACTACTTTGTGTTGGCCGCGCCACGCTTCATTCCCAGACAAAAGTAGTTTTATTTTTTTTTTTCTTGCTTCCCGTGGCATTCCCATCTGGATAAGGGCTAGGTTTCTTTCTTACTAACTCCTATATCATGCACCTAGTGATTCTAGCTCATCTTTACCCCTTTTGGGTGGTATGTCATCCCGGCAGGACATTTCCTCCAAAAGAGCTTAAACGGGAACCGCAAAATAGGTTTTTCCCTTCTCCCTCCCGCTAGACCATACCCTCTCCTACCTTTAACCCATGACCCATTGCCCCTGTATTGGCTGAGTACAAGTGGGTGGTGTCTAAGCCTTATGCGTGCTCCACTCCTATATAAGTTCATTGCTTGTCTGGTGTTCACATGTTTGCCATTGCCTGCAGGTTGTTTTGGTCCTGCTGCATGTTCTGCTACTTGTTTAACTCTTTGTGGCATGGATGAATCATTGAGTCTTCATTCTTTGCATCTCGCTTCTTCTTTGGGTTGGGTATTACTTAGATATGGGCTTTTTCTTTTTTAATTCAGCCCGTCTCTTTTCACTTCTAGTTTATAAGCTAACTGATACTTTTGCCACGCCACTACATTGTTTCTGCGATGATATTTTTTAACATGTGTTTGCTGGGCTCCCTCTAGGCCCGCCATACCAACTCCATGCATTATTCCTTCCCTTAGTTTATGTTGCCCATCTTGGGCTTTCCTGGCCTATTTTATTCCTTTGGGCATCCTCAGCCCGTTTCATTCCTTAGGGCATCCTTAGCCCATCTCATTTTTCCTACTTTCTCACATTCTCATGGGTTGCTAAATTTTTTGGGCTTCTTGTTCCCAATTACCATATCCTTTACTTTTGGGTTTATTGGCTTTTGAACCAATTCCATTTACTAATTCCTTTCTTAAGACTCTTCTGGCCCATCTTTGCTTTCTTTCTACTTCTTATGATTCCATGAGCTTACTATTTCATTCTTTGGGGCTCCCTTGAGCCCATTTTCTTTTTTTAGGGCCCTTTTACTATCTTATGGGCATGTGGACCATTAGTCTTGCCATTTGAACTTAATTTTTTCTTTTTTTGCTTTGCTAATTTTTCTTTCCTCACTCCTTTTTTCATATTGTTGGGCTTCTTTTGTCATTAAACCCTTTTGCTAAAATAGGCATCAATATTCAGCTCCCTGAGCATATGGACTGCTCCGACAGTTCATATGTGAACAAAAAAGTCTCTATTTTTTTTTTCGAGGATTTTTTGAATAATGGGCCCCGCCTTGTTTTCTTTCTTGCTGTGAATAGTGTTATCTATTCGAATTTTCCAGTTTAGCAGTTATTCTGAAATGCAGCTTCTGCTTCATTAATACGATGCTCCTTTTGATGGTTGACCCATTGCATCCTTTCATGTCATCTTTATTGTCATTAGTACTTAAGCTTATTTCCTTCCCATCATTTACTTAAAGCGTATTTTCATTCCCATCTCCTTTACCGTGTTTTCTTTCTTAAAACATCCTCACCAATCTATTTCAATCAAATATCCCATCATGACACCAGTGAAAGGTAACGGTTCTTCCTGCCGTAAGGGAAAAGAGATTGTCGCCGACGATCCTGCCACTAAAACCACAAGCGAAGATGCTCCCTTCTTCGAATTAGAATGCTCTGAGGAGGAGGAGGAAGGAGGTCGCAACCCAGACAGCGAGTTCGCTCCCTTCATTAATTAGTGGTATGACACCCACATTCATTTCCTGGTGGTGCTTAGTGATTACTTGCTTCCACTACCGGGTCGTGTGTGGCTTTCCATTTGCTGTTGTGACACGAAGGTTTCTTAGGAACCTTTGGCTTCCTCGATCCCCGATCTTGATATATGCCGAGGAACTTCGCTCCTTGTGCCCAGTTTCTTCGAATTTGCATTAAGTACCTCTTTGGGTTTGAAGAAGTGGGTAGATGAATAGTTGTTCCATACAGGTTCATGGCGGCATTGTAGCAGGTCGGCGTGTTAAAAGCCATTGTTTCATCGCGTTGCCTATACAACTATAGGGACTTGTTCAACCTCCGTCATTTAGTCTGTCGATAGTGTAGCGCCACCCTTACCTTCTTCCTTTCTTGTGGCGAGATCATTGTGACCTTGAAGGATGTGGTGAATCAATTGTTGTTGCCCATTCTTGGTGATGTAGACTCGAGTAATATCGAGCTTTCACCTAAAGAGGAGGCCGTGAGGGCCGAGTTGAAGAAAGAAATGAGTGGCAAAGCGAAGTTGTTGCATTGGGTTGGGGCCTTCTCTAAGGCTTCAGACATAGTCCGCCGTGCGGCCTTTGTTGCATTCTAGCTCTGTAAGTTCATCTTTGGCTTCCATCCTCATTATGCTGTAAAGCCTTTTTATTTCTGATTAGCCATAAAGATTTCTGCAAGGGTGAGTCTACCATTGGCCCCTATGTTTCTAGGTCATTTGTATGTTAGTTAGATATTTTGCAAAGTGATAAGAAGTAGGCAGGCTCCTGCCATATAGTTACTATTTCTGCCCACAGTACCATTTTGCAGCATCTACTATGGGAGTGTTGTGCTTGGCACTTGGCTAAGTGCTAGTCTGTCCATTTTGCTAAAGAGAAGTATCGGTCCTGTCTAAAGGTTATTACTGATTTTTGCGACTGTTTTGTATTTGATTTTCCATTGGCCTACTGCTGGGTTAGGTTGAATCCGTTTGGGCATCCTGCTGTAGAGGATTTTGATAAGGGAGTTGGCTTTTGTTGAAGAGCATACAGGAACTTAGGCACTAGCTTTACATGTGTTGATTCGGTTATGGGCCCTTTTATTAAAATTGCTGGGACCACCACCCCGTTGACCACCTTATATGAGAGGGGGATTACATATTTGGCAGCCATTAATGCTGGGTGGCTGTCTTACCTTGCTGATGAAGGCATCTGTTTTATGCACTATTCTGCCAATAAATTGAAGAGGCAGTTTGGGTTGGATCAGGATATACCTAATGATTTCACTACCATTCTAGAATCTGCTTCTTATGTTTGACCATTCATGTGGCCTAGTGCTTATGAGTTTTGGAATAGGCATTTTACAGCAATCACTATTCTGCGTTCATAGAAAGAGGGTCTTTGCACAGCTGCGATGCATGGGTATTGGCAGGCTATGATGACTTCATTTAAGCAGAAGTTGTTGGGCAGTCATGGGTTTTCTCTCATTCCTTTTGATGGTCTTCATGTCATTATTTCTGCCAACCTGTAGTTGTTGCTTCCCACCAAGTCTGTTGTGGCATATTCTAGGAAGTAGAGTAGGTTTGCTATATTTGAGTGGCAGGCACATGAGAAGGGGTGGTACTTGTATGGTGGTGAATAAGCCATGGGTCGAGAGAAGAAGGTGAAGGTGGTGAACCTTCCTGCGCCTACGAAGAAGGGCTTGGTGTCTCGGTCTACCAAGCCTAAGTCTACCAAGAGATGTGATGATTCTTTTGAGACTTGTTCTGATATCGTTCCTTATGAGGGTGGGCTTCCTCCCATTGGTAACATAGTTCTTGAGGGTTCTCCTCCACCTTCTGCTTGTACCCGTTCTAGCAGCCACCCTACCCTAAGCAAGCCTAAGCCTTCCACTCCATGACCATTTATGGACGCTACTAGTAGGACTCGCAGCAGCAAAAGAAATACATCTCCACCACCTCTATTTGCCACTACTAAGAGGAGAGTATGTTATCTCTAACCTTGCTTCTTCTTCATTTTTTTCTCATTCATTGGGCCTTCTTGTGGCATACTCCACATGTATACTCATGCATCCCCCCCCCTTTTTATTTTTTATTTTATATATATATATATATAATTTCTTGGCAGTCTAAGCATAAGGAGGACACTTCTGCCACCCACCCCATCTTACTTTACAAGCCCTGAGTTGGAAGTACGTTCCTTCTCTCTGCATGCATCCTTATCACCGCGTATTGCCTTGTGCTTTCTTTCTTCATTTTCATTATTTTACTCTTTTTGCATGTTTATTTATTTCTTCTTCATGCCTTAACATTCGTCTTCTCCTTCTTTTTTCCTTCTTACATAGGCTGACCCCGAGCCCTTTTCTATTTATCACCCTACAGTGAGAAGGTCTTTGCTGCTATGAGTACACCCATGGAAGGTTTCTTTGATAGGGCGGACATAGTGGCCGAGGCCATGGGCTCTGCTTCTGCTGCTGCACAGGGAGCTCCTACAAAAACTCTCATTCCTTCACCCAGGCATGGCCTTGTTGATTAGAATGCTCCGACTGGAAGGGTTGATGAGTTTGTTCCTATTCTTGCCGAGACTCCTACTCCTCAGAAAGGAGTCACTCTTGCGAGTGCATCTCAAACTAGGAGTACTTCTCTTGCCACTCCTCCTATCATCTCTACTAGTAATCCCTTTATTGCTCTATTTCAAGCTATGAAATATGGTTCCTCCTTGGTAGTCACTCCTTCATCCATTCCTAGTTCTACCACTTGTGGACTTTACACGAATTTGTCTTCTAATGAGGGATTCAAGGAGGCTCTTGAGGATTCTGAGGATGAGCCTGTCACGAAGAAAAGGGTTTTTGATTTTGATGAGGAGGGCAAGCATGAGACTGAGGCTATAGGTATGTGTCTCTTGTCCTTGATGATAAACCAAGAATGTATTGACCCCTTGTGATGAATTAATTGATTAATTAGCCAAATTTATTAATTAATCAAATTAACATGCAATATACTTGGTAGCACAAACAAATCACCAACTAAAATAAAATGCAGCGAAAAATAAAGTTGACAATGTGATTTGTTTTCAAATGGAGAAATCCTCTAAGGCAAAAACCCCACCGGGTGATTTTAAGATCACCACTCCCGAGAATTCACTATTATCACAACAAGCGGTTACAAGTAAAAGAATTCCAGTACCTTATACCAACCTAAAGTTGAACCTTTATCCCAATACCCAATTGGACTTGCTCTGTAGTGACAATCTCTCCTTTTTATGCACGGCTCCCAATACGTGACTAACCAATAGATGTGTTGATCCCAATACGCAACTTAATCACCAACTTGAGAAGGATGTTGACTGTAGAGTTCTTCAATTCATCACATGATGAAGATCACAAAACTCCTTGATCATAAAACCCTATGGTGTACAAACATAGAAGCTTCTTCAAGAGAAAGATGTACTAGGGCATATGTCTCCGGTTCACAATATGCTTATGAAGAATTTTTGCATTGACGTGCATTTACTGTGACGGCCCTTAAAACAATCCTTATATATGTTTAGGGTTGTGAGAAAAGAAAGCCCAAACATCTATTCACTGATTGGAATAAAAAAAGAACTGAAAATCTGATTTTCATAAATCTCGATAGATATCCTATCTGTCAAGCTTCAGGCTAGAACAGCTTTTTAAACCTCGATAGATACTAGCTGTTGAGATTTAAAATCTAGCATTTCATCACTTGATTTTTGGATAGACTTGCATGGCTTTAACACTTGAACTTGAAACATTATTCCTTTAAGTATTAAACACATTCTAGATCTACCCAATTACAAGTAAAGTGCGTTTTGTAAAAGGATTAGCCAATATATGATGACATATGTTCTTTAACATGAACCACATATGTCCTAACAATCTCCTCCTTTGGTAATCAGTGACAAAACCACAACAAATAAATGAACATATGAGAGAAGTCATAAATCACTCAACTCATACTCGTTAAATACAATAAAATCTATCCTAACACAAACTCTTGAAAAATTTTGCAAGAAGAGAGTTTATTCCAAGGAAGACTTTGACAATCTGAATTTTTGAAACACTTTAAATGAAACTCATTAAGGCATCTTAGTGTGAAACAGAAATAAAAGATTGCAAACAAATATTAAGAAGCATGTGCATATAAAGAGAAAAGAAACAACACATGTAGAGACAGGTGAAAGAACTGTAATAATAACCTCATCATATATATATATATATATATATATCATCAATAAGTACAAGGTTTGCTATCAAAAAGTAAGAACAATGTATCTAAAAAAATAAAGAAAAGAAAAGATACAAAAGTCCTCACTACATCCCTCAAAGTATATACACTCCCCTTGACAAAAATCTCCTATTTACTAACTCTTCTCCTAAATACATGACTACTCTCATACCCAAAACTACTCCACTTTTTTGTCACAAATGACAAAGGGCAAGTAACTTAAGCAGTCATCTCATCATCGCAGAAAAGCTAGCACCATCATCCTCATTACCATCGTCATCAGAGCCACCATCGTCGTCCTCATCCTCAAAAGTCTCTGGAAAGGAGTAGGAGACTCAATGAAGCCACCAAGGCGAGCCTGTCGTCGTGCAATATGACCAACACGGGTGTTCACCTGACACAACTCATTGCTGAGAGGATCAAGGTAAGCATCCATGCGTTGAAGTTGTGCCATGAATGCATCAATAGTCACACCGCCCGCAGAAGAAGGAGCAGATGTGGATGGAGATGAAGAAGCTGGAGGTGTCACCGTCTCAGTCCATGGCCGCCTTGATCGAAGCTGAGCCTTACTCCGTCTGACAGTCGCCATATCGATGGCACATATGACAGGGAAATGATCGGAAATGGGAAAGGAGACAGAAAAATGGCAAAGGATCCTCGTGATAGCTAAAAGAAAGATAAGTTTATCACGGGTCACTGTATCTTTATAGATCCTTATAGACATCTATAAGGGAAATGATGAAATGAGAAGGGAAGTCAATAGAAATGTGTTCCAAGAGGAATAACAAAAATCAAGCACGAGGCTCTGTGATAGAGTTATAGTGAGATAAAGGATGTAGAACAAAAGTCATCACCATGTTAAGAAACCTCGGACCTTTAGCAGAGGCCGAGCAACAGGTGTTCTGACTATTACCCCAAGAAGAAGGAGTCTCACATAACAAAGACGTAAGCTTGTCTTTAGACACAGTCTTAAGAAGCTCACAATCGGGGTAGTCAGGATGCGCCACCCTCGAGTCATGAAGCACCTCGGATACAATATCTAGAGTGACCACAATGTGCGTACCTTGAACGCGAGTAGAAAAATGAGATACTGAATAATCGAATCCGTGCATATTAGAGTAAAACTCCTGTATGATCACGGAAGGACAAGTGACTGGGATGCCACACAGTGACTCCCAACCCCTACTGTGAATGACAGTGGGAATGTCAGTATCGGAGAAATCCGATAAGATGACGTGGCATTCCGAATGAATGCCTCGTCAAGAAAAATTCTCCGAGAAGTCCTTATGGGCTTTTTCATCATGGAACTGAAGATGAAAAGAAGTAGGATCAGAGGAAGATGCCCCAGAACGAAGAGGGTTTCGAGACAGAGTGGATTTAAGCTTAGGTGCCATAATGTAGACTGAAAGAAGGAGAGAGAGGGAGACAAGCAAAAATGCACCAAAATAATTCAATATATGAATATAAAGAATGAAGGTACATATACATGAAAAATGCATGAACATGTGACTTGCCAACTTAAAAGTATCATGAGCTCAACCCAATCCAAGCCTACCAGCACACAAGTTTGCAACAAAGTAAACACACATATAAAATGCATGAAACATTGTTATACAAATGTGATGCAATGCATGATCATTTAGGATCAAATATACAAAACCCATCCCCAAATTTTTCCAAAAACCTTATCAATTTTGAAAAACCCCAAAAAAATTTCAAAAACCCAAAAACCTAGGTCTAATGCATGAAATACATGAAGAATGATAGATTAAAGGCCCTTACCTGAGAAGAAAAACTTGATCTAGGTCAAAATCAACTGGGAATGGGGTTTGGAATGAAAGAGAGGTGTTTGGAAAGGTGAGAGGTCAGAAAGGATTGAGAGAGTTTGAGAAAAGTGAAGAGAAATTCGTGCTGACCCTTTATATAGAAGCTCATAATTCTCGATGGATCGAGAGGTGTTGAGACCTGTTGAGAATTAAAAGGCAAGAAATAGCTATCGAGGAGCTGTCCAGAGGTGTCCATAGCAAAAAGGGCTCGATGGATCGAGAAGCTATCGAGCATCTATCGAGGAGACAGAAACTTTCTCGATGGATCGAGGAGCTATTGAGAAGCTATAAAGATTGCGATAAAAAGAAGCTGAAGAGCTCAATAGATAGCCTAGCTGTTGAGAGGTATCGAGAAGCTGTCGAGAGGTATAAAGAAGCTATCGAGAGGTATCGAGAAGCTGTCGAGATTGCTTAAATAGTTTTTCAAGAAAAGAAAAACACAGATATGAATGCAATCAAGCATGCTACTCAACCAAAGATCCAAACAACAATTTTGGCTCTCAAAAACATCTCTCAATCAAGAAAAATTTCAAGCATTTAAATCCAAAACACACACACACACTAAACAAGTCTAACCAATTTTATATTTCAAAAACAAGTCAAGACAGTTTAGTGGGTATACATTAACACATGTATTCCTTGTGATGGCCAAATCACATTGTACTTGCACATGTATCAAAAGTAGCAACGAATATTATGTGTTGTGTGTGTAAAACATCACAAGATTGCATAACTGTCTACATGTTATGAAGATTTGAGATATGAGCAAATTAATTTAACTCAAACACGATCATAACTGTTTGATGGAGATTATCACCTTTGAGGTACATCCTATAACTCTCACATCTTCTAGAAGACATGCTTGCAATCATATTTTAAAGCATTTTGTTTCTTTTTGCTTTAATTTTTCTTTGCATATTTTTCTTTTATAAAGCAAATCATGCATGGGCATATAAGAGAGAGAAAAAAAAAATACCCAAATATGTTAAGCTTTTGACATTGCACTTTTGCTATACCGAAGTATACAAATGTCATTTCATGATTAGCAGGCAACAATGGTGAGATGGTTATTTATACCTTTCTCTTAGGATTTTCTAGTCATTCGCATAAAAAAGTATGATATGAGTGTTAAGTGTAAGAGATTACTTAATCTTACTCATCACAAACACAAGCCACAAAACTCACTTGCTTAGTTGTGCATAGAGATGCTCATCTAAGTTACAAGTGATACAAAGTTTAGACAACTTTGTTTCATTTGGCCATTTAAGGTACACAAGTACCAATGTACACAAACACACTGTTTTTGTGTTTTTCTGATTTTTCATTTTTTTTTAAATAAAGAAAAACTAAAAACAAACAAACAAAAACATGTTAAGCAAAGAAATGCATAAAAACTAGAGTGACTCAAAATAATAAAGCAAAACACACAAGTAATGCAAACACAAAAATAGAGGGAGAGAGAAAAAAATGACTAAGTCACTTAGAGCCTTTTTCCTTCCACACCTTGGAAGAACCTTTCCTTTTAGCGAATCATTGAACAGGCAGTAAAGGGGAAGAACTGCAACCGTTCAAGTTCGAAAGGAACATGGGGGCTATGAGGAGATTTCCAAGAGGAGCAAGAGAGGATGGAAACTGACTCAGGTTTCCTAATAAGACCATGTTGTTGCTCTGTTGAATGGCTAGCCACTTATAGCAATTAGGTCGAGTATATCCAGCTGCTCCACAACGATTATAGAGCTTTTTTTGTTTAGACTTTTGAGCATTTCCCTTCTTGGCCCTAGGGTTTTTACTTTCTTTCTTAGTAAGCTTAGGGGTGCTCCTAAGATAGATTTACCCTTATCTATGTTCTCACTAGCTATCACAGTTTTAACATCATTATTCTCATATTCAACATTGTTAGCGGGAGAGACAAAAACAGTAGTACTAGAGGAAGCAGTATTAGGAGAAGAGAAATCATACCCTAAACCAGTTTGATTGGAAGCAGATTTCTGAAGGCTGAGCATCTCATTAAATTTTGCACTTGAAGTCCTTTCCAACTGAGCTCTGACTTGAAACAGCTCCGCTTCAAGCTTCTTGGTCTTCTCAGCTAAGAAATTGTTCTCAAACCTCAGTGCTCCAATAGTCTGATTGGCTTCATCAAACTTTATGGAGATTTCTTCTCGTTCGAGCTCCATATCACTGAGTTTCTTGGTGGCTGGCCTATACAACTTCTCATGCTTTTCGGAGATCTTATATAACTTTGCATAGGCGGTGTGGATGTTATCTTGTTCATCCATCTTTTTAAACTCTGACTCCACCAAGTCCTCTTCTTCATCTACATCTTCTACAATCCCCTCAGTAGGATTAACAGTGGCAGTGAAGGCATTTAGGATTCCGTCATCCTCACTTTCAGAATCATCCTTAGGCTCGGTGTTGCTCAATGTAGCAGCAAGTGCCTTGTTTTTCCCAATGGACTTGAGATAAGTAGGGCACTCTTGTTTCATGTGACCAAAGCCTTGACACCTGAAATACTTCGGTCCTGAGAAAACAGTGTACTGACCACCATCTTTAGCATCATTCTCCCCTTTGTCTTAGCTCTTAGACTGAGAAGAATTAGATTACCTACAATCCTTGTCGAAGCCCTTTGCATTGGCATTCTTCATGAACTTCTTGAATTGCCTGGTAATGTAGGACTTCAATTTAGAATCTTCATCGTCTGACAACTCATCCATGTCACTGTTCTTGGCCTTCAGTGCCATGCTCTTACCCTTACTTGATTTCCCAATCCTTGTTAAACCAAACTCACAGGTCTGCAGATTACCAACCAGCTCTGTTAAAGGAATTTTGTTGATGTCCTTTGATTCTTCAATAGCAGTGATCTTGGCATGAAATCTCTCGAGCAGAGATCTGAGCACCTTTCTCACAATCTTAGGTTCGGGAATGGTTTCCCCAAGATTAAAAGCTAAGTTCACTATGTCCTTAAGCTTGGCATAGAACTCATCAAATGACTCATCCTCCTCCATCTTGATTTCTTTGAAGCTAGTAGTGAGCCTCTGAAGCTTCGAGTCCTTAATAGCCTTTGTTCCCTCATAGGTTGTCTGAAGAATGGTTCATGCTTCCTTTGCAGTTTCAGTGGATGATATCTTCTTGAACTCCTTATTTGTGATAGTACTAAATAAAGCATTCAATGACTTGCTGTTGAAGTTTGCCGCCTTGATCTTAGCATCATCCCAATTGGCCAGCGCTTCCTTCGGCTTGGTCTAGCCTATCTCCACAGCTTGCCACACTTTCTCATTTAAAGACTACAAGAAAGCTTTCATGCGTACTTACCAGTATGCATAGTTAGTACTATCAAATAAAGGAAGTACAATGAGTAACTGTCTTCTATTAATGACAAACAGGGGTCAATGGATCACATAGTAAAGATTAAAACCTAATCAGAGTGTGTCTGCTTTGATACCACTTGATAGGCCAAGAATGTATTGACACCTTGTGATGAATTAATTGATTAAGTATCCAAATTTATTAATTAATCAAATTAACATGCAATATACGTGGCAGCACAAACAAATCAGCAACAAAAATAAAATGTAGCAGAAAATAAAGATGACAATGTGATTTGTTTTCGAATGGGAAAAATGTCCAAAGCAAAAACCCCACCGGATGATTTTAAGGTTACCACTTCTGAGAATTCACTATTATCACAACAAGCAGTTACAAGTAATGTTCAATATACATATACACACTCATTTATTAAACAAGTTGTATAAATCAACTTCCCTCTACGTTTAAAAATCGATAGTTACAACTCTTTTTTGGACTCAAATTCATACGCTTCAAATTCTAATTGTAACTTAGTAAGATAAGTTTTTTAGTTAAAAAATGAAAATTAATTTGATTTTTTTTTTGGATTTTTTTATGTGAAAAAAATATTCCATATAGTGAAAATAGAGTCTATTGCTTGTTCATGAAAGAATAAAAATTGAATTTTATAAAAAGAGGGCACTACAAAGTACTTTATGGCTTTGGTTGAGGGTCTTCCCTCGTGGGTAGAGGAGAAGTTGGTTTATGCAACTTGCTTAATAAATGAGCGTGTATATGTACATTGAACTTTTCACGGGAGATCATATCAAGGAAACTACCCAAATTGTCTTATTCTTTCCACTTGTAGGCAAGAAAACGGAATGCCCGGGAAAAGTCCAAAATAAGGAAATAGACAGTTGAGAATTTGAGATGTCATCATCATCTTCTTTAGGTTTTTTTTTTTAATTTTTATTTTATTTATTTATTTATATTATTTAATTAAAAAACTGTTCAGATATCTTCAAGAAAGTGCCAAGCGGTCTTTTTTATAAACTCAATATTTGAATTTTCATGCTTCTGTGGCTTTTAGCACTTTGTTGATTAATCCGAAATCCATTTATATTTATCAACTGTGGCTTCAGTTTCTTCTAGACGCCAAAACAATGTCCGTTAGGTTCCTCCTCCTCAGCCAATTTACAAAGTTAACTTTGATGGAGCTGTGCTTAATGATGACAGAAAGGCCGGTGTTGGGGTGGTGATCCGAAACAATTTGGGACAGGCTATGGCAGCGATCAGGGCAGTTGGTTTTGCTCAAGAACTGGGGTTTTCATCTATTGTTCTTAAGGAAATTCAGAGATAATTATGAATTCCATCAAAAATGATGAACCTTCTTTTGTTTCTTACGGTCATTTGATTGAAGATGTGAAACTTTTAGCAAAATTCTTTGTTGTTTTTAGTGTTCCTCATGTTAAGAGACAGGAGAATTCTGTAACTTACAATTTTGCTAGATATACAAGACATATTAGTGATTTATCAATGTGAATGAAGAGTATTTTTTCACATCTTAATATTTTAACCTTCGTCAATTTGGTTATTTAGTTTTCAATAAACTTACAGTGCTTTTTCTCACCAAAAAAAAAACACACAAACAAACAAACAAGCCATTGACAATCCTCACTATGTCCATGGATCAGCCTTTAAGAAAAATTTATAAAATCGTAGTAGTAGTAATTAATGTCGAAATAGGAAATAATAAAAACTTACAAAATATAATGACTTCTTGCTTTAAACCAAATCAGCTGAGAACAACTGCAGTTTGTTGCATTGTAAGTTGTAAATATTGCTTACATATATCTAAGGAAGAGTTCTGGCTAGAAGCAAAGCAATAAAATGAGGGCTGCATCAAGGAAGAGGGTTTAAGGGAAAGAAGAGGAGTATCTCCGGTTGTATATACTATACATCCATAATTATATTATTTATTTGAAAATATTTTACATTTGAAAACTTTTTTTTTTTTTATGCACAATAAAAAGTTTTCACGCGTGTGATCATTGATCTGACCCACTTAAATCCGCAGAACTCATAGCACAAGGCGTCCTTGAGTATGTTAGGACTATCTATATCGTGGCACAACATTTTTACGAAACGCACAATTCGAACCAGCAGCTCCTAAACTCGTAGGTGTGAAAAAACGAATGGAGCTTTAATCTCCAATGAGAAAAGACAAAGAATTAGTTTGCATAAAATTAGTTACATACACCGCGGGTAAGTTGGCCTTTTGATTCGCCAAAGGTTGTTTACTTCTTTAATTTTTGTTTACCTGTTTAAACTAATTTAAGATTGTTGACTAAATCAAAATCTGATAAGAAGGTGAATTTCATATAAATGCTTGCTATGAGCTTTCCTTTTTTTTATTATTAAAAAATAATTCCCTTTTTCTTATCCTCAAACGCTGATCTGTCAAATCAGTAAAAGGACAAATTTTCTTATTTGTTAGTAAAAAAAAAGCAATTAAAAGGAATTGAAAAAGTATTGAATTTTCAGAGCCTTTCCAAAAAATTAATTTTAGCGTTCACACTTTTCTTATAGTAAAAAAAAGTAAAAGGACAAATTTTCAGAGCCTAAAAAATTAATTTTAGCGTTCACACTTCTATTAAAATAGTGTGCCCGTAAGGACAATTTTTTTTTTTTTTTATTCAGCAAAAAAGTTTTTTTTTTTTGGTTATGAGAATACTTAATACTTATTTATAATTATAATAACGATCCAATGACCAAAGCTCTTAATTAAAAGACGGAAGGTTAGGTGATGTGGGGCATTGGAAGCGTCGAAATACAATGAGTTAGATCATAAATATGTAGACGTGATTTTTGTATAATATCATACTTCTATGGACCATAATTTTTTGTAATACTAAATAACTTAAAAGAAAATATGTATTTAGAACATCTCATGAAGTGTGGTTTTTAGTCTTTTGTATGCTAAATACTACACCTGATGCTAGTGGTATTACCTTCGTTTTAGTGTTACCCTATTAGTCAAATGTTTTTCTCATATTATACCATGGTTCGAGTCCCCCAAGCATTTGTTTTATCACTTCTTTTTTTTTCCAAATACACATCTAGACCAGTTGCAAAAAAAGGGCTTAACCTTCGATTTCTGGTTAATTCGGTGAACCAGCTAGTCTAGGCCGGTTATGAAAATTATGGAGGCTGGCCTCGAGTCCCCGTGCAATTGTTTTATCACATTTTTTCCAAAAACACATCTAAACCGGTTGCAAAAAAATGAGTTTAACCTCTGGTTTCTGGTTAACTCGATAGAAATAGCTGATCCAGTCCGGTCATGAAAACTATGCTCTAATCCATATCAAAAGCCTAGTTTTCTACGCATCTAATTTGATTTAGGTGTTCAAATTTTATTAACTGTCTTACTTTCGAAGCTTTAGGTGTCTTTAAGTTTTTAGGTTGAGTCTGAAGGGTGATGTTAAAATATAATAGGCTAAACCATTAATGCATTGTGAATTGTGAAACCTGGTTCAAAAAAATGAAAAAGATTTTTTTAAGGATAGTTAATTAATATATATATTCTATGTTCGATTAGACCCATTAGTCGCCTCTTATTCAAAAAACTTCAAGGAGAAAACTACCTAGGGATTACAGGGAGAAGGGGGTTTGAATATTTTTAAGATTATTAAGGTTATATTGGACTGTCCTTGAGGAGTTGTAAGATCTTTTTCTAGCATGCACCGATGAAAGTAAGTAACAATTTTCTTAACTAGTTATATTTTATTTAAATAAAGTTTTTATTTTAACCAAATTTATTTAAGAAAAATAATTAGAATTTCTTCCTTATTGGAATATTATAATCGTATTTGTTTTAATGGTTAATAAGAAAGTAATTGTTTTTTCAAACTCGAATAAAGCATCAGTAAATTTTGAAAAATGAGCCAAGGATTTGAATGAAATATTTGTTTAAACTGTGATTTTATGATATATGATTTTGATATATGGACTAAAATGAATCTAGATAAATTTATAAAATTTATTTGTACAATTTTTATGCTTTGAACCCAACCAATAAAGGTTGTACATTGACACAGAAACTAGTGTATTTTGGGGGATATCAAGGGTATGTGATTCTTAGCCTAGTCACGAGTATACAATGTGACCATAGTTTCAACACCAGATTTGGTGCCCAACCCTCCCCATGCCACGTGGCTTTGGGAAGATCCTTGGCAAGACACACATCGGATGTGTGATTAGTGTAGACACTTGGGTGATTGTGTGTGAATCAATGAGTTCATTTGTTACTTTTCCATCTTTTAGAAGTTACCACGAACCATTAATTTCTATTTATTACCTAATTAGCTAAGGGTTATTAAGGGTTCCTAAACTAATAAATAAAAATATATGAAGAACATAAAAAGAAAAGCATTTTTTATTTTTTTTCATGCACTAACACTCCAAGCAAAAGGGAATGGAGAATTCTCTTAGAGGGAGATTCATAATATGAAGTTGACAACGCAAAACCAAGAGGACTAAGCTAACCCTTTTAGTGAGTTGAGACGAAGAGGATCAAAATATCAAAAGAACCTTGCTCATTACTACCTCTAGAGTTCTAGGGATTCAGGAGCTTTTGAACTGATACTAGAGGGTGGTATTTATAATGGATGCTGAGGGATTTAGAATGAGAGTTTTTAATGCGAGATTGTGAAAATTCTGAATTAGGAGCGTTAACTGAGGGAGTTAGCATGTGTGGTACTGTGGTGTATTAATTTTGAGGTTGGTGGGAGTGGAAAGCAAGCAAAAGAGTTGAAATTTTGGTTATTTCTATAGCTTCCTGTAACAGCTTGTAGGCTGTATGGTCAACTTCAAAAAATCATATCTCACTCGTTTCATGAAATTGGTATATTCTTATACTCAAATTAAAGCCCCAGATGTATAGTTTTAAGAAAAATTAACCTCACTAAAAAATTTGAAGTGGTCTAAGAGATATTCACGAAATAGTGAGCATAGGTCATTTCTTGAAAAAGAGTTTCATCACAATTATCATTAGTAGCCCCCAACTTAACTCTCTTTTATTATCAACAAAACGTAATTAGTTCAGTTTCAAAATTTGCATGGCTCGAACCACTGCACACCCTTAGCATGATGGTCATTACATAAGTACAAGGTTCTTTTAGGGTAGGAATGGGGGAGGCGAGGGTCAGGGTTAAAGTCTTCAAAAAGAAGTTTCACACGTATATATACTTAAAGTAGGCTAGAGTAGAATTTCTATCTTGTGTAATAAATAAAAAAGAATTTTCATGCCTTGATTATCATTAATCATCCATTAAAAATAGTAATTTTTTCAAAAATAAAGGGAATCATTAATGCTTTGACAGCCAGATTAATTGAGTCCATGCAATCCTACCATTGCTTTTAGTTTTGACCAATAGGATCATGACATGTTATTGGTTTTAAATTGAATCCTCATTGAACCAATCAAAATCAATTGTTCATAAAATTCATAATCCCATGTGTTTAGACTTAATTATGTGGATGCATCATGACAACTAAAATTTGATTTTATGATATATTTTAATACAATGTTCCGATTACGGTTCATGACTTGTCATTTTGATCATTAAGACCTCAAGAATTATGTCATGGAATGCAATTGGAAATCAAACAGTTAAAATTACAGTTTTACCCTTGTATGTGATATGACCATTGTGATGAAGTGAGGTTAAATGTAAGTTGCACAATGGGGTGTGTACAATAATAAATTATGAAACATATAATCTAATCTTTAATCAAGATTTGATCTCCAGTTAAACCCTGGCCTGACCTTCAAGCCTTGAACCCCTCTTCCTTTTAGTTCTTTCAACAGTTTGGTTTTTAAAACCATGGGCACTGTTAGGAAATAAATATGAAAAAGAAGAAAAGTTAAAAGAGAGAAGAAAAATGAAAATAAGGATTGGGAATGGTTAGACTAATTAGAGAAACAAAAATAATAATTAATTTAAATTAAAAAAGGATAAAGATAACTTTGTGGCTTTTTTGGTTTGTCATGGATTTGAGAATTTGGATTGAGAAATTTGATGATTTTTTTTTTTTTGGAAAGATAATATATGAAATATATCCAAACTAGTACACCATAATTATCGATATCAAAATATTATGTTCCAATAGGCAAACCAGAACAATCATTAAGTTCAAATTTGACTTTGGTTGAAAAGCCCATGAAAAATTAAAGTTTTATGCTTATGCGTTTTATCTTATGTTATATATATATATATATATATATATATATATATAAAATTAATGATGAGTTAGATGAAATTATTTTCACTTTTGAGTCCTTAAATATATGTGTTGTAAAAATAACGACAGCGTGATATTGTGTTCTCTTGCCTAAATGGAAAATAGTGTCTAATATGATACTCACAATTTTGGATGGAAAAAAGTTTTCTTTCAAATATGTTTGAAGATATCTTTTCCAAAATTATTACATTACAATTTATAAAACTATTTGTGTTCATTATTCAAACAAGCCATGTTACTCATTAAAAAATTGATGTGACTAAACTTCAATGGCCATATTATGGGTTGAAAGAAGATAATTGTAAATATGTTTGTGTAAGCTATTTAGTTTTGGACAAGACAAATGAGTGAATATACAACTCCAACCAGCCCTCCGCTTTGAAAGACAAAATAAAGACAAGTCTCGGGCCATTAAGCCCAATTTAAATTCTGAAAAGGATCATTAAACGAAAAATTTTCCGGACCAAAAGCTTATCCGAGTTTTAAGGCTCAATTTCTAATAATTCTATCTAGAATATTTGTCGTTCTCACGAGTCAAGACCATTAGTGTTGCTTTGGGCCTTGAGGGCCTCTTAATTTTATATGTACTACTTTTCAAAGTGGTCCTCACAAATCACACCCCCAAATGATTGTGGACGTTGCCCCTTTTTATTTCATTTTCAGATTACAGCTAGTCCTCCACTTTTTCTTTTTCTTATATCATTATTTTTTATGTCATGCCAAAAGTAATCAAAGTGGAAGGATAATAATATAATAATATAATAAATGAAAATTAAAGAAAAAACAAACATAAAATAAATAAGGGGAAATTGCATTTTACCCACATGTGATTTAGCCCGTTTTAACAGTGCCCACTTGTGATTTAAAAGTTATCACTTAACCTATCTGAAGTGACTTCCGTTAGACATTCATTACCCACCTCTGCCATTTCTATTAAAAAAATCCTCTCTACTATATACACAATAGAAACAGAATTAGAAGCAACATATTGAAGAACCACTTCTCTCTCACCATCCTAGAAACCAAATCTTCAAACCCAAATCCATTTCTTGACCCGAATCTTGTTTAATAAGCACAATGATTGGTTCCTTCTTGATGTATATACTACCAACAATATACATCAAATCTTGCCGTAAAAAAAATAATTCAATTTAGGCTACTATAAAACCAGATAGCAAGGGAAAACAAAAAGGAACCCATGTTTATTTTATTTTATTTTTTATTGGAAGGAACCTAGAAGATTCTCCATCTTCTTTTGAAGCCAGAGATAGAACAAATCTGCCAAATCCTAAAAACTCACAGTAGGAAAAACTAAACCAACCTAGAAATCCATTACACTCACAAATCCATTAACCCACAAATCCATTAAACCCAAAAAATTTGAACCCACCAACCATAAGGAAATTTAAACCAACTCAGAAAATTCGAACCCACAAATCCATTAACCCCAGAAAATTTGAATCCATTGATCCACAGCTCTCCGTTGCTTCTATCTTAGCCGATCTAGACAATCAGGTTGCTTTGCCGCTCAGCTGATCTCATGATTTCGTTTTTCTTGTTTCTTTGTTTTTGCTTCCCCGGCTGGGGTTTTAGGGAATGGTTAACAGCGGTGGTGGTGTTGGAGGTGGTAGTTTGGTAAGGCTATGATTTGATGGTTCAGTGAGTTAGCTATAGTGTTGGATTTGCTAGATTGCTGGTTTTTTTTTTTTTTTTTTTTTTGCAGATTTTTTATTATTTTACTTGCAAATTTGGGTTTTTTTTAGAGAACCCAACAAAAGAGAGAGGGTTAGAGTTTTAGAGAGAGAAAGCCTGGGTAAAGATAGAATCTAGCAAACTAGTGGATACCTTTTATCCTTAATTTTTGTATTTAATTAATTTTATTTTGTGATTGTTCTATGAAGAATTAAGTAGTCAATTTTTGGATTTAGTAGTGGAAGGCTAGCGAATCTAAGGGTGTATGTTCACATGGATTTGTGGCTTTGTTTGTCACTGTAGATGTATTGGTTTTCTTGTCATTGTAAAAGTATGTTTGGCAATTGCAGTGGGCATTGGGTAAAAATGTTAAACGCATCATTCCATATACATTTCTGGGTTTTGATTTTAGCTCATTCAACCTAGAAAATGAGCACCCCATTTTGTAATGGAGATTATTAGCTCAGATTTGTAAAATTACTTTATGGTTTGAAAAATTGCTTTGTCTACCCTCTTTCGTAAGACTTTGTGCTAATTATGTATATGAAAAATGATGAAACAAATTTTATCTTGACTTGCTTTTTGATATTTTTCTTTTATGTTTTATGTGTAGAAGAAGAAGAAGAAGAATGAGAGAAAAGAGGAGAGAGACATAAAATATAATGAAAAAAACACATTTACCCCTATTTTTAACGGTGAAAAGGGAAAGGTCAGTTACGGATATTTAACCGAGGGCACCTTAGATGGGTTAAGTGACATTTTTTAAACCACAGTTGGCTTAGTTAAAATTGACCAAACTACAGGTGGGTTAACTGCAATTTTCCCAATAAATAAATAATGTCCCAATAGATGGGGAAGAAGAAGATTGATTCCGTTGTCCCTTTCATCCTTTTGCTTTTCTCCTTTTATCACTTCTGTTACAAAATATCATATTCAAATGCACCAGACAAGAACATTAGACACTGACTTGGGCTCCCAAACACACCTTACAATCAAGGGTTACATCCCTAATGGTGAAAGTGACGGATTGTGAGTTGGGCTAAATGC
This sequence comes from Castanopsis chinensis, assembly GCA_032878915.1. Lineage (NCBI taxonomy): Eukaryota > Viridiplantae > Streptophyta > Magnoliopsida > Fagales > Fagaceae > Castanopsis > Castanopsis chinensis. The sequence goes on along the minus strand of JAVQMG010000122.1, from coordinate 30,092,539 downwards.
ATGGATCTCCGGGATTTGGTACTCAAATGAAAATTCATAACCCTAGTACTAATTCTATGTAAAAAAAAAACTAGTTGAACAAGCAAATGGTTTGAGTAGAATATGTTTGACTAAGTTCCAAAGAGCAATCCAAATAGCTAATATGTGATTTGGAAAAGGCTCACGCCAGTCAACATTTGGTTTGCGGTGATTTTTTTTTTTTTTTTTTAAGGCCAAACCAACATACTTTCATTCATAAGTATTAATAAAGTCCTGATACAAAGCATTCACAACTGAAGGTGGAGAGTCTTTCAGCCAATACATATCATCAAGAGTATTCTTGACATGTCTGGCCAGGACATGTGCTACCTTATTTCCCTCCCTCCTAATACTGTTGGCAGATACATATTGCAGACCGCACATTAGACACTTTACATCTTCAATAATATGGCCCAGCAAAGAATGGTTTGGAAGCGATGAAGAAATAGCCCTCATAACATTGGCATTGTCACCTTCAATGATCAACTCCAAGAAGCCAGCATCAATGGAGAATTCTAGTGCCTTTCTACAAGCTAAAGCTTCAACCTCCTCACTGTTGGTGACGGGCAGCCCTTTAACTGGCATAGCAGCCATTACCTCTCCTCTGTCATTTTGGATAATTGCACCAATGCCAAAGCAATTCAAATCAGTAAAAATGGTAGCATCAAAGTTTAGCTTGTACACTGATTGTAGTGGGGGTTGCCAAACATTCCTAATAGGTAATGTAAAATGAATGGAGCCGAGTAAGGCACCATGCCCACACATCTTGGGCAGCACCACACTCCCACAGCACATACACTTTGGTTTCAGGGCAGCTCCCACAGCACTAGTAGAAATTATTTGTTATAACTTTTCTTTTAGCTAGGTTCACACAAGTTGGTAGAATTTCCTGACATGCTCGCCAACCGAAAACCTTAATTTTATTAGCCTCTCTTGTAAGCTGTTTTGCCACCTGATACCCGGACTTGCAACAGTACACACCTTCCTTACTATGGAGCCGAATAATTGAGTCCGAGAGATGCCTACGACTCAAGGGGATTCTGCAAATGGCTTTTGCATCTTCGTTATGGAATCTTGACATGATCAACTTACGGTTCCACCAGTTAAGGTCTGGATCAATGAGATCAGCAACCCACCATTCCTCATCCTCCACCTCTACTTGATATAGGATTTTGTTGGTTGGATGGTTTGGTATCCATTTGTCCTCAGCAACTCTAATGGATGAGCCATCACCAACTCTCCAGCAACATCCACCTTTTAGGACAAACATTGCTGCCATGATACTTTTCCTGGTGTATGAGCAATTTGGTGACTCAACAGCATCAAGAAAATGGCATCGGGGGAAATATCTAGCCTTGAGGCATTGGAACATAATTGAGTCTTGATCTTGTAAGAATCTCCAACCCTATTTAACGAGTATAGCAAGATTAAAGCTTCTCAAATCCTGAAATCCCATACCACCATCCTTCTTAGGCATGGATAAAAAAACTCCAACTCTTCCAAGGAATCTTCCTCTCGTTTCCAACTTATCCCTACCAGAATTTTACACACAAAGCATTGAGCTCATCACATAACTTCAATGGCAATTGAAATACTCTCATAGTGTAAGTGGGTATGGTTTGAGCTACCGCCTTGATAAGTACTTCCTTTCCTGCCCTAGACAACATCATTCCCTTTCAACCTTGCAATTTTTTCCAAAATCTATCCTTTAGAAAGGAGTGTAGACACTCGATTTTGCACCCATAATTTAATCAAGGAAGATGACTGTAGTGACCATCCATATGCCAAAAAAATCATTCTTGCATTACATGCATCATTTTGTTCTTGCATCACACGCATCAATTTGTTCTTGTATTGCATGCATCAGTCTATTCATTGCATACCATAACAATGATCTTGAGATTTTAACAGTCACAATGGTGTGTCCAATTTCTAAATCGAACCATCGGATCGAAAGATATCGCATGATCAAATTTGCACAGTCCATATGCGTGGTGTCTAGGAAGAGTCGACCACACATGATTAATTTAAATTAATTTTGATTGGTTAAACAATTAAAATTAATTAAATAATTTTGTGATTGGTTGATAATTAGTGTTTAAAGTAGGGTTGCATGCATAGGAATAAAATGGATGATTGGATAACAATAAAATTGTGGATAATCTGAACTTTATCAAGATTTATTTTAGGATATTTATCTACAAGATAATTGTTCTTAAAAAGACTGAATTATCCAGAAAAGAGACAAAAAATCATAGACAAAGGATGAAAACACGTCTAGGCGCAAGGACTAGTCAAAAAACCCTAGAAGAGGAGTCCAAATGGCACCTGAACACGAAAGAGCGGTCTGTGTCCAAGATCCAACTTGGCACTTTTGGAGTGCCTAACGACACTCTTAAAGGGCCGAATTCCTCCCTTTTAGGCTTAGGCCCAACGGCCTTCTGGTAACGATAACTCACATCCTTTTCGACCTTTTCGCAGAAGGATGCGTCCCAATTCGCATTTTAAGCATTGTTTATTTTTTAAGCACACCAGTCTCTATAAATAGGTTCTAGGACTCAAAATTCAGCACACTTTTTTTTACGCTCTGAGAGACATACGTTTTGAGACTCTCAATTTGCTGATCCTCTCTGAGATTTGCTGCAAAAATAGACATACGTTTTGAGACTCTCAATTTGCTGATCCTCTCTAAGATTTGCTGCAAAAATTAGGGTTTTTAGTTTCAAAGATAACTGAATAAGTTTCTTTGAACCCTAAAACATCCTCTCAAGTAGAAGAGTGCTCATGCAAGAGGTTTCTTTCTAACCCTTTTGTTTTTATGTTTCTCTTATCATGATGATGCATGTTTAATTGTTTCAAATATTCATATTTTGACTTGTTAATTTAGATTATGAAAATATGCTCTTGATTATTTTATTGTTACTATAATCTGTTTCTTAGTTTTAAAGATCTGCATGTACTTAACTCTTTTTCTTCAAAATAAAACGGATCTACATCTTCCTTAGATGTAGATTTGAATTTTTCTTCAAAATAAAACGGATCTGTGTCTTCCTTAGATGTAGATCTGAATTTTTCTTAAAACAAAAACGGATTTGTATCTTCTTTAGATACAGATTTGATTTTTTTAATGCATGCAAATTTTTGAAATAAAGAAAGAGATCATGTATTGTTGTGTTGTTTGGTCCATCTAGCATAAAATTGTTTTATGAATGAGATCTTATCCATAAAAAAAATCTTTTTCAAATGAAAAACAAATTTGATTTTTCTGTTATAAAAAACCATTTTTTATGTTATAAAAAACCATTTTTTATCATCATAAAGCAGATTTGATCTTTTACAAAACTCAAAACCATTTTTTTTTTTACCTCTTAAAAACATATTTGAATTTTTTAACAAACCAAAAGACTTTGTTTTATTAAATAAAAACATATCAGAACTTTCTCTTCAAAAAACCATTTTTTTACACATATAAAAATAGATCTGATTTTTTATATAAGTCAAAATCAATTTTTTTTCTAATCATTAAAACAGATTTGAATTTTTAAACAAAACAAGAGGATACATTCATAAATGAATTTGTGTGGTTTAGTTTATTTCACATGTTCAACATATCATTCATAACATGCATAGAAATGGTACACTGGTCACAAGAGTCTAGAAAACCAGACTCTGTTTGGGCAGAATGAGTGTCTAACACATTTTCATTCCGTAACTTAGCCTCTGAATTTAGTCCTTTGGATAGGTATACCTAGGCTTTATCTTTTTGTTTTTTTTTTTTGGGTAGATTGTAACTTGGACAAAAAGTCATTTATCTTTGGTAGTTTGTAATTAGGACCCAAAGCCATGTAATTTTCTAGTTACCAAACACATATTCTTTTTATTCAATCAATGAAATGAAGCAACTTAGTTATGTATTTTTTTTATTTATTTAGTTTTTCTTATTTTTTGTACATAAAAAATAAGTGGCGACTCCATACCACTTACCCAAAAAGAGAGGTGTCCTAAAAAGCACACCACAAAATCTCTTTTTTTTAAGAGCAACCCAACTTCGAGATCTCTCACAAGGAGAAAGTTTGGTAGTTTGCACGTCGGATCAAGGTAGGCAAACTCGAGTAAGAATCAAATCTCTCCACCTCCTTCACTCCCAAGGTCGAGGAAATTGCTTCTTTTTGTCCGCTAGGGGTATTACTACTTGTAGACACTCGATTTTGCACCCATGATATAATTAAGAAAGATGACTGGAATGATCATCCATGTACCCCAAAAATCATGATTGTATTACATGCATCAATTTGTTCTTGCATTACATGCATCAATTCATTCATTGCACATCATAAAAACGATCTTGAGGTTCTAACGATCACGACGATATGTCTGGTTCCCAAATTAGACTGTCAAACTGAAAGATATCGCATGATCAAGTTTACATGGTCTGCATGCATTGTATAGGGTGAAGCAGATCACATGTGATTAATTGAAATCAATTGTGATTGGTTAATGATTAAAATTAATAGAATGAATTTATGTGAATGGTGAAATATTTTTCTTAAAGTGAGATTTGTTGCATGGGATTAAAACAAATAAGTTGATAATATTTAAAGACTGTGGATAATTAGGCTTTTGGGATAATTATATTCAAAATAATTATTTTAAAAGTCATAATTATCACTTTGGAATGAGGTTTATCATGGAAATAACTTTGAAATTCGTCCAAATACAGTCTTAGAGTTGGAAAACACTTCAAAACATGCTAATCAAGTAGAAGATTTTAGATAAACGTTCTGAGGCACTTTTGACATAGTAGAACTCAAAATTCGGACTAGGCTATTTCTGGCAAAGTTGTAAAGAATCAAATTTCCCTTTGTCAAAATTTCAGCTTAATTCGAATTTTGAATAAAGCGATATGATCAAAATATGAAACTGGTTCTGATCTGAAAAATCAGCTTACTCTTATCCAAATTTCCTTTATTTTAGGATTTTCTCCCATACTTTTTTTGCTGATTTTTTTCAACATTCCAACTTCTATAAATAGGGGATGCGTCTCAAAATTTAGGGGATTCTTTTTATGCTCAAGGAGGGACCCTCTTGACACTTTTTCACCCCTTCCAAAGAGACTTTTTACGCTCTGAGAGGCACACTCAAATTGCTAATATTTGATTATTCCCTATTTGATATTGAGGGTTTTTAGGTCTCAAAGATAATTGAATAAATTTCTTTGAATCCTAAAATATCCTCTTAAGAACAAGAAGTGCTCCATGTAAGAGGTTGTTTTCAATCACCCTATTCGTTTTCCTTTATGTTTTTCTCTATTATGATAATGCATGTTTTTCTTTATCCATAATATGAACTGTTAATCATTGTGTTGTGAAAGCATGATCTTGATTTTTCTATATAATTGTTGTGATCTCTTTCTTAATTTCAATAATCTGCATATAACCGATCCTTTTTCTTAAAATAAAAATAGATCTGCATCTTTCTTAGATGTAGATCTGAATTTTTTCTCAATTAAAAACAGATCTGTATCTTTCTTAGATGTAGATATGAATTTTTCTTCAATTAAAAACAGATCTACATCTTTCTTAAATGTAGATCTGAATTTTTCTTAATTAAAAACAGATCTGCGTCTTTCTTAGATGTAGATCTGAATTTTTTCTCAATCAAAAACAGATCTGCATCTTTCTTAGATGTTGATCTGGATTTTTTTTCTTCAAATAAAAATGGATCTGCATCTTTCTTAGATGCAAATCTGAATTTTTCTCAAATTAAAAATTGATTTGTATCTTTCATACATACAGACTTGATTTTTTTTTTTAACATACGCAGATTTTGAAATAAAGTAAAAGATTATGCATGATTGTGTTTTGTTTGTTTTGTTTGGTTCATATAGCATAAATTTATGTTATGAATGAAATTCTCTTCTTAAGAAACCTTTTTCATATTTTTTTTGAACATATTTAAACATACAAATTTGATATCTTTTTATTACCACAAAACATATATGGATTTTTTACAAATTAAAAACCATTTTTTAAGTTATCAAAAATAGATTTGATTTTTCCAAACTCAATTCAAATTTTTTTAATCACAAAAATAATCGGAATCTTTTTTTTTACAAAAAAGAGGATGCATTCATAAATAAATTCACGTGATTTAATTTTGTTCATATGCACAACATGTCATTCATAGTATGCATAAAAGAGGTATATTGGTCACAAGAGTCTAGAAGACCAGGCTTTGTCTGGGCGGAATTGGTGCCTAACACCTTCCCATTCCATAACCTAGCATCCGAATCTAGTTCTTTTGGATAGGTAGATCTTTGCCTTGTCTTTTGATTTTGATTTTTTTTTGGTAGACTGTAACTAGGACCTAAAGCCATGTAATTTTCAATTTATCAAATATCTATTTTTTTTATTCAATCAATGAGAATGGAACAATTCAGTCATGTATGTTGTATTTATTTATTTTTATTATTTTTTTGTCTAAAAATTAAGTGGCGGCTCCACACCATTTACCCAAAAAGAGAGGTGCCCTAAAAAGCACTCCCAAAAATCTCTCTTTTTTGGGAGGCATTTTGGCAAGGTCTCTCACACTACTAAAATACACCGAGGATTTCTCCAAATCAATTGACTGGCCTAATTCACCTACATAAACTTGGAGAATCTCTGTGATCACTGTAACTTCAAATTGAATGGCTTGTCAAAATAGCAAAGAATCATCTGTAAATAATCAGTTAGTGATTTTTGGTGCACTTTTGCAAATAGAAACCCCATTGATTCGTCTCTCCATTTTTGCTTTTTCCTAAAGAGAAGTAAAGCCCTTTGCACACAAAAGAAACAAATATGGTGAAAGAGGGTCACCTTGGCAGAGTCCTCTTGAAGGTTGTAAGTTACCATATAAATTCCCATTAATCAGAATGGAATAGGATAGTGTAGTCACACATCCCATCACCTAGCTAATCCACCTTTCTGAAAACCCCAGCTTCACCATAATGCCATGAAGAAAGCCATTCCACCTTATCATACACCTTGCTAATATCTAGATTCAAAACCAATGAGCCCTTCTTTCCTTTTTTCCGAGTTTGTATAGCATGAAGAGTTTCATAGGCCAATGACACATTATCAGTGATGAGCCTCCCTAGTACAAATGCACTCTGGGTGGGGGAAATAACATGAAGGAGAATCTGCTTCAATCGATTAGCCAATTGGTTTAAAATTGCATAAGCTGATTGGTTTAAAATTAGACATTTTCTCAAGATTCTTCACTTTTGGAATGAACACAATATTAGTATGATTAACTTGAATTCAGGAAGTGTAGAATTGCAGTAACAATATTATCACCCACAACATGCCAAAATTTTTGGTAAAAAAGAGCATTCATACCATCAGGTCGAGGAGCCTTTGTTGTCCCACCTGGAACAATGCCACCTTAATTTCATTAGCACTAAAATCACTGGACAAGATCTTTTGCATTTTAGGAGTGACTTTGTTAGCCACCGTGCTTAGGCACTCATCAATCTGGCCACATGTACCTGCATTAAGCTATCAAAATAATCATGCATTATCTTTGCTATGTTCTCTACATCTTCAACCCTGCCATCCTCAGAGTTTTTTATTCTCTGAATATGATTCCTTCTTCTTCGTTATAAAGCTTTGGCATGGAAAAATTTTATGTTCTTGTCTCCATGCTTAAGCCATGAAATTCTAGATCTTTGAGCCCAAAAAAATTCCTACTTGAGGAGTAAATCATCCAATTTTTTTGAGATAGCCAAGTACTTTGCTCTATAATCCTCTATAACCTCCTCTGAAATCATATTGTTTATCCGTTTTTGAAGTTGTTTGATTGCCTTCGTTTTCGGGTTTTATTTTGTAACACCCCAGACCCTTAACTCTGCTCCATATGTTTCAATTTTTTGTTTTATTTGTAACAACTAATGCACCTCATTCCCATTCATATTCCATGCAACCTCAACCACTGCCTCACACTCTTCCCACAACAGCCAAGCCTCCTCAAATTTAAAACCTCTACTCCCAAATGTTCTTTGCTTCCCATAACTCTATGTTTGAAGGAGAATAGAAAGGTGATCCAATGCATGTGAGGAGAGATGGATTAACTTACTTAATTGAAACTTATCTGTCCAATCTTTTGTGGCCACGGCTCAATCAAGGTGTTCCTTTGTGTTCGCATCACTCGGCCTTTTGTTGTTCCAGGTATATAGGTAGCCTTAATAGCCCAAGTCATCAAGCTGACAAGTATCAAGTGCATAACGAAAAGAATCAACCTGAATCATTTGGCATGGTCGCTTACTTAGTTTCTCAAAAGCGTGAAGGATAGCATTGAAATCTCCAATACATAGCCAAGGTCCATCCACCATTGTCCTGAGATGGTTTAACAAGGCCCAAGACTTAGCATGCTGAGTTGCTTCTAGCCATCCATAGAAGCCTGCCGAATGCCACACAAACCATCCTCCTCCTTCATTGTAACAAAATTATGATTTGCAAAAAAATTTACTAACTCTATATTTACATTTAATTTCCACAATAAAGCCAAGCCTCCCCCCGAATCTAGTTGTTTCACAATAATTCAATTCTGGAAAGGTAAATTCCCATACAGCTTTTCAAAACCTTCTCTATCCAATCTAGTCTCCATTAAAAAGCACACCATGGGAGCTTATTCCCTCAAAATTTTGTGAAGGATTTTACCTATCCAAGGGTTCCCCAGCCCTTGACAGTTCCAACTTAAGAGCCTCATTGCTTCCAACAAGGGTGGCTCTCCACCCCCGCCAATATCTCATTAAAGTTTGCTCCTGTGACTTCCAGCTTTCCTCTCTTCATGTTCTACTCATCATTCTCTTCATAAGGGCTGTGCATGGACTCTCTTTTTCCTAGGGTTGGCAAGCTAGGAGCCCTAGTAGTCCCACCCGGCCCACAGTCCATTCTAATGAGTCTCACCCACATGGATTTAGGCTTAGTATTGATAAGCCCATCAAGCCCAAGTTCCTATACAACTACAGCATTCGTTAGGTTAGGGCACAAATCTACACTTATTTTTTAATTGATGCTATCCACGTTGTCCTTAGAAATAGGAGTAACGCTTCCCATGACTGTGCCGTTTTTTTCGAGATTCTCGAAAGTAATCTTCTAAACCATTAGGATGCTCGCATGAATCCCATCGTTTCCAATTTCGTCTATAACTCTCTCCCTTCAGTTTTCAACAGTGAACACAATTATTACTGTCGGCTCTACCACCTCTAGTTACTGCTCGTCCACAGTTTCACCATGAAAGCCATAAGCTCGATCCTTGTCATGCTTCCTGAGATGCTCTTGGGTGATTGCCTAATGCCTTTAGCCGATCTCCATACTGATATTCGACATCTCTACCCTTTTTTTCCTCTGCAAAGTGACTTGCGTGCACACTACAACATAATGTATTTTTAGCGACAAAAGTTAGTGAGGCAATATTTTTCGTTGCTAAAAATACAACTTTAGCGACGAAATATAAATTTCGTCGCTAATAATGAAAAAAAATTATAACATTTAGAGACGAAAATCAATTTTTGTCACTATTGTGATCTGAAAAATGGGCGCCAGTGGGGGAAACATTGGCGCTAACTTAATTAATCTATTTCGTCACTAAAATTTGAAATTTTTAGTGATGAAATATTTCATCACTATAGGTATTGCTATGGATAGTATTAGTGACAAAAATCCTTTCGTCGCTATAAGGAAGAATTAACTACAAAAAATAATTGTCGCTAAAAATATTCATAGCCTTTCATTCTATTGTTTTAGTCACGAAATCATAATTCGTCACTAAAAGTATGCTATAGCGATGAAATATTAATTTCGTTTCTAAAAATCTTAACAAAATATGAGTTCTTTAGTGACAAAATTTAAGTTCGTCGATAAAAAACATTAAACCCCTTATACCATTAGCGACAGAATTAATTCGTCGCTAAAGACCTTCATATATAAGTGCCCCTTCCCTATTTTTGTTCAATCCTCAGCTCCCAACCCATACAAAGAACACGAACCGACGCTGGTGAGAAGAAACCCAACCGACGCCGATAAACACAAACCCACCATCGCCAATTCTCATTTCATCACCGATAAGCCTGATTCTCATTCTGTCACCGATAAACACAAACCCACCGTCGTTGATTCTCATGCCATCGTCGATAAGCATGAACCCACCATCGTCGTTCACCATTCCGTCGCCAAAAGCTCGAACCCACTGTCGCCGTTTACCATTCCATCGCCAAAAGCTCGAACCCACCGTCATCATTCACCATTCCGTTGCCAAAAGCTTAAACCCACCGTCACCGTTTACCATTCTATCGCCGATTCACCATTCCACGGCCGATTTCCCCATTCCATTGCTGATTCTCACATAATCTTGTAAGATCTTTTGCTCATGTTTTTTGGATACTTGTTCATATTTCTCCATCTCATTTATATTGCTCAAAGGATTCAAGTTTGAGGATCAATATTGTTTTATCAATTTGTTGGTCTAAGTTTTATTTGTGTTTTGGATTATTTCTATAATGGTCGAAATTTTTTTTTTTTTTTTTAAATAGTTAATACTTCATACTAATAGGCTGTGATTTTTCTTCAATGGTTGATCTTCTGTGTTTTTAGTTATGGGTCTATTTTGTTAATGGTCATTATCTAATTGATAGTATGTAAAATCTATTTTTTTGTTTTTTTTCCCCCTTAGGGTCAGTTTGTTTTGGCAGAAGAATTTTCACTTTGTATGTTTTAGAGGCAAAAAAAAGAGAAGAATCTAAACCTTTATCCATCTAGGTGGAGATTTAGGGGCCAAAAAAGAGCTTCAAGAGCTCTAAAGCTATTTTCAAAACATAAATAGTGTCTGCAAACCCACAAAAAAGATCTTAAGTGGTGCTTTAAAGGTAATTTTACTTTTCATGATATATAAATCAAGCGCTATTCATTGTAATTTGCCAAACACTCAGAACACTAAAGAGTGTATTTTCAGTTAAAGCTCTATAATTCAAAACTGACATTCTATGTTTTATTAGAATTAGTGTTCATGTATATATTACAATTGCTTGCAAGACTTAGTTTATTGCTTCATGTATTTGTACTGCGTTTCCAATTTATGTTTTGCTAGAACAAAAAGGGTGAAACTTTATGATATATTTAATAATTCTAGCTTTGTTAATTAAGCCATAATTGGACTGCGTTTTTTTTATATATATACTGTAGAAGAAATTTAATGGTTTTAAAGACCAAAGCTTAGCCAACAAATCAGACTTATACGCTTAGCTTGATCACAGTAAGTAAAATCTGTTTAAATACCTATAAAACTCTATACTTGTGATGTTTGTGATTGTTTTTGTGGTGAGTTGTTGTGTTGGAGCAAGCGGGTGGCTTGCATGGTGTTATAAGGTGGTTTAAATTCATATTGAAAGTGTTTTTAATTTATTGCAGATGTGAATGAACCTTGTTAATTAGATGTGATGAATAGTACTTTCATTGATTTCAATACTTGTAAATACTCTATACTTGTGATGTTTGTGATTAATTTTGTGGTGTTTGTGATTAATTTTGTGGTGGGTTGTTGTGTTGGAGCAAGCGGGTGGCTTGCATGATGTTATAAGTTGGTTTAAATTCATGTTGGGAGTGTTTTTAGTTTCTTGCAAATGTGAATGGACCTTATTGATTGGATGTGATGAATAGTAATTTCATTGATTTCAATACTTGTAAATACTCTATACTTGTGATGTTTGTGATTGATTTTGTGGTGGGTTGTGGTGTTGGAGCAAGCGGGTGGCTTGCATGCTGTTATAAGGTAGTTTAAATTCATATTAGGAGTGTTTTTAGTTTCTTGCAAATATGAATGGACCTTGTTGATTAGATGTGATGAACAGTAATTTTATTGATTTCAATATTGTTAATACTTTATACTTATAATGTTTGTGAGTGGTTTTGTAGTGGGTTATTGTGTTGGAGCAAGCGAGTGACTTGCATGATGTTATAAGGTGGTTTAAATTCATATTAAGAGTGTTTTTAGTTTCTTGCAATTGTAAATGGACCTTTTTGATTAGATGTGATGAATAGTAATTTCATTGATTTCAATACATGTAAATACTCTATACTTGTGATGTTTGTGATTGGTTTTGTGGTAGGTTATTGTGTTGGAGCAAGCAGGTGGCTTGCATGATGTTATAAGGTGATTTAAATTCATATTGAGAGTGTTTTTTGTTTCTTGCAAATGTGAATGGACATTGTTGATTAGATATGATGAATAATACTTCAATTGATTTTAATACTTGTATACACTCTATACTTGTGATGTTTGTGATTGCTTTTGTGGTGGGTTGTTTTGTTGGAGCAAGCGGGTGGCTTACATGGTGTTATAAGGTGGTTTAAATTCATATTGGGAGTGTTTGAGTGCGTAATGTATATTTGTTTAAGTATTAATATAGACTTGTGCATTCATTAATGAGATAGAACTTTATCTAAGTAGTTTATAGACATAGATGTTAGAATACATTACGCATGAGTTGTCCTTATTTTACTAAAGTAGCATTCACTTTATTGTAGTCAAACATGGATAAAAGTTGGATGACATTGGGTAAGACACCTGATGGCACTTTAAGTCGTCCAGATATTGAAGGGGTCAATGCATTTATTAATTTCGCAAGAGTGGTTGTGGAGTTGAGTGGTAATATTCTGTGCTCGTGTATTCACTTTGTGAATTGCTATCGACAATCTCCTCAAACTGTGCATATCCATTTGCTTCATCGTGGGATTATGCAATCTTACATTAATTGGTATAAGCATGGAGAACCTCGTGTATTGAATGAGAACATTCATGATAATGAAATGTCGGATGCATTGTTGTGATTTTAATTCATTGGTGTGGCTACTCTTAATGCATTGTTAGAAATGTTTCTTATAATATAGTTAATATTTTTACTTTACGATTTTAATGTAGTATTGTTTTTATATTTGTGCAGATTTCTTATTGATGGCTTTTAGGGGATTTACTTTTAGCATTACTTGAAGACATATGAGGACATCTTCCGTTAGTTCTGATTATATTATGCTACACTTTTTGTATTGTCATAAAACATCTTGAGTTATTGTATGTGTTGTAAACAATTATTGTATGGAAGGAGTATGAATTGGATACTTCTTTTATTTTTTACTTGAGTAATGTTCAGATCTTTTTTTATAAATGTGTTGTTGAAATAAATGTGTTATTCAAATTTGAGGTGTTAATAATGTAATGACAGGTTACAAGTTAATATCAAAGTTATGAGAAAACAAAAAACAAAAAATAAATTTTAGTGACGAATTTTTTCGTCACAAATATAGCAACAAAAAATTGTTTTAGTGACGAAATATTTCATTGCTAAATGTAGCAAAATTTTGTAAGAAATGGTTTTAGTGACAAAAATTTTTGTCACTATATACGCTTGGAAATTCTTAAAAATAGTTTTATTGACGAATTTTTTCGTCACTATATGTATCCGAAAATAGTTTTAGTGACGAAATTGTTCGTCACTAAATATGATTTAATAAACTGAAGTGTTTTTAGTGAGGAAAACATTTAGCGACAAAACTTTTTTGTCGCTAAAAGTTTTTTCTTCTTAAAACAAATCGGACTTTTAGTGACGAAATTTTTCGTTGCTAGGACTTTTAGCGACGGGGTTTCAGCGATGAAATGAGTTTCGTCGCTAAAAGTTCGATTTCGTCACTATAAGTTCTTAGTGACAAAAAACTGGATTTTTAATGACGAATTTTTCCCTCACTGAAAATACATTTTGTTGTAGGCACAGTGATGCAAATCATGCCCCAGAAGACCGCAAAAATGGCAAAACATGGGCAATCTCTCGTATTTGAACTTAACCCACGTGTGTTCATCATTTATTCCTACAATGTAACCTCCACGACAAAGTGGTTTTATGATTGGAAGGGCAACACGAACCCGCATAAACAACTTATGTTCTTCATGTCGCCGTCTTTTCTCAACCTCCTCCACAACCCCCAGTCTACTTCCAACCTCTGACGCTATGATAGGGGATACCATGTTAAAAGGGGCCCCCAAATTTGAATCCAAAGTGACACATGTTCCCACTTTATGTTCTCCACACTCATCCCTTTGTGCCACCTTTTAATCATGAGGAGTTGGTCATCAAAAGTCCATGGCCCCCCTCTCGGAATACATGTCAAATTCAGAAGTAAATTCAAATTGAAATAGATTTAAGTCGACATCTAGAATTTGCAGCTTTTTATCTAAACCCTATGCTGTACAAATGGTATTCTTTGCTGCCATTTTGTTGAATGCTTTACATGTTAGGAATTTGCCAATGAGGCATAGATTGCAACTCTCTGTTTTGGCCATTCTACCTTCTTTTGATATCTCAATTACTTCCTCTTCATTTGCTGTTACTTCATTTTCTCCAAATCATTGATTACACCGTCTGCCATGAGTACAGAAAAGGAACAAGAAAGACATAGCTAGAAAAAAAATATTAATACCCTTAGGCCTTGTTTGGGAGGAGGGAATGGAATGGAAATGAATGAAAAAAATAATTTTAGAATATTCTTCCCTTCCCTTGTTTGGGAGTTTTAATGGAAGGAATGGAAAGTCCATTCCCTTGTTTGAGAGTTTAAGTAGGAGGGAATGGAATGGGTAGGAGGGAATGGAATGGGTAAGAGAGAACACTCATTCCTCTCTATTCCCTTAAAACCTCAAATATTCATTCCCCCCAAAATTGGGAGGAATGGGAAGGAATGAAATTAGATTTAATGAATTTTTTACTAAAACTCTCAAAATATCCCTATGTATTAAACTTTTTATTTTAAAATAAGGGGTCTAATAGTAATATTATTATAAAATGATTCCATTCCATTCCCTCTATGTTACTTCCAAACAAGATTACTTACATTCCATTCATTTTCACTCCTTTCCATTCCTTTATTTTAAAACATCCAATCAATGATACTTAATTCCATTCCATTCTATTCTTTTCTATTCCTTTCGCTTACTTAAATACATTCTATTCTATTCTATTCATTTCCATTCCTTTATGATTATTCCATTTCATTCTGTTCCATTCTCTTATGAATTCTCAAACGAAGCCTTAGGGCTACCCTAGGGGAGGGAAAGCTCGTTAGGAAACAAGAGACAGAGCTCCTACAGAGAGGAGAGAGCCAATCACTCTTGAATCTTAATAAGAGATTCTGTGGTTATTTGTTAAATATGTGGAAATTTGAACAATATTTTTCTCTCTTTAAAAGCGATAAATATTTTTTGTTTTGTTGCCCACAAAAAATAATTTTTCATTAACTTTCTTTGGTTGAGAGCACTCACATCACTAAGTTGTGTCAATTTAGGCATTTTTTCCTAAAGATTATCCATATCAATAAGTGTATAATTGTACAAATTTACAAGTTTACTGCGGTAACAATATTGGCATTATTCTTTTTTTTTTCTTTATTTATCTTGAGGATGAAGAAAGAGAGTGGATGATGGTTGTTGTGTATATAAAAAAGAAACATTAAAAAATTAAAAAATTGATATTTTAATGAAATGCAGTGTAAAATAGATTATTTGATATTGGATGTTTTGAAAGTAATTATATAAAATAGAAAAAGTAAAAAATTCTTATGTTAAATTAGATTAAAAAAAAAAATTGCACGAGCAGATTTGAATGCTCTCTATAAAATGTAAAAATGATGTCAATGAACAATTATAGAAAATGTAGTCATATTGTAAATTTTTTGATCTAGAAAACTTGGGATAAGAATAACTTCATTGAACCTAATAACCAAGATAGTATAACTCTACTACTTGAATGCATTCCTATGAAAGATTTGGTATTATGTTGAAACTTCCATTTAAGTTTAAAAATAAATGAATAAAGTATACTTTTAGTCCTTAAATTTTGTGATTGCTTTCATTTTGGTCCTTCTTGTTTGATTTTGTTTTCATATTGATTATCCCATGCCATATATTTTTGTTTGTAATTTGACCATCTATGATATGTATGCATTCTTACAATTATTATCATGAAAATCCAATAAAATTATGCCATCTAATCAGTTATTTTGAGACGAAAATACATTTTTGGTCCCTACATTTTGGGCCTATTTTCAATTTGGTCCCTAATTTGATTTCATGCCTACTTCAGTCCCCAAAAATGAAAAACCAAGTCCATTTTGGTCCCATCAATCCACTAACAGAAAATTCATATGAGGCAAATGGAATGCATTGTTTGCATAATAAATGCTAACGTGACTAATAAAATAATAATAATAAATTTTATTTGGCATTTTTTTAAATGCCACATTAGTATTTAAATTAATAAAAAAAGCTAGGTCAAAAAATTCAAAAATAATTAAAATAAACATTAATCTAATTAAATTTTTTTTTTTTAGTTTTCACTTTTTTTCATAAGAAGACCCAGACACATGAACTTCATGTTCTTCCCTAGCAAACAAACTAGCAAACCTGAAATTTTCTTGGAAAAAAAACACACAAAAACTCAAAAAATTCAGCTCAAAAACAAAATCATAAATCTTAAAGCCCTGTTTTCTCAAACCCCAGCAAAATCATCAAATCCCAAAGCCATAAAGTATCAAATCAATCCAGAAAATACAACACAATCAACCCAAACAAAAAATCTCAAACCCAGAAAAAACCCAGCCACCACCACCACCAATCAAATAATCATACCCACCACCACCATCGATTAAACAATCAAGAGAGAGGCAGGTTTAGAGAGAGAGAGAAAGAAAGTAAGAGATTAAGAGAAAAAGAACATACCACCACCAATCAAACCCACCACCACCACAACAATCGATTTCGGCCATGGTTTCTGTTAGGACATTTGTGATTCATGTTAGGAACATATGTCATTATGTATTGGTTAATCCTTTGACAAAACGTACTCTACTTATAATTGGGTAGATCTAGGATGTGTTTAATGCTTCAAGAAACAAGATTTCAAGTTCAAGAGTTAAAGCCATGTAAGTCTGTCCAAGAATCAAGTGATGAAGGGCTGGATTTTAAATCTCGACAACTAGTATCTATCGAGGTTTAAAAAGCTGTTTAAGCCTGAAACTCGACAGTTGCTCGACAGATAGAGACTCTATCCAGAATTATGAAAATCAAATTTTCAATTCTGATTTCAATCCAATCCGTGAGTATGTGTTTGGGCTTTCTTTTCTCACAACCCTAAACATATATAAAGATTATTTTAAGGGCCGCCACAGGTTGCACAGGTACACGATTGTGAAAAAAAGAGTTGTTCATGCAAATTGTGACTAGAAACTTAGTTTGTCCTAGTTCTTCTTTCTTTTGAAGAAGCTGCTATGTTTGTACACCGTAGGGTTTTATAACCAAGCAACTTCGTGATCTTCATCGTGTAATAAACTGAAGAATTTTGCAGTCAACATCCTTCTCAAGTTGGTGATTAAGTCGAGTACTGGGATTCGTGCATCTATTGGTTAGTCATGTACTGGGAGTCGTGAATTAAAATGAGAGATTGTCACTACAAAACAAGTCCAATTGGGTATTGGGATAAGGATTCAACTGTAGGTTGGTATAAGGTACTGAGATTTCTATACTTGTAACTGCTTGTTGTGATAATAGTGAATTCTCGGGAGTAGTGACCTTAAAATCTCTTGGTGCGGTTTTTGCCTAGGAGGTTTTCCCCATTCGAAAACAAATCACCTTGTCAACTTTATTTTCGCTGCATTTTATTTTAGTTGGTGATTTGTTTGTACTGCCACGTACATTGCATGTTAATTTGATTAATTATTAAACTTGGCTAACTAATCAATTAATTCATCATAAGGAGTCAATACATTCTTGGCTTAACGAGTGGTATCAGAGCAGGCACACTCTGATTAAGTTTTAATCTTTGCTGTGTGATCCATTGATCCCTGTTTGTCATGGATAGAGGACAGTCACTCATTATGCCTCCTTTATTTGATGGTACTAACTCTGTGTACTGAAAAATACGCATGAGAGTTTTCTTGCAGTCTTGAGATGAGAAAGTATAGCAAGCTGTGGAGATAAGATGGACCAAGCCGAATGAAGTGCCTACCGATTGAGATGATGCTAAGATCAAGGCGGCAAACTTCAACAACAGGGCATTAAATGCTTTATTCAGTGTTGTCACGAATGAGAAGCTCAAGAAGATATCCTCCACTAAAGCTATGAAGGAAGTATGGACCATTCTCCAAACCACCTATGAGGGAACAAAGGCTATCAAGGACTCGAAGCTTTAGAGGCTCACTAATAGCTTCGAAGAGATTAAGATGAAGGAGGGTGAGTCATTTGATGAGATCTATGCCAAGCTCAAAGACATAGTAAACTTAGCTTTTAATCTTAGGAAAATCATTCCTAAACCTAAGATTGTGAGAAAGGTACTCAGATCTCTACCCGAGAGATTTTATGCCAAGATCACCACTATAGAGGAATCAAAGGACATCAACAAGATTCCTTTGACAGAGCTAGTTGGCAATCTGCAGACCTATGAGTTGGGTTTGACAAGGATTGGGAAATCAAGTAAGGGTAAGAGCATGGCACTGAAGGCTAAGAACAGTGACGCGGATGAGTCTTCAGACGATGAAGATTCTAAAAAGTTCATGAAGAATGCCAATGCGAAGGGCTTTGACAAGGACCGTAGGCAATCTAGTTCTTCTTAGTCTAAGAGTCAAGACAAAGGAAAGAAGGATGCTAGGAATGGCGATCAGTACACTGTTCCCTCAGGACCCAAATATTTCGGGTATTAAGGCTTTGGTCACATAAAACAAGAGTGCTCTACTTATCTCAAGTCTATTGGGAAAAGTAAGGCACTTGTTGCTATATTGAGCGACACCAAACTTGAGGATGATTCCAAAAATGAGGATGACGAAATCCTAAATGTCTTAACCATCACTGTCAATCCTACTGAGGGGATTATAGAAGACGTGGATGAAGAAGAAGACTTGGTAGAGTCAAAGCTTGAGAAGATGGATGAACAAAATGACATCCATACAGCTTATGCAAAGTTATACAAGGTCTCTAAAAAACATGAGAAGTTGTATTGGTTGGCCATCAAGAAGCTCAGTGATGTGGAGCTTAAACAAGAAGAATCTCCATAAAGTTTGATGAAACCAAATAGACTATTGGAGCACTAATGTTTGAGAAAAATTTTTTGGCTGAAAAGACCAAGAAGCTTGAAGCAGAACTGTTTTTCAAGTCAAAACTCAGTTGGAGAGAACTTCAAGTGTAAAGCTTAATGAGATGCTCAGTATGCATAAATCTGCTTTCGATCAAACCGGTTTAGGGTATGATTTCTCTTTTCCTAATATTGCTTCTTCTAGTACTACTGTTTTTGTTTCTCCTGCTAATAATGTTGAATCTGAGAACACTGATGTTAAAACTATGATAGCTAGTGAGAACATAAACAAGGGTAAATCTATCTTAGGAGTACCCTTAAGCTTGCTAAGAAAGAAATCAAAAACTCTAGGGCTAAGAAGAGCAATGCTTAAAAGTCTAAAGAAAAGAAGCAACATCTCTGTCATCATTATGGAACAGCTGGACATATTCAACCTAATTGCTATAAGTGGCTAGTCACTCAACAAAGCAACAGCATGGTCTCATTGGAAAACCTGAGTTAGTTTCCATCATCTCTTGCTCCTCTTGGAGATCTCCTCGAAGTCCTCATATTCCTTTCGAACTTTAACGGTTGCAATTCTTCCCCCTCTCTGCTAGTTCAAGGATTTGCTAAAAGGAAAGGTTCTTCCAATGTGTGGAAGGAAAAAGGCTTCAAGTGATCTAGTCACTTTTCTCTCTCTCCCTCTTTTTGTGTTTGCATTACTTATGTGTTTTGTTTTATTGTTTTGAGCCAGTCTAGTTTTTATGCATTGCTTTGCTTAACTTGTTTTTTTTTGTGTGTTTTCAGTTTTGTTTTATTTTATTTTTCCAAAAAAAAAATTGAAATATAAAAAAATACCAAAACAGTGTGTGTTTATGTACATTGGTACTTATGTACCTTGAATGGCCAATGAAACAATATTTTCTAAACTTTGTATCTCTTGTAGCTTAGATGAGCATCTCTATGCACAACTAAGCAAGTGAGCTTTGTGGCTCGTGTTTGTGATGAGTAAGATTAAGTAGTCTCTTGTACTTAATACTCGCTTCACTCTTTTTGATGAGAAGGACTAGAAAATCCTAAGAGAAATGCATAAATAACCATCTCACCACTGTCGCCCGCCAATTGTGAAATGACATATGTATGTTTTGGCATAGCAAAAGTACAATGTCAAAAACTTAACATAATTGGATATTTCTTTTCCCTTTCTTATATGCCTATGCATGATATGCTTAAAAAAAAATGCAAAGAAAAAAAAATTAAAGCAAAAAGAATCAAAATGCTTTAAAATATTATTGCAAGCATATATTTTAGGAGATGTGGGAGTTATATGATGTATCTCGAAGGTGATATTCCCCATCAAGCAGTTATGATTATGTGAGTTAAATTGATTTACTCATATCTCAAATCGTCATAACATGTAGACATTTATGCAATCTTGCGATATTTTTCACACACAACACGCAGTTTTCTTTGCTACTTTTAATACATATGCAGGTACAATGTAATTTGGGCATCACAAGGAATACATGTGTTAGTGTATACCCACTAAACTGTCTTGACTTGTTTTTGAAATGTAAAATTGGTTAGACTTGTTTAATGTGTGTGTGTGTGTGTTTGTTTTGGATCTAAATACTTGACATTTTTCTTGTTTGAGAGATGTTTTTGAAAGCTAAAATTGTTGTTTGGATCTTTGGTTAAGTAGCATGCTTGATTGCATTCATATTTGTGTTTTTTCTCTTCTTGAAAAACTGTTTTTAAGCAATCTCAACAGCTTCTCGATACCTCTCGACAGCTAGACTGTCTATCGAGCTCCTCAGCTTCTTTTTATCACAATCTCGATAGCTCCTTGATCCATCGAGGAAGTTTCTATCTCCTCGATAGCAGCTTCTCGATCCATCAAGCCCTTTTGCTATGGAAACCTCTGGACAATTTCTCAATAGCTAGCTCAATAGCTATTTCTAGCTTTTTAATTCTCGGCAGCTCTCAACACCTCTTGATCCATCAAGAATTATGAACTTCTATTTAAAGGGTCGATGCGATTTCAGCTTCACTTTTCTTGATCTCTCTCGATCCTTTTTGACCTTCACCTTTCCAAACACTTCTCTCTCACTCCAAACCTATTCCTCAAGTGTTCTTCGGTCTCAAGATCATTTCTTTTCTCTAGTAAGACTCTTTATCATTCATTTCTTCATGCATTTCATCTTTTGTGACCTAACTTTTGGGGTTTGTGAAAAATTTGGGGTTTTTCAAAATTAAAGAGGTTTTTGCAAAATTTTTGGGTGGGTTTTGTATAATTGATCCTAAATGATCAAGCATTGCATCACATTTGCATTATAACAATGTTTCATGCATTTTAGATCTGTGTTTATTTTGTTGCAAACTTGTGTACTAGTAGATTTGGATTGGGCTGAGCTAATAATGCTTTTAAGTTTGCATGTCACATGTTCATGCATTTTTTATGCATACGTACCTTCATTACTTGTTATTCATATATTGAATTGTTTTGGTGCTTTTCTGCTTGTCTCCCTCTATCTCCTTCTTTCAATCCACATCATGGCACCTAAGCTTAAATCCACTCCGTCTCAGAACCCTCTTCATTCCGGGTTATCTTCCTCTAATCCTACTCCTTCTCATCTTCGGTTCCATGATGAGAAAGGCTGCAAGGACTTCTTGGAGAAATTTTCTAAACGAGGCATTCATTCGAAATGCTAAGTCATTCTATCGAACTTTTCCGATATTGACCTTCCCACGGTCATTCACAGTAGGGGTTGGGAGTCACCGTGTCGCGTCTCGTTCAATTGTCCTTCCGTGATCATATAGGAGTTTTACTCCAATATGTATGGATTCGATTATTAAGTACCTCATTTTTCTACTCGGATTTGAGGTACGCGCATTGTGGTTACTCCAGATATTATATCCGAGGTGCATTATGTCCCAAGGGTGGCGCATCCTGACTACCCCGGTTGTAAGCGTCTTAAGACTGTGTCTAAAGACGAGCTTATATCTATGTTTTATGAGACTTCTTCTGATTGGGGTGATACTCAAAACACTCGTTGCTCGACCTTGTCTAAAGGTCCGAGGTTTCTTAATATGGTGATGACTTTTGTTCTACATCCTTTGTCTCACTATAACTCTATCACAGAGCCTCATGCTCGATTTTTGTTATCCCTCCTAGAAAACCTCTCTATTGACTTCTCTTCTCACTTCATCCTCTCCTTCATAGATGTATAAAGGGATTCAGCGACCCGTGATAAGCTTATCTTTCCTTTAGCTATCACAAGAATTCTTTGCCATTATTCTATCTCCTTTCCCGTTTTCGATCATTTCCTTGTCATGTGTGTCATCAATGCGACGACTATCAGATGGAGTGAGGCTCAACTTTGATCAAAGCTGCCACAAACTGAGACGACGACACCTTCGGCTTCTTTAGCTCCATCCACATCCGCTCCTTCTTCTTCTGCAGGCAGTGTGACTCTTGTTGCGATCATGGCATAGTTTCAGCGCATGGATGCTTGCCTTGACACTCTTAGTGATAAGTTGTGTCAGGTGAACACCCATGCCAGTCATATTGCATGACGACAGGCTTGCCTAGGTGGCTTCATTGAGTCTCTTACTCCTTCTCCAGAGACTTTTGAGGATGAGGACGATGATGGTAGCTCTAATTGCGATGATGATGAGGATGATGGTGCTAGCTCTTCCGGCAATGATGAGATGACTGCTTGAGTTACTTGCCATTTATCATTCATGACAAAAAGGATGAGTGGTTTTAGGTATGAGAGTAGTTACTTATTTAGGATGAGAGTTAGTACATAGGAGATTTTTGTTAGGAGGAGTGTCCATACTTTGAGGGATGTAGTGAGGGCTTATGTATTTTTTCTTTTCTCTATCTTTTAGATACTTAGTTCATGTACCTTTGGTCTTGTGACCACTTTGTGATAGCAAACCTTGTATTCTTTATTGATATATATATATATATATAGATATATATGATGAGGTTGTTATTACAATTTTTTCACCTATCTCTTCATGTGTTATTTTTTTTCTCTTTTTATGCACATGCTTCTTATATACTTGTTTGCAATCTCTTATTTTTTTTTCACACTAAGATGCCTTGATAAGTTTTGTTTAAAGTGTTTCAGAAATATAGGTTGTCAAAGTCTTCCTTGCCATGAACTCTCTTCTTCCAAAAATTTTCAAGAGTTTGTGTTAAGATAGATTTTATTGTATTTAACAAGTAAGTATAAGTTGAGTGATTTATGACTTCTCTTATATGTTCATTTGTTTACTGTAGTTTTGTCACGGATTGCCAAAGAGGAAATTGTTAGGACATATGTGATTCATGTTAGGACATATGTGATTCATGTTAAGACATATGTGATTTATGTTAGGAACATATGTCATCATGTATTAGTTACTTCTTTGACAAAACGCACTTTAACAAGGTTTTAAATTTAGGTGTTAAAGCCATGCAAGTCTATCCAAGAATCAAGTAATGAAGTGCTGGATTTTAAATCTCGACAGCTAGTATCTATCGAAATTTATAAAGCTGTTTAAGCTCGAAGCTCGACAAATAGGGTATCTATAGAGAATCATGAAAATCAGATTTTCAATTATGATTTCAATAGAATCCTTGAATGTGTTTGGGCTTTCTTTTCTCACAACCCTAAACATATATAAAGATTATTTTAAGGGCCATAACAGGTTGCACAGTTGCACGAGTGTGAAGAAAAGAGTTGTTCATTCAAATTGTGATCAGAAACCTAGTTTGCCCTAGTTCTTCTTTCTCTTAAAGAAGTTGTTGTGTTTGTACACCATAGGGTTTTGTGATCAAGCAACTTCGTGATCTTCATCGTGTGATTAACTGAAGAACTTTATAGCTAACATCCTTCTCAAGTTGGTGATTAATTCGCGTACTAGGATCTGCGCATCTATTGGTTAGTCACGTACTAGGAGCCGTGCATTAAAAGGAGAGATTGTTACTACAAAACAAGTCCAAGTGGGTATTGGGGTAAGGGTTTAATTGTAGGTTGGTATAAGGTACTGAGATTCCTTTACTTGTAACCGCTTGTTGTGATAATAGTGAATTCTTGGGAGTTGTGATCTTAAAATCATCTAGTAGGGTTTTTGCTTTGAAGGTTTTTTCCATTCAAAAACAAATCACCTTGTCAACTTTATTTTCCGTTGCATTTTATTTTAGTTGGTGATTTGTTTGTGCTGCCATGTACATTGCATGTTAATTTGATTAATTAATAAACTTGGCTAATTAATCAATTAATTCATCATAAGGGGTCAATATATTCTTGGCCTATCAGTTTCCAATCTCAACCTCTCACCACCACCATCGATCTATGTTTCACAACAACCACCACAACGATCTGGGTCAGACTGTTTGGATCTTTGGATATGGGAACTAAGATTTTGTTAATGAATTTTTGAAAATCAGTCAGACTATTTAGATCTTTGGATGTGGGAACCAAGATTTTGTTAATGGGCTTGAAAAATTAGTCAAAAACAACCAACACAACTCCCACAACAATCAATATTTAGGCTTGGAAAGTTTTGATCTTTGGAGTTGGTCATATGGGTTGAATAAGATGACAATGATATAGGACTGATAGTGGAAGAGGAAGAGAACGACTTGGTGTTGGTTCCTCTAACAAATTTCTCAATGGTGGAGGACGGCATTTTCAGATCAGGCTTCTCTATATCTATGTATATATGTATCCAATGTTGAGTTTTTAACATTGTTTTTGAACGGTTTGTTTGTTTCAGGGATTTTTTTTCAAAATAATGTTAAAACTCAAATAATTTCAATAGTTAGCATGTCTTCAAAACTATTTAGCAAATTAACATCTTGAGTCTAAGGGAGTCGATTTTGTTGTGCTAAATTGAGTAGAATGAACTCAAGTTCCATGAAGAGATCAGGCTAAGAACTACACGAAGAAGGCAACCAAAGAAGAAAACCCAAAACCAAAACTAACACAAACCAAAGGTTCCAAAAGGCGATGACGGCAGCAGCGACGAAGCTCCAGGCGAAGGTTTTCCTTTAATTCGTTGTTTTTCTTGTTTGGGTATTTGGATTTGATTAGCTTCGTTGTTTTTCTTGTCTAGATATTTGGATTTGATCAACTTCGTTGTTTTTCTCTTCGATCTGATAGAGTTGGCGGCCTCCCAGGGAAATCGAGTCTCAGAGACTCGAGTTCCATGGAAATCGAGCTCTTCACACTTGTTTTAGCACAACAACATCGACTATTCTGCACTCAAGATGTTAGTTTGCTAAATTGTTTTGAAAATGTGTTAACTAACGAAATTGTTTGAGATTCAGGGTTATTTTGAAAAAAGAAAATCCTTTGTTTCATAAGAAAAATTTTTAAGATAATTTCTTTTTCTCTTTTATTTTTATTCTCTTTTTCGCTTTAGATTTATGTTTTAAACAAAAATAAAATAAAAATAAATCTATTTAAAAATTTAGAATTTAATTAGATTAATTTAAACAAATAATAATTTAATTAGGTTAATGTTTATTTTTTAATTTTTTTGAATTTTCTAACCTGGCTTTTTTTTTTTTATTAGCTACGTCAGTATTTACTCTGCAAATAGTGTATTCAGTCTGCCACATATGAATTTTTTGTTAGTGGGTTGACGGCAAGGACCAAAATGGACTTGATTTTTTGTTTTCAAGGACTGAGGTAGGTGCGAAATCACATTAGGGACCAAAATGAAAATAAGCTAAAAATGTAGGAACTAAAAGTGTATATTCACCTATTTTTAATCTTTTATAGACCAATCATAATTAATTAGTGATAATCACATGTGAATCACCTTAATTGTATAGATGCATGCTAACCATGAAAACTATATGTAGTTATAACTTTTGATCCGATAATTTGATTTGAGCATATGATATATCATTTTAATCTTTAGATCTCTTATATTTATTTTGCATTTGAAGATTGAATGGTCAAAAGTATAATTTTGCCTATATGTAGAAAAAATGAAAAATGATTTTTTTGCCATTGTTGTGAGGTTTAACAGATGTTGTAAAATAGAGCGTCTACTTGACTACATCCATATCTTTAGCAAATGAAAACACACAAAGTCACAAACTAAAGTTGTAGTCATTTCCTCTAAAGTTTCTACCAGTCTTTCTCTTGTCCTTAATGCTGGTATATATGTTTGCTATGACCAAGCCTTTTTAAGCTATAATTACCACCTCAGTTCTTGCCACTTTTTTTTCAGGGGGAAATTTATAAATTCATTAAAATGAAGCCTAAATTAGCCTGAAGTACATGAAAGAATTGTGGTAGAACTTCTTCCATCCACACTAAAAATTCTAGAATATAAATTACGTGTCTGGTCAGACTATGAGCAACATTATTACAATCTCCCATTACATGAGAGTACAATAATTTTTCAAAACTATTAAAGTAGTGCTTAGCATCATTAATCAACCTAGTTCCTTTGTGCCCAAACCAACCACATTATCATTGCCACCATTTCCACATCATTTTGCTACTGCAGTAGCGAGGACAGTAGACGTTTGAAGTCCAGAAAGTTTGACTGACTTTGGGTAGGCCCAATTTCGTGAGTATCCCACACCGTATTGAGCTCGCTATGTTGGAAAAATAGCATGAAGTGAATAAGAAATTGATGTTTTTTATGCTCACTTGAAGATGTGATTATAAGTGGTAAAAAATCCTGAGTCCCACATAGGAAAGAAAAGAGATAATATATGAGTTTATATGAGTTGGACATTGGGTTGGGCTTTTGGCATATGTGGACTGGGCCTACTTGTCCAAATAATAATATTTTATTATCATAATTTTTTGAGTCATCAGTTATTATTGAAACAAAGTGCCTATTCAATAACGTATAATTTTTACATAGTCCTTCATTCATAAAAAACTACTTTTCAGAAAAATTCTCCTAGTGAGAATATTTTGTGCATTTTCATTTTGTGTCAAAGAGAGAGAAAGAGACATTGAGTAGTTTGCAAAGTATGACCTTGTGTGCTTTGTTTTCGTGTTGTAGATCATTTTATCTTAGGAGGCAGACGTCTGTGAGTCTCAAAGCACCACAGTGATTGTGTAAGGGGCAAAATATACTTTAAGGAGATTGTGTCAAACACAAGACTTGATCTGAATTGTTCATCCTTCACGCATTTGGTCAAAAAATGGATTGCCATAAGGTGTTGGATATATCAAAAGGAAGAGTTCCTTTGCTAATACTATATTCTCTAACCTAAAAAAAAAAAATTTGTAAGACACTATAGATTATGGAAAGGTCAAATAACTTTTTTATAATTCTTTAAATGTGGGGGTATCTTCTTAAAAAGAAGGTGACTTATTTAAAGAGGTTTTGATTGAGATACAAAACAATGACATGAGAAATATGCTACCTATTTATAAATGTGTAATTACCAATTAAGTGTCTTGGTAGTACACATAGTTATATTAAGTCTTGACATATTCGTCAGAGAGATATTACCATGAGGCAGTTGCTCTCAAATGGAAATTGTTCCAAATTATAAAACGGATCTCTAATCAGTTGTTTGAGTGGCGAGCAAGTAAACTGCTCATCGAGGGGAATGGGTTAAAGCCTATTGCTTAAAAGTCTCTGGGATGGTAACCCAACCTAGCTGACTAGAGATCCCAAGATCTAGGTTCAAAGGGACAACTGAATCGTGGAGACTAGTTTTATCACTTTGAAGATAACATCTCCCTCCCATTTCTATGATGAAATAGTGATGCCTGTAAGCGATGTTTAGGGTAAGCTTTGCTTTTAATGATACTTATATCTTGGAATTCTGAGTGGGGTATAGCAAGATACTCATAATAAGAATCACCTATATGAGTGTGAAGTGAGCCATTTCCATGAGAGTTTCAAGGCTGAATTCTCTAAAGCACTTCATGAATTTACCTAGATACGTTCAGGGCCGAAATGAACACAACTATAAGAATGAAATGTGTCCGAAAAGGAGCTGTGTGAATTCCATTGTCTTGGTATACACAAACAGCTGAACAGTTCAAGACATCATTTTCACTGATTAGCTAGTATATCTGATAGTCATTCACAAAGGAAAGTTCAAAGCCACAAACTACTTCTCCTAATACAGTAACTTTTCTTCTACTTTCTCTGTGTCTGCATCATTATTTGCATTGTGTTTATCAATTTCTATTCATGTGGGGGGTTGTTGGAAAAATAGCATAGAGTGAATAAGAAATTGATGCATTCTATGCTCACTTGAAGATATAATTATAAGTAGTAAAAATCCTGAGTTCCACATAGAAAAGGAAATAGATAATATATGAGTTTATATGCTCATGAGTTGGACATTGGGTTGGGCTTTTGCCATATGTGGACTGGGCATACTTGTCCAAATAATAATATTTTATTATTTTAATTTTTTGAGTCAGTCAGTTTATGCACAGCAGTTATTACTAAAATAGAGTGTTTGTTCAGTAACGTATAATTTTTACATAGTCTCTCATTCATAAAAAACTATTTTTTAGAAAAACTCTCCCAGCGAGAATATTTTGTGCATTTTCCTTTTACGTCAAAGAGAGAGAAAATGACATTGAGTAGTTCGCAGAGCATGACCTTGTGCTTTGTTTTCGTGCAGTAAATCATTTTATTATGGGGGACAGACGTCTATGAGTCTTAAAGCACCACAGTGATTATGTAAGAGGTGAAATCTGCTTTAAGGAGATTGTGTAAAACATAAGACTTGATCTGAATTTTTCATCCTTCACGCATTTGGTTTGTGAGTTTTTAATTATTAGCTGATTTCTCTTTTTATGTATATTTAGTATTTGTTTATTGTTTTTGTTTTTCACATCTATTTGTGTTATTGCTTATTCTTAGATCTGTGTATTGTTCCTTTTGCTTTATTACAAAAGTAAATTGTTGAAATATAACCAACACTCTGCACGTCCACAGAGCATGCAACGGTGTTTCATGAGCATCACAACAGCGATCACATAATGGGTCTTCGATGATTGTCCTTCGGACAAGGTTGGCTTTGGTTGGCATCGCATTACGGCAAGCATGCCATAACAAGTTTTTTACTTTGTTAGGCACACTGAGAGTCCATATTCTTCTCCATAGCATTGAATCCAAATTATGGGGCTGTTGAGAATGTTGCACTTTAGCTTCCTCCTTCAAGAACCTATATCCTGACTTATAGTTGTACCTGTCATCTTATGAGTGGGGCCATATAAGAATGTCCTCTAATGCAACACGGCTGAGTGGAATTTGTTTGATAAGGGCAGCTTCCTCTTGGGCAAAAACTCCATCAATTACGTCACAGTTCCATTGTCTTGTGTTGTCATCTATCAAGTCAGCTACTGTGGCTGTTTCCATAGATGCTATAGGAAACGATGTCACGTGTGGTGGGTGCGTGCTTCCTTAGGAGCCAGTGGTGCTTCCATATTTTTATTGACTCTCCATTCCCCACTCTACACCTTGCCCCCCTATTCAATACATCTCTACCATTCAAAATGCTCCTCCAAGCATATGATCCGGATCTTGAATCCTTGGCTTCCATAATAGAGCAATTTGGGAAAAAACTTGGTTTGAAAACCTTATAGAAGAGTGAGGTTTTGTTGTGAAGTAGGCGCCAAGCTTGTTTTGCTAAGAGTGAGTCATTGTAAAGTGCTAAATCTCGGAATCCCATACCACCATCCATTTTAGATTTTGTCAATTCATTCCATTTCAATCATTGGATCTTCCTCCAATCACCTTGTTGCCCCTAAAAAAAATTTTTAATCAAACTTTCAATATCATGACACAAACCCAATGGGAGTTTGAAGCAACCCATAGTGTAGGTAGGTATGGCTTGAATTGAGGACTTGATCAACACTTCTCTTCCTGCTTGTGATAATAATTTCCCTTCCCAACCTTGAAGTTTTTGCCATATAATTTCTTTAATGTAATTGAAGCTTGCTTTTTTTTCCTTTTCCCACAAAAGATGCCAACCCCAGATACTTATCATACTGCAATATCTCTTGAACTCCTAAAGCACGTTTGATGCTATTTTTGGTGTCTTCCGGAGTACATTTGCTAAAGAAAAGGGCTACTTTACTTCTGTTTACTTTCTGACCTGATGCTTTTTCATAGACCTCCAAGATATTTAACACCTTTTCACATTCCTCCACTATTGCCCTGCAAAATAGAAGACTATCATCTGCAAAAAGCAGATAGGTTAGTTTTGGGCCTCTTCTGCAAAGAGAGAAGCCATGAATCTCATCACTAGTCTTTGCATGCTTTATTAGTCCATTCAATCCTTCAGTGCATAATAGGAATAGAAAAGGAGAAATGGGATGCCCTTGTTTAATGCCTCTTGTTAGGTGGATAAGGCCTCTTGGTTCACCATTAATCAAAATGGAATATGTAACTAATTTCACACAAAGCATGATTAAATGTATCCATTGTTTTGCAAAACCCATTTTCCTCATCAACTCCTCAAGAAAAGACCGCTCCACCCTATCATAGGCCTTACTCATATCCAACTTTAGAACCATAAATCCAGAATCATTGGATTTATATTTCTGCATGCAATGTAAGGTTCAAAGGCAACAAGAATATTATCTAATATTAACCTATCTTTCGTAAAGGTTGATTGGTGTTTAGTAATGATTGTAAGCAGCAATGTTTTCAACTGGTTAGCTAGCACCTTAGAGAAAATTTTATACAACATATTGCACAGGCTAATAGGTCAAAATTGATGCACATATTTTGGTTTTTTTGTCTTTGGAATGAGGGTAACAAATGTGTGGTTTAAAGGGTGAGGTAGAATACCTGTGTTCAACCATGCCAAAACTAATGAAATGACATCTTTATTGACCATGCCCCAAAAATGTTGGTAAAAAAGCAGAGGCATCCCATCTGGGCTTGGTGCCTTTAGTGGTGCCATCTGTTTTAAAGCAGCTAACACCTCCTCTTCCTTGAACTCACGGGTAAGTGAAGAGTTCATCTCCTCATAAATGACTTGTGGTACGTGGTTTAGGACACTACTTGAGGAATTTGTTTTAGAAGATAAGAAAAGGTCTCGATAGTAATTAACTATTATAGCTGAAACCTCATCTGGTTGAACTCTCCAAACATCCTGCTCATCTCTAATCCCTCAAATCTAATTTTTCCTGAATCTTTTTGTTTCCCGACTACGGAAGTATTTTGTATTTTTTCACCTTGACTGGCCCATAGAAGTCTTGATCATTGTGCCCACATCTAAGCTTCTCTATCCAATAACACATTGATCTTAGATTTTAGCTCTCGCACCCATGGTTTTGAAACCCGGACCGGACCGTACGGTTCTACCGGAAAAACCTCGAACCGCTCATTTTTGTGGTTCTTTTAACTTCAAGAACCGCTCTATGGGAAAAATGCAGGGAGCCGTGAGAACCACGGTCGGACCTTACGGTTCTGAGAACCGTGATCAGACCGCTTCTCACGGTTCTCTCACGGTTCCCTTTGAATCTGAACCTTAAAAAAAAAAAAAAAAAAAAAAAAACACAGAATAAGAGAGATTGTTGTTTAAAAGAGAGATCTGGACGAGCCAGTGACTGATGGCGAGAATGGAAGGCAGTGGTGAGGAGTACCAAGGGCTTTGAGAATGGATTTGTTGAATTTGAAAGGGTTATTCAGGGGTTTGAGCAAGAAGGGGAGATCTTCGTCGAGTTTGGAGGAGGAAGAGCACTGCAGACGAGAGGGGAGATTTCTATCTTTGTTCTCCGCCGGTAGTTGTGTGTGACTGGGTGAGAGGCAGAGCTTGAGAGAAAGAGAAAGAGAAAGAGACTGAGAATGACGAACTAGAGAGGAAGAAAGAAAAGTAAAAGAAGAGAGGACAGGGGGCTCAGATGAGAGGAGTGGGGATGGGATGGGGATGGGGAAACGTGTGTGGAGGATAAAAAACAAGAGAAAAAAATAAAGAAAAAAAAATAAAGAAAAAAAAACGTATGGTCTGGATGCAAAGAAATAAAGGGAAAAGAAAAAAAATTACAATTTACCATAATATTTTCATAATATTTCACAATAAATTTTAAGTAAAAGATAGTTATCAGTTAATATTTATAAGTAAAAAAATAATTTTAATGGTGAGTTCAAATTAAAATTAGTAACAACATCTCACATAAATTTTATTGTGAAAATATTGCTAAAAATATTGTAAAGTTATTTACTGCTTCTGATTTCTGAACACTTGCTGTCGTGATACTATCAACTATCATCACGTTTACTTGCTGTCAACCACTTTCTCTTGAGTTTTGTTATTTATTTAACTTTAAAAATTTTCAAACGCATGGACAATGGACATTGACTATTCAGATTTGGCTATTCAAACGCATGGACAATGGACTATTCAAATGTCTCTTCTGAGTTCAGATTTGGCTTTTGATTTTTTTTTTTTTTTTTAATTCATTGGTGAACATTGACTATTCAAATGGACTTGGAAGTTGGGAAAAAAAAAGATCCACAATCAAATGGGCTTGGGTATGAGAAAACAACTAATTTGTCTTTTAACTATTTTATAAAATAAAAATTATTGGGTATTAAAGTTTATTTTGTTATGACTTAAAAATAATTTAAAAACTCAATAGCTATTTATTTTTTTTTAGAATTTAATAATTCTTATTTGTATTATGAAAGTTATGTTATAAAAAATACTATCTATATTTGTTTTGGATTATTTTAGTTAAATTTTCAATTATTATTTATTTAATATATTTATTTCTAATTTAAATAATTATTAAATTAATTATGACGTCATCACGGTTCGACCCCGGTTTGATCTCGGTTCGACCTCAAAAACCTTGAATCTCTCTTTTTTACGATTCAATGAACGATCTAGGTCTGAAAACCTTGCTCACATCCTGTGATTGTTCCCACTAATGATGGATTCATTTTCGGCTAGAAGCAGCGGTTTCTTCTTTTGATTCAATTCTTGACGAACACTCCCAAATACATTTCGGTTCCACCAGCTTAAATCAATCCCACACTTCTCACTTTTGCTAGGACTTCCGTACTCAAATCTAACCCAATAGTAGATTGCCAGGCAGCCTGCACTGTTTCCTCACAACTTGAGTTTGATAACCACATATAACTTTAATCTTTAATCTTTATAAAAACCAAAACATATTAACTTTTGATTGACCTTTTAATGCCACGCCAACTTTTTAAGCCTCACAATTTTATATTTTTTATTCTAATATATATTTTGTAATTGACATTAAATTGTATTTCATATTTAAATTTAAGATTAGAATGTTGTCATATCATATTCAAATATAATCATTAGTAATTACCATAACAATAAATTTTCATATTTAGAAGAAAAAAAATAATAGTTAGAAGGAAAACCATCGTATATTGTTAATTTACAAGTTGTTGATCACGTGGGGTCTGTTTAGGATCCACTTATTTTGCTAAAATTGGAAACTTTTTACTGAAAGTACGGTAGATAAAAGTAAAAGATAGATGAAATAGTACAGTAAGATTCATGAATAGTATCAAAAAATACAGTGAAGTCCATAAATAATAGCAAAAATAAACTTAATAGTAAAATAAGCTGACAACTTTCATCAATGCCAAACACACACATAGAATATGAAAAATGAGCAAGGTTAGAAACACTGAAAAAACAACCAAAAATTTCACCCTATTTTCCTGAATTAAAAAAAAATTTATGTGAAATGGTGTGCAAATTTTGGTGTGAAAATTCTGGTGAGCCATAAATTCCGGTGTTTGTGATAAAGAGGGAACCCAAAAAAAAAAAAAAAATAACGTCAGAACTTGATAGGTAAATATGAGACTACAATGTTATTCTAAAAACCTCAGAGGTCGGTTACCTAAATCCTAGAGTTGGAGGGTTTCCTCTTTTACTCTTAGGTCCTTTTGGAAAGTGAAATAAATAAATTTATGAACAAAGACGGAAAACAAGTTAAGTGCATTTCCCACTCCGGTGGACTTCTCAGATTGATTTAACTTTTTATTATTATCTATACTACCATATATGGTGTTTCTTCGAGTCTTTTGTCCAAATATTGCTAAAAACCAAGTTTTTTAGGATTATAGGTACTGTTGAAAGTTATTTAGAGGATTGAGGAGAGAGACTGAATTTCGGCAACAGTGTTGCCGAAATTCTAAGAAAAGTAGGAGAGAGAAAGAGGGAAAAGGTGGAGAGAGAAAAACTGGAATTTCGGTAACAGTGTTACCGAAATTCTGCTGCCCAACTTTTGCCCGTGCGCGAGTGTGTGCGCGAAAATAAATGACGAATTTCGGTACCGCTGTTGCCGAAAATGCAGGAAAAAAAAATTGGAGAATTTCGGTAACGGCTATACCGAAATTGGGGAATAAAAAATAAAAAAATAAAAAACCCACAATTTCGGTACTGCCAATACCGAAATTGGGGGAAGAAAAAAAAAAAAAAACCCAATTTCGGTAATGGCTATACCGAAATTGGGAAATTGGGGAAAAAAAAAAAAAAAAACAATTTCGGTACCACCAATACCGAAATTGAAAAAAAAAAAAAAAAAAAAGGAAAAGAAGACAATTTCGGTACTGCACAGTGCACAGTACCGAAATTGTCTTCTTTTCTTTCTTCTTTCTTTCAATTTCGGTACTGCCCAGTACCGAAATTCTTTTTTTTTTTTTTTTTTTTCAATTTCGGTATTGCTAGTACCCAAATTGTTTTTTTTTTCCCTTACCCAATTTCGATATTGCCAGTACCGAAATTGTTTTTTTTTTTGCTTTCATTATTTTTTTTTAGAAATGATACGTCAACAACATTTTCACAACATTTTTACAACAAATTCTATGTAGCAAGTTGTTACTGGTTGTTATTGTTGGGGCAAAAAAGTAATCTTAGTGTTAGGTTCAAATTTAAACCAATAACAACCAACCACTTATGATTTGGTGTGAAAATGTTATAAAAATATTGTGAACGTAGCATCTTTTTTTTTTCTTCCCCAATTTCGGTATTGCCATTACCGAAATTTCACAATTTTTTTTATTATTTCTTCCCTTTTTCCTTCGGTCACTCGCGCACGGGCAGGGGCTGGGGAAGAAATACTACGTTCACAATATTTTTATAACATTTTCACACCAAATCATAAGTGGTTGGTTGTTATTGGTTTAAATTTGAACCTAACACTAAGATTACTTTTTTGCCCCAACAATAACAACCAGTAACAACTTGCTAAATAGAATTTGTTGTAAAAATGTTGTGAAAATATTGTTAACATATCATTTCTAAAAAAAAAATACTGAAAGCGAAAAAAAAAGACAATTTCGGTACTGGCAATACCGAACCCAGGGAAAAAAAAAAATTTCAGTATTAGCAATACCGAAATTGAAAAAAAAAAAAGAATTTCGGTACTGGGCAGTACCGAAATTGAAAGAAAGAAGAAAGAAAAGAAGACAATTTCGGTACTGTGCACTGTGTGCAGTACCGAAATTGTCTTCTTTTTTTTTTTTTTTTTTTTTTTCTTCCCCCAATTTCGGTATAGCCATTACCGAAATTGGGTTTTTTTTTTTTTTTTTTTTCTTCCTCCAATTTCGGTATAGCCATTACCGAAATTGGGTTTTTTTTTTTTTTTTCTTCCCCCAATTTCGGTATTGGCAGTACCGAAATTGTGGGTTTTTTATTTTTTTATTTTTTATTCCCCAATTTCGGTATAGCCGTTACCGAAATTTTCCAATTTTTTTTTCCTGCATTTTCGGCAACAGCGGTACCGAAATTCGTCATTTATTTTCGCGCACACACTCGCGCACGGGCAGAAGTTGGGCAGCAGAATTTCGGTAACACTGTTACCGAAATTCCAGTTTTTCTCTCTCCACCTTTTCCCTCTTTCTCTCTCCTACTTTTCTTAGAATTTCGGCAACACTGTTGCCGAAATTCAGTCTCTCTCCTCAATCCCCTAAATAACTTTCAACAGTATCTATAATCCTAAAAAACTTGGTTTTTAGCAATATTTGGACAAAAGACTCGTGTTTCTTCCATGTAAAATCCTTTTATTTTTTCAAAAATGCTTCTATATCGTTATATTTAAATATCCATTTAAAATCCTTTTATTTTTTCAAAAATACTTCTATATCCTTATATTTAAATAGAAAGAAATTTAAAAGATAATTTAGTAAAAATACAACTCTAACTCTCACTAAAATATTGTCTAAAAAATAAGACTACTCTCCTATTGCTTTTCAAATTACTTTATTCACTTATAAATTAGATTCTCAAAATAAAAATTATATATATAAAATAAAAACACCAATAAATGCGTAATATTAATGAGAAAATACGTAAGCTTCAAATTGGAATGAATGAATAATTATGACACTAAAATTAGTAATAATAATACGGAGTATTATTTGTAGATTTTTATTTTTATTTTTAGAATCTATATTGGTTTAACTAAATTTGACAAAAGAATTTAAAATGTGACAAATTGTAGTGGTAATTAAAAAAGTAATGTTAGCGATGGATTTAGATAAAATTCAATAAAAATATGTCAATTCAATTATTACTAAAAGTGTAGCGAAATTTTCTGTGTTAATATCTTTCTCTTTAACTAGATCACTGTGAGTATGTGACCCAGGTCACCGGCCGACTATTTTTTTTTTTCGGTGAGAAGCAGATCACAGCCGAGCTTACAGTCAACAATCACCATGTTTTTCATGTTAGCATCAATGAGGATGAATATATCATCAATCATTTGATCAAAATCGCAACAGTGATGCTAATCTCGTTGTACTTGCATGTTTGAAATTTCTTGTATACACCGATGAATTGATCAAGTGCGACATAAGTGTCAAATTTCTCTCATCTCTTAAATTAAAATTTTCCAAGATACGTGTCAAATTTTATGTCCTTGCAAGTGGTTCCTTTGTTTTCTTGACGTGTGCCACTTGTCATCCCTTTCCCTTTTGTTTTCAGCACTTCATAAAATTTTCAATCAACTAAAAGTTAAAAGTGTAAAATTGATCTAACGGTATAACAAGACGGTTCTTGTTTATTTTGTTGTATTTGTGTGGCTTTGGAGCTTGATTTCGGAGGTTCAAGATTCTAGGGGGTGTTTGGTAGAGTAGTTTGAGATGAGATTTTTGTAATTTTTTGAAATACGTGTGGGTGAAAAAGTGTGTGAAAATATGTATAATGTTGTTTAAAATGTAAAAATATGAATTTGAGATGAGAAAACAAACGTGCCCTAAATTTTGCCCATAAGGTTGAGAGGGGTCTCTCTTTATAGGAGTTTGAAGGAGGTGTGACGACACATGATTAATTATGAGCGGTGAGACGTGCCATGATTTGAATAGGGAGATTTTATGTCTTATTTTCCAATGGACAAATGACATTATTTAATTAGTCAAAGTGTTTTAATTTAAAATAACCCATAAAAGCTTTTAAATAGACGGCTTACAACACTTAAAATTAAATATCAACATGTTTTGATGTGTGATTAGTCCTTAAGTATTCTTTATAATTTTTATCGCCTACACCAAAAGTCGACTGCTGTCTTGGTCTAATAATAAAATAGCAATTATCAGGAGTAAACTCCATAAATTGAAAGTTAAAACTCTTTAAAAAAAATTAAATCAAAAGAATAAAAAAAATTGAAAAACATACTTAAGTTAATGAAAATAATTAAATATTTGTCAAGTCAATTAAGAATTATGTCCATATTCATAACTATATTAATCTTAACAATATAGCTTAAAAAAAAGCAAAAGAAAAAAAAAATCACGATCACGTGATATGGTCCATGACAATGAAAGCTCGACAATAAAATATTTGTCTTCTACTCTTATCATCAAGTAATTAATTCTTATCAAATATAACAAGATGGGATTAATAATTTAATATTGTTATTTCTAATGAGAAAATCCATGACCGTGTAGTGTAATAAGAAATGATAAAAAATCTACTTTCTATGATAAATAATTTTGAACTTATGATAAAGATATTACGTGGGATAAAAGAAAAATAGCAATTAAAGAAAGATTAGAAAAACAAATAACTGTGGGTTCTAATTAGCTCAATTGGTAAAATTTTTTATACTTGTATAAGAGATCTGGAATTCTATCTCCGCTTATACCAAAAACTAATTGTATAAGAGATCTGGAGTTCTATCTCGGCTTATACCAAAAACTAATTGATGTTTTGATCTGATAATAAAGAGTTATCATTAAGAGCAGATGTTATAGTTTGAAATTCTCTTAAAAGAAAAGCAAATAGGTTTAAAAAAAAAACAAATAACCAAACAATAGAGTGCATGGAGTGGAGCCTACACGTGGAGGTGGCACACTGTACCTCAATCCCTGATTTGGTCCACGTCGTTGACTCACCACCTTAATAACCACCGGCCTTTACGTCATCATTACTACCAACCATTCTCTCCCTATTCAAAAAAAAAACCTTATGTACCCTTTCAAATTTAAAATTTGCAATTCCTTCCGAAAATCATGCACTTTACCATAAAAACCTTGTTTGACAACAAAAAATAAACAGAAAATAAAAATTGTTTTTAAAACTCAGTATGTGAAAGAAACTGAAAACATGTAAAATGCTGTTTTGAGATTTTAATTTTTAAAAGTCAATAAAAATACATATTTAATTTAATGAATTTGTCTTGTATAATGAGTTAGCAATTAGAGTTTAAATCCTAAGAATAATATATTTTATTACTTTCTATTATTTTTCTTCAAAAACCTCTCTTTTTAATTTCAACTAACCAACACATATTTTTTATTTTAAAAATACAATAAAACTGTTTTTTCTTTAAATTCCCAAAAACAAAATTTTGAAAATAAAAAACAAAAAATTTGTTACCAAACATAACCTAAAATTCCACTTTTACAATTTCATCATAGATTAACGCTCTGTTTGTTTCGATGTAAAATATTTGCGGAAATAAAATATTTTACATGTAAAATATTTTCATTTTATAGTATTTAGCTGTATACATGAAAATGCTATGTAAAATATTTTCCAGTGTTTGACACAATGTAAAATAGAAAAAAAAAACTATTAAAGAATTAAAACTTTTTTTTTAACTTCCAAAAAATACATAGAGACGAATGAGGGAGCATTAGAGCCAGTGATCTCATTATCTAGCTCGAACAGTATACCAGCAACAGTTGCCACTCAAGAAAACCTCCTCCTCTCACGACCAAGTGTTAGAGAAGGAGAATCTCTAGAAGCAAGATCCAATAAGTTAGAATATGACCTTGAAACCATTGTGATTGAGGACAAAACACTTTTGGACTATAAGGAGTACAAAGAGGACTATCTTGATTCCCGAAAATCAAGTTCTACACTGGGAAAATAAATCAAAATAAAATAAAATCAGAACAAATATGCCAAAAATTCTTGAAATCTCTAAGCAAATTAAAACATAAACTCCCTAATCACTCACTATCCCCGTATGTATATGTAAAATTTCAACAAAAACTTAGTTGTGCATCTCTTGAATTCTACGTATGACTCCGAATTATGAAAGGCTAACTAGACATAAAGAGGAAAAA
This sequence comes from Castanopsis chinensis, assembly GCA_032878915.1. Lineage (NCBI taxonomy): Eukaryota > Viridiplantae > Streptophyta > Magnoliopsida > Fagales > Fagaceae > Castanopsis > Castanopsis chinensis. The sequence goes on along the minus strand of JAVQMG010000122.1, from coordinate 30,052,884 downwards.
ACAAACCAGACATACAAATTCTACATATGAAAATTATTCACCATACATACATACATACATACATACATACATATATATATATATATATATATATGATTAACACTTAACACTTATTTGAGCAAAAGAAATAGATTTGGGAGAACCTAGAAGCTAAATTAGACAAACAATCATTAAATGGTGACTAAATTACCTCCAGAGTCCAATCATACAGCAACCTGAGAAAACCAGGAATGGTAAGAGGGTTGATAAAACATCATTCATAACATAGATATAATCCTTAGATCGATGAATATATATTCAATGCACCTATAAGCATATATAGCAAATCAACCATAACATAGATATATGACTTTCATAACTAAGATTATGATAATATTACCTCCATCCAAAATATAACATTATTCCACAACCATTCCAAACCATGTCAACCAAGGTTGCATAACCATCCATAAACACAATTACAATAACAAAACCCAAAGACTACGACAATAAAGCTAACATTAACACATAACCTTCCAAAATATGGAATTGTTCCATAATTATTAATAACCTAAAGAATTCCATAATACCACTAACATGGTTCATAAAACATATCCAGCAACTTCAAGTTAGAAGGTTTTGTTTAAAAATTTCTCCAACCAATGGTTTCTCATCCTATCATTTTTAGCCACACCCTTCTTGCCTTTTCATCATTAACCAAATGATCAAAAGCTTCATCAAGCATGTCTTCTGCAAAGCCTTCAACATTCATCACTACTTTATGAAGCTCATTTGTATTAATTGGGCCATGACTAAGAGCTATAACAACTACTGCAATTTGTTTGAGTTGTTCAGATATCTCACTAAAAGGACTATCTTCATCTATAGTTGCATAAGTTCTCTTTCTATGGCTCCATCCCTTAGATAAAGTTCAATTGGAAGCAGTTACAGGGGCATCTTTTGGCAATGTATCACAGTCACCTTTAACATTAGAATTTTGGATGTCATTCTGTGGGGTCTCATCTTCATCCAATTGAGAATGTCCACTCCATTGTCTTGAAAAGCCACCAATTGTCATGTCCTTACCAACAACTATAGCCATCTCATCATACTTGTCAAAAATTTTATTTAAATATTGCGTATAACCGGGATGAGCCTTTTCAAAAAAATATAACAACATCAATAACTTGGATTGTTTAATATAATGTGTATAAATCATTATTGTTCCTAAAAAAAAACACTCATTAATATAAATTTCATACCAATACTTCATCATCATAAGTTTGTTGGTTACATGTGATCATCCTCAAATTATCATCCCAACCAAATCCACATTTTTTTTGGAATATCTTTAATGATTTTCCACTTTTTTCTAACAGTGCAAAGACGATTATGCACATGTGATGAATGACATTCTATTTTAAACTTTGCACCAATTTCTTTTGCCACTTTTTCAAGGGATTTAGGCTTAAATTTGTTTGAGGGCTTGTTGCCTTCCACAGTCTTCAAAACCAAGATTTTAAACAGCATGTCACACATTGGTTGTTTTCATCTAAGTTGAGTTCCGGGTTCTTTCTCCTTGTTTATTAGCACTTCTTTCCCCTTGTTCTTGGACATTGCTATAATCATAGCCAAAAAGACAATCTAATGAATCACAACTATTATGATATTAACAATCTAAACATTATTACAAAAATTGTACAAAAGCTATAGAACAGAAAATTCATCATCCAAAAACAATACAAAGCCATGTTAACTAGTCTTCAAATGATACAGGCAAAAGAATTTGAGGAACCAAATTACAATTTTAACTGTTTGCCCACAAAAATAATCAATTGTTGTATGTTAAAATTTGTAAAGGATATCTACTTATGCTCTACTAGCTACCAGATACAAAGCCAATAAGGTTACAGTTGTTAAAACGGCCCATGCATCAGGATTCAAATAAAGCGAACAACATAAATGAACAAATCTATGCATGCCTCCTATTTATGTAGTCTGCCCACATTGCTAGACATATCTCATCCCTCTTATGATTCCATTCTCTACTTTCCACTGTAACTTTATGTTGGCTTGGTTGGACTTGAGCACTAGACTCTGTCTCACATGTTTCATCTCATATAATTAGGTCATTAGGATTAACCCCCATGATGTGATTATGAATAAAACCACAAGCTAAAGCTACATCAACTTGTGTAATAAAAGACCAAAATGGTTCTGCATCCAAGACACGAAAACATTTTGGTATAACTCCAAACCCTCGCTTTAGTGGTAGTTCGCAAGGAAGAATGATGAAGGTTGAATAATTCTTTTGCATTTTTAGGTGGATGATCACTAAAATTCTTTCAAATGATATCGAACACTTCGATAAGGAGACAAGATTCCTGGTCTATTTTCATAACAAACCAAGGTAATATTTACCTACAAATTAAAAAAAAAAATTTTTAAATTCTAACATAAAGCGATAGACAACTCATTTAGAACCAAATCAAAACCATCAATCTAACTATCACAAGAAATCGGCCAGCCAACACCATTGAAACCCAAATCACAACCAATCGACCCAAAATTTCAACCCATTACCACCCAAATCGTGAGACCCATAGCCCCACCAATCCACTGCCAAAAATTTGTGAGAGAGAGAGAGAGAGAGAGAGAGAGAGAGAGAGAAGACTCAAAGACGGAGAGTGAGAGAAGAAGAAAAGACGAAGAGAGAGGAGAGAGTCAGAGAGTGAGAAGTAATAGAGGAGAGAGAAAGAAAATAATATTATTTTAATTATACATACGTCCTATAATAAGTTTTAAATACCTGTACTTACTGTAGCAATGATGGAAAAAAATTGGATTTACATACCTAGATATTGCATGATTTTAAGAGTCTAGGTGGCAACATAGAAACCCGAGGGGGGGGGGGGGGGACTGTAAGCACCCTCCAATGCTAGTGCTCTAATAACTTGGTATGTGTGGGACGAAGGGACTGCATATATTCGGGAAAATAGTTAGAAATTTGAAAAGATATAATAGCTTTATTTGTCAAAAGAAAAAGTACAATTTAAAATTTTTTAAAATTTAAAACTTGACATTATTTTAATTTTGGTCCTTAAAATTTGGGACTATTTTTATTTTGATATTTTAGGTTTTAAAATTTATATTTTGATTCTTTGTGTTGATTTTATTTTCATATATATATATATATATATTTTTTTTTTTTTTTAAATTTAAAACTTGACGTTATTTTAATTTTGGTCCTTAAAATTTGGGACTATTTTTATTTTGATATTTTAGGTTTTAAAATTTATATTTTGATTCTCTATGTGTTGATTTTATTTTCATAACGATTATTAATTATTTCTCTTAGTAATTTAATTATTAAGTGCTCTTCATGAATACGTATTTCATAAAATACTATATCTAAAATGATATATAGAATTTGGGAATTTCATTGGTTTAGCAGATTACTAAAAAAAAAAAATGGAAGTTAACATGATAGTAGGGCCAATAGGAATACATAATCTAATATGAGGACCCAAATACAAATTTTAAAATTTAAAGAGTCAAAATATATACAATTCTAAACTTCGCCATAAACCAATCTGCCATGAGGAAAAGTTGGGCCATATCTCGGAATATAAGAAACAGCAGAATTTTCTCAAAAAGAAAAAGAAAAAAAAAAGAAGAGAGAAAAAAGAAATAGCATTAGCAGTTTCAGCAATTTCCCAAAACAAAAGGACTGAAAAATAAAAGTAGAAAGCAGAAGGGCATAAGAATAATAAGATTACCTCGAGTCAGACAACTAAACTTCATGCATAGATTGGTTGGGCTTTTGTTGAAAATGCCGTCACCGTCAGAATGGAATATCTGAAATCAAAGCCCCAACTTCGCGTTCTCATCCTCCTTTCAAACCCGAGCTCCATTCAAACCCCCTAATAAAATATAAATATTAATATTTAGCAATTAGTGCCATACCTTTGCTTTCCTAATCACCCACTTTATTTATTTATAAATAGAGAAGAGAATAGAGAGATTTCGGGGGTGTTTGGTTGTTATTTTTAATCAACAATTTTGTAATTTTTAAATAATATTTTAACAACAATTTTCAGCCTTTAAGCGCGTGTACCAAACGGCCTCTTCATTTCATTTCCTACTAATCACACAGGCACAGGACTCTGTTCATATAAAAACCCAAGAGCAGCTATTGCTTTGCCATTGCCATCTCCAACTTCGCGCACAGGTGAGAGAGATTTCGCGATTTTTGATCCGTTTGGTTGCTTGGAAAGTGTTGGAAAATGACAAAGAAATTAAAAATTTTATTTTCAGAAGATGAAAACTGTAAACTTTCCGTTTTGAACTGAGAGCTCGGTTGATGTGCTTTTATTTTTGGTTCTGATTCGGAAAAGTAGGAGAGAATTTTACCGTGTGATTTAATTTTCATTGAAATTTCTCGGCAACCAAACAGGGCAAATTTAATCAAGTATGAAATTTAGTTGTTTGTTTTAGATTGCGCAGTGAAAGCACTTGAACGCTTAGTTCATCCATTGTTAGATATGCAGATTTTCCATGTGGAGAAGGAGAATGAATATATAAAAGTAATTTTTGAATCTTTCATTTTTTGGTTGAGCTCGGAGATAAAATCTAATCGAAAACATTTTTTCTTTTTTGGTTCTGATTCGAAAAGTAGGATATCTTTTTATTTGTAGTAGTTAACATTTTACTGTGTGATTTAATTTTCCTTTAGTTTTCTCGGCAACCAAACTGGGTAAATTTGATCAGGTATTAAATTTAGTTGTTTGTTTTAGATTGCAGCGAAGGCACTTGAATGCTAAATTTATTCATTATTAGATATATGCACATTTGAGAAATTCAAGAATATCTTTATTTATTTTTTAATCTTTAACATTTTGGTTGAACGCCAAAATATAATCTAGTTGAGGCGGTTTGTGATTTTTTGAACCAAAGCGACAAAACGTGTGTGATTTTTCTCTGCAAAACAGAGTGTTATGCCTTTATGTTTCATGTGGTAATGATTGAACATTGATTTTGTGATTGGTGTAGATTCAGTTCAGTTTGTTATATAATCATGGCAAGAAAGATGCTTATTGATGGGGAGGTGAGCCAACCTAATGAGGAAGAAGCTCACTATGACTTTGACTTGTTTGTCATTGGAGCCGGAAGTGGTGGTGTTCGTGCTTCTAGATTTTCAGCTAGTTATGGAGCCAAGGTATAGCCCTAGGATATTGAACAATAAGCTGTAAGAATAATTATGGTTTTGTACTTATCAAAGAAAAAAAAAATTATGGGTTTGTCTTGGCTTTTGGTATTTTTTGTATTCTAATTTTTCTTATTATATTGATGTTATAGCATCATTAACTAAATGGCAGGGAGAGATTTGAATGTTATTTGTTACATTAGTTTATTTTATGAGATCTTAAAGAACTATTTATAATTTGTTTTTATAAAGATTCTTGTTTGAATTGTTTGTCTTATTGTTGCTTATTGTGGTGAGACTAATCGATCTGATTGTTTTGAATTCTTGTAAAATGTAATTTTAGTTGTATCTGAATTCTACTTTGCTCTTCCCTTCATTGTCACATTCATTTCCCTTTAGGAAGCATTGATAACTAAATGATGACTTATAACTTTTGGTAATCCTGTTGCAAGGTTGGGATTTGTGAGCTTCCATTTCATCCAATTAGCACAGAAGTTGTTGGAGGAGTTGGTGGAACGTAAGTTGAAACAAAATCTAATCTTTAATGCTCTTTTCATTGGTTGCCCAACTTAATTTGTAGCCCCTGCACTGCAGTTCCTGAGTTCCAATTTTACTATTTTAGTTGTGATTTCTTGTATCTTTATCAACAATATGGATTCACTTTTGTCTACAATAGGCGAGAGATTTAACTTAAAGCATAGCTTTGTACATGACATTGGAATATAGAATCAGTTCATGTTGCAGTAGCAACTTTTATCTGTTTTCCTTTCCTAATGTTTCCCACATCAATCATCACGAAGAACTTTTTCACTGTTTCTAGGAATTTCAGTCAGTGGATGCAGGAATCATTAGTGAGTTGTTTGCACTTTTATATTATTTAGTTTTCATTTTCTTAGTGAGGTAGGTTAAAGGACTCTGTACGTGGGCATGTACAAATCTGATACTAGTTTCTAATTACTAGCATCAGGAATTTTAAGGTGGTGCTGCCATCTGTTGATGTTGGAAAAATTTTGTTTACCCCCTTGTAGTTCATTCTCTATTGAGAGGTTTACCTGGTCATGAGACAATATTTCTTAGCTATTTTTATGTCCAACATGTACATGTTGCAGGTAGCAGCTGCTATGTGTGTTTTTTATTTTCATTTTGTGAATAAGACTAACCAATTTTAATTTGATAATGATGAATTGTTGATTGATCACCTTTGTTGGGAAATTTAGACCCCGGTTGATAGAATTAACAAGTTTTAAACCCAAGTTGTTTATTAGATTTATTATGAATAAACCTTGTTAAAACAAACTAACATCAATATCATGTCAATATAATGCACAGCGGAAAAGTAAATAAGACAAGATATAATGACCCAGGAAAACCAATGAAATAAACTAGTTTCACAGTAAAAAACCTGGGGGAAAACCATTCCAAAAAGAAATCCATTATAATAAAGAGAAGTTTTAGATCTAGTATAGACTCTATAATTCCCGTAGATGAACTTATAGCAGAAACCTTCTATCGCTTTAGAACTTTTGAACTCTTCAATATATAAACACTATCCTTTTTGCACGAATCCCAGTACGTGACTAACTCATGATGTACGGATCCCAGTACGTGACTAACTCCAGCAACTTGAAGAAGATGTTGTTGGCTGTACAGTTTTTCACTTCATTAACAATGAAGATCAAGAAGTACTTGGTCACAAAATCCTAAGGCGCAAAGACGTAGTAGCTTCTTTTTGAGAGAATAAGTCACTCGGTCACTTTTGTATGTGTTTTCTATGTATTCTCTTTTGTGATGGCCTTTTAAATAAGCTTTATATATGTCTAGGGTTGTAAGAAAAGAAACCCTACACATACATGTCAGCATGGACCGAAAATCAGATCTAGAAATTCTAATTTCGTAAATCTCGATAGATTTTCTGTCTAGCTTTTGTCGAGCAAACGCATTAAACCTCGATAGATATTATCTATTAAGTTATTTGTCGAGTTTTGATAAACAATACTTTCTTCATTTGTTTCTTGGACAGTTTTGCATGATTTCAATACTAGACTTGAACTCTTGTTCCTTGAAGTATTAAACTCATCTTGGATCTACCCAATTATAAGTAGAGTGCGTTTTGTCAAAGGATTAGCCAATATACAATAACATATGTTCTAACAAGTTACACATATGTCCTAACAACCTTCCTTATAATAGTGATTGATTCGAGTCAAAGTAAATGAGAAATCAGCTTTTCTAAGTTGTATATAAATTTTTGTAAGAGCAAGGTAGAGGGCGAGGTCTTGGGTTCAAAACCTATCAAGGATTCAAGGTGCATGTGTAACTTACCAATGAAAAAGATTTCTAGCTGGAGTGGTTGAATTGGATGTTCAACATAATTGTAAAGGTGGTACTTGTATATCAGGAAAAAAAATAAAGAATAATATATGAAATTGTAGATATCTTACATAAATGGTTGATGTTATGTAGCTGAGATTCCCAAGTGTCTATTCTGGACTCATATTGTTCTAATGGCTTACGAATCATTGGTTTGTTAAATATGGAATAACTTTGGTTGAAAGTGGTAATTTATGTTCAGAAAACCCTCATTAGACTACTTAGTTCTGCTGCATTTTTTTTACACATAGTGAAGTTTGAATAATATTGCTAGTTAGATGTTTAGACTTGTTGTTGAAATGTAGTGACTTTTATGTTTAGACCTTATGAAAATGAATTCTCCCTAATAAATTACCAATTTTCTAAAGATTAAACTGTTAGGAAATGATGGTTTTAATCTTTTAACCAATATTTTAATACTCTACCTCATGTGTGGGCCTAAACTCCCCTTTGATGAACATGTGAGATTTGTTAAATTTCAAATGAGAGGTAGAGTGGTAATAGGGTTCGAACTAGACTACCTACCCAAGAAGTACAGACACTTCATTCGGGGTGCTATATTCGTGCTATATAGGTGTTGTACCCGCTATGTCATGTTATAATTTTTTGGAAATTGCTTGTGTTGTCATGTCATACTTGTACCCGTAACCATGTCTGTGCTTCCTAGCTACCTACTCTAATATATTAACACTCATCTTTTGGTTTTCTAGGTGCGTCATTCGTGGTTGTGTTCCCAAAAAGATTTTGGTGTATGGAGCATCTTTTAGGGGTGAAATTGAGGTGAGAATATAATATGTATCAATAGTACAATGAATTAATGAAAACTCCTACTGAAATCATGTGTTCTTATATTGATTACTCATTTCAAGTGGCAAAACTTTAAATGAAAAAAAGGTTTGTGAAATATTTCGTTTTGACTGTCTTCATTGCAATCATCATACTGTATCTAGACAATTAACTTATCAGTTTTTCTATCAACATGGAACAAGTTATATTTCTTGAAATTTGTTTTATTATTAGTAGTTATTATAAAACAATCAGCTCTCAACCTCCAGAATTGGTTTGGAGTTGTGTTATGTTCCTTTCTGATAGGGAAACTTCAGTAGAAGGGTGATATGTGCCTTTAGGATGTAATGGAAATTTCATTTGTTCTTGGATTCATCAAGCTATACAATGGCTTCAAGCTTTTCTAGAAAGTGTGCCATGGAATAAAATTTTTGTTTGGCACATTGTGCTTTCTCTGTTTACTATTTATAGGGAAAAAAATCCCCATATTTGTGATGTACCAATTTTTCTGTTTTAGTATAATGTTATCATGACTTTTATCTTGTTTATGTGTTGACCTTAATTGGTTTGCTGAATCCACTCTTTTGGCTTAATAGGATGCCAGGAATTATGGGTGGGAAGTGAGTGAGAAAATTAACTTCAACTGGAAGAAGCTTTTGCATAAGAAGGTATTTTTTTGCTCTATGTTTGGTGCAGTTTTCATGTTTCTCTTTTACCTAATGAAACTAACAGTTACTAAACCAGTCAAAAAGTCAAGATGGTTGCTAGTCAGTTAGAGTGCTAAGCTTTGGTTAGGCGTTATAGAACTTGCTATTATATACGGCAAATAAATTTATATTGGCAAGCTTGATATGAAAAGTTAAAGAACTAGTTGGCTTTTGAAAATGTGAAAATGGGTCTGTTGATGGACCAGCAATGGATCAATGAAAGATTGCCAACTGGCCTACTTCTGTGACTGATTATATGATTTAACTTGTGATTGCCTGACTGCAGCAAAGTTTAGGTTTGTTTGAACGTTTGTTGAGATCATGATTTTCTCAGTTTGCCACCTTGCCTCTTGATTGTTTAGATCGAAGTTGTTATTGTATGTCTCAATGAAGAAGTAGAAACTCTGTCGGTTTTCTTCCAAAAAAAAAAAAAAAAATGGGAAGATTAGTTTGTATTGATTCATGCCTTTCACTTTGATTGATTCCCTGTTGCTTTGACTGCTCTTGTCATTTTGCTTCTGTTTAACCCAGTTTAGTGGAAAATGTATAAAATGTGTTTCTTAAGGGATATTTGACTATGGATGTTTAAGGGAGAAGTATTTTTAAATATTCGATCTGAAGTCTGATATGTTCGTTGTAAGCTTTACCCCAGATTCAAATAAATCTGTTTTATAGAACTTCAACTTCTTGAATGTGGTTTGCATATGGATGATATGAAAGGTGCTACAAATTAGTTCAATCAGTTATAAGGTTGGGCTGGGTATGATATGAGTGCTTGGTATATTTCCTTGGTTTACCTAGTACACACCCTGTATACCTGGCTATCGCCTATTATTTTTATTAGCAATTTTTTTTACTTATTCATAATCAAATTAGGGGTATTGTAATCTGGGGGTTTAGGAAATTTGCATATTCCATTTGTAAGCTATTTTGCTAAGGATATAGGCTGGATAGCTTATTAGTGGCCAGCTTCCTATTATTAATGGCTCTGGTTAGTTTTGTAGCTGTGCTGATTTCCTGTCTTGTGGTTGCTTACATTTTGGTAAACAATTCTTCCTTTGTGAAGCTATGTGTGGAAGTTCTTCAGGGATGGAGGAATCATATCTTTTAATAGGAAGAATTTAGTGTTTATACACTCATTGCCTATTCATTTATTATTCTTTCCTATGATTCAATTGTATATCAAGTCCTGCTGATAGTTTGGATTACAATAGCGGTTTGTTGTTTACACGTATACTGTTATAATTATATATATATATATATATATATATATTTTTTTTTTTTCTCTTTTAAACTTGCAGACAGAAGAAATAGTCAGATTAAATGGAATTTACAAGCGGTTATTGAATAATGCTGGGGTTAAATTGTATGAAGGAGAGGGAAAGATTGTTGGTCCTAATGAAGTTGAGGTTACACAACTAGATGGCACTAAATTGAGCTATACAGCTAAGCACATACTGATTTCAACTGGCGGTAGAGCTACACGTCCTGCTATTCCTGGCCAGGTATTTTATTCTACAATGGTTTTAATGGATTCACAATAGTTGACATAATTGGCCCTTTTTGACAAGGCGCAGCTAGAGTAATAGGTTTTGTATTCTTTTATATGTTCTGTGTATTAGGCTGTTCAAAATGTTATTAAAGACTTAGTCTCTGTTAACTGTGAATTTCAAAATGTTGCATGTGATCTGAGTTTGTAGTTTGATGCACCAGCCCCTAAGGGTCATACTTTTTTCCTGTTTGTTCTCCTTGGTTTGGAATTCTTTTAATGTTATGTCACATCAGCGGCTGGTATGTACATGTTACCTAACTTATAAGTTGAACTAGCTTTGGCAACCAGATATTGGTTCCGAATCAATGCTAAAATAGAAAAACTAATTCAACTTGGAAGTTAAGAACTGGTTTTAGTTTCTATCTGGTGTTTTTGAACTAGACATAGCAAACTCAATAACTTAAGAACTAGTTTGCGAAACATCCCCTTCATAAGATTCGTTTCTTTCATGTATGAACCACTACTTTGAATTAGCAAATACTGCAGTGTAGCACCCAACTAGTTTCTTCTAACCATGAAATTCCAGTAGATTACCATTAAATGTATGTTTTTCACTTCAGCAAGTAGGGTCCCTTCCAAATCTCCAACTTCTTTCTAAATCTGTGTGGAAAATGTATAACTGCACCTAAGTTAGGTTAGGAGAACATAATTTTTATGGACAATTCGAATATAGGGTCTTTAATAAGGAAATTAATGGAGATAGTAGATACAATGATTAAGAGGAGAATAAACATTTTGTTGACAAGAAACTAAATGGGTTGGTGAGAAATCTGATAAATTGAAGCTCAGAAATTTTTCAGAACATTGTTTGAGTGGAGGTTTGGTCCAGGAAGATATCCTTTTGCTAAATATAATCACTGTAATCTTAGAAGTAAGCTTAGCTGTGTTATTCATCTAGTATACCCCGTGTATTTGATGCATTATACTTTATCTGCAAACCTTATTACTTACTACAAAAAGAGAGCTATAGAAGCTTACCTAGATGTTTAGATAATTCTGCTTATGAAAATTATAAAGAGATGAAGAAGAGCAGAAAAGGCTGTCTGGGAGGTAAAGGCTTAAGATGAGGTGATGAAGGATGGAGGGATAATATTTATAAAACTTGTTAAGACAAGGGAAATAAAAACAAGAGAATTGAAGTGTGTCAAGTGCATTAAGGATGAATATCAGAGAGCATTTGATGCATGGGGCAGTGAGAAGACAGATTTATTATATTTTAGGTGCGTTTGCGTAGCTGCTGCATAGTGTTTGCGTGCGTTGCTTTTTTTTTTTGGCTGGTCCCATGGCACTGTTCATGGACCAGCGAAGTAATAAAAATGCGTTAATAGTAGTTTGCAGCAATAAAAAATATTTTGCTACAGCATTTTCAGCAATAAGTTTTTAGTGTTCAGTAAAATAAGCGGTATCTAAACGCATATTTTATTTGATTTTAAGTATCAAGGGCATTTTTGTAATTTCATAATACTTTGGAATGGGCTATGTCAATAGACCGTAAGATCTTCTTTTGGGTTTTATTTAAATTTGGTTATTTAGTTGGGCTTAGTAGTATAAGCCTAAGGAGTCTAAGTCCAAGTCTTATTAGGGTTTTAAGAAATCCTAGTTCAACTAGGATTAGGTATTAGTTTTCTATTTAAAGAGTTGTAGTACTTTCTATTGAAGTGATTAATAATGATTGTTTTCAGAATTTAAGAGCTATGAAGCTTTCTTTTATGCCTTGTGTGATGCAACCTTCTCCGATGTGTGATGTCAAGGAACCCTAGATGTGATGCTTAGGAAGTCTAAGGTATGGTTCCTAGAATTTATCAAATTTCTTCAATTTTACTATTCACGGTTACTGATCACATTACTATTCATAGCAACCCAAATCTTGAATTTCATCTTTGATTTCATTCCTAAAACCCTATTAATCCTTGTCCCATTGGAAACCCTATAATCCCCATTATTTTCTACCCTATAATCCCTTTGGCATAACCATAGCATGGTTTGAGAAGCAATAACCTCTTTGGATACTTATGGTTGAAGCAAAGCCCAAAATAAGGGTCCATGATAGTTAATTAGGTTTTTATATTTTATTTGGTTATTCAAAAGTCAAAGGGAATTTTAGTAATTTTGCGATTGTTGGGCATGGGCCTTAGTCATGGGCCTTGGGTTTTGCTTATATTAATAAGTCTTATTTAGTTTATGGGTCTTTTATGTATGAGCTTTGGTTCAATTAGGTTTGGCTTACTAGTCAAACTTGGAGTCCCAGTTCTATTCAGAGAAGTTAAGCTTTAGGTCTTATACAAGTTGTTGTTGTACTCAAACAAGATAGAGCTTACCAATAAAATAGTGAGTGCTTTGTGTATAAAGGCACGTTGACCTTAGTGTTCTATTTCCTCTGCTCTATTTTTTTTTTTTTTTTCTTTTGTGCAGTTTTGTTCATAGGTGCTATTCATTGTTACTGCTCATGTGCACAAGTAGACAAATTCTCCAATTTTTACTATGTTAGTTATTTTGAAAACTTTCTAATGTAAGAAATTGGAGTGTATAGAGTAAGTAAACTGAGGAAAGAAACTATTTGGGGTGTGCATGTGTTGAGTTTTGGGTTTTTGTCAAACCAACCTTCCTCGTTAAGTTGAGAAATTTCTAATCCAGCCCAACCCAACTCGTAGAGATCAGGTTCTAATGGGTTTAGTCGTTGGGTTGGGGCTATTTTGTCAAGCCCAATTAACTATCTTTAAAAATATTTCTTGAAATTGTATCTTCACTTTACTTGTATTCCCATGTATCTATTTTAACATTTTCATTTCAACTAAATTCATTTTATTAATATCTTACTTTTTAATAGCCTAACTAGGGCTATTCACGGGTTGGGTCAGCTTGGGTTTGGGGTTGACCCTTAACCGACCAAATTGCATCGGCGGAAAATGGACCCGCGGTTGATTGAATGTTTGGGTCGGACCCAGTGGCACAGGTCATCGGTTGAGTGGGTCGGAGCCGTTGGGTGTTTTGGGTGTAAAGCACAACAGGATAGAAATCAAAACCCAAAGAACAAAGAAATCAAAATCCAAATAACACAAACCAAGAACAAAAACTCCAGATCCGTGAGACTAAAACGAAAAAGAGGGAGATAAGACTAAACCCACACCACCACCATCACTCCCCCAGCATCACTACATCCATCACAAGATCAGTACAATTAAAAAAAAAAAAACTTTTTTTTACTAACCCACCATCAGATTGCACAAGATCAAAGTCTCAAAGGAGATTTCAAGTAGATGAGAGGAGGGATTCATCAAGAGTGAGGAGTTTGAGACCCAACCCAGGATGGCAAGTGCAACCGTGGCAGTAGAGCCAACCACCTGGGTGACGTCGGTAGTAAGGGGGCTAGGGTTAGAGAGAGAGAGAGAGAGAGAGAGAGAGAGAGAGAGAGAGAGAGAGAGAGAGAGAGAGAGAACTTTTGAAAATGGTTGAGTGTAGAAGAAACCCATGTGTTTTCCTTAGAAGCTAAGGGACTCGGACCTAACTTGAAAAATCAATTTTTATAATAAACAGACCCACACCCGACCCATTTTGGCATTCGGATCTACCCGTGGGTCTTCGGGTCATATGGGTGGGTCAAGTCTGACAGGTTGATGGACAGCCCTAAGCCCAACATTTAGTCCCTTCAACTTAATTGTATCCTACAATCAAACAAAATTTTCATGATGCACTTCTTCATTTCATCCACGATACCATTATTTAGGAGTGACAATTTGTGTTTGCGGTTCGAGTTCGTGTCGTGTCCAGCCATGAGCATTCCACTGCATGGGTAGACCCTAATCTGACCTGTTTAGTAAACGTGTCAAAAATCCTCAATTCTAACATGACCTGTTTATTAAAAAGGTCAACTCGACACGACACATTTAACTCTTTTAATTAACAAGTCATGTGACTTATTTAATAACTTATTTGATTAATAGGTCAAAACTAACTTGAATAACCTATTATCAATTCCCATATATCTAAAATTAAAATATAATTACAACCATGATTATAGTAATAAACATATCATTACAACATAAAATTAAGGAATAGTAACAAAATAATAATAACAAAAGCTAATATATTTATAAGCTAAACGGGTTAGACAAGTTCACATGTTGAACACAAATACGATCTATTTATTAAACAGGTTAGCCGTAGCGACGCAAATATGATCCAAATACGTTTAGCCTCACCCCATGGCCTGTATATAAATGGGTAGTTGTGTTGGGTTCAGGTCATGTTAAATTTTTCCACCACTACTATTATTCTATGATTTTCATCATCTTCGATATCTTAATTCTTAATTTTAAGATACTAAAAGCACTCACTATTTCGTAACTCTTGACCCTCATGTTTACAATTCTTTCATCTTTATTTCTCCTTTTTCTAAACTTACCCTCCATGTACTGTACTCTGCTTCTCTGTTTTGGTAATCCTAAAACCTACAGTTTTTATATATATATATATATATATATATATATATATATAAAATGAAAGTAAGTATGTTCTCCATCTATACAGGGAGTGTACTAGGGTACAAACCTACAATTTCTATCCCACAGTTTGTACTATGGAACAAACCTACAGTTTCTATGAAGCATGGATGTGTTTCTGGATTCGGGTGCGGGTGCGGGTACGGGTACGGGACTTGGCAATTTTTGAAAAAGTAGGGTGTGAGTGTGGCGATTAAAAAATTATAAAAAATATTTTTATTTATAGTTTCTGTATATTGCTAAGCATACTTTTTCACATTATATAAACATATATCAAATTTAAGAGCAATAGTAGATAATAACTAAAACATGATATTCATAAATTAAATACAATCCACAAGTTTGAAACTAAAACATTCCATGATGTTTGGAAATTAGAATACAGGGAGGGAGGCAGAGAGTAGAGAGCAGAGAGAGGCAAAGTAGAGACGCAGGGAGGCAGTGATGGTTTTAAGGATTTTTTCAAGTTCAAATAGTGTGTTTTGCACGCCTTTTTTTTTAATTATAATTTTTACTTGAATTTCGGCTTGATTCAAAGTCGGTATCGGCCTGAATCGGTTGGTTTCAGCCGGCCAATACGATCTAATTCGCCCCGAATCGGCCTAAGTCGGCGTGCCGAGTATCCGGAAAGGGAAAAAAGAAGAAGAGAAAAATCCCATGTGGCACCGGTGCGCGGGCAGCAGCATCGCCCACCACACCCCGTGTCGGACGCCGGTGCAGCACCCCTGTAGCTGTGTCGGTGCTTTCTAGGTTGGTTTTTTGTGGATTCATGGGTTGTGTGGGTTCTAAATTGATTTTGAAAGTTGGATTGGGTCGGGTTTGTGTTGTAAAAATTTTCAACCCAACAATCTGACCAAACTATGCAATTAATAATTAAAAAAATATATGCCTTTTAAAATTTTTAGTTTGATTTATTTAAGATTCTGAGATTTAGTTTAAATTTGTTAGTTTAGTTTATTATTTTTTTTTAGAACTAAATTTTGATGAAATTGTAATATTAGGCCCAATTCTATAAGTTGTAATCATTTATTGAATAATGCTCTGCATCTTTGGGGCATGTCTGGACTTTGGCGTGTGCCAATTCATCATGTGTTTTAAGCCAAGTGCCATTTGGTGTGTCAGAGCTGTAGCTATGTCCATATTAAGACCTCTTTTAAGTTTTCTGCTACGCGCTTGGCAGGTGTTATATAATATGCTTAATTGAATGCATTGTGTGATCGCAAGTGCCCTTGGACTGATATTTTCAATTTCTTGATTTTTGCTTGAAGTATTAGTTTCACGGTTTACTTGTGCAGTTTATGGTTTTTGCTGGATTATGTTGTTTATGTATCTTTTCCTGGATTCCTGAGTTTGAAATCTCGTTCTACCAGTTGGATTTATAAAGTTAATCCTTGAGGTGCTTGGCTACCTTCAGTCATTGCTTAGTTGATGTAAATTGTGAGGTGTGATATTACTCTTGCTTACACATTTTCTTCTTTCCTTTTTTTTCACCTTTCTTTCCCCTTTTTACTTTGTAGGAGTTGGCTATAACCTCTGATGAGGCATTGAGTTTGGAGGAGTTACCTAAGCGTGCTGTGATACTTGGGGGAGGGTGTGTCTTTGTCTCTTTATCTGTGTTGTGTAATACTTTTCAGCTGCATAACATGCTCATTAGTCTCAAATGATCATCCTATCATTTCTGCAGGTACATTGCTGTTGAATTTGCTTCAATATGGAATGGGATGGGTGTGAGCGTGGATCTATTTTTCAGAAAGGAACTTCCTTTAAGGTTGTAAATGATGATTTGATTCATGAGTTTTTCTGACTGTATTCTCAAGTAATTCTTTGGTTTGGAGTAATGGCATTAGGTTTGATTTTGGCAGAGGGAACCTTTCTCTTGGCTTTCCTGTTGATTGCTTACAGCTATATTTGCTAAAAGGATAAGTATTTCTGAATGTGCTATTTTACCTAACATCTTTATAGTAGTTGGACGTTTCAGAGAAGTTTGCTATTTTATTTGATGAATATTGAGTTTATGTTGCCTGTTTCATTTAAGTGCTTAGCATTAAGTAGGAACAAAGTTTCTCTCCAAACTAGTTTGGAGAGAAACCCTACAAACTCATCATATATATTTATATTGAGTGTGAATTTTGAAAATTTAACCATTAGATTGCGTGTTCTTATTACATCCTTAATGCTTACAAAGTTTTAAGAAAATCAAAGATCAATTGCTATGTCATCAAATAAATGTTATAATTTCAAGTTTTTGTAATCTAAAGTTGTATATAAAAAATAAGTTAATTGATCAAATAGTACATAATATCCGATTTGAAAGGAATTTGATTTGCATGTTAAGAACATAAGGAACATCAAATTTATCGGTTAGATTTTCAAAATTCACATCCAAAAAAGAAATATATGAGAAGTTTGAAGAGTTTTTCTCCAAACTAGTTTGCTGAGAAATTTTGTTCCATTAAGTAGGAGCTTTGTCCAGGAAGTGTAGGATAAGTGGAGCTGAATGGCGAAAGTGAAATACTGCTATTTTTAACGCTATTTTCATGGTTTTAAAAATTGGACTGGGGGCAAAACCGTTTTTGCCTCCAGTTCCTGGTTTAACTCGGTTTTCAACGGTTTTGCAGTTTTTCCTGGACTGGACTGGTGGCCGGTTCCCAGTTGAACTGGTCGGACTAGCTGGTCCAATCAGGTTTTTAAAACCATGGTTATTTTACTTATTCCGTGAATCAGAAGTGGGGCTTTGCGCCCTCTTTTTGGACCCGAGGCTTGCCTTTGCTGGGAGGGGGGAGGGGGGGGGGGGGGAGGGGGCGATGGGCACCCCCCGTGAACTGCTGACAACTCTATGTTCAGTATCTCTTTCTCGCTACTGCCATACTGATTCCAATGCAACTGTTTCTGAATTCTTTGGCAGAGGCTTTGATGATGAAATGAGGGCAGTAGTTGCAAGAAATCTTGAAAGCAGGGGAATTAATTTACACCCAAGGGCAACTTTATCAGAGGTAATATTACTTCTGTAAGGATTACATGGATCCATACTGTTGCAACAGTATCTGACGTGTGTGTGTATTATCTCACATTCAAACTTGTGCTAATAATGATTTTTGTAATTTCAGTTGATTAAAACAGAGGATGGCATAAAAGTTATCACAGATCACGGTGAAGAATTGATTGCAGATGTTGTACTGTTTGCCACTGGTAATTACAAACCCTTTTAAAATTACAAGGAACTTCAATATAGGCAGCTATGATGCCTTTGGTTACTATATATAATCTTGCATCAAAGATTAAAGGCACATTGATTGCACTGAGTTTGAGTTTCTAATTATCATTGTTTTTCTTTATTGAAATTCCTTTGGTGGTATCCTGGTGTCATGGACTGTCATTTGTTGTCTGAAGCAAGCTTTGGCTTATTAACTATGATTAATAATTGGCGCAAATGTGCAAGTTGTATGTGATATTTAAGACCGAGTTCAAGTTTATGTCTGCATATAATATGAATTGTCCTTTTTCTTTTAAAAAAATCAAAATAATTTATGTTGATGTTTTAAATTTACTTACTTTTGAGTCCCTTTTCTGCACACGCAGAACTCTTTCAAAAATAAATTTGCATTTTGGTTGCCAAAAAGAGTTGAATCCATGCAGCTGGTCTTCAAATCCTCTGGTGGGAACTTTTTCCTGATCCTACAAAGATTCTGCAGCTTTCTGCAAATGGAAGGCACAAATGTGTATGCTAGGAATATAGGTAAACTAATTGTCCTAGAGACTGTCAAAATAATGCAGGAATTTTGAGAGATCACTCGTATCTGCCAATAAGCTAACTGGTTGAAATGGTCATGATTGGTTGACTTACCGTATTACAAATTTGTAAGGGTTTAACAATTAATTGTCAGTAAACTTGGATTATGCCAGCATTCTAATCATATTACTTTTTATATATATACATATGTATGTATATTTACTAGCTTTATAAATTTTAAAGTTGCATAAAATTACAATGTGGTATTGTGGTTTTATTCTGCAACATTTTTTTTCCCCTCACAGAATTCTTGAGTGACTGCTCTTTTTTTACAGGTCGAGCTCCTAATACAAAGCGGTTGAATTTGGAAGCTGTAGGTGTGGAACTTGATCAGATGGGAGCTGTGAAGGTCACTAGCTTTCTTATTTGCTGCTCCTTATAGTCATTGAATATTGTAATGTGTTTCTATTTTGACTGAGGATCCGTTGGGTTGATTTTTAGCATTAGTCATGTGCTGGATTTTCCATTCCAGACACATCTTAGTCTTCATTTATTTGTGCTAAGGCATGTAACACCCTCTTTGACTATGTTATGGTTTGCAAAATATTAATACATGTATAAAAAGAGATGGTTTATATTATAATTCATTTATGGCATATACATAGAAAGGTAGGTTATGTTAGGAGTTGGCACCAGTTGGGGTGTTATCCAAGCCAACTGATGGGGCTAGTGGGGTTCAGCACTAATCTATTTTTTGGTGTAAATGAAAAAAGTATGATAGCGTTTGAAACCATATAAAAGTCGATATGTTATGTATTGGTATGTTACCTTAACCTCATCGATCTGTTTCGTTGTTGTTCTATTGCTATATTACAATGGACTGTCTAATGATGGCATGGCCAAATTGCTTTCAATATTAAAAAGATTTTGCACGCTATGAGAAGCGCTCACGCCGTCAAGGTCTTTGCCTCCATTTCTCTTGCAGGTAGATGAGTACTCACGTACCAATATACCTAGCATATGGGCTGTGGGTGACGTTACAAATCGAGTAAATCTTACCCCTGTGGCCTTAATGGAGGGAACATGCTTTGCTGTATGTGTTCCATTTAGATCTTTTTTATTTTACTTTGTTCAGTTTTCTATGCTTTTGTTCTTCCAATATTGATTTTAATGTTGTTCAATGTATTCATTTATTTTGTTCCATCTGCAGAAAACTGTTTTTGGTGGGCAACCTTGTAAACCGGACCACAAAGATGTTGCCTGCGCTGTGTTCAGGTGTCATGAATCTTCTGATGCTTGTTAAATACGTTTAAAATAGGTTATTATTATTGAAAGAGTCTGTTACTAATTAAAAAAGGAAAATTGTTGTTCATAGGTTCTTGAAAAATGGTTCTCATTTATCATCCTCACTGGTTGTTTCCTTGCCAGAAAGAGTTTGCTTCATGAGTGGCATGTCACATTAGACAAAGTTCTGAGTTTTTCTGCTTTAGCATCTACTTTTTCTTTCTCTCAATGGTGTGCTAACCATGCATAGTTCGGTTTATATAGGTTTGGTTTTTGGTCTCACTCTCCTTGAATCACTGGAAATATCTGGCATATGTCACTTGTTAAAAGTGGATTATAAGGGATTTGCTCATAGTGGCACTATAATATCTTAGGAGGAAATTTAGGAAGGGTTTGTTTTTTTGGGTCTCCCTCTCCTTGAAACATCAGAAATATCTTGCATATGTTACTTGTTAAAAGTGAATTACAATTAAGTTTTGCTTATAGTGGCACCATAATATCTTATAGAGGAGAGAGTAGGGTTTGATAAGCAAAGAGTAGTTTAGCAATTATTCTCGGCAGAGCCTGGCTTAATTGGGTGGATTCATCTCTCTGCTTCAATAATAGCCTTTTTTTTCCTCCCTATTGTACAATTTTTTATCTGCAATTTTTTGTTATTCATCTAATTTTAAATTGGTTCCTTGTTCTATAAACATTAATTAAATTGCAATTCTGTTGTCTAGAGTTTGCCTGTGTTGAGTACCTTGTTCTGTATGAACGATAATGCTCATATTTGATACATAGCATGTAAACAGTGTGACATTGTGAGCACTATTATTTTAATGATTTTACCATTTTGTTGTTTATAGCTTTATTGAACGTATGGAACTGAAGTAAAATTTCTTATTAGCTATTTGGATTTTCTTTATAAATGTTAAATTTGATTTTCTTGCCAATTTGCAGCATACCACCTCTTTCTGTAGTGGGCCTCAGTGAAGAGCAGGCAATCGAGGAAGCAAATGGTGATGTCTTGGTTTTCACATCAACCTTCAATCCAATGAAGAATACTATCTCTGGGTATGTATCATGATTTGGAGTCTGTCTTTACCACATAATTTTATAATCTAACAAAGAAGCAGATTATCCTTTCATCTTTGGAAACTAAAAGAATCTAATGTGTGATAGAATTAGAGCACTTGAACTTTGTTACCTATTATCTTGCCTCTACTATTACTTCTTACCCTGCCTATTCTTCAGCTAAATAAGTAAGATCAATTTTCCTTGGTATGAGTTATGTACTTATCAAGGATATGACTCGTATGATGAAGGGTAGCTGTATTCATCGGCAAAGATGGTTTCATTTCGTAAGATCTATAATAAAATCTTACAGAATCTTCATTGAATTCTAAATATATTCTAGTTAATCTGGACATTAAATTGTTTCAATTAATTAATTTTTAGCTTGTACCTTGGGCCTGTCATTGTCACAATAACATCTAATATTTGCAAAATTTGTATCTATTATGGCATTTATGTTTGAAGATTCATCTCATAACTACTCATCATGTATTCTCTTTTCTGTTCCAGACGACAAGAAAAGACAATTATGAAGCTTCTTGTTGATGCTGAGACAGATATAGTTCTTGGAGCATCCATGTGTGGGCCAGATGCACCTGAAATTATACAGGTATGCTTTGTTAGCTATTCCATTTTAATGAGTAGTTAGCTATTCCATTACAATGAGTAGTTCCTATGCTCGTTCAATTTTATTTATTTGCTTTATACAATAGGGAACTCGCATGATATGTACAATTGTACATTCACTTTGAGTGGCCATTCCTATTCTTGTTCTTACTAATTGAATCTCTATTACCTCAAATCAAAAATGATATTGAGGATACTGTGGAAATAGAATTCAGCTGATTATAAGGTATATAGAATTCATCTATAAAAAGGTTCGGCCAAGCAAATTTACCTGGCACTGAAGGCACATGGTGTAAAGAAGGGAGTAAAAGTCGTATGTAAAACTGTAGTCATCATTAACAATAATAGTTGTAAGTGATAATGTTTCTTGAAATTTTAAAATGTTTATGAACTGTGATGTTGCTGCTGTTGTCTAGCTATGCTAGACACAATTCTGGTGCCTTTTATACCCTTGGATGGCATAGTACAATTCTTGAATTTGTACTGAGCTCTAAAGAATGAACACCTAGAAATTTCTAGAAATGTCCAGTCCTCGAATTGTCCAAAACAATTTTAACAACAAAGCTTTAGTCCCAAAATCTTGGGGTCGGCTATGGATCCTGGACTTAAGTTGCAAATAGCAGTTACTACAAATCTCCGTTTCTCTCTTATTTCATTGTCTATTTTTTGCTTGTGCATTTAATTCCTGATATTCTTTGTGATTTCCTTCACAGGGCATTGCTATTACCCTGAAGTGTGGAGCAACCAAGGCACAATTTGACAGCACGGTGAGCTGAAACTTTTTTCTTTACATCCCCTTGTCCTTTTTGGCCAGAGGAACTGGTAATATAACGGGGTGTTATCAACATTGCATGCCATTCAACCTACCACTTAAAATGTTACAAAGTGACAATAAGGGAGAAACCTGAAAATCTGAAATAGCACTACGGTGGTGGCCTCGTTGTGGCTCTTCTTTCTATTACCCTACTATATTGTACAACTCTCAGTCAAGTACGTTTTTCCAAATTCTAGTGAAGGAACTTCATCGCTCATAATTTTGTGCCGCATATTTAATCTGTGTGCTGTAAATAACTGGTAGATATGGTAAAATTGAAGATATGATTGAGCACCTGTTCTCTCATACAAGTAAAAACTAGGTAGAGCAATCGGCACTCCTTAATAATCTGGAAGTGATGATCAGAACTAATATCTGCACTTTTTATGATAGACTTTTCTGATCATATTTTTTATTCCATGATGAAGCATAAAATTTGTGTCCCCCTCCCATCTTTTTTGAGAGTTCAATTCCCTGACTTCATGTTGGTTCTTATTTTCATTTTTTCTCTCTTCAAAATGTATGGCTCCTTGTAACTCATAAAGTTTGACTTTTTTCTACAGGTGGGAATTCATCCTTCTGCAGCAGAGGAATTTGTGACAATGCGGTCAGTGACGAGGCGTGTTGCTGCTGGTAGCAAGCCAAAGACTAATCTGTAAAGATACTAAGATTAGAAGAAAGGAAAAAGGATGCTAATATGCAGGAATTCTCATGGTCATAGGCCATAGTTTGGAATTTCACTAAAAGCAAATTTGCATACAGAATTCAGAAAGCTAAGTTAAGTTGGTTTTTGTCCTAATAAATTTCTCATCACATCACATGCCATGATGTAGCAGTGACTTTTTGGTTACAGAATATGGCAGTGTTAGTATAGATGATGAATGCACAAAACAATTTCATGTTATATCAATTGATTTGGATCCACAAACCTGTATCTTCTAGCGTGAATGCCATTTTTAACCTCCAGCCACTACGATTGTGCCCTCATTTTTTTAAGATATGCGAACTAGGGCTGACAATATAATCATACTTTTGTACCTCGGTATTTTATGGTTGTGTTATTATTTTTTTTTTCTCGATTCACTTGGAAATAAATAAATGTGTGGCTTTGGGACACTATTGAGCCACAATGCCATTTTACTCGTTCTGATTCTTTTTTTTTTTTTTTTTGCACCTGAAAATTAATAGATGTATGGCACCAGTGATCTTCTCCTGCTTCTTTGCAGATCTCTCTCTCTCTCTCTCTCTCTTATTTATTTATTTATTTATTTTTTTTTGCCTTCCTTCTAACAGGTTGGAAATAATGACCAGAAGTGAAATTGGGGAGTCATACTTAATATCTATACTGTCACTTTCTTAATTCCAAACACTGCTTTTATATAATATACTGTTTACTCAAATAGAACTCAGTATAACATTTGCTAAATGTTGAAGGGGAAATATGATTGGAAGGAAAGGGTTTGGCTCTAACTACTAATAAGAAGATGATATGTGTTTCATCACGTGCAATGTGCATGACTCACCTGGTTGGTTGGATTAAGTCAGTCATATACATTGCATGTAACAAAGACTAATGTCATATATCTATTGGTGGTTGGAGTTAGTTTCCAAACATGTTTAGAGTCAAATTTTGTCTAAATTGAAAAAAAAACAATTATTTATGTAGTGCCTAGGGGTGTTTAGGTTCCAGTTGGAAGATATTGATTGAAGTCAAGTTGATTACTCGCATGCTCTTAGTTTTTGATGAAAAGTATGAGTCAAAGATCTTTTTTGTTTTGAGATAGTTTTTGATGAAAAGTACGAGTCAAAGATCTTTTTTGTTTTGAGAACCACATATCGACTAGTGTGGTTGTTGATTTAATTTAGACAAAAATCACATCACACAGAGCCCATCAAAATGCGTTGAGCAGATATGTTTCAATTTCGTTCACAACAAGAATCACTTCTTAGACAAAAATCACATCACACCGAGCACATCAAAATGTGCTAAAGAAATATGTTTCAATTTCGTTCACAACAAAAATCACTTCACACCGAGTCCATCAAAATTTGTAAAGCAAATATGTTTTGATTTCATTCACAAAGCATGCCCAGTAGCACCTCCCTTCGAAATGATTCAAATATGCATTTGCCATTAACAAAATTCCAAATCCACCAAATCTGGGGAGCAAATCAAATAAAGGTGAGAACCATGACTGAAAACACCAAATCTGGTGAACAGAGGGCTATAGTAGTAATGCTTGTCGCTAATAGCAATTGGTGAAAAGTTGTGGAAAGTAGAGCTTGAAGATGATCTCAGTCATGGAGGTTCGAGCTTAACCATGGAGATTTGGAGAGAGAGAGAGAGAGAGAGAGAGAGAGAGAGAGAGAGAGGATCAATGATGGCCCAAGTTGAATGAATCAGTCGGATAGAGCCCATCAAAATAGGTTGATCACAATTAGTCACCATATTAATTCACAACATATATTCATGGTCATTGTTTTTTCCCCCTAAATTCCTACATGATAATCTAGAAATTAACCCTACTAGCATGACATATATCATCTTTGAAACCTTTCAAAAATCTAAAGCATGCTTTTTTTCGCTTAAAAGTTTTGAACTAAATCATCAAAATTGTTTTTATTAGAATCAAACCACAAGTGATATCCAATTTAAAACGAACAATAGAAACCAAACATTCAATCAATTAAGATAATCCTACATCATGAGAAAAACATGATTAAACTCATATCTAGAACTTCATCTTCATCAATTAATGTGAAGCAAAAACAATATAATCATTAAAGAAAATATCAATCTGGATAAAATCAAATGTTAAGAACCCGGTGGTTCCTAATGGGGATGGATAGTAATTATAGGGGAATTGATGAGAATTGTAGGGAAATTGACTTAATTCGAGGTAGTCACCCTCCATAGAGAATTATTAAGAGAGAGAGAGAGAGAGAGAGGAAATGCACTAAGCAATCAATTGGTTTATTCTTGAATGATGGAAATATGATTACAAGTAGGTATTTATAGAACCATGAAACTATTCTATTGTCCCACATAGCCTTATCATAATGGTCCTATTATTCCCCATGTGCATTTCTTATTCCAACATGTGTTAAATGTGATTAACATGCTTGGGATTGTAACTAACTAACCAACTAACTAACTAAATGCATTCTATACTCAAATGTGGGTTCCTAACATTTCCCTCTCCTTCAAAACACCTTGCCCACAAGGTGTTGTTGTAGTTGACATCTTCATGAGGGGAACTGGCCATTAACCCAATACTCCAAAGCATCTTGAACATTGAACACTAACCCAATACTCCAAGTTTCTGATTATAAACTTCCAAACAAATGACCAGCCATGCAATACATGATGTGCATTGATAATAGCTTAATTTTGCATATTTATATCATTGTTAGAAAGCATTAACATACTTATTTTGAGTTAATTCATGCATTTTATATTTGGTTTTGGAATAATGTTGAATAATTAATTTTGTGCTTAATTGAATTTTATTGCGTGAATTTGTCTTTTGTAGGAGAATGGAGTTAACTAAGTAGGTTTGTGTAAAGAAGAAAGCTAATAGACTTTACTTTTACAAGGGCCATGATGAAGTTAAAGAAGGCCAACCCAATTAAATTTAAGTCTAATTGGAGTATGGAATCAAATGAAATTTTCACCAAATCTAAGTCCGATTTGGATTAGGATTCTAGTCTTCACATTAGTTAATATTTTTGGCATAACTTTTGGCTCAGATATCCAATCGCGATTATTCAAGTTGGGCTGAAAAGTTAACTTAAAGCGCTACAATATTGTACTTTACCAAGTCCAAATTCTGACGTTAATCATTGGTGAAGTTAAGCCTAAAAATCTGGAATTTTTCCAAACTGGAATTTTACTTGTAATAAGATTTCTTGGCCTATTTAAATGCTTATTAGGGAAAAATTCAGAAGAGGCTAGTGCTAGGGTTGGGATGCAAAACATAAATTTGGAGTAAGAGGCAATGCCGCATGTGGCTTCTCTGTTGCTTTTCTCCATGATAACATTGTGACTATTTCTTTCTCTATTTTGTTTTTGTGTTTTATTTCAATTACCATGAGTAGCTAAATTTATAATTAGGGTTGAGGATGAAACCTTGTTAAGGATTATCAGTAATATTTATGTGATTTGATTTTTCCCACAATAGTTGTTCCTTAATGATATAAATTGTTTTTGCTTCATATCAATTGATTAAGATGAGATTCTAGATATGAGTTCGATCATGTTTTTCTCATGATTTAGGATTTTTCTTAATTAATTGAATGCTTGGTTTATTATTTCTTTATTTTAAAATTGGATATCTCTTATGATTTGTTTGGCTACAGACACAATTGATAATTTGATGTTATACCTAAGAAGCAGAGAACAGCATGCTTTAGATATTTAAATAAAAGTTTTAATGATAATATTTTCCATGATAGCAAGACTGATTTCTAAATTATCATGCAGTAGCTGAGAAAAATTAATGATCATAAATATATGCTGATATGACTTACAAAGCGGATTCTAAAACCTTAATTCCTTTCTTTAGATTGTTTACATCTTTTTACTACTTTATACTATATCTTTGCTTAGTTTAATTATTTGCTCAGTATGTTTAATTCCAAACAACCAATTTTTATTAAACTAGATTAGGATAAATTTGGTAATGATTTGATTAATTTTCCTACATTCATTCAAGTCCCTCTTGGTTCGACCTCGTTCTTGTCAAACTATACTTTGGTACGTTTCGTACACTTGCAAGTACTTTAATATTTCACAATGACTCACATGGGTAAGGAGATGATAGTCCACAAACTGCAAATAATGCAATAAATGGATCCAACTGATCACATTCCCATGAAGCTGATATTGAGGATAGAGAGACTTTCTTGAGAGAAATTTCTACATCTTCAAAACCTTTAAGATCTTAACTCACACCTAAGTCCTTATAAAAATTATGATCAGCTCGATTATGGAATCCATTATTTATCCCTATGCAGCCACCAAGAAAAGAATTATCTAATTCAAATTCATTTGCATTGCCAACAATGTTAGTGGCTATTAAGTTCATGCCTTCATTCTTCATTACGTGAGTAGCCCATCTGTTTAAGTATGAGTTTGGCCACAATTAAACACCATTGGATCACTTGTATCCAAACCAACAACAACAACTTCATGCATTATAGATTCTTGGATCATCACCACTTTCTTTGTTGGTTCTTCAGATTGAACTTCAAGGGCAGCTTGTACATGGATATCATCATCCATTTTGACACAAAAATCAATGTCCCAGCTTGCAGCTGTAGACACTTGATTTTGCACCCATAATTTAGTTTTGGAAGATGACTAAAATGACCATTTCAAATACCCAAAAATCATAGTTGCAATACATGCATTAAATCATTCATTGCATATCATAAGAATGATCTTGAGATTCTAATGGTTGTGGCAAAATACCCGATTCCCAAATTTTTACCGTCGGATTGAAAGATATCACAAGATCAAACGTTCATGGTCTACATGCATTGTATGGGGGTGAAACCGATCACACGTGATTAATTGAAATTAATATTGATTGGTTAAACAATTAAAATTAATTAAATAATTATGTGATTGGTTGGTGGTTTTTGTCAAAAATGAGCCTACTTGCATAGGAATAAAATGGGTAATCAGATAACAAGGGAATTGTTGATAATTAAGTCTTTTTAGAACATTTATCTATCAGATAATTATTGTTTTAAAGACTTGATTATCAAAATAAAAAAGGATTAATTTTAGAATACGAGTTGAAAATATGTCTAGATTCAATTCCTGACTCAGGAAATCCCTAAAAAAGAGTCTAGAATGAACCAAAATTAGGAATTGGGATTGGCACTTGAGAGGGCCAACCGGCACTCTAGGAGTGTCGATCGGCACATGGCAAGTGCTGATCAGCACTTCCCAAATGCCGATTGGCATAGCTTTGAGGCCCGGCCCAGAAATGCTCTAATCGAGATAAAGCACATCCATTTCAAATTTTTAGGGATAAGGATGCAACCCAATTCGTATATGATCTAATCTAGCTTATTTTTCAAGCACCCAATCTCTATAAATAGGAGAACAAACATCATAAATCAGGACCCTTCCCCCACCCCCCCCCCCCCCCCCCTCACGTTAAAGAAGTTCTAGAAGCCCTACTTTGAAACTTGTTTTTAAGAGGCTTCACTTAAATCCTTAAAAAAATTGTTTCTCTTTGAAGAACTCTTTCCTTGAGGATTAAGTTCATGCATGTATTACTCTAACTTTGTTTTCATAACATGCTTTCATATATGTTTTAGTTTCCATGGATATGATATTTTCTTTTGTGTTTAAATAATCATGTTTCTCATATGTTATCACATGTTTTCTTTTGTTTTCAAAAAATTTCACATGATTAATTGATGAGCATGTCTAGATCTAGGGTTGAATCTTTCCTTAGAATTTTAGATTTACAATTTTTCTATTTTTTTTCCTAAACTAAAATCAAATTTGCAAGTTTACTCCATATTTTTTTAATTAGAGTCAAATTTGTATTTTTCTCTTTGTTTCTTTTTCAAAGTAAAACCAGATCAGAATTTTATTCATAAAGTTTGATCTAAATTTTATTAATAAAATCTGGTCTGTATTTTCCTAAAAAAAATCTGCCATGTTTTTAATAAAAAACCCGACATGCATTTTGCTAAACAAAAATCTGCCATGTTTTTATTAAAAAACCATATCTGCATTTTTGCTAATAAAAATCTGCCTTGTTTTTAATTATAAAAAAAAAAAAAAAACGGATCTGCATTTTTTTAAATAAAAATCTGGTCTGTTTTTAATAAAAAATCTTATCTGCATTTTTTTTTTCAAATGAAAATCTGATCTATTTCTTAGATAAAAACCAGATCTGTTTTTCTTTCAATAAAATTTGTGTTTTCAAAGAAAAATATGTTTTTCCCCATATTTAAAAATCCCAAATAGATCTGAATTTTTATTAAAAATCCATTATTTTTCTTTTATGGAAATAAAAAAATTAAAATTTTCATTAATCATTCTCATAAAATTTTAATACAAAATAAACTGGCAGATCTAAGTTTCTTAAATAACAGTTTAACCCTAGATCTAGGATTTGACATAGCGTCTGTTGTATAACATTTCATACTTTGAATATGGGTATTTAATGGTCACTAAGAGGGTGTTTGGATAAAAAAATTTCCTCACTCAATTTCCATCACTCATCACTCATCACTTATTACTCATCACTCTTCACTCATCACTTATCACTCATCACTCATCACTTAAAAATACTATACCCATTTGGTACCATCACTCAGTTTTCATTACTCATATTTTTCACACTATTTGTGGGTCCCAGTCTGTCAACAGTGCAACTTTTTCCTTTTTTTTTTTAATTTTTTTTTTCTGGGTTCGTTCACGTCCGTCTTTTTTCTGTTTTTGTTTTTTTTTTTTCAGTACCAGATCACGTTGAACCCAGAAAAAAAAAAAAAAAAAAAAAAAAAAAAAGAACTAACGTTAACGTTGAACCAAAAAAAAAAAAAAAAAAAAAAAGAACTAACGTTAATGTTGAACCCAGGAGAAAAAAAAAAAAAAAAAAAAAACAACAAGTACGTTAACGTAAAAAAAAAAAGTCAGCCGGTCAAAAGTTGCGGCTGTGGGTCCCCAATGTGTGTTTAATTACAAAAATGCCATTGAGTTATGAGTTATGGAAACTGAAAACAGCTAAAATGTGTTTTCAGTTTCCATAACTCATAACTCAAAAATCAGAGAATTGAGTGATGGAAACAGAGTTATGGAAATTGAGTTATTTGAATCCAAACAAAGTTTTTGTCATGGGTCCCACTATTTTTGAGTTATGAGTTATGAAAACAGAGTTATGAGTTATGGAAACAAGCTATCCAAACACCCTCTAAGAGTTTAGAAGACCACTCTATCTGAGCAGGGTGGGTGTCTAATACCTTCCCATTCTATAACCTAGCTCTCGAACCTTAGAATTTTAGGTTAGTAGAACTAGTCCTTTATTTTATTTTTTGGTAGATTGTATTTAGGACCGAAGCTTTGTATTTTTACATAGATTGTATCTAGGACCAAAGCCTTGTAACAATATTCTACCAAGTTATATTTGTATAATCAATTAATGGCATTTGAGGTGTTTTTGGACATGTGAATTTGTATTTTATTTTTTCTTATTTTTTTTTTTAAATAAGTGGCGACTCCACACATAATCTTGAAAGAGGAAGGTGCTGATGCCTAACCCCTTTTTTAAGAGTACCCTTAGGTTAGTTTTCTGGTCTCTCATAGTGGCGACTCCACTAGGGATGTTGAAGGCTAAGCTTCTCATTAGACTTTAAATGACCAATTAAATACCCTTTTTTTTGTATGATGTTTTTGTTTGTCTAGTTGCTTATGTCTTGTATTGTTTGTATAGTATTTAGTTGGAAATGCCATGTTGGTTGTTAACAACTTTCCCTTACTGTCATAGTGTGTGCCATCAAGCAACAAATATGCATGTACCCATCTTAACATATGGTGGTAGTAACCATGGATCACTAGTCTTCATTAGATTCGGGTACCTAGTGGTGAACTCACCAACTCATAACTCAAAGTCACCAGATCATTTCTTGTTGACTAAAAAGGATAGATCATGCTGTTTGGACCAATGTAATGTTCATTACATTACAAGTGGGGAGATGTAATGTCCTGGCTATGAGAAACAATAGAACAACAAACCCGCCTTACAATGTAATGACTTAGAACTTATCTGTAGGCTGGTCCATGTTAAAATTCTGTGTGTGTTTGTTTAGTTGATAGATTGATATAGATAGGGAACTAGTTTTGTTTGACCCAACCAAGCCTTTTCTTAAGGGAGAATTTAGTCAAGATCAGAGGGAAGACTCCAAAGAGAATCCAAGAACGGCAGCAAAGCTAGCAGTGTTGGAAAAACTTAGTTTGTATTGCATACAAAACATACACAGCGAAAAATTAACGGATCTACTTCATTTGCAATTGTTAACATGTACTAGGTAAATTTCAGAATTCAAGAATAAGAGAGCATACCTTGGGCGGTGAAATTCAAAAACAAAGATTAGAAGTACTTGTGAACACTTTTAATCTTCACTCCAATTCCAATTAAGCCCAAGAAGTGTGGTCTCTTAATTAGTTTATATGTATGTATTCAAGAGAGAATAAGAGAGTGGCTTACACTCACATACACACCATTTCATTCCACATAAAAACCTTATGAAATTATGTATGTTTCTCTCTTTATATACAACTGATTATCTAATTGAGTTAGCCTTTTGGGTCATTCTAATTGGGCTTTAGTATGTGGCTTGGAGTGGGACCAAAAGGAAACAAATAAGACTCTAGCTCTAATGGGCTTTAGGTTTTTCTGTCAACTCTTGACAAGTCCAAAGTTACCATTAATTAAATTTAATACCACTATATAAATATAATTCCACTTCCATGATCAAGACTTTATATAATATTCTTGAACATTTTTGTTGTAGCTTGAAAATGCAAAAATGGTGAGCCGCAAGTTTGACCACAAAGGGAAAGAAGGCCGCAAGTAATAATCAAGGAAGTGAAGTTCTAAACATCAATTTAAACCTAAGAACTCCCAACGACAATGCTAAAAGCTCATTGTCAACATCTCCTCAGCATACTTTATTGTTGAGTTTGTATTGTTGCCGGGATTAGTGCTAAAGCATTTGGGGTTTTGCGGGTGATTAACTCGTTTTGGGATGAGTATAGTGGACGCTATGTGTGACCCTTTGCAGCTGAATATTTTTTGGCGTCACCGCTAAATAAAGTCTTCACCAAATAGCTAAAGGCCATAGCTGAATGGTCCATCACAAGTCGCTAGATATT
The DNA here is from genome assembly GCA_032878915.1 of Castanopsis chinensis. Classification (NCBI taxonomy): domain Eukaryota; kingdom Viridiplantae; phylum Streptophyta; class Magnoliopsida; order Fagales; family Fagaceae; genus Castanopsis; species Castanopsis chinensis. The sequence goes on along the minus strand of JAVQMG010000122.1, from coordinate 30,020,373 downwards.
TCATACACCAAGTCTTGAAGTAGCGACGTTCCATACGCCAAGTCTTGAAGCCATATGAGTGATATACCATCGTCAAAGCATGCTTAAGCTAAGACTCTCAAGCATTCTCTTCTCTAATTCATCTTTTTTTTATATATCGCTTAAACCATTATAATCCTTCAAATTTTAATCAAAATATTTTCTATAAGTCGTTTGTGCTAAAGCTTAGCCATGACTATCGTTTACTAATACAAATCATAATTACTCTAGGGGAAAAAATGGAAACCTTTTTGAACCATCCAACAAAGAGGGAAAGCCGGACTCGATTCCCTCTCACCGAAGCCGTGACATGCTCATGCACTCTAAGCCATGGCACGTTCATGCACTCTAAGCCATGACAAGCTCACGCATCCAAAGTTATGGTCGAACTGTGCACTCCAAGCCATGGCATGTTCATATATCTCAAGTCGCGACAAGTGCATGCATTTCAAGCCATGCCAACGCTTTAATCATTCTTGAATTCAAGATTATGTTTGAAGAGGGAAGCGCCAATGTTGCCATCCTCAAGAAAATTATTATTGTCACTCAACTCTTGCCATTGAAGTTTGTAACTAAGCCAACTAATAAGAAGGGTTTCCACGAGCGCCTTTGAAGAATTCTTTGCTAGACCTCACTCTAGGTATTGAAGTAAAAAAGCTCAAAAATCACATGTTAATTGCTGGAAATCCATTCCAAAGATCTTCAAGTGGAATCTTAGTATAATATGGAAGCTTGGAATAAGCGGCATGAAGGCAAACGAGAGAAATTGTTATGCTAGGGATGCAACAACCCTACACCGACGTCTTTAATGCTTAGCCCACCATTATCCCAAAGTAAGAAGCCAAGCAAGCAAAGTATGGAACCGCTGTTTGCGGTACCATGTATCTTCGACAAAAAGGCTAACTGAAGCATGGAAAAGAAAAACTATTGTGTTGGAGATGAAATAACCCTATACTGACATCTTCGATGCTTAGCCTATTGTTGTCCCAAAATTAGAAGTCAAGTCAGCAAACTGTGGAGTCGCTATTTGCGGCACAACAAATCTTTGACAAAGAGGAATCATATTCTGCTCTTTATATAGCATATAGGAGGACCTCCATTTTCAGAAGTTATCTTTGAATCATATGAAGAATACTAAAGGAGGAAGAAATCCCACCAATGACTCTTGGCATATCCTATAAATCTTCAAGACATGAGTGGCCCAAAGCGTTCCACACTTGCGGGCTTGATCTCATCGGACTTATCCATCCACCCTTGAATGGATGCATTCGAGTCTTTGCCACACTAAGTAAGTCATTAAGTGGGTAGAAGAAATTCCACTCAATAAAAGCAATGGCAATGGTTGGAGCCAACTCCATCAAGGAGCATATCATTCATTGCTTTAACGTCTCGCACAAGATCATAAGTGACAACAATATATCTCGCTTATACCAATTTTTAGAGGCAAGCCCTATAAAACATTAGGAAGCCGACGAACTATCAAATTATTCAAGCATGGTGAGACCCCTGCATATGAAGGTGCAATGCCTTCAATAAGGTAGGGAAAACCAATGCTTTCTCCTAATGCAAACCCTTGTGAAGCGGCGAGAAAGCCAACAAATTACTCTTATGGCAAAATCTCTACATGCGAGAGTAAAAAAAAAAAAAAAACTCTCAATAAGGTGGGGAAGCCAAAGCCAGCAAGATGTTTCATTATGGCGATACCCCTACTTGCAAAGGTGCAACTAGCACTCGACAAGGTAGGAAAGCCAATACATCCTCAAAGGTAAACCTTATTGAATGATTAGGAAGCCGACAAGATGTCATGTCATTCATATGTGACAAGACCCCTACTTGCGAGGATGCAACGCCCTTAACACGGTAGAGAAAACCAGCATTTCCTTAACGGTAAGCCTTACAAAGTGGTAGGGAAGCCAACATAATATCTTAAAATTCAAGCACGATGATCAACTATATGCAGGGACATAGCCAACCCTCAAAAGGTTGAGAAAGCCGATGCATAAACCTGCCAATGAACCATTACCTCATTGCCATATGGTAATTCACTTTATGCAAAAAAAAAACTCCTTAAGAAAATAGCAAAATTATCATTCTATAAGTCGTCGTATGCAAGAATGTGATATCCTAAAAAGATGACAGCAATACAAGCTTTATCCAAGCCGTTGTCTGTGAGAACGCAATCAACCTCAATGAAATGGTGACAAACAAGTGCACCATGAGATGTAATGCATGAAAACACAGCTCATATGTGGGGGCTTCTTGAAACTAATGAAGTAGCGACCGAATATATGTTGAGTGTAAGTCAGCTACCAAGCAGCGAGCTAAGTTTCATTATACATGAGCTGTTGTTCATGAAATCGCTCATCAATAGAGCACTGAAAAATCATGCATAGATAGCGAGACATGCGCTTAGCCAAACCCTGTTCGCAAAAGCATGAAAACCAAGCAACATGACCACTAACTTGCCTTAGCAAAGACGAAGTTATATTCACAACATATCCAATCAAGCATGAGTCATTCTCAAGAGATTAAGTGCATGTGTACAATCTATCAAAGCTATGCTACTCAACCAAAAGGTGCGCATGACCTTTCCAAGCAAGCTTTTCTCAACATACTTAAATGATCACAATCATACAAGAGTTGTTTTCGCAACAAAAATATGCTCATAGCCTATCAAAGAAAGGTACAAACTCATTCTCAAGGTACAAAATACAAACTATTCACACCCTTGAGGTACAAATCATTCTTTTCATTCCAAAATTCAAAATTACACGATGAGACATCATATATGTGTTTCTTTGTGCAAAATACAGATTGTATCTACTAACCATGATAGCACAAGCTCAAAATTTCAATAAATACCAGTGCATAGGAGTTGCATTGTACAAATAAGTAGGCTGTCCACAAAAGCGAAAAACAAGAGAATATGTTTCGAAGGCAGCCGCCCCTATAACACATTACAACCAGCTCAGGATCCCAAGATTTCAGAAATTTCAAGAAACAAAAAACAAAAAAGAAAATAAAAGAAAGGGGGACTCAAAGAAGATCAAGTCTTTCAAAAATATCCAAGCTATTGTATTTGAAACACTCGCTTGCAATTAATCTCTCTATGAAATTTATGGCTACAAGTTTTCGTTTCTTCACAAAAATCCCATTGCCAAGAGATGCAAGTTGAACTTCCAAGCCCTACTTGAACCATGTATCAATGATGCAATAGAGGTAGTAGAGAAGAAACTCTACAATCGGCCAATCCTGGATCAAGTTCTTGGCGGCACTCTTTCATTTGAACAGTTGCTTTTTGGCCAAAGGAACAAATTGAGTCCTATGCACTTTCCTTACCACAATCGCCCTCTAGTCATTCAAAAGGGGAGCTTCATGTTTGTTGCTATTATCCTTACCAAGCTTGACCAAGGAAGCCTTGCCATCCCCTTGAGCGAAACTAAAAGCGACTTGGTCATGCGCACAGACAGCGAGACAATAAGTTCATCAAATGCCCAATGCAAATAATAAGAAGACTAGAAAGGGCTTTAACTTTACCAAGCCAGTACCACTTATTGTGGGTCTCTTGTTGCTATCACTGAGAGTTGTATTCTACAAAAGACACCAAACAACTCATTAACAAGCTTGAAGCAACAACTTGTGACTGCACATCTTTATTCACATTCGCCACAAGAACACAATATTGGGGGCTGCCAGCACATACAACAGCTATGTCACACCCCTATTCTACAACGCCAAGTGATATCTTTACTCCATTCCATCTTGAATACGCTATCTTAAGGCAGCTAGTAGTATTGCTCATTGCTCATGGTTACGGCTTCATTAAAATTAATATTGGCAATCACAATCTCACCAAATTGGCCAACAATAAAACAAATAAAAAATTGAAGCACCCCCAACGTATCATTCATAATCATCTCCTCATATGGACCCAATTTGCTCATTCAGTGGGGACAGTTTACTTCCAATACAATGGCCAACTAAAAGTCAAGTATAGCCATACAACAAACTAATTTACATGCCTTGCGACTATCATAATCAATGGGAATCGACTTCGACATGAGCTTTCAATGAGAGCAATGGCTCAACCTTATAAGTTGGCACCTCACGGTGGGTCTGTGATTTCCCAAAGAAGACCCATCCTACACAATCAACAACACGATCTATTCAACACATCACCAAGTATTTCCAGGAGATCAACAAAAATAAAATTAGCTCACCAAGGGATGCGTGGCATTTGACTTTATCAAGCTTGCACGAAGAATGGATTCATCACCTAGTCGTCTCATTTGACATCATTCTCTTACAACAAAAATCTTGCCTCTCAATTACGAGTGCGTTCCTTTCTCTTTGCCATCAACATTGCTTAGATGAAATTAGTACAAACAAGTCTGGTGGCCATAGGCGACGAGCTGTCGCAAAATGCCTTCAGCGCTACCTACAAAACAACCTTGCTCCTTGCCGATGAGTTCTCTCTCTTCTTTGGTGGCGACGCTTTGTCATGTCTAGGTCCTGCAACGAGCATCTTTATACTTCTTAGATTATTGTTGTGGAATGTCGTCGCTTTGATCTCCTTCATTTTGCAACCACCATCTCACTATCCTCCTTGGGTTTTGGCCACATAGGTGCAAGATTGAAGGTGGGTACAACAAGGCTTTCGAAGATTTGATGAGCTTGAGGGATTTTAAAAATAAAAGATTTACAAGAACATGATTTCAAGAGTTTGGAGAAAAAGGAGTTCTGAAGCTCTTGGAGAAGTGATTTACGCCAAGAAGCTAAAGAAAGAAGCAAAGTTAGAGTGATATACATCACAAAGTGAAAAAGGCGTGGGATGCATCTGAAAGAGTGACAACAACAAACAAAAAGAAAAAGAGAAATGAAAAGCAAAGTGATGAAATAGGTTCCTAAGCATATAGCGTGAAATGGAAAAGCTAAAATGATGGAGTCATTTGGAGAAGACCAAGGAAATGAAAAGTGAGCATTTTAAAGACAAGTCAAAAACCAAGATCTATACGGCAAAGCTTAAGTGACGTGGTGGGCTTAAAGCCACGTACCATCCAATTGAAAGAGATGCTTAAATCACTATGGTGGTCACGAAAGTTATCAAGGAAAAAACCTCTAAAGCTACATGTGAGCATGAAAGCCAAGCCTTATGCCCTTTCTTCAGGTGCTTTGAATAATATTACGCATAAGGTGCTACGTGTGTCAGCCGATTGATGTTCTTTAGTGGAACTAATAACTATCAAGTGCCCATGTTTATGACCACAAAACTTGTACAAGCGGGCTTCTTTGACCAGGGAGTTTTCTACAAGTGGTCTTTGTGAGCCACGATATACCTACAGACAGGCTTCATCAACTCGTATTTTCTCAACAAAAAATAAAGTATTTGGGTAAACTAATTCTCAAACTCGTAACATCTACAAGCAATGGGAAACATACTCACACGCAGACCACAAGCAACATGCATGCTCGGGGGTCTAATGTTGATACCCATTTTTGCGACACATTTTTTACAAGCCCAATTCATGTATTGTATTATATTATTTTATTCTTTTAAGCATAGCCCAAGCCCATGCGACATATTGGGCAATTTAAGAAAGTGTGGTTTTGAGGGTATGGGTCGGTTTCTTTCGGACCTTTTTGCATGAGCCAAGATCAAGTGTGCTACCAAGTGGGCAAGGGACATTGGTAGCATCTTAGGCTCATGGAGGAGGTCTTGTACTCGAAATTTCCACCTCAAAAGAGCTTTTATGCTCTGGCTGATTGTGGCCCAACTTTTCTGCTTTATCATTTTTTTGTCTAAAATGCATAGCTAACCCTAAGTGGCTAGACTTGTCTATTTCAACAACCAAATGCAATCTCCAAAGACCTGCCATGTCTAGGAAACATCAACCCATGAATTTGGGTTACTTTATTTCCCAAATTATACAAAAAGCAAGGCATCCCTCTTACCTAATTAAATCAAGTCTGACCATAACTTCTTTGATTGATACCTTAGGGTTCAAAGCCTCTTCTATGGACCAAAAACAGTCACTTAGAGCACCCCAAGTTCAATACAAAAGGCCCTAATCAGATTCAAAAGGGACTAACCACATTCTACCTACATACCTAAAACTTTAGAGCAAAAGCCCATTCAGCCAGCCAACAATCTCACAATTCTGAAGCTTAGGGGTGGAAATATGGGTACAAGGGAACCTTCACTCTCTTCCTCACAACCTCTCTCAATTTCTTCTTCTCGTTGACTGTGGGTTGAAATTTCAGACCTGTTGAACCACGTTTTCCCTATAGAACTAAAACTTGAGAGTAAAAACCCACTGAGCCAGGAAACATTCTCACAATTCTGAACCTTAGGGGTGGAAATATGGGTACAGGGGAACCTTTCCTCTCATCCTCACAACCTCTCTCAATTTCCTCTTCTCGCTAATCGTGGGTCGAAGTTTCAGACCTGTTATATTTTTATTCTTTTTCTGCACTTTTGTTAATAGCATTTTGATTCTCTCTTGTCAAAGAACCATTAGCCTTTTGTTCATTATACATTTAGAATTTTGGGATTGATTCTCCACAATAAACACTTCTAGAGAACCTAAGGGGAGATTTGGGTCATTCTCGCATTTTCGGCCCTTGTCATAAAACGTCCTCGACACACCTTAACCTCCTTTGAGAAAGATAGTCTCTTAGTGTCTCGAGAACAGTGAGGCCAACTCGAGCTTAAGCAATCTCTTCATTGGTCAGAAGGTCTGCCAACCGGATGAGAGGACAAGGATGGGTAAGAATCATTTCAAGAGGGTACATGTGTTGAACCTGAACCAGTAATCAGTCACCAAGATATCAATATATCCCATGGCCGCATTCAAACAACACTCGACAAACATTCAATTCCTGAGCCCATGCACTCTTCTCATGCTCCTCACATCCAAGCCAATGATTTAAGGACATTTAAACACCACAAAGAAGCTAGAATGAAAAAGAAGCCTTACCCATACTTAACAAAATAAAAAAAATGACAAAAGAAAAAAAAAAAAACTCACCTCATCGGCCGCTAAGCTGTCAATCACCATCCACCAAGCCTGCAAAGAATGCTTGGGAGGTGGTGACAAATGATACTTAGGCAGCCAACAAAGAAACCTTGGAAACATATCATCAACATCTTCCTAAAATAGCAAATCAACACCAAAATATTCATACATCCAGACCTAAAAAAATAAGAACACATCAACATTAACAACACACAAATAACCTTTTACAAAATACACCTGACCAAGAATTTAAATTTCACCTACCATACAAATGGCACACTTCCTAAGCTTTAAAAACTGCACCTAGAAAGCTGAGTCATGAAGTGCAAGAGAGCCCCAATTATAATTTTTGATCTGATTAATATCCCTCAAACTTCACAAGTAATGTAAACTCGTAGTGCTCTCCAAGTTAGGACATAAGAGAGTTCCAATGAAGAGAAGCATGAACATACAGGTGCTAGTTGCTACAGTCTTGCACTTGCCAATGTTGGTATACAGCCACATCAAGGGTACATTCTTACTCCTAACTCATGGAGGAATCACACCCAAAAGACCCCTAATTTACACTAATGAAATGGAATCACTATCTTCAATTCTCTTATCATCCAATTTTAAGCCAGTAATGGCTGAGAAGTCATAAGGTGTCAATATCACCTCACCAATGCCTGGAAAATGAAAAGTACAAGTGGTATCCTAGAATTGCTCAAACAATGCGACAGGCAGTTGAATATCCTTATACTCATTGGTGTTGTGATCCAAGAGAGCTCGGAAAAAGGTTTGAAAGCCGACTTCGTTAATGACATTTTTAATGTTAGGGGATAACGTCGCCCACCTGTGCTTCAACAACTAAAGACTACCTTGGCTCTTGTGATTCTAGGAAACATAGTTTCGCCAATCATTATGATATTCACAAAAATGCTCTATTCCAAAAATACTTACTCAAAAATACCAACCACCAAAATAAAGATACCCTCATCAAAAAAATTAGCAAGACCCAAATGCCATTTTACAAATTCGAATTCTATGACATCCTATCAATATCCCAATCAACTCAAAAATCCTTCATCTCCATAAATTCATTCAACAATGACTCAAACATATGTCTAACCCAAAGAAAAGTTTTCTTTCCATACCCATGAAAATAATACCCACAAAAATCTCCATACCTTTGAAAATGATGCCTACACATCCAACAAAATTTCCAAACTCATCAAAAATGGGTTAACTCAATCATGCCTACACATCAAATTCTCATAATTTCATACCCACAAAAAGAATCAAGTCAAAATTCATCCAACATTACCTAATGCTACATACAATGCAAAGCTTCATAAACCATCGACATTGTCCAAACTTCACAATACCAAACAACTCAACAATTTGAAAATGCCCCAAAATAAAAAAAATCAACATGACCACACAATGGTTTCCAACCAAATCATACAATATCCAAAATTCCCACAAGAGCAAATAACTGCAAAATGACAATACCCCACCATAAAGTTCTCAACAAAACATGAAATCAACAAATTTACCAACAAAAAAGCAAAAATAAAATGAACTCACCATGAAATCTTTCTTGGATAAGTGTGGAGCATGGTTGCTTGGTGTTGAAGGAGCCCTTCTTTATCATTCCATTCTAGGGATGGATGATACTTCTTCCCATTGAAAGTAAGAAAGTAAGGTGGTCCATGAGAAGATGCCATGGAGATGCAAAGATGAAGGTTTGAAAATGGGTTTCAAAAAATGGGTTTTGCAAGGATGCTAAAAATCTTAAGGATCTGAAGAAATATTTTAATGGATGGTAGAAATCAAGTTAAGAAGCTTAAAGAAGTGATTTTCTAAGCAAGAAATGGTGTGGAAATGAAGAAAATGCAAAAGGAAAAAGCTTGTGAATAATAACAATGGAGGAAGAAGAGAGAGTGAAGAAGAAGTGAAAAAAAAAAAAAAAAAAAAGATGAAGACAAAAAGGCCTCCCCCCCCCTTTTAAGTGTCACGTGAGTTATTGAGTCAACTTAGGTTTGACTGAGTTGACTTAGCCAACTCACCATAAAAAAAAATCAAGTTTTTTTAAAAAAAAAAAAGGATAAAAAAGAAAAATTTTCAAGGATTTTCAAAAATAAAGGGTTACAATTTCAAAAGAAATTTTCAAATTTCAAAGTAAAATGAAGAAAAATTTTCAAAGGACCTTGGAAATTAATGGTTCTTCATTTTAAAAAGCAAAGAAAAAAAAAAAGAAATTCTAAAAAAAAGGAAGAAGAAAAAATTTTCACGTCTCAAATAGTGGAGCAATAAAGCATCAATCATTCAAATTCTAATTCAAGACTTTGATCTTTTGCAGGCAAAGTCCAAACCTTCATATTGAGCCAGATATAGTTCACAGCCTCCTCCAAAACTCCAAACTGAGCCGAATATAGTTCTTATTTGCCTTCAAAAATCCAGATTGAGCTGAATATAGTTCTCAATCGCCTTCAAAATTCTAGAGCGAGCCGAATATAGTTTTCAGTCACCTTCAGATTTACAGATTGAGCCAAATAAAGTTCTCAGTCATCCCTAGATATTCAGATTAAGCTGAATATAGCTCTTAGTTGCCTTCAGTACTCTAGATCGAGCCAAATATAGTTCTCAGTTGCCTTCAGAATTCCAGACCGAGCTGGATAAAGTTCTTAGTTGCCATCAAAATTCCAGATTGAGCTGAATATGGTTCTTACTCACCCCTTGATTTCCAGACTGAGCCGAATATAGTTCTCAGTCGCCATTAGAACTCCAGATTGAACCTAATATAGTTCTCAGTCGCCTTTAGAATTCCAGATTAAGCCAAATCTAAACCGAGTCGAATATAATTCTTAGTCGCCCCCAGAATTCCAGACCAAGCTAGATATAGTTCTCAGTCACCCCCAAATTTTTAGATTGAGCTGGATAAAGTTCTTAGTCGCTATCAGATCTTTAGCTTGAGCCGAATATAGTTCTCAGTGGCCTCCAGATCTTCAAATTGAATCGGATAAAGTACTCAGTCACATTCAGAAGCTGGATAGAGTACATAGTTGCCATCAAAACTCCAGATCGAGCCGAATATAGTTCTCAGTTGCCTCCAGATTTACAGACCAAGCTGGATATAGTTCTTAGTCACCCCCAGCATTCTAAACCGAGCTAGATATAGTTCTCAGTCACCCCTAAATCCTTTAGATTTTCAAATTAAGCTAGATAAAGTTCTCAATCGCCTCCAGATTTTCAGATTGAGTCGGATGTGCTTCTTAGTTGCCTCCAGATATTCAGATTTAACCGGATATAGTTCTTATTTAGCTTCCAGATCAAGCGAATATAGTTCTCAATTACCTCATCAGTATTTAATATTTGATTCAGATTCATCAATTATCAAGTAGATTAGATGTCCATAGTTTTCATTTTTCAAAACAATAAAACACTAGTTCTACACCCAAAGGTTTTAAAAAGTTAAGCTCGATTAAATCATGGTTACTAAAATCAGTGTCTTTGTTTTACATTGATATTCACTTTTCAAGCTCAGTCAATGAGGGGCATTCTTTAGACACTTGATTTTGCACCAATAATTTAGTTTTGGAAGATGAATAAAATGACAATTTCAAATACCCAAAAATTATAGTTGCATTACATGCATTAAATCATTCATTGAATATCATAAAAATGATCGTGAGATTCTGACGATCGTGACGGTATGCCTGATTCCCAAATCTGACTATCAGATTGAAATACATCACAAGATCAAATGTTCATGGTTTGCATGTATTGTGATAGAGGTCAATCCCAGAGCAGATGGATTCAATTAACGGAGTTAGAAATTAGAGACGAGGTCACCAAAATGGACGGTCTAGTTGGTCTAACAATCAAAATACTAGACGGACTCATAACCTAGACGAGCAGGTAGGGAGACGGATGAACTCTTTTGAGTGGATGGATCCAAAGGGGACGGTTTGTTCAAGTCACGTGGCACCTACATGGCCTGAGTGGTCTCCAAAGATCCTAATTTGGAAATGTCTTGTGTTCTATGCACAACCACAATCGTAGGAATCCCCGCAAGAAAAGAATCCCATGAAATACGAGCATTAATGAGGGTCTTCTCTACAAGGAAATGCCTCTCCATCAAGAAACATAATTTGCCCTCACAAATCGAGGTACGCATAAAAATACCCTAGCTTTAGCACTCTAGAGTTGTGAAAAATTCTCTTTTCTAACTTAACATTTGGAGGGTCTTTGGCTAGTACCACACTGGTACTCTCTGCAAGGTTTTCTCTTTATTTATGTTGTGCAGGTTACCAGGGGCATGTAAGGACTATTTAGCTTACTGATGATTTTCGGCATCATCAGTTGGTGCCGTCTGTGGGGAACTGTGATAGAAGCCATATTACCCCTTCCCAGACAAAGAGTTGTATGGTACTCACATGCTTGATGACAACCAACAACAATCAAGAAAGTTAATCGTGCACCACTGTCCTCGAAAGACAGGTGCAGACTTTAGCTGTGGTTGTGGAATGCCTTACTAAGCAAAACCACGACCTGGAAAAACAGCTGCACCAAAGGGATGTTGGGCCCCGTAATCAGGAAGAGGAGTAAGAGGGTGACAGTTTCTAGCACACCACCGATAGGCGAAATAGAGAGGGACCAGAAGGCAGCAACGCCTTGAGCAGACCATTTGTCATAGATACAACATCGCCACACATGGTTGCGGAAATGCAGACAGGTGTTGAATGACCTCGATGAACTGGTCCACAAGACGGATTGACCCTTCATAGCACCCATCACTTCCTTCCCCCTCCCCATGAAGTTCTGGGTAGATGGAACCCTATGACGGGTTTATGGATCACTTGGAATCATTCAAAACCCTTATGCACTTATAAGGGGTCTCGAACGAGATATGCCGGGCATTTCCAACTACGCTGAAAGGACTTGCAAGGGTATGGTTTAGTAGATTGGTGCCTAACTCCATCAGCACATAGTTTGCTTCACATTTCATTGGGGGGCACATACTTTGCTTCGCACTTCATTGGGGGGCACATGTACAAAAAATCCATTGCATGCCTAATGAGCATCAAGCAAAGGGAGGACGAGACGCTGAGGTCAAGGAGGTATACTATCCTGACTAGCTAGCCAATGTAGTGTTGGTCAAGAAAGCCAACAGAAAGGGGAGGATGTGTGTAGACTTCACAAACTTAAACAAGGCACGCCCCAAGGATAGTTACCCACTCCTACGGATCGACGTCCTAGTAGACTCATCAACACGACACCAGTTTTTGACCTTAATGGCTACCTTTTTTTATTACACCTAAATCAAGCTGGAAAAGGCTGATCAGGAGAAAAATTCGTTCGTCACCAGCCAAGCCTTTTTTGTTACAAGGTGATGCCGTTTGGTCTCGAGAACGCGAAAACAATGTATCAAAGGGTCATGAGTAAAATGTTTGCACATCATATTGGGAGGAATGTCCAAGTCTACGTGGATGACATGCTAGTGAAAAGTCGACGAGAAGATGACCATTTGGACGACCTTAAGAAGACCTTGGATGCCTTCCACTCTTATAACATGAAGCTCAATCCAAGAAAATGTGCATTTAGGGTAACAACTGGAAAATTCCTCAGGTTCATGGTGTCTCAGAGAGGCATTAAAGCCAACCCAGATAAGATCTGGGCGATAATGGAAATGGCACCACCAAGGAACATAAAAGAAGTGCAAAACCTCAATGGCAAGGTAGCAGCGCTGAACAGATTCATGTCAAGGCAATAGACAAGTGCTTACCTTCTACACGTTGAAGAAATCCTTCGAATGGACGGGTGAATGTCAACAGGCATTTGAGGACTTAAAAGCGTACTTCTCTTTCCCGTTGTTGCTGAGTCCTTCTAAACCTATGAAGGAGCTATTTCTCTATCTGGCAATCTACCCAGCTACGGTCAGTGCATCCATAATCAGAGAAGAAGAAAGGGTGCAGAAGCTCGTGTATTACACTAGCCGAGCACTCTAAGGTGCAGAGGAAAGGTACCCTCCCAATGGAAAAATTAGCCTTCGACCTGATTACTGCAGCTTGCAAGCTCAAACCCTATTTCCAAGCCCATATAATGGTCATCTTGACAAACAAGCCCTGACGAAGAGCAATGAGTAATCCTGAAGCTGCTAGATGGATGGCGTTGTGGGCAATCGAGTTAAGCAAATTTGACATACAATACCGCCCATGCATTGCAATGAAGGGACAAGTAGTTGCTGACTTCATCGTAGAATTCACCAAGGCTATGGGGCAGAAGAGCATCCTCAATGGAGTATCCATATGGATAGATCGTCTAACAAGTAGGCTGGAGGAGCAAGAATAGTGATCCACTTTTTAGAAGGGGACGAGATTGAGTGCATGGTTCTTCTCGACTTCCCTACAACCAACAATAAGGCAGAGTGCAAAGCTTTAGTGGCAGGACTAGATCTCGCCAAAGTAGCAGGAGTCACAAGTATGATTGTCTATTGCAATTCTCAAATGATCACAAGTTAGGTGAACGATGACTACATATGAAAGGGTGAATGAATGAAGAAATACCTGGAGCAAGTAAGGATGTGCGTAGGTGTCCTTCAAGCCAAGTTTGTTCAAATCCCAAGGGAAGAGAATGAGCAAATAGACCGTCTTGCCAAGGCCGCATCAGCAGAACACATGCTCATCTCCAGTAATGTACTTTCTTTTGTTTAGCTTTCACCATTAATAGGTGGTGTGGGTGTGCAGAAAATAGGCTTGGAAGATAGCTGGACCACGCCGATTATTTCGTACTTGAGAAACGGAAGGGTACCCGACAGTAAAGAAGCTGCGAGGAAGTTGAAGGCCTAGGTGGCACGGTTCTCCAGATAAAAGATATCATGTATAAGAGAGGATTCTCCTGACCGTACCTAAGATGCCTAACCACCAAGGAAGCAGTCGATGTCATGAGGGAAGTTCATGAAGGAATCTGCGAGAACCATTCGGGATCATGGTCATTAGTGCCTAAGCTGATTCGAGCAGGATATTATTGGCCTACCATGCAGAAGGATGCCCAAGCTTATGTTAAAACCTACGACAAGTGTCAAAGGATTAGCAACATCATTAGATAGCCAACAGAAAAGCTCATTCCAATGATGGCCCCGTGGCCTTTTGCTCAATGGGGGTTGGTCATCATGGGCCCATTCCCAACTACAATAAGACAGCTAAAGTTCCTAGTGATCAGCATCGATTACTTTACCAAATGGGTAGAAGCCGAAGCATTGGCCACATCATGGAGAAAAATGTACATAGCTTCTTCTGGAGAAACATTATCTACAGGTATGGAATCCCCAATGTCTTGGTCTCGGATAATGGGAAGCAGTTTGGCAACGAATCATTCAGGGAATTCTACTCACAGTTGGGAATCAAGAATCATTACTCCTCGCCTGCCAACAGAAGAGCTCACTCTAATGATGGCCCCATGGCCTTTTGGTCAATGGGGGTTGGACATCATGGGCCCATTCCCATCTATAATAAGACAGCTAAAGTTCCTAGTGGTCAACATCGATTACTTCACCAAATGGGTGGAAGTCGAAGCATTGGACACCATCACCGAGAAAAAAGTACGTAGCTTCATTTGGAGAAACATTATCTACAGGTACGAAATCCCCAGAGTCTTGGTCTTGGATAACAAGAAGCAGTTTGACAACGAATTATTCAGGGACCTCTACTCACAGTTGGAAATCAAGAATCATTACTCCTCGCTCACCCAACCTCAGGCCAACGGACAAATTAAGGTCATGAACCGGTCCTTGCTCAAAATCATTAAGAATTGGCTTGAGGGGGTAAAGGGTATATGTCCAAACGAGTTGCCAAGTGTACTATGGGTATACCAAACGACAACAAGGACACCAATGGAGGAAACGCCTTTTCGACTAACATACAAGAGAGAGGCCATTATCCCTGCTGAGGTCGGACTCATCAGCTACAGGGTGGAGAATCATAATGAGAATAGGAACGATGAAGCCATGCGCCTACAGTTGGACCTAGTGGACGAGGTCAGAGCAACAACCGAACAAAGGTTAGCACGATACCAATACCTCATGGCCAAGCACTACAATTCCAGAGTCAGACAAAGGGGCTTCCAAGTTAGAGACCTCGTCATAAGGAAAGTGATAGGTGCTACAAGAGATCCCTCCTAAGGGAAGCTAGGACCCAATTGGGAAAGACCCTATAGAATCATTTCGTGGTAGAGGAAATCACCTATCACCTAGAAACGCTCGACGGACAAAAGTTGCATCATCCATGGAACACCGAAAACCTAAAGAAATACTATTAGTAGACGATGGCATATAGACTACCATTCCTTATTTCCAATTTATTTATTTCTAGTTATTTTTTATTATCTATAGTACTTTTTAGCCCAAAGGGCAATTTTTTATTTTTTCAGAACAATTTTTGGCTTATGCACATGTTTATCATAATAAGAGGAGTTATTCAGATATACCCTGTGCATTTATACATTTCTACAAAACTGCATCTACAATAAAGCCCTTAAGTGGATGGATGCATCCCAAAGGATGCTTGGAAGTTTATTTAAGCCCTTAAATGGACGGATGCATCCCAAGGGGTGCCTTGAAATTCATTAGTCCTTAAGTGGACAGATGCATCCCAAAGGATGCCTGGAAGTTTATTTAAGTCCTTCAATGGATGGATGAATCCCAAAGGGTGCCTTGAAATTCATTAGTCCTTAAGTGGACAGATGCATCCCAAGGGATGCCTTGAAATTCATTAGTCCTTAAGTGGACGATGCATCCCAAAGGATGCTTGAAAGCTTATTTAAGTCCTTAAATGGACGGATGAATCCTAACGGGTGCCTTGAAATTCATTAGTCCTTAAGTTGATAGATGCATCTCAAGGGATGCATTAAAATTTATTTAAGTTGTTAAGTGGATGGATGCATCCCCAAGGATGCCTTAAAATTTATTTAGGTCCTTAAGTGGACGGATGCATCCCAAGGGATGCCTTGAAATTCATTAGTCCTTAAGTGGACGGATGCATCCCAAGGGATGCCTTGAAATTTATTAGTCCACGAGTGGACGGATACAAGGAATCCCAAAGGATATCTCAATATTTTATACAAGTCCTTGCATGGACGGGTACATCACACTTATAAAAAAGACAGATCATTCCTAAAAGTATAAAACTAAAGCTAGTGATCTAATACCTGCTAAGCTGATGGGATTACAATCTCTTAGATAAGAACGAAAGCAAAGAAACTTATAATTAAAAACCCAAAAATGTTAAGGGCAATGACAAAATTATACAACCATTGTTCTCGACATAATTTCCACAATGAAAGAAAGAAGAATTTATAAAGTTTACAAAAATTAAGGTTTGTCAACAGGGGCCTCCTCATCCAAAACATTTTCTTGGTTAGCTGGTTTGGCCTCCTCAATATGATGGTTTTCATCCCCGATGGATTTAACTTGTTTGTCTTGTGGAGCTTCTTCGTCTCCTTGAACGAAGGGAGTGGGGTCATCCTCAAATAGCTCGTCGGTATCTTCAGGGTTAATGGACCTTGCTATGGTTTGGACTACGGCGTCCAAGGCGACTTGAGACACGTCCAGGTAGGATAAGAGTGCCTTGACTTGATGGAGGCACTCATTAAATCCGTTAGCATAGCAGTCCCCGAGCTCAACAAGGAAATCGTCGGAGTTGCAAAACTCCGTTCTTTCATCCTCCTTAGCCTGATAGACTTGCTTCCTTAAAGAGGATATCTCCCCCTCCTTGTCCTTGAGTACCTTTTTCAGCACCTCGGCCTGATTCTCTGACTCCCCAGGGACTTCCTCGTCAAGTCAATTTTTTGATCTACACCTCCCTCTAGGCAGTAAGTTTGTTTAGCCTTGTCTTCGCAGCCTCAGCCCTCTCCGTCAGACGATCAACTAGCTTCTCACAAGCTATGCAACGGTCCATCAATCCCTTCATCATCAGCACCCCCTGCAAGAGTAAACACAAGGTTAGAAATAAGGGTAATTGAAAAATAGGAGGAGAAGAGGACGGCCATGCACTTGAGTCAAGTTGAAAGAGCCAGTCTCCCCCATGGCCTCAGTTGTATAGTTACTTAAGTATTTATAATCATCGTCCTTGATGATGGACGAGAGCTGCCTAGAGGCATATCGTGAGTCTTCGCGGAGGAGGGAAGGCCCTACTCAACGACGAGACCTTTGGCTGACATCAAGCCTTTCCCAATATTGTGACGGGGTGGAGGAGGTAGCTTGGTACCTAGAGGCGTCTCCCCGACGGTTGTAGGGATTGCCACTTAAGGCATTTTTGTTAGGCGATCAACCTTGTCTATCGTCTTCCTCTTGATGAATGGCCTAGTCCCTCCAGTAGGGGCTATGCCCTCTTCTTGCTTTTTCTTCGCCTGTGCAGCGGCTTGTTGGCAAATGTAAGCCCTCCTTTTACCGTCTTCCATTTTTCACCAAAGGGAACGGTAAGAAAGAGTTAGATAGAAATTGCTAAGAAACTAGAAAAAAGGAATAAGTGACGAACTCACGTTGGTGTGCAAGTGCATTGTAGCGACAGGCAGTATTTGTAGGCTCAGGACCCTCACAATACCAATGCAAGGTGTCCAAGGTGACAAGCTTCTTCCACTTCCTTTCTTCTAGTGGAATGTTGAAGATCTTCTCTAAAAATCTCCACTATTCAAGATCAACCTCCAAATGGTCCTGAGCTGCAACAAGAGATGATTAGACAAATGCGTAAAATAGAAAAAATAAATAAATGAACAAAATAAATAAACAAGCAAAATAAGTAAACGGACGCCTACTAGACAGGGTATTATACCCCAAGTTCTATCAAAAAGGGGCATGTCCTTCCATTCGTGAGGGTGGCACACCCAGTTGCCTCCCTGGATGAAGAAATAGCGGTTCTTCTAGTTTTAGTTGGAGTCAGGGTCTCGTACATTAGCTTGAGCACCAGCTTCCTTGGCAGAAAGCTAAAAATGCCCTTAGACTTGAAAATCTCACTAGAACGGTAATAGTGGAAGAACTCCTCCATGGTTAGGCGCCGTCTCCCTTTGCTCAAAACCTCGTATAATACCTCTACGCCAAGGAAGATTCTCCAAGAATTCGGGGAAATCTGGGTGATGGCCAGTGCTAGGTATTGGACTAGGTGACGGTGGAGAGCACTTAAAGGCAATCTAAATCCTGCCTTGAACATTATCTCATACACCCCAACATTGTCAACACCATGGTAGTTGCATTTTTCAAACTTAAAAGGTAGACGGATGGGGATGTTGGTGGGAATCTGATACCTTTCTTGTGAAGTGTTGAAGTGACTTCTTTTAATGGTCAAGTTAAAATCACTGACCGTCCACAAAGGGGGAAGAATGAAATTCCCAAGGCCATCAGGGCCAATGACGATTCTAATAGGAGATTCAAAGCCCTCTTCACCATTTGAGTCTCTGTCTGTATCACTCTCTAACTTGTCCACGTCCAAGTCCTCATCCTTCTTTTTAGAAGGCGAGTTGGCAGACGGAACCCTTTCAGGAGAAGAGACGCCGGGGTCGCCTTCACTTGACGGGTACACATCATCATAGCCCTCTCCTTTGCAAACACATGATTGTTCACTTGATGCTTCACTAGACATCTATTATACCTACAAGTGACGGATAAACTTCAAAGACTCTACAAGTCTATATACGCGATGGACATATAATACTTAAAGAAGATAATAGAAAATGTATGAGTACAAGAAGGAGAGCACTTACAGGTGTACGATGTAGAAAAAGACGGAAGCAGTGTGGTGAACGGATACACTAAGGTGACAGAGTGACAAATTCCTGCAGATGATGGTGGCGCTCTGACACTAGGAAATGGTTGCGAAAAGTAGAAATGAAGGGGAGAGGCAACATATATATAGAGAAAACGGCGCAGGAGAGGAAGTGATGCTTTGATTCGAGTAACTAGCCACTAAAATTTCGCCACATGTCCTTAGCTCTCAACTACCTTGTCAATCAAAGCATGACTCCCAAGAACTAGCTAAAGATGTCACCCCACGTGTCTGTCTATCATATCAAGCGATGGACCTATGGAGTGGGAGGCAGTTGATGGGGGTAAATCCTAAAGCAGGCGGATTCAATTAATGGAGTTATACATTAGAGATAAGGTCGCTAAAAGGGGCGGTCTAGTTGGTCTAACAATTGAAATACTAGACGGACTCATAACCTAGACGGAAGGGTAGGGAGACAGATGGACTCTTTTGAGTGGTCGGATCCTAGGGGGATGGTTTGTTCAAGGCACGTGGCACTTACATGGCTTGAGTGGTCTTTAAGGACCATAATATAGAAATGTCTTGCGTTCTACGCATAACCACAGTCGTAGGAATCCCCACAAGGAAAGAATCCCACGAAATACGAGCATTAATGAGGTCTTCTCTACACGGAAATACCTTCTCCATCAAGAAAAGGAAGTCAGCTCTACATTACTATAAAAAAAACCCCAAAGTCTCACAAATCGAGGTATGCATAAACATACCCTAGCTTTGGCACTCTAGAGTTGTGGAAAATTCTCTTTTCTAGCTTAACCTTCAGAGGGTCTTTGGCCAGTACCATGTCGGTAATCTCTGCAAGATTTTCTCTTTATTTGTGTTGCGTAGGTTACCAAGGGCACGTGAGGGCTATTTAACTTACTGACGATTTTCAGCATTATCATATTGTATGGGGGTGAAACTGATCAGATGTGATTAATTAAAATTAATTATGATTAGCTAAACAATTAAAATTAATTAAATAATTATGTAATTGGTTGGTGGTATTTGTCAGAAGTGAACTTGCTTGCATAGGAATAAAATGGGTAATCAGATAACAAGGGAATTGTTGATAATTAAGTCTTTTTAGAACATTTATCTATCAGATAATTATTGTTTTAAAGACCTGATTGTCAAAATAAAAAGGATTTATTTTAGAATAGGAGTTACCAATATGTCCAGATTCAATTCCAAACTCAGAAAATCCCTGAAAAAGAGTCCAGAGTGAACCAAAATTGGGAATTAGGCTCGGCACTTGAGAGGGCCAATCGGCACTCAAGGAGTGCCAATTGGCACAACTTTGAGCCCCAACCCAGAAATGCTCTAATTGAGATAAAACGCATCCATTTTGAATTTTTAGGGATAAGGACGCAACCCAATTCATATCTAATCCAATCCAACCTATTTTTTAAGCATCCAACCTCTATAAATAAGGAACATACATTTGAAATTGGAAACCCTTTTTTTTTTCCTGATTTCTCTCTGCCCTTATGTTAAAGAAGTTCTAGAAGCCAAGCTTTAGGAACTTCTTTTTTGTTAAGAGGCTTCACTTAAATCCTTAAAAAAATTGTTTCTCTTTGAAAAACTCTTTCCTTGAGGATTAAGTTCATGCAGGTATTAATCTAACTTTGTTTTCATAACATATTTTCATATATGTTTTAGTTTCCATGAATATGAAATTTTCTTGTGTTTAAATAATCATGTTTCTCACATGTTATCACATGTTTTTTTTTTTTCCAAAAAATTTCACATGATTAATTGATGAGCATGTCTAGATCTAAGGTTGAATCTTTCCTTAGAATTTTAGATCTGCAATTTTTCTTTGTGTTTTTTTTCTTAAACTAAAGTCAAATTTGCAAGTTTTCTTCATTTTTTTGTTTTTAAAAAATTAGAGTCAGATCTGTATTTTTCTCTTTGTTTCTTTTTCAAAGTAAAACCAGATTTGAATTTTATTCATGAAGTTTGATATAAATTTTATTAGTAAAATCCAATCTGTATTTTCTAAATAAAAATCTGCCGTGCTTTTAATAAAAAACCAGATATGCATTTTTCGAAATAAAAATCTGCCATGTTTTTAATAAAAAAACCAGATCTGCATTTTTGCTTTTAAAATCTGCCCTGTTTTTAATTTAAAAAAAAAAAAAACAGAACTGCATTTTTTCAAATAAAAATTGGTCTGTTTTTAATTAAAAATCTGATCATTTTCTTAGATAAAAACCAGATCCATTTTTCTTTCAATAAAATTTGTGTTTTCAAAGAAAAATATGTTTTTCCGTCATATTTAAAAATCCCAACCAGATCTAAATTTTTATTAAAAATCCATTCTTTTTCTTCTACAGAAATAAAAAAAAAAAAATTAAAATTTTTCATTAATCATTCTCATCAAATTTTTATACAAAATAAACTAGCAGATCTAAGCTTCTTAAATAAAAGTTTAACCCTAGATCTAGAATTTGACATAGCATCTGTTGCATAACATTTCATACTTTGAATATGGGTATTTAATCGTCACTAAGAGTCTAGAAGACCAGACTTTGTTTGGACAGGGTGGGTGCCTAACACATTCTCTTCCTGTAACCTAGCCCCCGAACCTTAGAATTTTAGGTTAGTAGAACTAGTGCTTTATTTTATTTTTTGGTAGATTGTATCTAGGACCAAAACTTTGTATTTTTGCATAGATTATATCTAGGACCAAAGCCTTGTAAAGATATTCTACCAAGTTGTATTTGTATAATCAATTAATGACATTTGAGGTATTTTTGGAGATGTGAATTTTTATTTTATTTTTTCTTATTTTTTATATAAAAATAAGTGGCGACTCCATACATAATCTTGAAAAGGGAAGATGTTGATGCTTAACCCCTTTTTTGAGAGCACCCTTAGGTTAGTTTTCCAATCTCTCACATCAATAACAACAGTAGATTCTTGGAACTTAATTTGTTCTTCGAATTCCATTGAATCAAGAGATTGTAACTCCTCTTCTATCATGTTCTCAAGATCCTCTTGCAATCTTGTCAGCTCTTCTTTCATGACCTTTTTAGATTCAGCCAAGGCCTTGGCCTTCAAGATTTCTTGTCGGTCATATTCACCCGTCTTAAAATCGACAGCTTCGATACCACTTGTTAAGAACCTTATTTATATGTCGTTACTCATTGACAAGGCTTCATTCTCAACCTTAATTGATATTTTTAGCCTTGCATGGAATCACGATACATGGAAGAATATGAAAAATAAAGAGTAGTAGAAAAACTTATATATTAGAAGCATGTCATTCTATGCAATTGTTCATCTCCTTCACGTTATGCCCTTTAGCCTCCATCATATTAGTCCTTTTTTATCTTGTTTAGGCTGCCTACTCTTTCCTCTTTTTCTCACGCTCAACCCTTTTTTTTGTATCTCCAATCATTGTAGAGAAACCCTAAAACCACCCACACCAAGTCACCGACCGCTCCACACACAAAGGTGAAGGTCAAATTGAGAGAGAGAGAGAGAGAGAGAGAGAGAGAGAGAGTATTTGATAACATATTAGTGATATGTTAATGTGTGTTCCCGAGTTAGATTCATTCAAAAACAAAGAAGCATTAGTGTGTTATTTGTGTTAGATACTTAATGAAAAGTATGGGTGGTGGAATACGGCGAAAATAGGCGAATGCCCCATTTCCCAAACTAATTAGGGAAATGCCCCTCTTTTAAAACTTGATTTTCTCAAAATCGAGTTTTAAAAAAAAAATTTTAGAGCCCTATAGCGATGTTTGAAGGAGCCTATAGCAATGTTTTAAGGACAGATAGCGGCGTTTTGTAACTCGAGACAAAACGCCGCTATAGGCTCCTTAAAACGTCGCTATAGAGTTTAACTCGATTTTGAGAAAATTAAGTTTCAAAAGAGCGGCATTTTTCTAATTAGTTTGAGAAATGGGGCATAATGCTTTTTTTTTTTTTTTTTTTGGTACGAAAAGGGTGTTTACCCATATTGAAATTGGCGTGACCTGAATTTGTCTATGCTTCTATAGGTGTGAACCTATGATTAACTTGTTGATTTGTGGAGAAAATAGGCATTTACCACTAATTTATAAACTATGCAACAAAATGCCCTTATTTTGAAACTATTTAGCAAAATGCCCCTGTTTTTTAATCTTGATTTTAATAAAATCGAGTTACAGGTGAAACTCGACATTAGTAATATTAAGTTTTATGCATATTTGCTACTTAAATTTTTTTGAATATTTAAGTGGAAGTCGATGTTGCTAATGTCGAGTTCCATTTAAAAATATACATAGAACTCGATTTGAGAATATTGAGTTTTACACATAACTCAATTTTGTTAAAATCAAGTTTCAAAAACAATGACAATTTACTCAATAGTTTCAAAACAGTGGCATTTTGTTGCATAGTTTATAAATTAGGGGCAAATGCCTATTTTGCCCATTGCTTTGTTGTGCCAATGAGTTATTAGTAATAATTTTATTATGTTAACAAATTATTAATATTTATTTTTGTTAGGACATATGTAGTTGTTCAAGCTTGTGAACATATGTCGCTATTTTATGTAATTGGCTTATCCTTAGACAAAACGCACTTTACTTGTAATTGGGTAGATCTAGGATGTGTTAAACACTTCAAGAAACAGTGGTTAAAAAAGTGTTGAAGCCGTACTGTCCATACAAGCAAGGAAGTGCAAGATTTTAAAGCTCGATAGATACCTCGACAGATACATCTATCGAGATTTAAAGAAGCTGTTTAGCCCGAGCCTCGACAGCTATCTTGACACCTCTCGACACCTCTATCTGTCGAGAATTAAAGAAAGCAGATTTACCAGGTCTGTTTCAAGTCCAATCCGTGAATGTGTCTTTGGGACTTCTTTTCTCCTAACCCTAGACATATAAAAGGATTATTTTAAGGGCCGTCAAAGTGAGCGAAAAAGTAGAAATCACAAGATACAAGTTGCTTCTTCTCTGTTCATGCAAATTGTGATCTGTGAGACAAAGTTCGTGCCCTAGTTCATCTCTGATGATTTGAAGAACTTTGCAGCCAACATTCTTTCTTCCTCAAGTTGGTGAGTGAGTCACGTACTGGGATTCGTGCAAAGGAGTAAGCCGCGTACTGGGATCCGCGCATCAAATTGGTTAGTCACGTACTGGGAGCCGTGCATTGAAAAGCAGAAATTGTCACTACAGAATAAGTCCAATTTGATATTGGGGTAAGAGTTCAACTGTAGGTTGGTGAGGTACTGGGATTCCTTACTTGTAACTGCTTGTTGTGATAATAGTGGAGTTTCGGGAGTGGTGACCTTAAATCACCCGGTGGGGTTTTTGCCGTAAGGTTTTCCCCATTCGTGAACAAATCACCGTGTTATTTATTTTCCGCTGCATAACTTAGTTTCGGTGATTTGTTTGTGCTGCCACGTAAATTTGCATGTTAATTTGATTAATTAATAACTGGGCTAATTTAATTAATCTAAATTATCACAAGGGGTTAACGCGTTTGTGGCCTGTCAATTTTGTTATGGTTTGTGGGGGGTAGTTTCCCTCTCTTTTTTATTTTTATGTTTTTATTAAGCAATCTTGGCATAATAGAACTGCTATAACATATGGAAGTAGTGAAACATATTCAAATTAAAGAAATTAAAAATGAAATTATGAATTGAAATCATTACTTTTTACATATTTGGATTATTACGTAATATAAATTCCCATTATCAATATAACTTATTTGATATTCCGATCACGGAAAAGTTAACTACAGTTCTTTATATTTTCAAAAGAAAAAATACAAATAATTCAAAAGGCATTATTGATTACATAGCGTTGTCAACCTTCGTATTGATGGAATTTTTGCAAAATCCTCAAACAAAGCATAAAAGATAAAAAAAAAATAAAAAAATAAAAAATAAAATAAAATAACAATCAGCAAGATTGATATTAGTTCACTAGAGTGTGATCCCAGATTGCATATGCAAATATGAGATTATAATGTTTATCCTTTATTTGGTCCGCAAATACCAACATCATTAAAGCTTCTTTTTGGTTTATGCTTTGCCCCCCAAATTTAAATCCTGGTTTCGTTACCTTCTGTCTGTTAATTTTGCAGCTGTACACTACTTGGAAATGTCGCAACAAAGCACAGTTTGAGGGAATGGTGATTAATGTCACCAAGAGTGCAAGAGCTACCGACCAGCACATACCAATCAGGACATGTGAGTCCTTGGAAAAGTTTTGGTAAAGGTAAAGAATGGCAAATCCTGGTTTTAGTTGACTGAGAGGAGCCTATTTTCTATGCAAAGATGAACTGGGAACAAAGGCATTGGGGATGCTTTCTAATGCTCTCTACAATTGGCAAACATGGCTGACTCTCTGCATATTACACGGTGATTTTTTTTTTTTTTTTATAAAAAAAAAAAATTGTCTTAACCCTATTTACCTAACCCAAAACAATAATAATAGTAATAACGATATTAATAACAAATAAATAAATAAGACCCTGCTTGTATGACTTGTTTTGGCATTAAAAAACAAAAAGAGTGGTGTTTATTACACGGACCATTTTACACACCCTTAGCATCACACTCTGCCATGCCCGCTTGTAAGTACCTCATTAAACACTTGATCGTCCACTTCAATATCACAAGTTGTATGGTATTTAGCCGAAGATGAAAGATTTAGAAGTTGTATTGTAATTAAGCAATCATGAATTATGATACATGCACTATAGCATATGAAACAGATGAGAAAATATATATCATGTCTTAACTTATTGTTTGCCTCCACATACATCGCAAACGGTATAACCAAGGCCCTCGCAGTATGGACACTTTGTTCCCTCCTCTACCCATTCCATAAACTGCAATACGGAACTTTATCATAAGGGTCAAATCTTGAATAATGTTGGAATAAATCAGACAAAAAAAAAAAAAAAAAAGACATCTCAAGGACATCATTATCAATAACCCTCTTACCTGTGGTTCAATGTTTGGCTCGCCTGTTCCATCGCATTCTGCACCAGACAAAGCTTTATTTAGCCATAGGTGGTCTAAATGGCAGCTGATGGACATTTATTTGATTGGTAAGTTTTCGCACACATCGAGTTAATTTTCAAGCCACGGTCTTATCCTCCACCCTCTCTTATGGGAAAAGGATGTGCCGTTTGAGCTAAAGCTCATTGGCTGGTTGTCATTATAACCTCAAAGTCCAATTTGTAACTTGTCATGTAAGAAGCAATGGCAACTCTGAATAAATCAACTATAAAAAAATAGTTTACAATATGTTTTCAATTTTACAATCAAAAACTTGATATCCACGCTAAAAGGACCACAAGGAAACAATGAATGTGATTGGAGATCAATTTCTACCATCAGGGAAGGAAAAGAGATCCTCTCCAATCGAAAGTCGGTAAACCTTCACCACTGTCAGCATTACTCTCTCAACAGCTTCATACTTCACAAACATGAAGGGTTATTGGTAACAGTCTCTCTCTGTTAAAAATTAATATTTTGATAGGTCAAATGGCTTCTTGACAAACTAAGGCGCACTGGTTTGTACATATGAATGCGTGAGCTATGCCAAGTACTCAGCAAATTATAGACCACTTCAAATGTTTGAGTCAATATAAGAAATTATCTCTCTAAGAACTACAATGCAATTTTCTCATGAAAACTACAAATAAACAAAGTCATTCTACCTGACGAAATCAAATATCATGGAGAAAATTGCCAACCCAAGTTTCATGAATTCTCCTTGACATAAGGTTTCTTTACCCTTTACTACAAGGAAACCTACTTTCATTGGTTTCTACCTTTTCTCCTTTTACTTTTTCAGTCACACATTTGACCTACTTTTTATTGGTTTCTACTTTTTCTCTTTTCACTTTTCCATATCTGACATAAAAAAGAAAGCCTTCATATTTTTTCTTTTCTACATCACGTGGTTCTTGTCATTTTTGAAATCCTATTGCCACCATTGAAATCCCAATATCTCACGGGCTAGTACTCTTCATAGCAACTGAATAAATCATCAAGAATCCATGAGAAAAGGGAACCACATTGCGATCATTCACATGAAGTTCATGCCAACCAACATCCTATAAAGCTTAAACAACTAGATAATTTTTATAATAATTGAGAATAACCTCATTGAAGCCAATGTTTTTATTTTTCAAATAATTAATCTCATCTTGGATATAAAAAATACAATTACTTGTCTCCCCCTCATCAAAAGGTAAAATATTCCCAAAAGTAAGTCCAACATTCTGTAATAGGCCTTCTAACATGAGGGCTGACAATCTCTAATTACAAGGGTTGTTTGTAGTCAACAACCTTAAAATATTTCATGTTATTGCAATAAATTATTGCCGGCTTAACGTCATTATATTCCTCTTCACATATCTCTCTCCCATTTGTGGCATTTTCACATAGAGAAAATTTTACTTTCTTGGTAATAGAACCATTGATTTCAAGTCTAAGCTGTGGAGTCCTGTCAAAATCTTCCAATATTAACCCATTGTCATAAGTCTTTACATGTGTATTGTACATACTGCAACGAGCATTCCCTCTTGCTCTTTTCCACCTTCCATTACCAAAGTGACTATAATAACCTACCTCACCCATGGGATGCATAGAAAATAGATTAAAGCCTAAGTCAACAATATGTACCACATTCCTTAATGTCAATGTGCAACCAACATTGGTTTCAATCCACATATCACATGCAGTCTTTAAGTTGCTAGAATTACCTATCTCATACTGCCGAAGTCTCTTTCTTTGTATGTGGTGAAAAAATCAGTGGTAGAAATTACATGGTGGGAGGTTGCAAATCAACAACCCACTCAATGTCATGTTTGCAACATGGTTACACTCTTCCTCTTCAAACTTGAATAGAGGGCTCTACCACTTTTTCTTCTAATTTCTATGGATTTTTCTTCCTATAATTGAAGCATTCTCTACACTCCTCAGCTGAGATGTAGCACTTGTTTTTGATCTATCATCAAATTTCCTATGACTATCAAACCTTCTACTCTTACTCCGACCCTGTTCTTTGTGACAAGATCTTGTTCTCATGCATTGTTCATACCCATATCTTTCCCCCTAATTTCCTCGTAGAATAAGCTATCTTTCACAATGCTTAACAACTGCACATTATATGGAGCAGAGTCATTCAATGTCACAACTAAAGTTTCTTCACTGTCAAAACAAGTGACAAAGCCTGCAATCTTTTTTTCTTTGCCACCACTTTCACATGGGTTGTAATCATCAAATCATCTAAACACTGTATTCTGGTTGTTCAGATCTGTTAAACCTCATTATATTATGGTTGAGTCATCAGGTCAATCCACATTGCATAAGGAGTCATGCCAAGTAAAAACAAAAACATGACTACAGATGGTCAATTGTTACAGTTCATGCTATATATGACTAAAAGAGTGCTAACCTACAATACAACCATTTGATTCTGAAATTATAAAATCTCAAATCCCAGTTGCAAGAATTTTCCGAATGTAAACAAGCTCCAGCTCCAAAACTTGATTCCATACACGTTACATTTGTGACAAAAACAATATATTCCGTCATGATCGAACCTTAATTTAGCTCCAGTTCAGGCAGTAATATAGGAAGTCCATTTTCAAAATAAAATAGATTTTTTGGATAAGAAGTCAATTTAACTGGGAACTTCAGCCTAAAATGGTTTGGGGAATCAAGTAAATTTCTTAAAGTTTTTATTTACATTTTTTGATAATTAAAATATGCTTATGTTTAAAGCAGTTAAATTATTGCTTGTGCACTGGGTATGGCCTTCTAATTATGCTTTTTTATCCATGTATGCATGACAGGCATATATAAGCTTGATTTCTTTTTTCAAAGGCCTTAGAACCATCTAATAAAATTTGGTCAACAAACTGGAACAGGCTGTGCCATTTGGCTGTGCAAGTATAAAGTTCCTTCTGTCTGAAACATGTGCAATAAAGTGATATGTATCCCCAAGTAAAAACCAAATCATTGGTAACAAGTCCATTTCCAATCTTCGTCCTAGTATGCTTAGTGAGAAGAAGTATGTTGTGGGTACTCTTCTTCCATCCACTAAATATATACTATGTCAGATGCTTCTGTCCACAGGACAGAAAATAGGGTGGCCTCTAAAAATGCTGATTCAATCAGCCACAAATACATGTTAGGAATATATATGCATCCCCAAGTCAGTTTCCCACTTGTATGACATTTAACCTCTATCCACTTCGTAATTGCAGATTACTAAATTGCCCATTAGCCCAATATCTAATAAGTGTAAGTTATACTTATACATTGCTCTCATTATATTTAGTTGTAAAATATCATATTTGACCAAATAATCTATGCTAGGGCACTGCCATTAATTTCACGTGTATGGTTCAACAATGAGCACCTTCAAAGAACTATCATTATCAAAGATCTATATTGTGACAATCATGTACCTGTGCACATTAAGCGGCCCTCTCCACGACATGTAAGGCACTTCGTTATGGTATCTTTGGTCTTGCTATTACCAACTGGTTTGTTCCTGCCTACAAGTCTGGAGGGTTCTTCCCATCGGTTCTCTCCTAGGAGAAAAACTCGATGTTGGGATACCTCCACTTCTGTAACACTTTCGTCGTTCACAACTGTCTGCTTAACTTCTGAAATATCCGTTATAGAAGCAACTGGAGCTCCATTTGCACCTTCCTGAAAAAACAATGAGCCTAGTCAGATCTTTGCACACAAGATAACGTCAATATCGTTTGTTAAATTACCGATTGTCCTAAAAGCTCAAGCTGTTAGGAAATGATCAATTTAATCACTTAACTATAAGTCTAACACTCTCTCTTATTTGTGAGCCTAAACTTTCCCTTTATAAGTGGGGGCCCAATAAGTGGGAATTTAACTTTTTAAATGGGAGGTAGAGTAAAACCAGTGATCGAACTCAGGATCTCCTGCTCTGATACTATGTTAAATTACCGATTGTCCCAAAAGCTTAAGCTGTTAGGAAATGGTGAATTTAATCACTTAACCATAAGTCTAACATCGTTAAAAGTATAAATTATTTGGCATTAGCTAAAAATAGAGTTGCTTAGGTTGATGTTCAAAAGACGTAATCCTTCCACTCACTAATCTGCCTGACACGCTACCATCACCATAGAATGTATCCAACAAAAACAGAAAGCCAAAAAAAAAAAAAAAAAAGAGAAAAAAGAAGAGAAGAGCTGAGTTACGTGAACCATACGAGTGAAATTCTAATACTTGATGCAGTTAAAACTGGTCAAAACTGCAAAGTCCTGCATCTCTGTGATATGTAAGGCTGTTCTTGAGATGGATTCCACTCCACACCAATATGGGGAATATAATTTTACATATTTTGGGGTATCAGAGCAATATGTCTTTCCATTTTCTTTTAGTGTTGGTCTTTATTAAGCCAGCCACTAACAAAGAAAAAAAAAACAATTCTCCATATCGATCTCAAGCAAAAGAAGACACCAAAAAAAAAAGATAAAGAAAGGAAGTAGCATTATCAGTCAAACCTTTAAAATTATCAAAAAAAAAAAAAAAAAAAATGCAGCTTGTTTGCCTCAGCCAGCTTGCTACTTCAACAATCCTAATGATTCAAAAGGGTAAAACTTAAATATGGTACCTTAGGTGCAACACATTCAGTTCCCCAATTAAATTCAAAATACTTGGTTACATTAACCAATAAAATACAAATGGTGTTATCTTTTTCAAGAACAATTAAATTCAAGCAATTAAGTGTTTGAATTTAACTAGGGAACCTAATGTACTGCACCTATGGTACTATACCTTCACATAATGCAAAATATACTTCTCTTATGTATCAGAATATCATCCGTCTGCCAGTGCATGACCACCAGAATAGCAACATATCTTTGAAAGGCTTCAGTGCCAATACGAAAATAGCTAGTGCGAATTCAGCTGATGCATCCCTTAATATGGTAAAGCATTAGAGTGAATGGTGATATCAACGTACCATTGGTGAAACAGTCAGGGTGCTCCCCTTCTGACCTGCATCTACATTTGAACCAGCATCAATAATTTGTCGCTCCACATATAATCTTTCAAGCAGCTCTGCAGTCATTATCCCATCTTCAGGGGCACCTAGTGAGGCCTGTCAAGCAATATGAAGCACTGTAAGAACCATGGAACAGAATAGTAATACAGCACTGAATATTCTATCAGGGAAAGACTTTTTTTACCCCTGATGATTCTGCAGAGTTTTCCTATAAGTAAGTTCCACAAATAAATGTTTGCAACTTACTTGCCAAGTCTTCACAGCACGCTCGGTCCCACTTGAGAAACTGGAATATTCCATGTCTTCCTCTCCTGAGTAAAACCCCATTTTTTGCAATGCCTCCTGTCATACTCAAATGTTAGAAAAAATCAGAGTATAAGACATGATCTTACAAAGTTAGTAATGCATTTGAGTTGTGACAGAGTGCATGGGGTAACTGCAGAAAACTCTGTAAAAAATTTCAACTTTGAAATTCAGATATATGATATATACAGGGAATGTTGGAGATCTAACTGTGCATAGCGAATGAGAACAATGAGTCCAATCAACTTCAACTACATTTGATCTGATCAGTGAGCTAATTGCCTGTCTTATGTGGTACAATATACCATTTTTATGTATAATTAAAATCAACTTAATTAAGCCCATTTACTTGTACTTTAAGTAAATAAATTTATTGTAGTGCACCTAAATTATTGGCAATGTAAATAATAATTGTACACAAGTATTAGTTAGGCTAAAACTTTTTTTTTTGTCCCTAAAGTTTGAGTGATCTTCGTTTTGTTTCATCCCTAAACTATTGAAAACATTACACTTTTTATCCTTAAACTTTAAAATGATCAAAAAATAAAAGTTTATTTTTTGTTCAAAAACTTTAAAAAGATCTTTCATATAACCAATACTTCCGAGTTTCAACTCACTTATTTGCCTAATGTGTGTCATTGTTATTTTTAAGGCGAAATTACACTATTGGTTCCTGAAATTTACTTGATGTGCACAATTGGTACCTTAAGTTTCAACTGAGTGTTATTAGTCCCTCAAGTTTCAAAACTGAGCGCTATTAATCCTTTGTTAATTGCCATTAATATTATTGTCTATGTGGCTAATGGAATAGTGATGTAGCATTTTTTAACTGATGTGGTATTTATTTTTATTTCAAAAAAATTAGACATACCATAAACCCATAAAAGAAAATATCTAACTCAGTTCAAGTAGGCCAAATCAAACCAAAAGTCCCAATAAAATTAACAACCCCAACACCATCGTCCTCCTCCACACACTGCTGCCTTCCTCTGCTGGCAATAGCATCTCCTCCCCCGAGCCTTAGCAACATCATCATCCTCCACATCCATTTTGATTCATGGTTGAGCTCACACAGCAAAAGAACTAAGGGCAATTGGTCAAAAGGCTATAAATTTAATTGAACTTCAACAAGGGGATCTCCATGAATAAATCCTCCATCAACTACTGCCTCATCCAATACAGTGAAAGTCTTCTCTACAAAATTCACCTCCAATTATAGTTGGTGCCACAAGAAATCAAAAGCACATATGTACATAGCAAGTACAATCAAAACGGAACAAACCCAACTGAATAATCTACAAAACCCATGTCCTGAACCTTAATCATCAATCAAAAAATGCAACAACAGATTGAGTTGGTGCACAAAAAAATCATGTGTTGCACAACCAACATTAAAATCATGGTGCTCTAAAAATTTCCTCATCAACACTCATCACCAAAAGAGTGCTTCCTATCATGTCCCAACTGCCTAGTGACAACACAAACTAGATGGGTTGGCCAAAGATGAGAGGGGAGGTGTAAAGCAATGGTTGTGCAAAAGCTGGGAGCATGACCATAAATCAAAGTGGTTGTCAAGGATGACGGCGCTGCTGTTGTGTGAAGAAGGCCGATGGTCTTGGGCAATCACTCTCTTATGTTAGTTTTAGATTGGTAATTTTTGTTTGATTCGGGTATTAACCCACTTGAACTGGGTTAATTATTTGCTTTTATGAGTTTATGACATGTATGGTTTTTAAATAAAAATAAATAGTAAATACCACATCAATTAAAACAATGCCACATCACTATTCTGTTAGTCACATAAGCAATAATACTAACAGAAGTTAACAAAGGATTAACACTGTTTAGTAACTTGAGAGACTAATAGCACTCAATTGAAACTTAAAGGACCAATTGCGCACATCAAGTAAACTTCAAGGACCACAGTGTAGTTTTGCCTATTTTTAAATGTAATGGTTCATATCAGACATGTCAAATTCTTTAATGCTAAAAATAATGTCACCTAGTCTAGTTACACACATAAGATAAAAAGTTAAGGAGAGTTAATAGAAGGGCAGAAAAATGAATAGTGAATAAGAAACTTGATGCAAACTTCTTTAGGAATGAAAACGATAATTTTTTTTGCCCATAGAATCACAGAAGAAAAAAAAAAAAACTCGCCTTGTGAATTTCATAGTATGAGTGAATGCGAGCAGACCTGCATCGCTTGAACCTCGTCGCCTTCCGATCCTTTCCGCAGAGTCTGTCTCGTCTGCTTCTCCGAAACCCTAATCAGATCCTTCTTCTCCTCCTCCAACACAATACTCGACCCGGTCTCTGCAATGAGGCCTTTCTCCTTTAAACCCTGCAACATTAATCCTGGGGCTTCTAACACCGATGATGCTCCTTCTAGGGCTTGTATTTTGAGCTTGAGGTCAGAGATTTCGCGGAGAAGTGAGTCCCGCTCGCGAGCCCAGCGTTGTTCCTCACGGAGCCAGCGTTGCTCTTCGCGTAGCCACCGCTGTTCCTCGCGAAGCCATCGGATTTCTTCACTGGAGCCGGAGGAGTGGCAAATGTGGGATTTGAAGAGGGAGAGTGAGGGTAGTTTGGGGATTGGGAATAGGATAGTGGAGTGGGGTTTGTGTCTGTGTTTGTGGTGAAAAGGAGTGTTTAGAGAGAGGAGAGTGAGAGAGGAAGACATGGAAACAAGAGAAAGGGAGAGAGAGATAAATTGAAGGAAGAAGAAAGAAGTTGAAGATGTTTGGAATTGGTGCGTTGTTGTTGTGGATATTTGTGTGTTGTATTGAACCACACGTTTGGTACCAGGTGGCGGGAAGATAATTTCGGTCCGGCCCGGTCCAGGGTTCGCCGCTTGCTTTGAATTCAAAAAACTTTTAACCTTATACACAATCATATGGGATTTTGATAAATTTCGACAAAAACAGTTTTTTTGTTCCCTATGCTTTTTCTCTATTTGCAAATTGAGCTTCAAGGATTCATAGTTTCTATTTTGGTCCTTATATTTTTAAATTTATTATCATTTGGCCTGTGTTATTACACTACTAGATTAAAAATGGTGTTTCTTAAGATTAAGGTTGTCCACGCATCAGTTCGGGTCGACTTTGGATACTATTTGTACTTAACCCAATTTCGGCAGGTGATAGAACAGAGGATTCACATTTGATCATGAGCACCATCAGTTTAGATTAGGTAGTTCTTCGTTCGGATTGAGTCAACTTTAGTTAATGTTATTAATTTCGTTTCAGAACTTTTCACACTAGTATGTGATCCAAAACGATAATGCTACCCGTTCCACCTCGGGTCAAATTCCAATCAATTTTAGGGTGTTTTAGTTGTTCCGGTCAGTTTTAGCCAATTTCAAGCGGAATGGGAATTTTGGCCGATATTGGTTTTTGCCCTTAAAAAAAACTGTCTAAGACAGTATTCATAACATTGGTTTCAGTCGAAACCGAAAGGAGGCGACATCGAACGAGATCTGAATTGATCTAGCCTAGATCTTGCTGGATCTGAGAATAAGAAAAAGAGGGAGAAAGAGAATGGCAGTTACCAGCAAGATTTGTACATTAGTTCAGTTGGCATCGAGTTTCAAATATCTAACCCGCCACTCAACCTGCTCCCATCAGTTGTTGATGCCGGAGATTTGATGTCGACCACGTCTCTGCTTGGATTGAGTTGGTTCCAATTGGGTGGCACAAGGACAGATGGTGTATTCAGGTATTGGTTTGCTTTGGAAAGTCCTAAATAAGATGATGACAGGGACTAAAATGACAACGTTTAAAATTATAAGGACAAAAAAAAACTATGAAAATTTGATGATCAAATTAAAAGGGCTAAAAAATAGAGAAAATGGGTAAAATATAGTTTACACGTTTGGGATTCAAGACTAATGCAAATCAAGTTTAAAACTTTTCAAAATTAACAAACTTGGTCAGGCCAAACCTTAAGGGTGTTAACTGCATTTTATCAATATATATATATATATATATATATATATATATATAGGGCGGCGCTTTCAACCCTAGCCTTCAGTAGAACTTGGTGCTTGCTCTTGGGCAAGCTTTTTGTTCTCGTCACTGCTTCAGCCGTGAGTGAAAGGGTTTTGTTTGTTGGTTATGGTCTCATGGAAAACTTGGCAGGGTTGTGGGAGCGGTTTTCCCTATTTAAGGAGGAGGGATCGTTTTATAAGTCTGAGGCTATGGAAGGGGGGTCTGGACGTGTAGTTGCAGCAATGTTTTTCACTCACAGGGCTCTGAATGTGGAGGCTGTTGCTAGGACACTCAAACCCTTGTGGCGTATGAAGTTGGGATTTGAAGTCAAGGGGATGTAGGGAATCACATCGTACTCTTTGTCTTCGGTGATGAGGTAGATGTTGAAAGAGTTCTCATGGGGGAGCCTTGGAACTATATTAAACACCTGGCTTCGATGCGGCGACTGGAAAAGAATGTTGTTAGGAAATTTAGACCCCGATTGATAGAATTAACAAGTTTTAAACCCAAGTTGTTAATTAGATTTGTTATGCATAAAACTTGTTAAAACAAACAAACATCAATATCATGTCAAATATAAGTGCAGCGGAAAAGTAAATAAGACAAGATATGATGACCCAGGAAAACCAATGAAACCAACTGAAAAGCAATTCACTATAGTAAAGAGAAATTTTAGATCTAATACAAAACCTTTGTCCCTAGACTCTACAATCCCCGTAGATGAACTCACAGCAGAAACCTTCTACTGCTTCAAAATCTCTAAACTCTTCAATATATGAACGCCACCCTTTGATGCACGGATCCCAGTATGTGACTAACTCCTTTGCACGAATCCCAGTACGTGACTCACTCACCAACTTGAGGAAAAAGAACGTTGGCTGCAAAGTTCTTCACTTCATCAACAATGAAGATCAAGAAGCACTTGGTTACAAAACCCTAAGGAGCAAAGACGCAGTAGCTTCTTTCAGAAAGAATAAGGCTTTAGTCACCTTTTGCATATGTTCTCCTTGTATTCTCTTATGTGACAGCATCTAAAATAAGCCTTATATATGCCTAGGGTTGTGAGAAAAGAAACCTTACAAAAATACAAAAGTCTGGCCCAAAAATCAGATCTGAAAATTTTGATTTCCATAACCTCGATAGATACCTCGATAGATAGCAGGTGTCGAGCCTTATTAAACCTTGATAGATACCTCGATAGATAGCTATCTGTCGAGCAGCTATCCGCAGGTGTCCAGCAGGTGTCCGCAGGTGTCTAGCTTTAGTACACACTTTTTCTTCACTTGTTTCTTGGTCCAATCTTCATGGCTTTAATACTAGACTTGAACAACATGTTCTTTGAAATATTAAACAAATCCTAAATCTACCAAAATACAAGTAAAGTGCGTTTTGTCAAAGGATTAGCCAACTACATAAAATATGTTCTTAAAAAATGTCCCAGTGAAGGATTTGGAGTTTAATCGGACACTTTATTGGGTGCAACTTCACAATCTTCCTTTGGGTGATATGAATCCACGGTCAGCTTATGAGATTTGTAAGATCATTGGTGAGGTGTAAACCGGGTTTAACGAGTGGGTTTCTCAAGATGGCAGCAGCTATATGCGCATTTGGGTGCGTGTGGATACTTCGAAACTGCTCTGTAGGGGACGCAAAATCTGTTTGGGGGATGGTTCAGTTAGTTGGGTTAGATTTAAGTATGAAAGATTGCCCAATTTGTGTTACTGGTGCGGGCTTATGACACATAGCGATAAAGGTTAAGATTTTTGTGTGTGAAGTCGTGGGAATTTGACAGAGATGAATCAGCAGTTTGGTGGTTGGTTGAGAGCTTCAGTGACTCTGCCCAAGAAGTGTTCAGTGGTCAAAGTGGAGGGGTTTGAAAAGGAGGAAAGGAGGGACGATATGCTTCATACTGTGGCTCTTGACAGTAATAAAAAGGTAAGAAACATGGCTGATGGTAATTGCTTGATCAGGTCTAATGTGGTTTCCATAGGTCCGGAACGTAGTGAAGGTGTGCATGAGGATGGCATGGACACGTCTGAGCCCCTTGGTGAAAAGCCAAATAATTACAATGGGGATTTCTAGGAAATTCTTAAGGAAATTGATACGGGGTTGGCCAAGTTTGATGATTGCAATTCGTTTGATCCTCCTCTAGGTACTATGACTGGTTGGGTCCTTCCTTTTGAGGTCCCAAGTAGTTTGGAGGTTCAGCACTTTTCAGTTACAGAGGGTATTACTCCCTTAGGTGGACAGCTTCGGCGTTGGAAGCTGTTGTCGCGTGAACTTGCGGCAACAATGACAAAAGGGGGCCCGTTTTCTGTGAAACGTGGTTTCCAAGAGGGAATGGAGGTGGAGGATGTTTTAATTCATGCAAAGAGACATTGTGCCATTACAAAAAATTTTGAAACAATGGAGGCTGTTGATCAGCCCTGCCAAGAGCAATGAGTTGCTTAGTTAGGAATTTCCGTGGACTTGGAAAGCCACGTGCAAAAAGAAAGCTTGAAGATTTAATTCAGGCTCGAGCTCCCCTAATTGTTTTTTTTATTAAAAACTTGGGATGATAAGGAGCAGTTAGATAGGTTGAAATGTAAGATTAAGTATGCTGGTTTATTTGTTGTTCACAGTCAGGATAGAGGGGGTGGTTTGGCACTTTTGTGGCAAAAAGGGTTTCAGTTTGGGTTGATAGTGTTTCTAAATTTCATATTGATGCTTTGATTAATAGTGGTACTAATAAGGTTTGGAGATTTACAGGTTTCTATGGTGAGCCAGACACAAATGCATGGGATGAGGCTTGGAACATGCTTTGTATGCCTAATTCAAAGCCACACTTACCATGGTTATGCATGGATGATTTTAATGAAATTCTCTTCACAAAGGAAAAGCTAGGGGGGAGGGTGCGTCCTCATGGTCAGATGCAGGCTTTTAGGGATGTTCTGGATACTTGTGGTTTTGTTGATTTAGGTTTTACTGGCCCGAAATTTATGCGGCAAGGAAATAGACATGGGCATGTAGTTTGGGAAAGGTTGGATAGAGGTGTTGCTAACTATGACTCGATGGCAAAATTTCCTACAGCTTCTGTTCGGCATTTTCATTGTGCTGTGTTTGATTATAGGTCAATTTTACTTTTGTTGGATTTGAATGGCGAGTCTGTGAGATGGAAGCAGAAACCTTTTCGCTTTGAGGAGATGTGGTTGGCTGATCGAGGTTGTGGGCACATTGTCAAAAAAGCTTGGGAGGCTTGGCCTAGAGGGCAACTTATGTATAGAGTTGTGACTAAGATTAAGAAGTGTAAAAGAATGTTTTATTCTTGGAGTAAGGATCATTTTGGGAGTGTGAAAAATTAGATTAAGAAGAAAAAGGAACTACTATGGAAGGTTGAGGATGTTTGGGCAAAGGGTGGGGATCATAATATGGTGGTTCAATTGCGACGTAAGCTAAATGTCTTCCTTGATAAAGAGAACCGTATGTGGTTTCAAAGGTCGAGAGCTTTATGGTTGGCAGAGGGGGATAGAAATACCAAGTTTTTTCATGGGGTGGCAACTTAACGTAAAAGAAGGAATTTTATTAAGGGGATTTAGGATAGACATGGTGTTTGGGTCATGGATGAGAATGCAGTGGGTGATAGTTTCGTTGATTTTTATGCTCAGCTATTTACCACCTCTAACTCGGTCGAATTGGGGAGAGTTTTAGCTACAGTGCAGCTCGTGCTTGATGATTCTATGAATGCAACCTTATCAAAGCCTTTTGTTCGGGAGGAAGTGGAGGTAGCTATTAAGCAAATGGGCCCCTTAAAGGCTCCAGGATCGGATGGGATGCCTACCATTTTTTATTAGACTTTTTGGCCAGACATTGGTATGTTTCTGATGCTGTTCTTTCTTGCCTTAATTCTGGTACTTTCCTTCGGTCTATTAATCACACTTTCATCACTTTAATTCCTAAGGTTGCTAATCCTGAAACTGTTGCTCAATTTCGGCCTATTTGTCTTTGCAATGTTATTTATAAAATATTGAGTAAAGTGCTTATGAATAGACTGAAACCTATCTTGAAATCTATTATTTCAAAAGCCCATAATGCTTTTATTGCCGATAGGTTTATTACTGATAATATTTCGTTTGCTTTTGAGACTTTGCATCATATGAAAACTCAATGTTTAGGCAAGACAAGTTTCATGGCCTTAAAGCTTGATATGAGTAAGATTTATGACAGAGTTGAATAGGTTTTTCTAGAAAAGGTCCTTCTGAAGATGGGGTTCAAAGAGGCATGGGTTGGCCTGATCATGCAGTGTGTGACCATAGTTACTTACTCAATTTTGGTGAATGGTGAGCCTCAAGGTTTTATTCGTCCTTCAAGGGGCTTAAGGCATGGGGATCCCCTATCTCCCTTCTTATTTTTATTTTGTGCAGAAGGTCTGAGTGCCCTTCTCTCTAAAGTAGCTTGTGAGGATGATATTAAGGGGTACTCTATTTGTAGGGCAGGTCCCAGAATCTCCCGTCTTTTCTTCGTTGATGATTGCTTATTATTCTGTAGAGCAACTCCCGCGGAATGTGTTAATATCCAACGTATTTTGGCATGGTATGAAGTTGCATCTGGGCAAGAGGTCAATTCTAATAAGTCCACGGCTCTTTTTAGTAGGAATACTTCTGAGGAGATTTAGGAAGAGTTGAAGGTGATGTTAGGGGTGCCTGTAATCAAAAGCTATGAGACATATCTAGGGCTTCCTTCCTTTGTTGGGCGTAGTAAAAAAAGCTTGTTTTAACCACATTAAGGAGAAAATTTGGGATCGTATGCAAGGGTGGAAAGAGAAATGACTTTCTCAAGCCGGTAAGGAAATTATGATCGAAGCAGTGGTTTAGTCTATCCCTACTTATTCTATGAGTGTATTTCGTCTCCTTATTGGTTTGCTTAAGGATATTGAAGCCATGATTCGAAAGTTTTGGTGGGGTTGTTCGGAAAATTCTAGAAAAATTCATTGGGTTTGGTGGGAGACTTTTTGTTCCTCAAAATCAGTTGGTGGTATGGGTTTTAGGGACCTTCGGATGTTTAATGATGCTAAGCTAGGTAAGCAAGTTTGGCGTATGTTTCATGACAGGAAATTATTTAGTCTATAAGGTATTTTGGGCTAAATATTTTCAGTTCGGTAATATCTTTGATGCTAAAGAATCTCCTAGATGCTCCTTTGCTTGGTGGAGTATTTTGCAAGCCTAAGAGGGAGTGTTGAGGGGTGTTTGTTGGCAAGTGGGCAATGGGATCGATATTTCCATTTGACAGCATCGTTGGCTGCCGTCTAAAGGTGGTGGCTGTGTGGTTTAACCCTAGCGTGATCAGTTTCTTTAGGTGGTCTAAGACTTGTTTCTGCCCGGTTCAGGAGGTGGGATGAGGAGCTGATAGACCATAATTTTTATCCTTGGGGGGCTACTGTAGTAAAAGGCATTCATGTTAGTCAGGTTGTGGATGTGGATACTTTGGTTTGGCCTTTGACATTTGATGGTATGTACTCTATTCGGAGTGCTTATCAGCTGTTTGGTGAGATTAATAGACAAGCTTTGCCATGTTCTTCAACAGTGGAGGGAGGCAAAGGGTTGTGGAATGGTGTTTGGAAGCTCCGGGTTCCGCCAAAGGTTTGCCATTTTCTTTGGAGAGTAGTTTGAGAGGCGTTGCCTACCAAGCTCAATATGTTGAAGAGGAATGTGGTGACTGACGGGCAGTGTGAGCTCTGCCGTGAGTCTAATGAGGATTGTCTTCATGCTTTGTGGTTATGTGATTCGGTGAAGGCAATTTGGATGTCTGATCAGAGTTTTTCATTTATGCATTCCAAGCATTTCTCTAGTTTTGCCGATGCTTTTCTATTTCCGCATCAAAAGGCTTCTCCTAGGCTGGTGGAGCATTACGTCGTGGTTGCGTGGTGCATTTGGGAGCGTCGTAATGGAGTCAGGTTGCGGCAGTAGGCTTGGGGGGTGGAGGAGGTGTGTCGACGTGCCTTTGAGTTGCTGAAAGAGCTCCATGATGTGCACAAAAAGGTACCTCGTATGGTTGTTCATTGTAGTGATTCTCGGTGGAAACCTCCGGCTTATGGTGTGTATAAAATCAACTTTGATCGTGCTATATTTGAGGAGCAGGCTTGTGCAGGTCTCGGAGTGGTTATCAGGGATTCGATGGGATTGGTCATTGGTGCTTTGAGCCAAAAAATTAGGCACCCAAGTTCTGTGGACATGGTGGAGGCTCTAGCTACTAGTAGAGCCATTGTTTTTGCCAAGGAGCTTTGTCTTTAGTCTTTTGTGGTGGAGGGTGATTCCTTACGGGTTATCCAAGCTTTGACTGTTGCTAGGCCTTCGAGGACTATGTTTGGTCATGTTATTGCTGATATTCATAGTTTAGTTTCTAATGTTGATTGTAGTTTTTGTCATGCTAAGAGGGGAATAAACTTGCTCATGCCCTCGCTCTTAAAGCAGTTGCATCTGCTGATTTTGATGTGTGGTTTGAAGATGTACCACGTGATTTGAAGGATGTTTTTTAGTTTGATTTGCTTTAATAAATTTTCTTACTGGGTTCTCAAAAAAAAAAATATATATATATATATATATTTATATATATAAATTTTGGAATGGATTTAATTATACTTGGGCTTTCTAAAAAAATGTATTGGTCTCTTTTAGGAGAAGTATCGGTTCCCTCTTTTCTTGAAACCAAGTCACACATGAGTCATGACTTGGGCTTCCTTCTAGGAAAGCATATATGGACTTAAGTTTCTTGGATTGATAGCTTCTATCTAACTCATGGAAAAGCTTTATTTTTGACATTTTCTAAGAAAACCTGCCCGAATTTTTCTATCATCACACAACTCTTAACAACCGAGTTGCTTTTTTGATAAATGTGAATATTTGATTGAATGAGCAAAAGAGATACATTTCTTTCCCAAGCCTTCATGACAGCAAGATGAAGGGATGTACAATTACAAAAGTATCAGATATTTGAGTACAAAGCATACTTGCTTAGTTCATGAGCTACAGAGTTTAGCATTTTTTTTTTTTTTTTTTATCCTACAAAAACAACACCCACAAAAGAATTAGCCTAGACTAATGCATCATTCAATAGTGACTTAATCTCCAAACATGCCTCCAAATTCTTATTTATGGCATCAACATAGAACTTAGATTTTCTCTTAACAATTATACTTCGGAACTTTTTATCTTTAGCTAGTTGCAAAGCCCAATTTATGGCAGAAGTTTCAGCAAAACTATGACTACACGATATTATACTTAAGCCACACCTTTAAAATATTTCAATTTTCATCCCGAACTACCACAGCTACATAGTCTTCTCATTTAAACAAGCTGCATCAATATTTAATTTTTTCACACCATTTGTGGAGCCTTCAGCAAGTTACATCTAGACTTAGCTGCGCCCTGCGCACTGGTCTTAGCTGCAAGAATGTGCTCCTTAAACCTTCTTTCTAAACTTTGGAGCTCAACAAGTAATTAAGCTCAACAAGTAATTAAGCTCACCCGCCCGTTATTGTGCTCTACTTTGTTTCTCAGGGATCATACTGTTCCAATGTAAGTGCCATGTAGAGCGAGCACTGTTGCTTTACTTTTAGTTTTAGGTAGTAGATTAATCAATCTAAGAAAAAGGCCCAAAACAGTTACACATCCAATCTACCTAGTGTTATTATTCCGAACTAAATCAATTTCTAATTCATTATTCAATAATAATAATAATAATTATTATTAAAGCAGCATTTATTATACACACTTTATTACATACACTTAAAATAATCTGAAATCAAGTCATGATTTTCAAGTTAGACCAATTTCAGTGTATTTCAAATGTGCGTACTAGTATTTTCCCTGATTATTAACACCACACAGTCAACATTTTTTTTTTTCCTTATTGTGGTCAAGCATTGACAACATAGCACCATTATTGAAAATAATTAAAAAAAAAAGTAACATAGTAAGGAGTGAGAGACCACAACGGTCAAGGTCAGGGATTGTAGGTGATTCAGTGACATGGATGCGCCACACGTAGGCAATGGGTTATGCCGCTTTAGCATGGAGGTAGAGTGGTCAGGGCAAGGGGAAAGTATATCCTATTTCAGTAATACCAAGTTAACATTTGGTTTGGTGTCTTCACCAATAAATGGTTGACACTTGTCCAAAAATAAACTCAATTTACTCCACCAAGAAAATGAAAAGACAGTCTTGCCCCTGAAATTTTTTCCAAGCCCACCACTGAATACTCTTTCACCTCCTAGTCTCCTACGTTCCTTCTTCCTTTTTCAAATTCATTCCCAAAATCAAATCTTGTAAATTTTTCAAACCCCTACCACTTCCAGACTCTCTCTCTTTCAAATCTAATTCCCAAAATCAAATGGATTACTCCTCAGTCCTCTCCCTCTCTCACCTAAGCTCCCTTCCAACTACAACTGCC
This sequence comes from Castanopsis chinensis, assembly GCA_032878915.1. Lineage (NCBI taxonomy): Eukaryota > Viridiplantae > Streptophyta > Magnoliopsida > Fagales > Fagaceae > Castanopsis > Castanopsis chinensis. Next base: position 29,976,835 of record JAVQMG010000122.1, on the reverse strand, counting down.
TCTTCCATTTCCACCCCAACCTCTGTCGTGGCCCGTGGGTTCTCAAAGCCACTGCCGAGCATCACCGATCCAACGAGATCGGCTTTTGTATCCTCTAAAAACTGTAAAAACACCTTTGCTCTTTTTTCTAGCGTCAACTTCAGTTTGGAAGACCTGCACCACTTTCTCACTCACCGATTCCGACACCCACTTTCCCACTCACTGATTCAGTTTGGAGAACCTGCACCGATAAGGATACTAGAACTTGAAACATGTTGAATATTTGATAACCTAATTCTAATATATATCCCAGCTTTTGTGAAACAAAGAGCTGAAAAAACTCATCAGGGTATTGAAACTGATCTGTATCTCTTTGAATTTGGTATTGGTGTAGGGTGATGGGAACAAAGATGGAATTGATAAATGACTTCCTTTAGGTGGAAGACAAACCACAAGACAATTCTAAATTCATCAATGATCAGTCTATTGCCTACATCGTTTATTTAAATAATCAACTACTGCAACATTCAAACTAAGGATAAGATAAATTAAAGATAAAGATAAGAAGCAATTTGAATTCAAACTCCTAAGATTTCTGCAACAGCTCCTCTTGCACAGTAGTAGGACTCTTGTTATTCTTATCTCCAAGAATAGCCAGGTACTTAGGATTGGGTTGAGGCTTTTTAGGACTCTTGCGTGGCTTTCCATCACTCGCCCCCCCTTGAATTAGAACCTTTTCCCTAAGGTTAATAGCTGGAAATTGCTGCTGGAGTTGTTCAACGTCCTCCCAAGTTGCATCTTCAGCTGCCATATTTTTCCATTGCATTAATGCTTCTATGTACAGCTTAGTTCCTCGCTTCACCCACTTGTAGTCTAGAATGCATAAAGGATCTAACATAGGCCCGTGCTCCTCAGAGTATGGAGGGAGAATGCTGGTGACATTGCTGGTATCGCCCACCTTCCTCTTTAACAATGACACATGAAACACTGGATGAATCTTAGAGTCCACAGGTAGTGCTAGATGATATGTTGCAGCTCCTACCTTAGCCATGACTTGAAATGCCCCAAAATACTTGCTTGCTAGCTTCTGATGTGCTCTTCAAAAAATACTATGCTGCTGTACGGTTGAAGCTTAAGGTACACCCAATCACCAACTAGGAATTGTTCTTCCCTACGCTTGGCATCTGCATATTGCTTCATCCTATTATTTGCTCGCTGAAAATTCCCTTTTAGATCCTTCAACAATTGGTCTCGGTCAATCAAACTCCAATCAACCTTATTCACTAGAGATGATTCAACTAAATAATTGACCAATACCAATAGGGGTCGACCATAGAGTGCTTGAAAGGGAGTGGTACTGGTAGAGTGATGATAAGTTGTATTGTACCAATACTCTGCCTAAGCTAAAAACTGCTTCCACTTCTTTGGACTCTAACTTGCATAACACCGGAGGTATTGCTCAAGGTAGCAGTTTAAGTTTGCCCATCGGTCTGGGGTGATAAGCTGAGCTAGTTTTCAACTGTGTTCCTTGCGGCTTAAAGAACTCTCACTAGAAAGAACTCATAAAAATGGGATCTCTGTTATTGACAATAGATCAAGGAATTCCATGTAACTTCACAACCCCAGAGACACAAACATCAACTATCTTACTTGCTGAATAAGGATGGCTTAGAGTAAAGAAATGAGCGTGCTTTGTTAGGCAATCAACTACCACCGTAATGGAAGTTTTTCCTGCAGAAACATGTAGGCCATCAATGAAGTCCATACTAATATCTTCCCATACTTGAGATGGAATCAGCAAAGGTTGGCGTAGGCTGGCAGGCGAATGTGAATCACTCTTGTTTCTTTGGCACACATCACATGCTGCCACATAATCCTGAACATCCTTCTTCATGACTTCCTAATAGAAATTTTGTGACAATCTTCTATCGATTCTTAACACTCCAGAATGACCCGCCATTTTTGAATCATGAAATTCCTTTCTGAGCACTTGTTTTAGTGAAGATTTTGGTGCAATCATCGCTCGATTTTTGTAAAACAAGATTCTTGCTTGCTGCTTGTGATGCGACATGGTCTCTAGTGCTTCTTGCAACATACGAAGTTGTTCTATTTAGTATGGTTCTTCAGTGTTGGCTTGCTTGATTTCCTCCCAAATATCAAACTGTGGTTGGCTTGCTCCATAGCACTCAATAATAGCAGCAGGTAGCGGTCATCGGTCAACCTTGTCAATGTATCTGTTGTTGCGTTGGTTTTACCAGGTCGATACTTAATTTCATAGTTGAATCCCACTAACTTTGCTACCCATTTCTGTTGTTCTGGTTTAACCACTCTCTGTTCCAATAGGAACTTCAACCTTTTTTGATCATTCCATATCTGAAATTTTCTCCCCAACATGTAAGGTCGCCACAACTTGACTGCCTCCATAATTGCCAGCATCTCTTTAGAATAAATCGACCATGCCCATTTAGATGGACCTAATGCCTAGCTTAAATAAGCAATGGGTCGTCCTTTTTAACTTAACACAACCCCAATCCCATAGTCAGAGGCATCTGTTTCAACAATAAAAACATCAATGAAATCCGGTAGAGCCAACATTGGAGTAATCACCATGACACATTTGAGTTTTTCAAATGCCTCCTCTACCTTTGAATTCCAACCAAAGTTCCCTTTCTTTAACAAGTCAGTCAATGGTGCTACAGTAAGTCCATAATGCCGTATGAACTTGCAGTAATACCCGGTGAGACCAAGAAACCCACGTAGCTCTATGATGTTTCGTGGCCTGGGCTAGCTTTGCTTGACTTCAATTTTTCGATTGTCCACGTGCACACCCTCTTGTGAGATCACATGACCTAAATATTCAACTTCATGAGCTCCAAATTCACATTTGGATGGCTTAATAAAGAACTGATGGCTATTAAGGACCTTAAGAACCTTCCGAAGTTGTGCTACATGCGTCTCCCACCCTTTTCTATAAATCAATATGTCATCAAAGAAAACCAGCAAGAACTTTCGTAAGTATAGTTAGAATATGGAATTCATAGCAGCTTAGAAAGTGGATGGGGCATTACAAAGCCTAAAAGGCATCACCAGATATTCGTAATGACCATTGTGAGTGCGGAAGACTGTTTTATGAATGTCTTAAGGATGAATAGGAATCTGATGGTAACCTACATGAAGGTCCAATTTTGTAAAATGTGTTGCACCATGAAGCTCATCTAGCATATCATCCACTATCGAAATTGGAAATCGATCTTTGATTGTCATCATATTTAGAGCACGATAATCAGTACAAAATTGCCAGGACCCATCTTTCTTCATTACTAATAAGATGGGTGGAGAAAATGGACTGTTGCTTGGATGGATCAATCCTGTGGCTAACATTTCCTTCACTTGCCACTTAATTTCATTCTTTTGGAAATGAACATAACTTTAAGGTCTCACATTGACTGGTGTAGTCCCTTCTTTTAATGGAATCTGATGGTCAAATTCTCTAGAAGGGGGTAGTGTTCTAGGTTCTTCCAACACCTGATGAGATTCTTAAAGCAAGGACTGTAACTCTGCTGGAATAATAGAACCTCCAACATGGTCTTCACCCTTTTGAATGATAGCAAATAACTCCCCACCACCTTGCACATCTCGCTCTAACCTTTGCATCGCCACCTCCTGAATGGGGTTAATAGAGGATGATTTGATGACATATGACACACCCTCCCATAAGAATTTCATCATCATTTTCTTCCAAGCACACTTTACCGGTCCTAAAAACTCCAACCATTGTATACCCAATACCAAATCTGGTCCATTGAGTAGTAAAGAATACAAAGTAGTAAAAAATTTAAATCCTTGGATAGTAATGGAAACTTGCTCATACCTTTCTTTGCAGACTAGGCTTTCTTCATTTGTAACCTTCACATTGAATTCTGTAACGGGCGTGATAGCCAATCCAAGTGAATGGGTCAGATTTTGATCCACGAAGTTGTGAGTTGACTCACTGTCAATAAAAACAACCAGCTCTCTCTTCCCGATCTTGGCCTTGACTCACATAGTTCGAGGGCTCAAGCAACCTGCAATTGCATGTAGGGAAATGAGCAGAGCTTCTTCCTTACAGTCCTCATGATCCTCCACAACTCCTTCCTCCAGCTTGTCAAAGGACCCTTCTATGAATTCTTGTTGTGGACAGACTTCAATAAGGAGGGCTTGTGAGGCCGCACAGCGATGCCCCGGTTTGTATTTCTCATTGCAACTAAAGCATAGCCCTTTCTCTCTTCATTTTTGCATTTCTTCCTAAGAAACTTTTTTGGTACCTCTAGATCTAGTACCTCTAATCCCAGTTGCTCGCCCCACTGATCCCATTGTGTTAGAAGAAATGGTCTTCTGTACTGACTTGGTTTCCAAGCTTGTTTATGGGTTGCCAACCTTGTTTTGTCGTTGTTGCTTGTTCATGCTTTCATCCTTGATTCTAGCTAACTCTATGGCCTCAGAAAGTGTTTTTGGTTTGAACATTCGAATTTCTGAAGCAATGTCTTCCTTCAATCCACCTATAAATGCCCCCACCAATGCCTTTTGTGGCCAACCATCAACACGATTAGCAAGCCTTTCAAACTCCCGTTGGTACTCCCTAAGTGTCCTATTTTGACATATTCAGGACAAAGCTATCTGCCTTGGTCGGCCCAAATCAGACCAACAACTCCTTTTTGAATTTTTCCCAAGTAACCACCTTGTTCTCCTTTTGGTACACTTTCTTTAGCTACTCCCACCATTGATTTGCTTCCCCTTCCAAATGAAAAGCAGCCAAGACCACTTTACATTCTTCTCGTGTTCCTTGGTAGTCAAAATATTGCATTGCGCGATCGAGCCATACTGTTGGATCATCTCTTGAGTACTGTGGAAAATCTAGCTTGGTAGGCCAAGGTTGATCATTCACTGAACTTCTAAACCTAGATGTTTGGGAAAGTATTTCCCTACTGTGTGTTGATGAATGAGAAGCTGATTTGTCTCGAGATTAAGACAACAACTCCTTGAGTTCATGTACAGATGAGCCCAGATCTTGAGACTCAGTTGTCATCTTCTGCACACTCTCCTTTAACTCTTGCATGTCTTACTGCAGTTTCTCAATTCGGTCCTTGTTGGTGGCCATGCTTTGATACTAAGTTGATGGGAACAAAGTTGGAATTGATAAATGACTGCCTTTGGGTGGAAGACAAACCACAAGATAATTCTATATTCATTAATGATCAGCCTACTGCCTACATTGTTTATTTAAATAATCAACTACTTCAACATTCAAACTACGGATAAGATAAATTAAGAATAAAGATAAGAAGCAATTTGAATTCAAACTCTTAAGATTTCTGCAATAGCTCCTCTTGCACACAGCAGGACTCTAGTTACTTTTATCTCCAAGAATAGCCAAGTACTTAGTGATGGAAATATGCATGCATGTATCGCATACAAAACATGTGCAGCGGAAAATAAACGGATTTACTTCATACATAAATGTTAACATGGACTATGTAAGTTTCAGAATTTAAGAATAAGAAAGTGTACCTTGGTGCGATGGATTTCAAAACCGAAGATCATAAGCACTTGGGAATACTTTTAATCTTTACTTCAATTCCACTAACGCCCAAGATGTTTGGTCTCTTAATCAGTTTTCCAAAGGGAGAATGTTAAAGTGTTTAACACTTCTTACACACCATTTCACAATAGTGTTCTTGCAAAAAAATCTCTGCAGAAAATTCTGTATGTTCCTCCTTTTGTATCTAACTGATTATCTAATTGGGCTGGCCTTTTGGGCCTATCCAATTGGGATGGCCTTTTGTGTGGCTTGGAGTGGGACCAAAAGGGATCAATAAGACACTAGCTCCAATAGACCTTGGGTTTTTTTGTCAACTCTTGACAAGTCCAAAGTTACCATTAACTATATTTAATACCACTATATAAATATAGTTGCACTCTAGGCCTTATCTATAAATTATATTCCAACACTTTATTGTACATGCAACCCCTTCATAAAATATTCGTAGTAATACAAAGTCATGAATGTAGACTGCCACTTTGTAGATTACAACATGTTAGTTCCTTGAGTACCCTGTTTAATCCTTTAAGTTTATTCATCATATATTTATAAAATCTAATTCCATAAATATATGCTTTAGTAACTTCTTACTAAAGTGGTTAGACCTAACTCTTTGAATAACCTAACTCTCTGAATAACCAAACTCATTAAACTTATCTCAATAGAATATTTTGTATCTCCATTAAGAGACTATGAATTCCATCTTGAGAATATATGTTCCATCAACACTAAATGTGGTTGCCCAACATACTAAGATTTTGACCTTAAATATAGATCTCACTTCTGATATATCAAAATAACCTACACTTCATGATCAGGTCCATTACCCTCTCAGAATTAAGAGTTCATGTAAATATAAGTAATGAGTTTATTATTCATTTGACAGTTTTTAGAAGAATAATAAATCTCACAGTGGTCTAGTTCAATATATTTTAACTCTTTAAACATATCAACATACCAACTAGAAATCTCCATTTTCATGATCAAGACAAATCATATTAGTTGATATGTTATAGTCTTCGTAGATGAAATGTTCAATATCATCACCGACTACGAACTAAAATTTTGAGCTTACAAAGAACTTGTTATTTATATCGTCTGTGACTTTTCACATAAATCACATACTATGCATTTCATGGACTATATGATAATGTCCCAATATTCATGTCACCATTATTTTAGATAATAATAAAACAATTTTATTAAACACAACATTAAGTCATACATAATGTCATACATAGTATCAAACAATAGGATTTAAGGGCACTAATCCTAACACTTAGGATTAGGTTAAGGCTTTCTAGGACTCTTGCGTGGCTTTCCTATCACAGAGACATGATGCTTCTATTCTGTTGGGTTTGTGGAAGGAATTCATTCCAATAAATAGTCTCTTTCTAAGAGTCTGCTCTAAGGTATTCAATCAATCTCTTTCTTTGTCGTTTCTTAGTTTAAGTCTCTAGTTGTGTTATTTTAAATTATGAGTTCTGTGCATTCAAGTTGTTCATTCACAATATTCTATTTTTCATGATTAGGCTAGACTAGTAATGAATTTTTAAGAAAATGCTCTTGATTCAATTGGTGACAATGATTAAAGTGAAAATCATGAGAATGTAATTTTGGGTGAATACTATGAAATTAAACTTGAAATGCAACTGAGTTCCGAAGAAGACCCTTGTGATTCTAAAAAGTACAATAAATTAAAAGTTCTACCATTTGGACAATTTGAAAATAATCTTTGAGATGGCCTTTGGATTTTACATTTTCTTTTGTTTAATTTTAATCTTACAAAGGACTTCTTTTGTTCAATATAGGCAAAATCATATTCAATTTTTTGAAGGTAAAGGGAATGCTAGTTGTGGGGCCACTTGCTTCTTAGTACTAATAGTATATTTTCTTTGCTTGAAACCTTGATTTAGTCATGCTGTGGTCTATTTAATTTTCTTGATCATGAACTTATATACAATTTGATAAATTAAGTCCTTTAGTATCAAAAGCAGCTCTAGTACATATTAATTTTCCTGATCATTGTTAGAATTTTCAAATTCTGGTCCTTGTAATAATTATCTTGTTTGCGGTAGTTTGTGTTCTTGCTCTTTTTTTCTGAATTTGATCTCTATAAAATTTGAATGTCATTGGTGCAAGAATGTGATGTTTTGGTGTTGTCGAGTTTGCCAAAGGAATTGATTCTATGAGATAGTGTCTTTCTAAGACCTTCCTCTAAGGTATAAGTGCTCAACAACAAAAAATTTCCAGTCTTCTTTTTCACTGTTAGCTTGGTTGTTATTACGGAAATTATTGTACCCAAAGAATGGGTATGAGATCTAGTTGAGTGTGCATGTGTTCATGGTTGGTTGAGTTATTATGGAAATTATTATATTTAAATTTCAAGTTGTTCGTTTGTTAGGATCATTATGGAAAGCGTGCTGGTAAATATGTGCAATTGAGATGATTGTTGAGATGAGTTGCTGCCTGCTGCTGAGATAGGTCTTGTGAGCTTTTATGCTTGTGATGCTTGAGTTGATGTGCCAAGAAGCATTAGCTTATTTCTACCATTACTTCAATGTAATTGGCTAAGTGGCTGTTGTGTTCTTCACTTTGTTAGGGTGATAGTCATTGTAATTGTAACATGTTGCTGTAATTGTATCAACTAGGATATTAGTTGTGTATTTTTATTGTTGTACAAAGCAAAAATTTGCCAACTAATTGCATATTCTCAATTGAATGTTTTTTTAGTTGAATCGTAATTAATGTATTTTGGTGTTATAGTGATGATTTGACCAAGCTTAAATGCTTCCTCAATTTGTTGATGTGTAATCTTATGACATTGGCAAAAAGAAATGGAAGTTGTTGAATTTTCTTTCTGCTGAGCATAATTGTCTAAGATTGTTGGTTTCCAATAGATGATTTGGTCACTTGTCCAGGACCTTTTGTGATTGAGCAGTTAATGCTTGGATAATATGGATAAAGATCTGAAAGGTTTTAGAGTAAAAATGAGTGATTGTAACATTATTTTAGAGAAATCAAATAGCTTTTTTCTTAATTGTTGCTCCCTTTGCCGCAATATACTCATTTGCCACAACTATTTACTCTTAATTGTAAGCAACAAAATTTATGAAAAAGCCTTACATCGAAATGAACAATTCTAAATAAGTAATCAGCTTGTCCAAAATCACTATCAATCAAAAGCTTAGTGGTAGGATCCTTTAGTTGATTTTAATTGGCCATCCATGAAAGGATAATTGGTTTCAATCATCTAATCATCTTTAAAGCTTTTGACCAAACCATTTGCTAGAAATATGTAATAGAACGAATGACTGCTAAAACAAAAGTGAAACGGAAAAGATTATTGTTTAACTAATTTAAGAAACAAATACAATCCATTCATTTCAAAACTGCCTATAAAGAGCCTACAACATCTTATTAGTTCAGTAATAACTAGTGAGCTCATTATACTCTGCATCCTATTAAGAACCTAATTGGTTCTTGATGAAAGAAATGGTTCTTCAAAGGAACCAAACTCTACTGAATAGAGAGTAATAAGAAGAGGGGAAAGTGTTTAGAATAACAAGGAAATTTAAATTATTTCAATGATATATTTTTATTTACAATACAAGGCCTTCTATACATTTCATTACTAAATCCCAACTAGGTAGCAATTTCCATTCATCGCCATAAGATCACCATAATTCTGCATTAGGAAAATTGTTCAAACAAAAAGCCGAAATGTGCAGCAAATTTTGTAAAGGATGAATGAACAACTTTCATTAATAGATGACACTTGATCAAATAAATTGATGTCGCATTGAGCAGATCACCTGAAATCACACAAAATAATAAAGTATAAAATGATACTACACCACTTCTAAACAAAACCACTTTTTGTTTGCAAGGACCTAGAGAAGGAACCATCCCCACATGGGAGACATGAAAATGAACAAATTCATTCCTATTCACTTCCCCAGCTTAAACCTTCAAACTAGTAAAATCATTCACATTGAAAAGAGTAAGGGAATGCCAATCCAAATCACACGGAAAACAAAAACAATATCTCATTCTCAACTTACTCTATAATTCAATATCTTTATATATATATATATATATATATATATATATAATTCTTATTCAAAAAATAGAAACATCACAGCTCAAGAACACAATGTACCCAAGACACTTCTAAGTATAACCCAATGTATCCTAAACAAAGAAAACACCAAAGACCATAGATTTTGTGCATAGTGGCAATGAAGGAGCAGATGGACTATCTATCTCACAACTATCACAACCCTCCATTGGTTCCTATATGTCCCTGCTACTATTTCCTCCACTGCCACCACTACAATAATCCATCATCTCTCTGTTACCAAGTATCTCTTCACCTCATCTCTCTATTTAACTAAAGTAAATGCATTACTATTCCAAATCCAATTCCACTACTAGAGGTATACTAAACAACTACATCAACAACAAAACACAACAAAGTACCAAAATTTGAAAATTTCAAGTAAGCCAGCATATAATACAAACTTAGATACATATAAAAGAAACAATCTATAAGATGTATAGCTAAAAAAAGCAATCTTACCCTAACAAAGAATCTTTATGTTTCTAGACATGAAGCTACAACAAAAACATAACTTTAATCTAAACCCAAAATAACATCTTTTAAAAAAAGTAACCCCTTATGGTGTATTAAATATTTTTTGAACAAATGAGTCATCATCTTTGTTGAGACATTTTATCAAACATATACAAGTGAATCTCACTTCCAAATGAATGTGCATGTAATATAATTATAAAAGCTAAAACTAGTGAGAACGTAGATATACATCTATAAAAGAAAGTGGGAAAGTAGGAATACAATGTTAAAAATCAGACACGCACGTTATTACATTGGTATCCCTGCGATTGTTCAAGATTCCTTTTCTACACACAAATGTGCATCTGTAATTTCAGAGAAAAAAGAAGCATAAATGAAATATGTTAAGAAAGAAACCAAAAGGCAACAGAAAATTAGAGAAAAAGCCTTCTTGCATGTCTGCTGTTGAAAATAAGAAGGGAATCAGAAAGAAATCTAAACGGAAGTGGCAATGGAGCCCACCAAAAATAGAGGAAATTAGGAGTTTTTTGAGTTCTGACGAGTCATAGAATTGGAGATTCTAGATAGTGCTGTGCTGGCGGGCACAATCGGAGTTTGAGGTTGAGAGAAGGAACATAGGGGATTGTAGGGAGGGAGATACAAAGTGAGAGGGAGGAAGATTAGAAATAAGTTTTTGTAAATTCCAAGGGGAAAAGAGGCAGAAGTAGGTGGGGCTTTCAAAATTTTCAGGGGTGATTTTGTCATTTTATTGGTGTTAGGTTATTTTTTAAGCCAGGTGTCAGTTTGTTATTAGTTTGGAAACACCAATTCAAATGCTGAGTTGGTAATACTGAATCACCTTATACTTTCTCTAGGGCAAGGGACAAACTTCAAGCCATAGACCTGAGCGACACATGAACGATGAACAAGTTGTAATAGGACATTACCAACGTCTCGAGCTTGTAATACTTTAGCTTTTAAGGATTTTTTTTCATTTATTATATAGAATTAGTGTGTAGCTTTGTGCACTCGTATAATTAAAAACAATCATAATTATATATAAATATATATATATATATATATTTTAGAAGAGATTCAAATTATACATAGTATGAGCTTACACTTTTTTTAAATCATACATTTCTAAAAAATGTAATGGTTTATCATTTTTTATGTATACTAGTTAGGGCAGCATGTGCTTTGCTGAGAAAAAATAATAGTGATTAAGGTCAATTATAAATTTTATTTATATCATAAAAAAGGATATAAATCATTTGATATTTAAAGTACATAGAGATTTACATTAGTTAAAAGAGTCATTAATTTTAAGAATTTTGATAATTATGTCATAAAAAGTTAAATTCATTCGTATAAGAATTTTGACCACATAGAAAATTAGAGTAGTTATTTAACATATTTGCTAAAGGAAAATATATAATATTTTTTTTAATACCTATTTGCGAAAGACAATATATCCACTCACTAAAAATTTCTAAGAATGATAACGAATATTTTTATTTTCGAACAATAAGTAATTGAGTTTTGCTAAGAAAAAATAAAGATAACAAAAGGCATGTATCATTGAGTTTCCCATTAGATAAATTATAAATTTCAAAATTTTAAATCTAGAAAATCAGTGTTCTTTAGATAACAAATAAAATATCATATATCATCATTCGAACTTACCAAGAATTACTACCATTTAAAACTCAAAATACGTAAAAAAAAAATTTTGGGATGTATTTTAGACATTATACAATAAAATATTTTAAGAATCATATGCTTTTATTAGGGTTTAACTGAGAGAATAACAATATGATATAACTCTCTCCCACATAGGAGTGCTCTCTCTCTCTCAAGTGTTTTTTTTTTTTTTTCTCTTGAGTGGTTTTCTCTTTCCTCCATAGAAGCGGTCTTTTAGGCCCTAAATCAGAGCTTCTAGTTCTGATTAGGTGGCCTTTAAAACCATTGAAAACCTTGAAATCACACTATAATACTCACAGTCATGGAGCAAGAGCTAATAGAAGTTTTGAAGAATATGTAGCTAATGGAGGAGGAAGAGTTCTAGATCTTGATTTCAAATGAAAATAAAGCACAAGTAATAAAAGAATGCTCTCTAAGTTTGATGGGGAAACTCTTGACAAACAAAAAGTAGAACCTACATGCTTTAAGGAACACACTAAGGGTCATTTGGAAAATAGTCCAGGATTTGAAGATTGTGGAAGTTGGGAATGACATTTTCCAATTTAAGTTTGCCAGCAAATTCCAGCTAAGGTGGGTTGAAACCAATGGGCCATTGAATTTTGAAAATAATCTCCTCTTGCTCAAAATATGGGAGAGGGGAATGACGGCAAACAACATCACTTTTATCCACTCCCCTTTTTGGGTGCAAATTTGGGGTTTTCCTTTTGATATGATGACAGAGAAGATAAGGAAGGGGATATACAACAATTTGGGGATCTTTATGGTAGCGGATGCTAGATCATGGATGTCAGACCAAGCAAAATTCATGAGAATAAGGGTGAATCTTCCACTGGAAAAAAACCTTAAGAAGATGTGGAAAAGTAGCTAGTCCAAAGGGGGAGACTATCCACATCCAATTTCAGTACGAAAGGCTGCCAATTTTCTGCTTCAGATGCAGAGTAAAGGTCATGATGAGCGACACTGCAATAAAAGTGGCCAACCAAATGAAGCTTTGCAATATGGAGAATGTTTAAGGGCTTAAAGAGGAGGCAAAGCTCAACTGTCAAAAGAAGGAACAAGGAAAAACCCAATAATCTAGCAAGACTATGACATGGCAGAGAAAGATAGGAAGCAGGAAGGGGCGGAAGATGGTGGCTAAACAACCTCCCATGGCGGTGCAGGTTTAGGGGAAAACCTTTGAAACTAGAAAAGGGTAAGTCTTGTCTCAGAGATGTTAGAGAAAGGTAAGCACGCCACTAAAAAAGGTATTTCAAATTCAAATTCAAAATAGTACAAAAGATAAGATAGGAACGGGGAAAATATGGGAAGAAACCCAAGGTGGAAAAGGAAATGGAAAAAGGCAAAATATGGATTCGCCCCATAACTTTGTATCCACTGTAGGAAGTGAAAGTGGGGTAACACATATGGGTCGAGAAGAAAGACAAAATAAAGAGATCCAAGAAGTCACTAGTCTAGTTAAAATGGACATTGGACTTAGTATAGAGAAGGAAATTACTGATTAGGAATATAAAGCCCAGAAAAGGAAGGGTAAATGGAAGAAGCTAGCCTGTGGCCAGGACGAAGAAAATGAAATGGAAAAGGACTCAGTGAGCAGTATAGTGGGTATAAAGCAAACTCTATGGGCAGATGAGGAAGAGCCAAATGCAGGAAGGTAGAAAAAGCTATGTCATGGTGAATCAGTCCCCTTTGATCTATCGGCGGTGTTTGATAAGTATCGCCACTAAGAGTCATGAATTCCCTAAGTTGGAACTGCTGGGAGCTGAGGAACCCTGGGTCAGTACAAGTGTTGCGCGATCTCGTGCAATAATGGTGCCCTAAATTGGTCTTCTTGATGGAGACAAAAGCTGGAATGAGAAGGATGAGGAGAACTATGGCAAAGGTAAGTTTACTAAATGGAATAATTGTCCCTAGCCAAGGAAGAAGTGGTGGAATAGCCATGTAATGGGAAAGTGATCTTGATTTGAAACTAAAAAGTTATACTAGGAACCATATAGACGCAGTAGTGACTAATCCTACTTTTGGTTTTAAATGGAGAGTCACAAGATTCTATGGCAACCTAAATACTAATTGAAGGAAGGAGTCTTGGCAGTTGCTACAATTCTTAAACTCCTAATTTCAAATGGCATGGGTTTGTATAGGGGATTTTAATGAAATCTTATTAAGCTCCAAGTAATGGGGAGGCCCAAAGAGACCCCAACAATAGATGGATAGCTTTAGAAGAGCAGTTAATGAATGTGGCTTTCTGGACCTTGGATCAAAGGGACCAGATTTTACTTGGTGCAACCAAAGGTCAGATAGGGAAAGAATTCACCTAAGACTGGATAGGGTTATGATTACAATAGGGTGGAAAGAGCAATACAGAGATGTTAGGGTCTTCCATGTAATTGATTCAGCTTCAGATCATTGTGCTCTAGTTTTAACAAACCAAAGGAATATCCAAGGATATTCCATTTTGAGGCAACATGGATTAGACATGATGAATGCAAGGAGATTATTCAAGACACCTGGAAGAATTACTCAGGCTTTTATTTGGCTAGTGAACTAGCCGAGGGCTTGCAGGCTTAACAAGATGGAACAATTCCGATCTTAGGCATGATGCTCAAAAGATAAATGAGAAAAGAAAGTAGTTGCGAGATCTAACTCAGGCTAACAAGGATGGAAGTAGGGGAGAAGAAATTGATACACTGAGGAAAGAAATCAATGAAATGCTAAATGAGGAAGAAATCAAGTGGCATCAAAGACCTAGAGTCTAATGATTGACTCTAGGAGACAGGAATATAAAATATTTTCACCACAAAGAATCTCAGAGAAAGAGGAAGAATGAAATCAAGGGCTTGCTGGATGGAAAAGGGAATTGGTGTGAAGAAAAAAAGGATATAGCAAACATTGTTGTGAACTATTTTAAAGAGTTTTTCTCTACCTCAATCCCAACTAGAGCGATGGGAGTAGCAGATTTGATATCGAGAAGGATTGTTGGGGAGATGAATGAAGATCTAACAAAAGAATTCCAAATTAAAAGGAGGAGATTATTCAAGCCATCCGACAAATGCATCTAATGAAAGTGTCAGGCCTTGACGGTATGTCTGCTATCTTTTACCAAAAGTATTGGGATATTATTAGGGAAGATGTGATAAAAACTGTTATAAATATTCTTAATTCAAATGCCCCTATAACTAAGCTGAATAAGAATATTGTGAAATTTTAAAGTACTCGCAAGTGCACGAACCGTACCGACGTATAGTTTAGCAAAAACGAGGTCGAACCCACAAGGACTTAAATGAATATAGGAAAATTAATTAAACCTTAACCAAATTAATTCTAATCTAGTTTAATAAAAATGGATTGTTTTGAAATTAAATAAACTAAGCAAATAATTAAACCAAGAAAAAGATATAAAGCAGTAAAAAGATGTAAACAATCAAGAGAAATGAATTAAGGTTTTAGAATTCACCTTGTAAATTCATATCTGCATATATTTATAATCATTAATTTTCCCAACCACTACATGATAATCTAGAAATCGATCTTGTTATCATGGAAAATATTATCATTAAAACTTATGTTTAAAATTCTAAAGCATGCTCGTTTTCACTTCTTAAGTAAAAAATCAAATCATCAATTGTATCTGTAGTCAAACAAATCACAAAAGATATCCAATTTCAAAAATCAAATCATCAATTGTATCCATTGACAAAAAAATTATAAGAGATATCCAATTCTAAAATCAAGAAATGATAAACTAAGCATTCAATTTATTAGGACATATGTGATTGGATGTTAGGAACATATGTCAACATTTTATGTATTGGCTAATTCTTTGACAAAACACACTTTACTTGTAACTGGGTAGATCTAGGATGTGTTTAATGCTTCAAGAAACAAGGTTTCAAGTTCAAGTGTTAAAGTTATGCAAGTTTGTCCAAAAACCAAGTGAAGAAGTTCTGTTCATTAAAACTCAACAGCTAGCATCTATCGAGGTTTAAAAGAGATGTTTCAGCTCGAGGCTCAACAGTTGCTCGACAGCTAGGGTATCTATCGAGGTTTATGAAATTCAGATTTTCAGTTCTGATTTTCATTCAATCCATGATTATGTGTTTGAGCTTTCTTTTCTCAGAACACTAAATATATATAAGGATTATTTTAAGGGTTGTTTCAGGTGGCATAATTGCACAAAAGCATAATTCCACAAGAGCATAATTCTACAAGTGTGATCAGAAACCTAGTTTACCCTAGTTCTTGAGAAGTTGCTGTGTTTGTATACCATAGGGTTTTGTGACCAAGCAACTTCATGATCTTCATGTGTTGAAGAACAGAAAAACTTTGCAGCCAACATTCTTCTTAAGTTGGTGATCAAGTTGCTGTTAGGATGTGTGCCCTTAAATCCTATTATATGATACTATGTATGACATTATGTATAACTTAATGTTGTGTTTATTAAATTTGTTTTATTATTATCTAAAATAATGGTAACATGAATATTGAAACATTATCATATAGTCCGTGAGATGAATAGTATGTGATTTATGTAAAAAGTCATAGAAGATATAAATTACAAGTTCTTTGTAAACTCAGAATTGTAGTTCGTAATAAGTGATGAAATTGGGCATTTTATCTGCGAAGACTATAACATATCAACTAAGATGATTTGTCTTGATCATGGAAATGGAGATTTCTAGTTAGTATGTTGATATGTTTTAAGAGTTAAAACATATTGAACTGGACTACTGTGAGATTTATTATGCTCCTAACGATTGTCAAATGAATAATAAACTCACGACTTATATTTACATGAACTCTTAATCCTGAGAGGAGATAGACCTGATCAAGAAGTGTAGGTTACTTTGATATATCAGGAGTGAGATCTAAAGTTATGGTCAAAACCTTAGTATGTTAGAGAACCACATTTAGTATTGATGGAACATCTATTCTTAAGATGGAATTCATAATCTCTTAACGGAGATACAAAATATTCTCTTAAGATAAGTTTAATGGATTTGGTTATTCAGAGAGTTAGGCCTAACCATTTTAGTCTGGAATTACTAAAGTATATATATTTATGAAATTAGATTTCATAAATATATGATGAATAACCTTAAAGGATTAAACCGGGTACTCAATAAATTAAGATGTAGTAATCTACAAAGTGGCAGTTTATATTCATGACTTTGTATTACTACGAATATTTTATGAAGGGGTTGCATGTACAATAAAGTCTTGGGATATAATTTATAAATAAGGCCTAGAGTGCAACTATATTTATATAGTGGTATTAAATATAGTTAATGATAACTTTGGACTTGTCAAGAGTTGACAGAAAAGCCCAAGGCCCATTGGAGCTAGTGTCTTATTGGTCCTTTTTGGTCCCACTCCAAGCCACACACTTAAGCCCAATTAGAAAGGCCCAAAAGCCCAACCTAAATAGATAATCAGTTAGATACAAAGGGAGAAACATACAGAATTTTTTGTATAAGAGAAAGAACACCATTGTGAAGTGGTGTGTATGTAAGTGTTAGACACTTTGACATTCTCCCTTGGAAAACTAATTGAGAGACCACACATTTTGGGTGATAGTGGAGTTGGAGTGAAGATTGAAAGTGTTCCCAAGTGCTTCTGATTTTCGGTTTTGAAATTCACTACTCTAAGGTACACTCTCTTATTCTTGAATTCTAAAACTTAGATAGTGCATGTTAACATTTATGAATGAAGTAGATCCGTTATTTTTCCGCTGCATATGCTCTGATGAGATACAAAATTGTATTTTTCCATCAGTTGCGTACTGGGATCTGTGCATTTATTGGTTAGTCACGTACTAGGAGCCTTGCAATACAAAGGAGAGATTGTCACTACAGAACAAGTCTAATTGGGTATTGGGATAACGCTTCAACTGTAGGTTGGTATAAGGTATTGAGATTCCTTTAGTTGTAACCGCTTGTTTTGATAATAGTGGATTTTTAGGAGTGGTGACCTTAAAATCACCCGGTAGGGTTTTTGCCTTGGAGGTTTTTCCCATTTGTAAACAAATCACTGAGTCAAATTTAATTTCCACTACATATTTAGTTATTTGGTAATTTATTTGTGCTACCACGCTCATTGCATGTAATTGAACCTAATTAATTTACTTGGTTAATTAATTGGTTAATTTGTCACAACAGGTCAATACATTCTTGGCCTTTCATAATTAATTAAGATAAATCGTAAATCATGAGAAAAAAAAATGATTGAACTCATATCTAAAATCCTATCTTAGTCAACTGATATGAAGCAAGAACAATTTAAATCATTGAAAAAAAAAACTATTGTAGGAAAAATTAAATCATGTAAATAATACTAATTGATGATGCATGAGAATCGTCAGTGAGTTGTTGATCCCAAATCATGCTAATTGGTACCTGTGGAACAAGAACACAAGGACTGGACAGAAGGCACCAGTGTGGTATCGGCCAAAAATCCTTCAAATGTCAAGTTAGTGAGTGAGAAATCTTTAAGAACTTTATAGTGAGAGTGCTAGGGATTTTCTGCGAACCTAAGAAAAGAGGAGGTCTGGTGTTTATGTAGTGGTGAGTAGCGAATCAAGGTCCCTCCAAAGTAGGGAGTTTTCCTAGTAGGGGAGATCTGATACTTTGGATTTCTGAGATTTTAGGGCGTCTTTCTATATAAGGGCAAAATGGAACAGTAGTAGGTTTTGTGCATTTCCTTATATGAGTAACCATGAGGGCCACGCAAGGCCACGTAGGACCTGTCATCTTTCTCTTTGTTGGCTTTTTCTCCATTGGATTTTTTGGTCATTTGCTACTTCAAGGGTCTTCGTCGGTTAGTGCAAGGGTTGCACCTGTCGGTCTGTGGAGAGAAACACGCTCGTCACTTGAAGGGCTCATTTTGCCTTTGTAGAGCCGATGGCTCCGTAGGGTCATCAGCTTCCATTGGCATTGGCTTAGTCAAAAAGTGCCCCTATCAATTACCCCCTACTCCGTGGTTCCGTCAGCTTTGGCTGACGGACCGAGGAGTAATATGGCTATTTATGATCATTAATTATGTGTTTTATTAGATTTTGTGCTATTAAATGGCACAGGTAGCCCTTGGTTAATATGCGAGGTGACACGTGGCACTTGTTGGTTGGCCTTGTTTCCAATCACGAGCATCGCTTCATATACTATGCCCGTTCTCTCTATAAATAGTTCCTCCCCCTCTAGTTATTTCCTTTACTTCATTTTTATCTCTTGAGAGCTTTAGGATTAGAGCGTTTGTGCCAAGCCGTCATTTACAAGCATCCGTCCTCCATGTTTCTTCGTCATTCTCGAGGAACCCGTCAGCTTCAAGGAGCAGTCCACTTTTCTTGTAAGTCCCTGTCCCTTCCTCTTTTTTATTTATTTATTTTCCTAGTTAGCCGTTATCTATATAGAGACCTTTTAAATAGGTTCTTAGAATACCCTCGTCGCTTGTAGGTGAATATATGTTAGGTGATAGAGAAGCGATGAGTGAAAAATTGTGGTCTATTCGTGAGTGTGCAGGCTATGATGAAATCTATTCGTCTGGGCACGAGCCTAAGGAGGATGTATCCTGGTCCCCAGAAAGGGGACTACCTACTCACTCCTCTACTGAGGAGGAAGAGGATGAGGAGTATGAAGAAGATGAGGAAGGAGAGGCAGAGGGTGACGAGGATAAGGAAAGAGAGGAAGGGGGAGAAGGGGCAAAAAATGACGAGAAAATTGTCGATGGAGAGGGCAACAAGGAGGTGGTGTGCCAAGTGAACGGCAATGGCCTAGGCCTTTCATCTTTCCTCTTATATAGATGGTGAATAATTTCTACTCGGCTATGTCCCCAAACATCTTCAACAAACTTCGCGATCATTTTCAAATACTTGATAATATTCCTATTCGTTTGCTTAGGAAATTTGAGAAGTGATACTTGGAAGAAACAGCAAATGTCGACATGTATGATGCTATGTTTGTGACAAGTCTAAGGTTACCGCTGAAGGAACTACACCGTCAGTTGGCCAATTATCTTTGGTTATCCATCAACCAGATAGCCTCTAATGTGTGGAGGGTATTCCTTGGGGCTGAAGTGATATAGGGTTAGCTGAGTGGTGGGTACCGTCGCCTTACCCTTAATGAGTTCTTCTACTGTTATAAGCCTTAACAGATCTCCTTGTCAAAGGGTATTTACCATCTCTTAGCAAGGAAGACGTCACTTAAGTTGGTGTTAGATATGCCTAATTCAAATAGAAACTAGAAGAACATATACTTTTTTGTTCAAGGGACGGATTGGGTGTGTAGATCCAAGGAGTGAGATAGCATGCTTGGTAGGTATGATAATACTTGGGGCATTATGAGGGAGTCAGGTGTGTCATCTGCATTTCCTATTTCTATCTAGTTTGTTTTTGTTATGCATCAAGCACATTTTTTTTTTGGCTTCCATATTAGGTCTATTCGCAGATTACTGATGAGTAGAAGAGCTTTATTAGATGCGTCCTAGAGATTCCCTACAAGCAGTGGAAGTGGAAAGATCTGGTTACTCTTGATACTCTCCATGCCTTCTGTGGTGGTCTAGTGCCAACGTCAGTAGCCCATCGGTTGCATACCTACACTCGTTGTCGTAAGTTTTTTATGCTTGCTTACCCTTTTCTAGTATATTTAGTATTGCCTTAACCTAATTTGTCACCTTTTTTGCAGAATTGGATGTAGGAAAACAGAGGGCCTTAGTGAGGAAGTCTGCTACCGCACATAAGCAGCAAGGGCAGGCTTTGAGGTCGACCCATAAGGTGGCCATTAAAGTTGTCCTAAAAAGAAAAAACAATGCCAAGGACAATCGTTTGTCCAAGAAGGCAACGAGCCCATCTGTTGAGGAACAATAGTAGAAGTCTCCTTCACCCCCTCCTCCCCTTTGTCATAGAGTTGGGAAAGGCTTGATGACAGGGAAAGGGCTCATCGCCCCCAACCCTGTCCAGAGGTTGGTCACCCACAAGGATTATGTCGTCGAGATGGTCAATTTGATCGTCATAGGGACGAAGTTGGATCCATGTGGTGAAAACTCCTCAAAGGACTTAGGGGCTTCTGGTCTCTACGACTTGTCAAGGGTATGTCTCCGTCACTTATAATATTTTGTAATTCTTGTATTCTTGCTTTAACTGTTGCTTTTGTTTCAAGCATTAGTGCAGATGAAGGCCCTTTAGGACAGGTGTGTGGCCAACGAGGGGGTAATCTGGTAGTTCCGCAAGCATCAAGAGATAGAAAACAAAGAAAAGGACCAGTACAAGAAGGCTGTTCATACCCTTAACAAAGAGCTGACAGCCAAGCTTGCCTTGCATGTAGAGGAGACTTGTCGCCGTGAGGAGTTGGAGAAAGCTAACACCAAGTTGAGGATGAAACTCGCTACCCTGTGTAATCAGATGGACAAGGCCAAAATTGACGTCGTGGTGGAGTTTAGGACCTCGCAGCCTTTCCTCGATGAATGTGGCATCTTTTATGGTGACAGGTTTGATGATTGCTTAAAGCAGGTTGCATCTGTCTACTCGGACTTGGATCTGTCCCAAGTCGTCGTAGATGATACTGTTCGGTCGACTTTTGGAGCTATCGACAACGTCATTGAGGAGACCAATGACTCTGCTCGCACCATTGAGGAGGAGGTGAAGGGTATTGACGTTGTCCAAACTGTCCCTAAGGGCCCGGAGGCTCCTGTGGCCCCATCTATTGTGGATGATCCGTCTATTGTGGATTCTAGCGCTCCCCTATCCTGAATATAATCCCTTTCTTTTGGTTGTATCTAATTTTTTTGTTCAATTATATTTTTTCTTTTTTTTTTCTTTTAGTTGGAAAGTGCCCTTTCTTTTGGGCTTCATGTAAAAACACACGCCCTGCTGGGTTTATAACTATTGCACTTTTGTTATTTATCTTATTTTTACTATATTGGTGTATATTCCTCCCTCATATTGTGTCGTCGATGTTTTTTCTATATCCATCTATCTCACAACAAAATTTGCATGTTTTAAGTCCAGGTTCCCATTGGCATCTTTGTCTGTTAACCCCATAAGTAGGTCTTAATATAATTTTACACTAAATACTCGTCGCTATCTTTGGTTGTCCATCCACCCTGTGGGTAGGACTTAATATAATTTTAGACCAAGTACCCGTCGGTATCCTTGGCCGTCCATCCACCAATTAGGTAGGACTTGATATACTTTTAGACTAGGTACCCATCGGTATCCTTAGCCATCTGTCCACCAATTAGGTAGGTCTTGATATAATTTTAGACCAGAAACCTGTTGGTATCCTTAGCCATCTATCCACCAATTAGGTGACTTGATCTAATTTTAGACTAGGTACCCGTCAGTATCATTGGCTGTCCGTCCATCCCATATGTAGGGTTTAATATAAATTTAGACCAGGTACTCATTTGTATCCTTGGTCGTCAATCCATCCTATAAGTAGGACTTAATATAAATTTAGACCAGGTACCCATTAGTATCCTTAACCGTTCATACACCCTGTAAGCAGGACTTAATATAATTTTAAACTAGGTACCCGTCAGTATCATTGGCCATCCATCCACCCTATAGGTAGTGTTAGGACATGTGCTTCAGGTTGTTTTGAACATATGTCATTATTTTATGTAATTGGCTTATCCTTTGACAAAACGCACTTTACTTGTAATTGGGTAGATTTAAGATGTGTTTAACAGCTTAAAGTCATCAAGTCTGTCCAAGAAATAAGCTGGAAAGTGCAAGTTATTAAAGTTTGACACCTATGCTCGACACTTGCATCTATCGAGCTTTAAGAAGCTGTTTCAACCCCGAGGCTCGACATCTACTCGACAGTTGCTCGACACCTCTAGCTGTCGAGATTTAAGGAAAACAGATTCTAAGTTCTATTTTGATTCCAATCCATGGATATGTCTTTGGAACTTCTATTCTTCTAACCCTAGACATATAAAAGGATTATTTTAAGGGCCGTCAATAGGTATACCAGTTGTACAAGCATTGAGAAATCCTTATTCGAGCAATTTGTGATCCGAGACAAAGTTCATGCCCTAGTTCATCTTTCTTGTGAAGAAGTTGCTGTGTAATGTGCACCGTAGGGTTTTGTAGCCAAGCATTTTCTTGATCTTCATCGTGTGGATGAATTGAAGAACTTTGCAGCCAACAACTCTTTCTCTAGTTGGTTAATTGAAGTCGCGTACTGGGATCCGCGCAATTGGTTAGTCACGTACTGGGAGCCGTGCATCAAAAGGAGAAACTGTCATTACAGAACAAGTCCAATTGGGTATTAGGGTAAGGGTTTAACTATAAGTTGGTAAGGTACTGGGATTCCTTTACTTGTATTTAGTTGTTGTGATAATAGTGGAGTTTCGAGAGTGGTGACCTTAAATCACCCGGTGGGGTTTTTGCCGTGTAGGTTTTCCCCATTCGTAGACAAATCACCGTGTCAATTTAATTTCCGCTGCATACTTTAGTTTATTAGTGATTTGTTTGTGCTACCACGCTACTTGCATGTTAACATGATTAATTAATAACTTGGCTAATTAATCAATTTAATTCATCACAAGGGGTCTACGTATTTGTGGCATATCAAATGGTATCAGAGCAGGCACACTCTGATTAGGGTTTAATCCTTGTGTGTGATCTATTGACCCCTGTTTGTCATGAATAGATGTCAATCTCTTATTATACCTTCATTGTTTGATGGTACTAACTATGCATACTAGAAAGTACGTATGGGAGCTTTCTTTTAGTCACTAAATGAGAAGGTGTGGCAAGCTGTGGAGATAGGTTGGACCAAGCCTATAGAAGCGCCGGCCAATTAGGATGATGTCAAGATCAAGGTGGCTAATTTCAACAGTAGAGTATTGAATGCCCTATTTAGTGCAGTCACCAATGAGGAGTTCAAGAATATTTCCTTCACAAAAACTGCTAAGGAAGCATGAACCATTCTCTAGACAACCTATGAGGCAACAAAGGCTGTCAAGGATTCGAAGCTACAGAGGCTCACTACAGGCTTCGAAGAAATTAAGATGGAGGAGGATGAGTCATTTGATGAGTTCTATGCCAAGCTTAAAGATATAGTGAACTCAACTTTCAATCTTGGGGAAACCATTCCTGAACCCAAAATAGTAAGAAAAGTGCTCAGATCTCTGCTTGAGAGATTCCATGCCAAGATAACGGCGATAGAGGAATCGAAGGATATTGACAAGATTCCTTTGACTGAACTGGTTGGTAATTTGCAAATCTACGAGCTAGGGTTGATAAGGATTGGCAAGTCAAGTAAAGACAAGAGCATGACACTAAAGGCCAAGAGCAGTGACACAGATGAGTCTTCAAACGATGAAGATTCTAAGATGAAGTCGTACATTACCAGGCAATTCAAGAAATTCATGAAAAATGCAAATGGAAAAGGCTTTAACAAGGACTGTAGGCAATCCAGTTCTTCACAGTTCAAGAGCCTAGATAAAAGGAAGAAGGATATTAAGGATGGCAGTCAGTACGTGGTTCCCACTGGACCTAAGTGCTTCGGGTGTCAAGGTTTTGATCATATGAAACAAGAGTGTCCTACGTACCTCAAGAGCATTGGAAAAAGCAAGGCACTTACTGCTACCTTGAGCGACATTGAGCCCAAGGATGATTCCGACAATGAAGATGACGAAATTTTGAATGTCGTCACTGCCACTGTTAATCCTACAGAAGGGATTACCGAAAAAGTAGATGAAGAAAGAGAGTTGGTGGATGCTAAGTTTGAAACGATAGATGAACAAGATGATATCCATACCGCCTATGAGAAACTATGCAAGCTTTCTGAGAAGCATGAGAAACTCTATAGGTTGGCCACCAAGAAGCTCAGTGATGTGGAACTTGACCGAGAGGAGCTTTCAACTAAGTTTGATGAAGCAAATTAGACCATTGGGGCACTGAGATTCGAGAACAACTTCTTGGCTGAGAAGACCAAGAAACTTCAAGCGGATTTGTTTCAAGTTAGAGCACAATTGGAGAGGACGTCAAGTGCAAAGTTGGATAAGATGCTTAGCATTTAGAAATCTGCTTCGGATCGAATAGGATTGGGGTATGAATTCTCTTTATCTAATACTCCTTCTGCCAGTACTACTGTTTTTGTTCCGCTTGCTAATAACATTACAATTGAGAACAATGATGTTAAAACTGAATTAGATAGTGAGAACCTAGACAAGGGTAAGTCCATCTTAGGAGCACCTCCTAAACTTGAGAAGAGGGAAACTAAGAACCCTAGGTCTAAGAAGGCTAACTCTCAAAAGCCTAAACAGAAGAAGCAGCATCTTTGTTATCATTGTGGTGTTGCCGGTCATACTCGACAAAATTGCTATAAGTGGTTAGCCACTCAACAGAACAATGACATGATAGCATCTGAGAACCAGAATTAGCTTCAAACCTCTCTTGCTCCTCTTGGAGATCTTCTCAAAGCCCTCTTGTTTCTTTCGAACTTGAACGGTTTCAATTCTTCCCCCTCATCACCGGTTCAAGGATTGGCAAAAAGGAAAGGTTCTTCCAATGTGTGGAAGGAAAAGGGTTCTAAGTGATTTTGTTTACTTCTTCTCTCTTTCCCCTCGTTTTGTTGTTTTTGCATTACTTGTGTGTGTTGCTTTACTGTTTTGAGTTAGTCTAGTTTTATGCATTGTTATTTTTGCTTTGTTTAACATGTTTTTTTTTTTTTTTGGTTGTTTTCAGTTTTGTGTTTTATTTTTGCTCTTCATATAAAAATAAAAATAAAAATAAAAAAAATTGGAAAATTGAAAAATACAAAAACAGTGTGTGTTTATGTACAGTGGTTCTTATGAACCTTAAAATGGCCATTGACACAAAGTTTTCTAAACTTTGTATCTCTTGTAACTTAGATGAGCATCCTTATGCACAACTGAGCAAGTGAGCTTTGTGACTCTTTGTTTGTGATGAGTAAGGTTAAGTGATCTCTTGTACTTAATACTCGTATCACTCTTTTTGATGGGTAGGACTAGAAAATCCTAAGAGAAAGGCATAAATAACTATCTCACCACTGTTACCCGCCAATCATAAAATGACATCTGTATGCTTTGAAATAGCAAAAGTGCAATATCAAGAGTTTAACATAATTGGGTATTTCTTTTCTTTCTTATATGCCCATGCATGATATACTAAATAAAAGAAAAATATGCAAAGAAATAAAGAGCAAAAAGATTAAAATGTTTTAAAAATATGATTACAAACGTGTATTTTAGGAGATGTGGGAGTTATATAATGTACTTCAAAGGTGATAGTCCCCATCAAATAGTTATGATTGTGTGTGAGTTAAAGTGATTTTCTCATATCTCAAATTGTTATAACTTTGAGATACTTATGCAATCTTACGATGTTTTTCACATACAACACGCAATATTCTTTGCTATTCTTGATACATGTGCTAGTACAATGTGATTTGGCCATCACAAGGTTTACATGCGTTAATGTATGCTCACTAAACTGTCTTGACTTATTTTTGAAATATAAAATTGGTTAGACTTGTTTAGTGTGTGTGTATGTGTGTTTTGGAATCCATGTGCTTAAAATTATTGTTGAGAGATAATTTTGAGAGCTTGATATGTTGTTTGGATCTTTAGTTGAGATGCATGCGTGATTGCATTCACATCTATATTTTTCTCTTCTTGAAAAATTGCTTTTTGAAGCCAACTCGACACCTCCTCGATACCTAACTGTCTGTCGAGCTTCTCAGCTTTTTCTTATCGCAATCTCGACTGCTTCTCGACACCTTGTGGATCGAATGAGGAACTTTCTGTCCTCTCGATGGCTTCTCGACAGCTGGTGGATCGATCGAGATTCTTTTGGTTATTGATGCTTCATTCTCGACACATCCTCGATAGCTGTATCTGTCGATGCTGTTTTTCTCGATACCTACCTCGATAAATGGGTTGATACCTCTCGATACCTGCATATGTCGAGAATTACTGAACTTCTATATATATGTTCAACACGATTTCTTCTCTCATTTCTCTCGATCTCTCTCTTAATACCTTTGTATTCTCTCTTCCAAAACCTCTCTCACTCACTCCAAACCTCTTCCTAAAGGTTTCTTCAAGTTTCTTTCAAGATCTTCTTCTCTTGGTAAGCTTCTTATCTATCATTCTACATGCATTTCATGTTTTGAAACCTAAGTTTTGGGATTTTTGAAAATTTTGGGGTTTTTTCAAAATTGTTGAGTTTTTGTTGAAATTTTGGGATGATTTTTGAAGATTTTTTCTTAAAATAACTTCATGCATTGCATCACATTAGCATTCTAATGATATTTTCATGCATTTAGATGTGTGAAATCTTGTTGTGTGCTGGTAGGATTGGATTGGGCTGTGCCCATGATGTTGTTCATGTTGCATGTCACATGTTCATGCATTTGCCATGCATACGTTCTTTCTTTTCAATATGCTTGTTATATATTGAACTGTTTTGGGACTTTTCTGTTTGTTTCTTTCTTTCTCTCTCTCTTTCTGTTTGCGTTAGTAGTGTCTATGGCACCAAAACATAAATCCATTTTGTCCCAGAACCCTCTTCATTCTAAGGGCTCTTCATCTTCTGATCCTACTCCTCTTTCTATTCGGTTCCGTGATGAGAAAGCCTAACAGGACTTCTTGGAGAACTTTTCTAAATGAGGTGTTCATTCGGAATGCCAAGTTATTCTGGCAGACTTTGCCGACACTGACCTACCCGATGTCAATCATAGTCGAGGTTGGGAGTCACTGTGTGACGTCCCAGTCTTTTGTCCTTCCGTGCTGATACAGGAGTTTTACTCCAACATGTATGAAATTGATTCTTTAGTACCTCTCTTTCATACTCGCGTTCGAGGTATGCGCATTGTCGTCACTCCGGAGTTAGTCTCCGAGGTACTTCATGTTCCGAGGGTTGATCATCCTAACTACCCCGATTGTGAGCGTCTATGGACTGTGTCCAAAGACGAGATGATGTCAACTTTTTGTGAGCGCCCCTCTGATTGGGGTGAGCGTTAGTTCACACCATGTAGGCCTTTTGCTAAAGGTCCTCATTTCCTGAACATGTTGATGACTTTTGTTTTGCACCCTCTTTCTCACTACAACTCCATCACAGAACCTCGTGCTCAATTTTTGCTATCTCTTTTAGAGCACCTCACTATAGACTTTCCTTCACACTTCATCTTCTCTATGATAGATGTCTATAGAGATACGGCTACCCGTGATAAGCTCATCTTTCCTTCTACTATCACGAGGATTCTACGCCACTTCTCCGTCCTGTTTCCTTCGTCTGACCCTTTCCATGTCATGGCTGCCATAGACGTCGCTACCGTAAAACGAAGTGAGGCACAGTTTAGGTCGAGACAGACAGATTTAGCAGCTCCTTCCTCCCGTCCAGCTCCATCTCGATCAGCACAAGCCGCATCTGCTCCCTTCTCTTCCTCGAGTGATGTGTCACTTGGAGACATCATGGCGCAACTTTAGCGCATGGATGCTAGTCTCGATACGTTCTCTATGGAGTTGTATTAGGTGAACGTTTTTGTTGGTCGCATTGCCAGGCGACAGGCGACCTTGGGCGGCTTTGCTTCTAAGGCTACTCTTCCACCTCCTCATGTGGCTTCTGAGATTGAGGATGATGATGGTGATGACGATGATGCTTCGGATGATGATGATGGAGATACTAGCTCTACCAATGAGATGTCTACTTGACACTCTACCATTTGTCACTCGTGACAAAAAGGGAGAGTAGTTTTGGGTTATGAAAGTAGTCATACCTAAGGGGAGAGCTTGTATAGGACATTTTTGTTAGGGGGAGTACATTTTTTATAAGGGGAGTGTTGCTATGAGGGATGTAGTGAGGATTACATGTATTTCTTTTCTTTTCTTCCTTTTAGAGACACATTGTTCATGTACCACGGTCTTGTGACCAGTTTTACATACATTGTGCTTACTTGTTCTATATAGATATATATATATATATATATATGTTGATGTATGTTTCTTTCACCTACCTTTTCATGTGTTGTTTCTTTTCTGTCTTTATACACATATTTCTTTATTTGTATTCAATCTATTATTTTTGCTTCACACACAGATGCCTTGATGTGTTTTGTTTAAAAGTGTTTCAGAAATACAGGTTGTCAAAGTCTACTTGCCATAAATTCTTTTCTTCCAAAGTTTTTCAAGAGTTTGTGTTAGGATAGATTTTATTGTATTCAAAAAGTGAATATGAGTTGAGTGATTTATGACTTCTCTCATATCTTCATTTGTTTGTTGTGGTTTTGTCACTGATTGCTAAAGGGAGAGATTGTTAGGACATGTATGGTTCAAGTTGTTTTGAACATATGTCATTATTTTATGTAATTGGCTTATCCTTTGACAAAACACACTTTACTTGTAATTGGGTAGATTTAGGATGTGTTTAACGCTTTAAGAAACTGTGTTTTAAGATCAAGTGTTGAAGTCATCAAGTCTGTCCAAGAAACAAGCTGGAAAGTGCAAGTTATTAAAGCTCAACACCTATACTCGACACCTGCATCTATCGAGCTTTAAGAACCTATTTCAACTCCGAGACTCGACAGCTCGTCTACACCTCTAGCTGTCAAGATTTAAGGAAAACAGATTCTAAGTTCTGTTTTGATTTCAATCCGTGGATATGTCTTTGGGACTTCTTTTCTTCTAACCCTAGACATATAAAAGGATTATTTTAAGGGCCGTCAATAGGTACACAAGTTGCACAAGCATTGAGAAATCCTTGTTCGAGCAATTTGTGATCTGAGACAAAGTTCATGCCCTAGTTCATCTTTCTTGTGAAGAAGTTGCTGTGTAATGTGCACTGTAGGGTTTTGTAACAAAACATCTTCTTGATCTTCATCGTGTGGATGAATTGAAAAACTTTGCAGCCAACAACTCTATCTCTAGTTAGTAAATTGAAGTCGCGTACTAGGATCCGCGCAATTAGTTAGTTACGTACTGGGAGTCGTTCATCGAAAGGAGAAACTGTCATTGCAGAACAAGTTCAATTGGGTATTGGGGTAAGGGTTTAACTGTAGGTTGTTAAGATATTGGGATTCCTTTACTTGTAACCACTTGTTGTGATAATAGTGGAGTTTCGGGAGTGGTGACCTTAAATCACCCGGTGGGGTTTTTGCTGTGTAGGTTTTCCCCATTCGTAAACAAATCACCGTATCAATTTAATTTTTATTGCATACTCTAGTTTATTGGTGATTTGTTTGTGCTACCATGCTACTTGCATGTAACTTGATTAATTAATAACTTGGCTAATTAATCAATTTAATTCATCACAAGGGGTCTACGTATTTGTGGCTTATCAGGTAGGACTTAATATAATTTTAGTAATCCACTGAAGGGTGGAGCCATCTTTTGATAATCCTTTCAAGTATTATTGATGATAGAAAACCCAAAAAAGGATGATAAAAACCCAAAAAAGAAACTAGTATTCTTAAAAATTCTAACATCTTTTAATGTTGACATAAATAATTAAAAAAATCAATAAAATAGGCTGCGCTTGTCTACTATTGGTAGTACTTTCTCAAGTGCTTGGTGTTCCATAGGTGATAGAGCCTCTGTCCGTTAAGGGTCTCCAGGTAGTAGGTCCCTTTTCTATGGCAGTTGACGATCTTATTGGGTCCCTCCCAATTGGGGCCCAACTTACCTTGTGCGAGATCTCTAGTAGCCACTGTTACCTTCCTTAGGACTAGGTCCCCAACCAGAAAATGACAAGGCCTGACCTTGGTGTTATAGTACTTTGCCATCAGATCCTGGTAATGAGCCATCCTCTATTTTACCATCACTCTAACTTTATTAGGAGGTCTAAATGTAGGCGCATTTCTTCCTTGTTTCTTCCTTTGTTGTAGTGGGTCGCTCAGTAGCTGGTTAATCCGACTTCTGCTGGGATGATGGCTTCATTTCCGAATGCTCGGAGGAAAGGTGTCTCCCCTATAGGTGTTCGTGTCGTTGTTCGATACGCCCATAAGACCCCGGGTATTTCATCTAGCCATATACCCTTTGTCCCCTTCAGCCGAGTCTTTATCATTTTGAGTAGGGATCAGTTAGTTACCTTAACTTGTCCGTTGACTTAAGGGTGGGCTAGAGAGGAGTAATGGTTCTTGATCCCTAATTTTTGGTAAAAATCTCATAATGCGTCATCATCAAATTGCTTCTCGTTGTCAAAGATGAAGACCTTGGGGATCTCGAAGCGACAAATAATACTTTTTGCAGAAGAAGCTTCGAACATTCTTCTCCTTAATGGTGGCCAATGGTTCTACCTTGATCCATTTGGTGAAGTAATCAATTCCAATGATAAGGAACTTAGTTGTCAGACCGCTATGTGGAATGGTCTCACTATGTCTAATCCCCATTAGGCAAACGGTCAAGAAGAACTTATTGGTGTAAGTTCTTCTGTCAGTTGTTGTATTATGTTGCTAAAGCGTTGGCATTTGTCACAGGCCTTTACGAAGGAAAGGTTGTCATTTTGTACGGTGGGCCAATAGTCTCCCACCCGTATCAGCTTATGGACCAGTGAGCATGCCCCCAAGTGGTTTCCACATACTCCTTCGTGGATCTCTCTCATAACATAGTCTGCCTTCGCAGGTGTTAGACATCTCAGATATGGATGAGAGAAGCCCCTCTTGTAAAAGACGTCCTTAATTAGCACAAAGCATGATGACTATACCTTCAGCCTTCAAGAGGCACCTTGGTCATTTGGGAGGAGAATATTGGACAAAGGATTTCCTGATCAACAACGGTCATGCATTTCGCCGATGTAGCTTTGGCCACACGGTCTGCCTGTTCATTGTTTTCGTTAGGGACTTGCACAAATTTGACCAAGAACCCTTCACTTGTCTTCTCTTTGACCAAGCTTAGGTATTCCTTCATCCGCTCTCCTTTGGCCTCGTAGTCATAGTTGATGTGTCTAATAACAACTTACAAGTTGCAGTGTATAACAATTGACCTGGCCCCTGCTGCCTTAGCCAAGTTGAGGCCTGGGAGGATTGCTGTTGAAAAATATGGCTTTGTATCTCATACAAAACACATAGCGAAAGCAATAAATAAGGATCTATTTCATTCATGATTGACAACATGCACTATGTAAATTTCAGAATTTAAGAACAAGATAGCATACCTTGGTGTGGTAAAATTCAAAATAAAAGATTAGAAGTACTCGGGAATA
Organism: Castanopsis chinensis; assembly: GCA_032878915.1. Lineage (NCBI taxonomy): Eukaryota > Viridiplantae > Streptophyta > Magnoliopsida > Fagales > Fagaceae > Castanopsis > Castanopsis chinensis. Next base: position 29,944,840 of record JAVQMG010000122.1, on the reverse strand, counting down.
CTTTTAATCTTCACTCCAATTCCACTTTACGCCCAAGAAGTGTGATCTCTCAATCAGTTTCCAAGGGAGAATTATCGAGTGGCTTCACTCACATATATACACCATTTCACAATGATGTTTTTTTTTTTTCCTTTTTTCTAATAAAAAATTCTATATGTTTCTCTTTTTATAATTAACTGATTATCTAATTAGACTGGCCTATTGGGCCTTTCCAATTGGGCTTTAGTGTGTGGCTTGGAGTGGGACCAATAAGACATTAGCTCCAATGGGCTTTGGGCATTTCTGTCAACTCTTGACAAGTCCAAAGTTACCATTAATTATATTTAATACCACTATATAAATATAATTGCACTTTAGGCCTTGTTAATAAATTATATCTCAAGAATTTGTTATACACGCAACCCCTTCATAAAATATTCGTAGTAATACAAAGTCATGAATATAGACTATTACTTTGAAAATTACTACATCTTAATCTTTGAGTACCCGGTTTAATCCTTTAAAGTTATTCATTATATATTTATGAAATCCAATTTCATAAATATATACTTTAGTAATTTCTTACCAAAGTGGTTAGGCCTAACTTTTTGAATAACTGAACCCATTAAACTTATTTCAAGGGAATATTTTATATATTTATTAAAAGATTATGAATTCCATCTTGAGAATATATGTTCCATCAACACTAAATGTGGTTGCCCAACATACTGAGGTTTTGACCGTTACTATAGATCTCACTCTTGATATATCAAAGCAACCTACACCTCATGATCAGGTCCATTATTCTCTCAGGATTAAGAGTTCATGCAAATAGAAGTCGTGAGATTTATTATTCATTTGACAGTCTTTAGGAGAATAATAAATCTCACAGCGGTCCAGTTCAATATGTCTTTAAAACATATCAACATATCAATTAGAAGTTTCCACTTCCATGATCAAGACAAATCATCTTAGTTGATACGTTATAGTCTTCATAGATGAAATGCCCAATTTCATCACCAATTACGAACTATAAATTCTGAATTTACAAAGAACTTGTGATTTATATCTTCTATGACTTTTCACATAAATCACATATTATGCATCTCATGGACTATATGATAATGTCCAAATATTCATGTTACCATTATTTTAGAGAATAACAAAACAACTTTATTTATCATAACATTAAGTCATACATAATGTCATACATAGTATCATACAATAGGATTTAAGGGCACTAATCCTAACTATTGCTTCATATTCTGCCTCATTGTTGATCATTGGGAATTAAAGGTGGACTACGCACTCTAGCTCTTTCAACTCATTGGTTGGACGAGCCATTTGTCCATATCATCCATACTGCTAGTTTTCTCTCTTTGTCTTCTCCGCACCCTTCCATTGTGAACTTCGCAATAAAATCAGCTAAGGCCTATACTTTGATTACGGGTCTAGGTCAGTATTGGATGTTGAACTCATCGAGTTCTATTGCTTATAGGACCAGTCACCTTGTTGCTTCCGGGTTATTCATAGCCTTTCACAGTGGTTTGTCTGTCTAGACTGCTATGATGTGTGCTTTAAAGTATGGCCTAAGCTTCCGTGCAGCTGTGATTAGTGTGAAGGCCATTTTCTCCATTGAGGGATATCTCTCTTTAGCCCCAAGGAGTGCTCGCCTGGTGTAATATATGGGTAATTGTACATAGTCTTCTTCCCGAATAAGAGCGAAGTTGACGGTTGTTGGCGACATGGCCAAGTAAAGGGAGAGTTCTTCACCAGGTTTGGATGGGTTGAATAATGTTAGGTATGCAAGGTACGCCTTTAATTCTTCAAAAGCATTTTGGCACTCGTCTGTCCATTCGAAAGCCATCTTTAGTGTCTTGAAGAAGGGTAGACATTTGTCCATGGCTCGAGAGACAAACTTGTTAAGGGTCGCTACCCTATAGTTCAGGCTTTGTACCTCATTGAAGTTTCTTGGAGGCGTCATTTCTAATATGGCCTGAACCTTGTCGGGATTGGCTTCCATACAGTGCTGTGACACCATGAAGCCAAGGAATTTCCCTGAGGCTACACTGACTATACATTTACTAGGGTTGAGCTTCATGTCGTAGAGGCAAAGGTTTTCGAATATTTCTCAAAGGTCGTTTAGGTGGCTAGTTTCTCTTACGCTTTTTATGAGCATATCGTCTACGTATACCTTGACGTTTAGCCCAATTTGCTGCTCAAACATTTTGTTCATGAGCCTTTAGTGCATTGCCCCTACGCTCTTTTGTCCAAATGGCATGACTTTGTAATAGAAAAGTCCCTAGCTCATAACAAATAAGGTCTTCTCTTGATCTGCCTCATCCAATCTAATTTGGTTGTATCCCGAGAAGGCATCCATGAAACTTAATAGCTGGTGACTGGCCGTAGAGTCCATGAGGAGGTCGATGCACGGGAGTGGGTAGCTGTCTTTGGGGCATGCTTTGTTTAGGTCGGTGAAATCTACACACATCATCCACTTGCCATTTGCTTTTTTTAACCATAACTATGTTGGCTAACCATTTAGGATAGTAGACTTTCCTAATGAAGTCTGCCTCTAGTAGTTTGCGTATTTCCTTGGCTATGGCTTTGTCCCTTTCTTGGGTGAAGACTCTTTTCTTCTGTTGAACCAGGAGGAAGTATAGGTGTACGTTGAGTTTGTAGACCATGACATCCGGATTGATCTTGGCATGTCCTTGTGGCTCCAAGGGAAGATATCCTGGATATCCTTTAAGAAGAGGGCAAGTTCCTTGCGAATTGATGGGTTAGCCTACGTATCGATCAAAGTGACTCGGCTTGGGATGTTATCATCCAAGGAAATTTCTTTCAGGTTTTCTGTTGGCTCTACTACGACCCTCCTTTCTTCAGTGTTTAAAGACTAGAAGTGATCGTCCATTTCTAGCATGGCAATGTAGCATTCACGAGAAACTATCTAATCCCCTCGTGCTTCTCCTATCCCATACTTCATTGAGAATTTTACTAGCAAGTGGTAGGTGGATGTGGCAGCTCTCCATGCGTTAAGCGTAGGTCACCAATAATGGTGTTGTAGGCGAAAAAGCAATCTACGACTAGGAAATTGATATCCTTAGTGAGTTGCTAAGGGTACGATTCAGTGGTCACTAGTAGGGTGAAGGTTCCCATGGGGAAGACCTTGGTGCCATCGAATCCTACAAATGTGTATCTGAGGGTAAGAGACGCCCTTTATCAACCTTCATTTGCTAGAATGCAGGGTAGTAGAGGATATCTACTACGCTTCCATTGTCTACGAGCACCGAAGGGGTATTAAATTCTGTAATTGACAGACTAATAACCAGGGCATTGTCATGAGGGTGGTGTGGTCATCTAGCATCCTTTTCAATAAAGCTAATGGCGGGATTGTCCACTTTGGTTGTTTTTGGCGGCCATTTGGAAATCTGGACGTTTTGTACCATTCATAAGTATGTCTTCCTCACATTCTTAGAGGATCCTGCCACAATGTTCCCTTCTACCAACACCTTGATTCCTCCGAGTGGGGCCCCAGGTCTTTCTTCAGTCCGTAGGTTGGGTTCGATGTCCTTTGGCATACTCTCCCCGCTTCTAACGAACTGCTATAACCTTCCTTGCTTGATGAAGGCTTCAATCTATTGGTTAAGGTCGTAGCATTCAAAAGTATCGTGTCCATGGTCCTAGTGGAAGCGATAGTATTTGTTCCAGGGCCTTTTATTTGGATCACACTTTAGCTTATCAGGCTAAGTTAATGTTGCGTTGTCCCTTTTTAGCATAAGGACATGGTCCAATGGGGTATTCAAAGAAGTGAAGTTCATTGTTTGCCCCTGCTGAGGCCTTAATCTCCTGTTGTCCCTTCGAGATGACTTCCTTCCTTTGTCTAGATGAGGGTCGTCTTGTCTTTCTCTCTTCCTTGGCTTGTCTCTTCGGGCTATCATTGTGTCTTCAACATTCATGTATTTCGTGGCCTTGTATAGCATCTCGACCATCGTCTTTAGGTCATTCATGTAGATGGAGAAGAGAAACTCCCCTGGCTGAAACCCATTGGTGAAGGTAGTGATAAGGACTTATTCATCGGCTTTGTCAATCGTGAGGGTCTCTTTGTTGAAATGGGTCACGTATGACCTTAGGCTCTCATCTTCTCACTGCTTAATGTTCAGTATGGCTGCTAAGGATCTTCTGTGTCTTTGCCCTCTAATAAAGTGTGTGACAAAGTGTCCATTTAACTCTTTGAAGGTGGAGATTGTGTTTAGGGTGAGCTTGCTAAACCATACCCTTGCTGGCTCTTTTAGTGTAGTAAGGAAGGTCCTGCATATAGTTTTGTTTGGAACTCTTTACAGCTACATGAGGGTTTTGAATGACCTTAGATGGTCGAGCAGGTCCCTTGATCCGTCATACAATTCTACTTGTGGCATTTGAAACTTCGCTGGGAGGGAGAAGGAAGTCACTTGGGCAGTGAATAGGGAGTCTGTTTGGTTGACCAACTCGTCCAAATTGATGGATACCCATCCCTTCATGGTTTTCATCATCATATCCATCTTCTCCTTCATCATCTGTATATCTTGGGCCAAGCGCATCGCACTAACTTCCATTTTTGAGGGACGGCTAGTATCCTCTGGGTCGTCCCTTTTGCTAGGGATATTGCTTTCTTCCTGGTCTTCCCTTTCCTGCTTGTCTTATCGTGTCGTGTTAGCCTTCCTAACGTCTCTCGTTCATTTGGTTTAGCTATTGCTCCAACTCCTGGTTGCACTGGGTGAGTCACTCTACCACTGTAGCCAGGGTTTGCACTTGTCTTTCCAAGATGTTAGAGGGATTCCCTATTTCTTGGTTGATGGTAGCCATCAAACATGTTTAGACCATGCAACTCTTTTGTCTCAGAAGCGGTGATGTGGCCAATCACAGTCGTTTCCCACAGACAGCACCAACTGATGATGCACGAAAATCGTCAGTGAGTTGTTGATCCCAAATTACACTAATTGGTACCTGTGGAATAAGAACACAAAGGCCGAACAGAAGGCACTGGTGTGATACTGTTCAAAAACCCTCCGAATGTCAAGTTAGTGAGTGAGAAATCTCTAAGAACTGTATATTGAAAGAGCTAGGGATTTTCGGCATACCTGAGAAAAGAGGAGGTTTGGTGTTTATATAGTAGTGAGTAGCGAATCGAGGTCCTTCCATAGCAGGGATTTTCCTACTAGGGGAGATCTGATACTTAGGGTTTTCGAGATTTTAGGGTGCCTTTCCATATAAGGGGGATATGGAATATGGATCAGTGGTAGGTTTCGTGCGTGATACACAAGATATTTCCTTATATGAGTAATCGTGAGGGCCATGCAAGGCCACGTAGGACCCGTCAGCTTTTTCTCCACTGGCTATTTCTCTGTTGCCCTTTATGGTCATCTGCTACTTCAAGGGTCTCTGTCGATAAGTGCAGGGGTTGTACCCATCAGTCCGTGGACAGAAACATGCTCATCACTTGAAGGGCTCGTTTTGCCTTTATAGAATCGACGGCTCAACAGGGTCGTCAGCTTCCATTGGCATTAACATAGTCTAAAAGTGCCCCTATCACTGATAATCTTTTACAAGGTTTCATCCTTAATTGAAAATTTAGCTACTCATGGTAATTGAAATAAAACACACAAAATAAATATTGAACATTAAACTGCTAATTAGAATGAAAGAGAAAAGTTATAGTGCTAGCATAGAGAAAAGGTGAAGAAAAAGCCACAAGCGGCACTGCCTATTGCTCTTGCATTTCAACCTTTGCCGTCCTCTGTTTCAGCTCTCTTCTAGATGCCAGATTATTTTTCTATTTCCCTCTATTTATAGTTACATTCACATATGTGACTGAGACCTATGAGCTTGTTATTAAAACCAACGTTTTGGAAAACAAATCAAGAGGCCCACAACAACAATACAATTACTGATTTGGACTCTAAAGCCCACCACGTTGACTGTGTAAGAATTGCTTGATTTGAGTTTTGTTCCTTGCACACTTCATTTATGTTGGATTGAATCTTGGGCTTCTTTTTTTTCTTTTTTTCATTCTTTGTTTTTGGTCTTCTCTTGAATTCACGCTTGGGCTGGATCTTTACTTTGGGCTGAATCTTTTCTTTGTGCTTCACATTTGAGTCTTAAGTTAGAGTAACAGTTGGCTTGGTCCCAATTTGTATGTGATTACTTTATTACCTATAAATCAAAGACAATTTATAATCAGCCACAAAATAGTATAAAAGTGTAGTTAAATATGCAAATATAAGAGTATTCTATTGTATATATTTCATGATCATCAAATACCCCCAAACCTACATTTTGCTAGTCCTTGCGCAAAACAGATAAAGAAAAAATAATAATAAAAAAATAAATTAAAATAAAGAAAAATGAAATCCTAACAAATCCACTCTCTAGAAATTTCGATTGCATTTAGCATATGCAACAAGCCTTTAAACTCCTAGCTCACACTGGTAGATGAGTTGTAGTCTCGCAAGGGTTTGCAATGAATCTACCCATAAAATTCTAAGAATGAACACTGAATTAAAAATACTATTACAAACAAAACAAAGCAAAACTATAACCTCTTTTTTTTTTCAATGAGGTCCTTATTTGTCTCAACAAAATCTTAGTCAATCAAACTCAGTATCAAAATAACATCCAACCTTCTCAGTCAATCAAAAATTTTCAATTCTGGTCATTATTCCACTTATTAGAAGACTGCAATAAAAAGAAATATCTGAGTGTAAGTGATAATAGCCTTCATGAATTTAGTCTTAGTCTTCAAAGCAAATATGAAACTAGACATCCCTCTGAAATACATGACAACTGTTACTAAGTCAAAACCTTACCACTAGTCTGGGTTCACCTTAATACCTTTTTGGCTTTATCTGTGATGTTCCAGCTTGCTTACTTTATTTACATGATGGCTTTCACACTATCTTTCAAGAGTATACATAATACAATATGACATTGAAGCACAACTACTGATCTGCTGAATTTTGTTTTTCACAATACAGTTTTCTTTTTATTTGTTCTTTCTTTTTTTCTTTTTTTTTTTTTTTTTTTTTTTTTTGTTGTTTTGAACTTCTTTTCTTTTCGCACATGATAGGTAGCCCTTTTCACATACCTTTAGATTCATTGGTTGCTTTTGAAAGCGTATAGAATTCTCCTTTCTCTCTTTTTATTTTTTATTTTTTATTATTTTCTTCTTTCCCAGCCAACCAAATGAACACTGTGATCATGGTTGTTAGGACATATGTGATTAGATGTTAGGAACATATGTCAACATTTTATGTATTGGCTAATCCTTTGACAAAACACACTTTACTTGTATTTGGATAGATTTAGGATGTGTTTAATACTTCAAGGAACAAGAGTTCGAGTTCAAGTCCAAGTATTGAAGCCATGCAAGTCTGTTCAAGAACCAAGTAATGAAGTGCTGGATTTTAAAGCTCGACAGCTAGTATCTATCGAGGTTTAAAAGCTGCTAAAACCCATGGCTCGACAGCTATCTCGATATGGGATTTGGTACTTTAGAATCAATGTGATCTTTACAAGTGCCCTTTCTTACACAAGTGAATTTATCTCACAAAGAGAAAGAGTGATGGGATGGGCTATGGTTGGGGAGTATGGGTGATTCTTGAAAGAGGAAGAAGACTGTTACTAGATTCAGATGCATTAGCCAAGGCCGGCTCAACAATTTTGGGGACTTTAGGCGAAAATTTTAAGTGGATTCTTTTTTAAACTTTAAAGTCTAAACCTACACATATAAAAATTAATTTATTACATGGTTCAATAAATTAGTATCACTATAATACAAATAAGTTGATATAATATACATCAAATTATTAATTGGGCAGTATTTTGCATTTTGGGATACAATGTGGTCTTTATAATGCATTTTATTGACCAATAAAAGTACTTAAATTTTTTTTGTAATTAAAATATATAGATAAATATTATATATATATAATATTATTTTTTACAAGTGGGGGTTTTAGGTGATTGCATCAATTGTTCAGCCGGCCTTAGCAACAACTAGCTAAAGGTCACTTGCTAAACGGTGTTATTTTCATTAAGAATAAACGACATTGTTTGGTTAAGTCAGACTGTGTTTATCATGTTCCCAAGATGACACTATTTGCTCATAAGTAGCACAACACCGTTTTAAGTGTGTCAAGCTCATAATGTTTGATAGACAACATGAGGTTGTCTTAAGTTGAGTGTCTTCCACAATCTTCTTCCACAGCTCCAATGGCAGAGCCACTTGATGACCAATGGGGGCTAGGAACCCCCAAAATTTTTGAAAAAATAAAAAAATTTGAAAATATCATAAATAATTGATCATTTTTAAATAATCTTATCATTTTGGCCTCCCATACCTAATCATATACATACATATTTAAAAAAGTCTAAAAATAAACATAATTTTCATTTAAATAAAATACAATCTATAAATATAAATATATATTATAGGGTCAATGGACCCAAGAATATGTGTTGGGCTAAAGGCCCAATTCGAGGATATTGAATGGTCCGAGGACGTTGGAATATCAACCCACTAGGCAACACTAATGGATAAATGAAGTGATATTTGATCAAGATTATTTAAAAAGGTAATCTGAGGAAGAGTATGTCCTTGGCTATGTAAAGCCGAGGTAGGAAAGGGCTGTCTAATGTTTAAAGGCAATATTCTAGAAGATTTTATTAGTAAGGGTAGGCATGGTGGATGTACAAGATAAGAAGAATGGCTGTGAAATGTCTAAGATAAACCTGTTGCCACCGCATTGAATGATCTGCAACTACCTCGCTGACCGCATTAATGGGGAAGTTATGCCTGAGTATCAGAGTTCAGCCTTACAGCTGCCTCCAAAGACTTCAGGGAGAGATTGATGGGACAAGTATCTAAATCAGTAGTCTGATCTATACGTGGAAGATAGTAAGAAGGAGGAGGATGATATAAAAGGCAAAGGAAGATGTTCAGAAGAGGGGATCGGAGAAAAAAGAAAGAAAACATTGAACACATTAGCACCCATAATTGTAATCTGTCTTTGAAAGAGTGAAAGAGTGAAAGAGAATATCCATCATTCTCGGCCTGAGTCCCAGGATGACTTCTGTTATATAAACAACCCAACGTGTATGATGCTGCGATCTAGCCCATCATTTTTGTTGTTTAACATCATTAAAATGTAGATTTCAAGCCCACTCTCTACAAATTTCTTTGTATTTGATTTTTTGGGCCTATCCCCTTCTTACTGTTGGGTTTGGGTGCAAATTGTGACCATACATATATGTCAACAAATTACAATAATTATCTTTAAAATAAACATATAGGTATATATTTAAACAATTATCTCAACAAATAAAAGGGAAAAAATTTAGTTATGAAGTACTCTATATTACTATTTTACATTTCATACATACAAAAAAAATAAAATTTATACATTTCTGAGATATTTTCTGTAATAAACTAGATATTTATAAAGTTTGTTTAAGGTTTGTTGGGGTTTGAAACCCATCTGTTCAATTATAGAGCTCTATAAATAGAGACTCTCTATGTATTCTAGAGAATTCTACTCATCTTCTCTCTCAACTTTACATTCTTTATTTTTCAAGCTTTCTCATTTTCCTTCAATTCTATGGTGTGGCATCTTGCTTTTCTTATGCTAAAAGGAATATGGATATCGATCATCGGATCAAAATGATGATAATAAGCTATAGGATGTTAGATCCATTGTATTGCTATGATGATGCCTTTTCCTTGGGATAGTTTTCCTCCTTGTATACCCTGGGGGTACTGGACATTACATTCTTGCCCCTTTGAGAAATATCTAATCCAACCTAGGTATTAATTTAGACCCAAAATTTTAAATTTTGGTTTAATCAAATTAAATCTAATCAATTAAAAAACACCAAATTTAAGTGATTAACCAATTGATATAAGTATGGATAACACAATATTAAAGCATATAAAATGTAAGAACACAAGAAATTAAAGACAAAATACCACAAGATGTGTTATTGGATAGAAAAACCTGAGTCTTGGGCAAAAAAACCTCTCTGTAGCACCACCATCGAAAATTATCCACTAGAATAGATAGTTGTAGTAAAAATTACACAACACAACCCTCCAAGTAAGGTTGTAATATTATGCTCAAGCCCTCCATGCTCTTGCTCGCAACCAACTAAGCAAGTCTCGTCTCTACTCGTAGCCAGGTCTGCAATTGATATCCAATTGCATCTTTAAGCCTCCATAAATGATTTGTGATAGCTCTAATGATTTACAAGGCTGCATACAACACTTAAGACATTGAGATAATGATGAGTGTGAATGATCTAATCTCCTCTCAAAGATTTGGACAGTGAGAGGAAAAAAATAGAGAGAAAGGGTAAATTTTTGGTTCTCATAATTTGCTAGGTTTCTCTTAACTTTTAAATGGTAATTAGGATTTAATTTTATGGGAAATGAGGCTTATAAATGATGGATAAAGGTTGGAACAAGAGAAGAGTTCATAATTGAATTCTTTACAATATAGACAATTTTGGTTAACCAAGTTTCTGGTGAAGGTTGGGCAAAATCCAATCCCTAACTGATTTTCAAATGCTTGATACATGCCAATTTCGTAGTACTTGTTAATATCGTATTTTGTCCACCAACGATTTGCGTGTTGTACCCCAAAAATCCCAAAAATATCATTTTCTATTCATAGGGCCGCAAGAACATCCAAAACGATGTGGCGCAACCTGTTCGAGCACCAGAGCACCCAAAGTGCCATTTTTAGATAAAATGACCTAAATGCCCCTAGTCAGCCCTAGGTTTGACTGAAGGTAAAACGAGGTCAAAACACTCACAAAACAACATTTTCCATAGTTTTACATCAAACCTGAGCTTCTCGGAGAATTTTGACAACTTTGACCAAGTTTGATTCGAAATTAATCTTGGGTGGGCCTAAAAACCATAATTTTGATTCGACTGTCAGAACGGGTTGAAACCAATGCCATTATGAAGATTATCAAATTATTATTCCAACGACTGTTTATGGGTTGAAATCAGAGCTAGAACGACCGAGATATCATGAAAACCAAGACAACACACCGATTGATGCACCACAAACTTCCGAGAGCCATAACTTTTGATCTGACTATTGGATTTTTAGGATCCATACCTTTTTGAAAATAGAAAGTCAAAATCTTTCCAAAGGAGTCAAGACCAAGCCAATTTGAGGCCTTTTGAGGCCAGCAGTCCTTGAAGGGCCGGCAGCGGTCCTTCAGCCCTCCAAGGACCGCTGCCGGCCCTCCAAGGACCGCCGCCTTAAAACGAATGCCAGGGCTATAACTAGCTCCAGGCACCCTTCAGACCAGAGGAGACCATATTTTTCTAATTTTATGCTCTCTGCCTGATGCTTTTCTACATGTTTTCTCTCTTCCAAACACCATAAAACACTTAAAATGACACATCAAAACTTCTTAATTCTTGCATCTTCACCAACAATACAAGGTAGTGTTCTTGTACCCAATCTTCTTCTCATTGGTTCTACATGTTAGATTTGGGGTTTAGGGGTATGGATGTAGCGTTTTAGCTATCATCCACACCCCTAATCTTCTAAATCTTTTTCCTAGCATGTTCTTGCTTTTTTTGCCATAATAATATGTTTTATTGCTTTCTTTGACATGTTTCTTGCCTTATCTTGTTTCTAGCATGTTTTTAGCTTAGATCCATGTTCTTTTATGCTTGCTTACATGTTATTTGTTCTGATCTAAAAGGCCAAGAATGTATTGATCCATTGTGCTTAATTATTGATTAATTACCTAAGTTTATTAAATAATTAAATTAACATGCAATGTACATGGCAGCACAAACAAATCACCAACTAAAGTATAATGCAGTGGAAAAATAAAGTTGACACGGTGATTTGTTTACGAATGGGGAAAACCTCAGAGGTAAAAACCCCACCGGGTGATTTTAAGATTGCCACTCTCAAGAATCCACTGTTATCAAAACAAGCGGTTACAAGTAAAGAAATCTCAATACCTTATACCAACCTATAGTTGAACCCTTACTCCAATATCAAATTGGACTTGTTTTGTAGTGGCAATATCTCCTTGTATTGCATGGCTTCCAGTACATGACTAACCAAAAGATGTGCAAATTCCAATACCCGACTTGATCACCAACTTGAGAAGGATGTTGGCTACAAAGTTCTTCTGTTCATCACACGATAAAGATCAAAATTTTCTTGGTCATAAAACCCTACGGTGTACAAACATAGCAGCTTCTTCAAGATGAACTAGGGCAAATTAGGTTTCCGGTCACACTTTTCTTCACACTTGTGCAATTGTGCTCTTGTGCAACTATGCAACCAATGACGGCCCTTAAAATAATCATTATATATGTTTAGGGTTGTGAGAAAAGAAAGCCAAACATACATTCACAGATTGGATGAAAATCAAAACTAAAAATCTGGTTTTCATAAATCTCGACAGATACCCTATCTGTCGAACAGCTGTCGAGCCTTGGGCTGAAACAACTCTTTTAAACTTGATAAATACTAGCTGTCGAGCTTTAATGAACAATTTTTCTTCACTTGATTCTTGGACAGACTTGTATGACTTTAACACTTGAACTTGAAACCTTGTTCCTTGAAATATTAAACACATCCTAGATCTACCCAAATACAAGTAAAATTCGTTTTGTCAAAGGATTAGCCAATTACATATAATGTTGACATATGTTCCTAACATGAATCACATATGTCCTAACACGATCTATATGCTTTATGCTTTGTGCTATATGTTTGTGCCTAGATCTATCTTTTCCATGTGTTGTTCAGCGAGATCTGCATGTTTCTATACTTGTTCACATGCTAGTTGTCTTGATCTACATGTTTATGTTTTATACCTTGTTTTCCCATCCTTTGTTCATTCTTTTGTTCTAGGTTGATGTTGGGGTTTACATGTTTACTTTCATTTTCTTACGCCTATATACCTAAATTTATGCTTTCACATGCTTGTGTGCTTGGATCTGTGTTCTCTACGTGCTTTATGCCATCTTTCATGTGCTTGTGCGCTCCACTCCATGCTTGTGTGCCTAGACCTAGGCTATGTTGTCATGCCATGTGCTATTGTAGCCCTTTTGTCATTTTGTCTTTCTTTCTTGCACTTTGGCCTATTGTTTAGGACCCAATCTAGACCCTATGATCTTTGTCATTGTTCATACACCTTGGCCCACATCAAAGGGTTTAGATCACCCTATTTTCATGTCTATGCTTTCTTGCTTCTATGCTTTATGCTTGTGTTAGCCTCTCTTGTTCTCTTGTTCTAGGCTTTGCCATGTTCGACACCCTCCGCGAGCTTGATCTTGTTTGGTTACATCCAACACCTATGAGGCCTATTGTTTAGGACCCAATCTAGACCCTATGATCTTTGTCATTGTTCATACACCTTGGCCCACATCAAAGGGCTTAGATCACCCTATTTTCATGTCTATGCTTTCTTGCTTCTCTACTTTATGCTTGTGTTAGCTTCTCTTGTTCTCTTGTTCTAGGCTTTGCCATGTTCGACACCTTCCGCGAGCTTGATCTTGTTTGGTTACATCTAATGCCCATGAGGCCTTGTTTGGGTGTAACCACTTGGGATGTGTCTCCGGATGCTGGGTTGCTTCATGCACACCTCTCCCCTTTTTCGCTCCGTGCGATAATATGCTTACCATGCTTGTTTGCACCACCAGTTGGCTTTCTTTGTATCTTTACACGCTTGCTTATATTTCTATGCATAAGTCTTGCTTGCTAGTGTGTCATCCATACTTCAACACAATGAAGCTATGGACATGCAATCCAAACCTACATTTTTTCTTTGTGGACACCACCTTTTATTTGCCTTTTGCTTGTTTGCTTCCTTGTTCATGTGCTTGCCATGTCTATCATGATTATTGGCTTTTTGCTTCTTGCATATGCTATCCGCACCTTTTCCTTCCATAGCTTGTCTACTGGTTTCTTGTTTTTGCCTTTACATATACACACATGGAGCGAGGACACATGGAACTAGGGCACGAGCTTCCAGGCGCAAGCAAAAAGGGCAAGAATGCGAGCATGTCGATATAGGCCAAGCGGCTGTCTACAGTAGGTTTAGGAGCTTAGATTACCCCTTTTGTTTATGTACTCTATTAAAACCGCTTCCTTCCTCTTCCCTTTCTTTCTTAGATGGTTTGTATTAGGTATATCATGTCGTGTACCATTCATCCTCATTTCTAGAGTATGGCAACCCCTGTTTACTTTCCTGCACTTATATTTTGGGCCATGCTCTAGAGGTGTAGGCATTTACTTTCATGCTCTGTGTGCTTGCATTGTGCATGATGTATGTATATATATATATCTACACCATTCCTATCTTATCAACTTTCTACTCTTTTCTACAAATATCTACTTAGGTTCTTACCTTAAAAGTACTACTGCATGTTCCTCTTATAATCTAAGAAATGGTTGATCACAAAGACAGGTGTCAAGTCATCATTTCTCTATTTTGGATCTTTCCACAGCTGTGATATTATCTATTGACTAAAAGATCGACATTATGCCATTATGGCACTGGGACCTATGGGTAGGTGACTTTGTTACTGCTTGGGAAACCAGTCCTGAGCATTGAGAAGGATATCAGGAGTGCTATGAATGGTACACGTATCCCTAAAGTGGTCCAACATGCATTCAAGCAATAGGGGGTGTCCTCATAGCTACTGACCTTAGAAAGTCATTATCTCCCTTTTTGTGAGTGCTTGAGTACCATGTTAAGTGCATATCTTACTTCCTTCCCAAGGCAGTCATGCCTTTGGCATGGACCAAGAATAGGATCTTTTAACCAACACCTCTTCTTCCTTTGCTCACAGCCGTTCCACGTGTAAGGTCCAAATCCAACCACATATGCATTCTCCCATGCCTTAGTGGTGTTATGTATAGGTAGCAATAGTTGATTTGCCACATCCTTTAAGGTCATGGTGATCTCGCAAGAAAGGAAGAAGGTATGGGTGGTGCTACACCCTCAATGGACTAAATAGCGGAGGTTGAACAAATCCCGATAATTAGACTAACACCAAGAAGAAACGATGGCCTTTAACACACATGCCTACTGTAACACCGCCATAAAACTAACATCAGACAATTCCATGTCCACCCACTCTTTCCAACCCAAAGATGTACCCTATCCAAATTCGAAGAGAATGGGGTAGGGTAGTGAGGTCCCTTGGCGGATGTCGAGGTTGGGAATGGAGGAAGCCAAAGGAGCCCAAGAGACTTTGGAGTCACAACAGCAAATGGACAGCCACACGCGGCCCAACGGAGGAGGCAAGTAATTGCCGAGCACCACAGGGAAGTGAATGTGGGTGTCGTACCATGGGTCAAAGAGAGGAAGACACTTACTACCAGGATCATGAACCCCTTCCTCCTCCTCAGAATGGTTTGATTCGAAATGGGGAGCCTTTCCACCCATGGTTTTGGCAAGCAAATCATCGATGGCAACCTCCTTCCCTTCATGGCGGGAAGAACTATCGCCTTTCGCCGGGGACATTGTAGATAGATTAAATAGAAAAGGTAATGGGCAAGGAAGTTTTGGGAAGATGAGACGGTGGAGAGACAAGAAGAGTAAAGGTTATGAGAGAATGATGAGGAAAAGAAAAATAAAAGGGCTGAGGCAAATAAAAGCGACGTTAAGGGAGGCAACGGGTCAGTCGTTAAAAGAAGCATCGCATTAATAAAGCGGAGATTGTGTTTTAGAATAACTGCTAATTTGAGGAATTTGAAGAGACAAGTCTATTCATGGCAGAAAATGAAACAAGGTAGGGCCCATTGTTTAAAAAACTTGTGAAAAAAAAAATTACATGAGCATCCGCATATGAATTGTAGGAGCAATCCATATGCTTAGGGGGCTGAATGTTGATGCTCATTTTTGACAAAAGGCCCAACAGCAAAAGAACCCCAACAATATAGAGCATGTGAGAAAGGGAAAATGGTAAATGAATAAGAAAACAAGTCTGGCAGGCTATATTGGTAGGATTGATGGTTAACAAGCCCACAAGAATAAAAAAAAGAGGTAAAGAAGAAGTGAATGGGCCGAGGAAGCCCAAAGACTGAAGTAGTAAGCCCATGGGAATAAAAAGAGGTAAAGAAAAGGTAAATGGGCTGGGAAGCTAGGAAAAATGAATTAGTAAACTCAATGGGTCGACTTGAAGGCCAATAAGTCCAAACGGTAATAAAGGGTAACGATATGGTAATTGGGTCGAGGAAGCCCAAAGAAACTAGCAAAAGCTCGTGGGAGTAAAAGAGGCAAAGAGGAAGTAAACGAGTCGGGGAAGCCTAAGAGATGGAGCAATGAAATAGGCTGGCATAGCAAAAATGTTGGTTAACAAAGCTTAAAAGAGGTAAAGATGTGAAAAGTGGGCATAGGAAGTCTTGAGCAAAAGATCGGTGAAGACGTGGGCTGACACGGTAGGAACATCAGTCCACAAGTCCACGGGCTAACAAGAAGTAAAAGGAAAGGAAAAAGATATAGCAGACACGACAAAGTGATATGGTAGGATCAATAACCAAAAAACCTACGGACATAGAAAAGGAAAACATGGGCTCAACAGGAATACGAGGGCTTTTGCCCAAGAAACACCCAGCCCAAGAGAGAGTTAAGGGTAAGGAATATGAGCCTAGAAGCCCACACATCCTTCATGGCATAAAAGAAAAACATCAACCAGAATGTATAGTAGAATAAAACAAACACAGATTCAGCAAAAATGGTGTGAAGGTCAAAAAGAAAAAAAATACAAACAAGGTGTAGCATACACAAAAGGCCATGGCACCACCTACTTATACCCAATCAATACATGGGAGGCAGGGCCACGAGTTAAGGCTTTTAGAGGGAGTGGTCTGATGGTGGGGAGAAAGAGAGGGTCTATTTTAGGATTCCCGCTTAAACTTCTTTGGGAAAAGGTGTCTTATTGGGATGGCATCTCACCCAAAAGGGGTAAGCATGGGTTGTGACCACTTGATGCACGCCATGGATGTAGGTAATGGAGAGGCTTAAGGGAAATGAAAAACAGAGAGAGGTAAGAAGCAAGACAAGAAATTTTGTCTAGGAATGAAGAATGGTGCAACCAACACATTCAGATTAATGGTAGTGATTGAGCAGCCAGCAGGCCAGTGGGCAGTCTTGGAAGGACACTCATAAGGAGCCAAAAGCAATTGAGGGGTAAAAATGGTAAATCCCACCATGGCAGATAGTATAAAAAAGGGGTAGATGTGAACAATAAGGAGGAGGAGGAAAGAGAGAAAGAAGGACGAAGAGGTAGAAAAAGGAAGAAAAGAAAGAATAGAGAAAAAGTAAAGAATATACAGAAAACCATAGAGACATAAGTGGTTGGAATAAATGCATGCATCAATAGACTACCTTTTTCTCCCCCTCTTGACAGACCAAGAGATTAAAGATCAAAGCTTAAACTATTTAGACCCTTTTTCCAAAGTGCGTAACTTCTATGGCAGGAGCTTTCCTTGAGGTTACTCACATTGGAGATTGGCTCCCTTCTTGGACTAGCTTCTACTGGGAATCTAAGCCTACTTTTCTGGCAGACAAGTTTTCTTTTTGTTATTTATGCTTATTGGGTGATCAGTTTACTGTTCAATTATTAAACTATCTACTGTAGAGATATTTCCATTTGTTGTATCATTCAACTGTAACCTTATTAGGCTACCTTCCTTTATTTCGGTATTAGCATCATTTGTTTCATACTATAGTTATTTTGTCATACTGTATTCCTGCTATAACATTTATAATAGCTATTCCTACTGTGAACTTGCAATACACTAAACATGCAATGCCTCTACCAGAATGTGTCTACATTGGGATGGCTAGACTTATGTACAAACTGGCCTAAGGTGTAGTCTGTATAGGCCAATCCCAACTCTCTTACCTTAAACCCTTGAGCTATAGTACAACAAGAAGTACTGAAACCCAGCAACACAAAAGGCCCACCACAATTAAGAAATACCAACCTGAGGATGGTTCGAGTTGGAAATTTCTTCTGCTGGATATGGATTTTTTTCTTGAAGAAGGATTTTTTTTTCCATGAAAATCACTGCTTGATCTCAGGTCCTATGATTTCTCCTCACTCAACAGGGTAAGAAACGATAGAATCATATTGTAGAGACGAATTACTTGCAACAACCTATCTTTATCTTCAAGCTGCTTCTACTTTGCAGATTGGAAACCTTTGTAAAATTTTGTAGCTTTTTCTATCATACCTAGAATGATAGAAAAACAAGAATATAATGTGACTATGAATATAAGGGGATGGAGTGAACGCAACAGCAAAATCTGATAAAGGAAGAAGAAAGAATGAAAGAACCAGAGGAAGAAGAAGAGAATGCAAGAGAAAAGGCTGAGATAGGAACCACTTGAAATTTTTTTAGTTTATATACACTGACCTACTCTACTAGTAACTGGTTTCCATTAAAATTAAATGAATGGTTGGGATTAAAACAATGATAAATTAATGGTTAGGATTAGGGAGGGTAAGGTACCCCACAAAACAAATAGGGTGTAGCGTAAAATTAATGACCCAAACATGGAATATGGAATGAGATTTCCATTTAAAAAAAAAATGAATATGGAATGGGATATATTTAAGATATATATTTTTTAATTTGATTATTTTGTTCTCAATTTGTCTTTTTTAGCCTGTGTTAAATTTTTTTTTCATTAATTTGTGTGTTCTGGAAATCAAGATGAATTAAATAGTAGGGATAGTTTTGGGGAAAAAAAAAATACTAAAGAGTCTTATCCCAATTATACATAGAGATGACTTTTTTTTTATTTTTTTTTGTTAAACTAGAATTTTAGCCTCTGAAAATGTCAAATTTTCAAGTTAATACCCCAAAAATATTTTTGGGTATAATGCATGAGAGAGAGAGAGAGAGAGAGAGAGAGAGAGAGAGAGAATCACATTGTGAAAGTCTTCTTGAAGAAGAGAAGAATATAATTAAAAAAAAAACAATGATGGCAATCTAGAACTCTAGCCCAAGCGGATCAGCAATAGAAGTTGTACCCGGAAAAGCGGTCTATACAACATTAGTTAATGGAAGGGATTTTGTAGTGTGAGTATCATCAATGGTGGTACTTGATCCCACTCTTTTGTTCCCTTGGCTTTCACTCCATAAGCATTTCCTGCCTTCCTTTCCTACCAGCCATTTCATGGTTGTTCTAGATGAAACACATAAATTTAGCGTTTGGCAAAGCTTTCAGACTTTGCGTTTTAAGACCGCAAAGGCCTTTTACCCGTTTTAGCGTTGGACCCTCTACTCCTCTGTATTTGTCAATGGCCATTCAAGCACAGATGTTTCGTCGATTGCAAGGTAGCTGTTGAGTCTGTTTCCTTTTCTTCTTCATAGACACAGAGCGTGATACATCAACCATGGAGGAGTGTGGTGTTACTGTGATGGGAGAAGCGGACTGTGAGAGGGAGAGCACGTTCAAGAGGAAAGAACGAAGAAGGCAGAAGAAGAATGAAGTAAAATGGTGAAGAAAACAAGTGGAGGAGAATAAAAAGGGAAGAATATTTAAAAAATAAAATAGACATGGACAGGAAAAATAGAATGAAGAAAAAAAAAAGAATTTTTTTTTTTAGTTTTAGTGGCGACAGACATGGTACATGTTTAATTCAACGTAGTATAAAAGTTTACATAATTTTTGTTGTAACTCATCACATGATAAACTAAAAGAAACGAAGGTATAGACCTACATTGACCCATCAAAAGGGAAGAATATTTAAAAAAATAAAAAAGACATGGACAGGAAAAATAGAATGAAGAAAGAAAATGATTTTTTTTTCTTTTAGTGGAGAGCGACGTGGTTTATGTTTAATTCAACGTAGCATAAAAGTTTACATAATTTTTGTTGTAACTCATCATGTAGTAAACTGGAAGAGACGAAGGTATAGACCCACATTGACCCATCACTCATAACTCACAAACTCTCCATATGACGAGTTGTAACAAAAAGTCGTATAACTTTTTATGATCCTAGCATTTTTCTTAAAACAAAACCTTGTTGACAGACCTTATTAAGTGATGATTACTAAACGAGTATAAAATTCAGAAACATTTATATTGGATTGTAAAAACCTTCCAATCCAATCCATGTACACTCCGAATCATTTTTGTACTCCATAATGATTAACAATTAAACAATGAATTACTATTAATAAGAAGTCATTAATAATAATAATAAACAATTATGACACTAATACAAATAATAACCAAAAGACAAAAAAAAAAAGGTATTATTATTGTGCGCACCCAACAGCAACGACTTGGCCTGAATGAGGTATCGGGCTCACAATCTATTTGTATTGTGGGTCTTCAGTGTTTCTCGCAATGGGGTGACTCCTTGCTCGGCAACCCAGGTGTTCCTATCTTGCTCCTTCCTCCTCCTTCTCCCTTTTTTTCCAGGCCCCTTCCTTTGATCCCCCCTCTCCTATTTATAGTCACAGCTTGCTGGATTGCTGAGGTCATCTTCTAGCTCAGTGGATGGGGAGGTCCAATGTAATTCCCTCTAAGTGGATGGGTAGTAGTTATGAGCGTAGAGAGAACGAAGGTGGCAATGGAACTTGATTCCACTGCCATGTCCGTTCCCCGTCAGAAGGGTTTCTATAGTGACGGGGCATGGTCCGGCATCGACAATCTTGGTTGGTGATCAAATAGTCCGGTGGCACCGGAACTTACTAGGTCGGTAAACTTGATGCCCGATAGCACTTCGGGTATGTGGGGTATGTGACGCGGATTTGGTCTTGGAGGGGCGTTCGCCCGACGTGACGAGGTTTAGTAATGCCGGGCATGTCTCAGGTGTACCCGCTTTTGCCTTTAGGGTGCCTGGTGCACGTTAGGTCGGTACGGAGCAAGCCCGTTGGGCTGATCAGCGTTGGGGCCCTAAGGGGACTGTCGTTCTCGTGGGCCAATGGGCAAATGGGCCTGGTTTAGGACCTACACGGGCAATCATTCTCGTGGGCCTACGGGCGAATGGGCCAGGAAGGATGATGCCCGCACAATAGCCCCCCCTTGATTCATGCACGGTGCTCGGTGATGAATCAAGGTTGACGAGACCAGGTGTTGGCGAAATCATCATTCATTTTTGGTATGCGCGGTTAGGGTGACTGCCGTGGATTTTACGAAAAATAGTGCCGTGACAGGCTGTCACTTCTGTAATCATGATCCATTGGTTGACGAACTGTCAAATAGCAGCAGACCAACGGTTCGTAATCCGCGCCCACGCGTGTAGGCAGTTCACCCAAGAAAAAACCTGGCAGGTTGGGATTGGGGGGTTTCTTTTTCCCGCCTCTCCCCTCATTAATTGCCTCTACGCCTATATAATCCCCCTTTCAAGTCCTCATTTCACTTTTTGCGCATCCTCTCAACATCTTCTCTGCCAAGCATTCTTTGTGCGAAAAAGCACCTCTCCAGTTCTTTGTCTCTTAGAGTCTCAAGTAAGTTCGTTTTACTTCTTTCTCCTCTTTTTCCACTTCCTTTCTGTTTTATACCTCTAGAAATGGGTTTTTCCCACCTTCTGACCCCTGGGACAGCCTTGGCCAATTTTAGAAGGCCCTTTGGTGTCCCTATGGACGTAGACATAGTGTTCTGTAAGGAGGACGACATTGCTCTTGAGAGGGCAGTCAGCCGGAACGTCATCTTCGTTCCGTTGATGTTCGTATTAGAGGGAGCCGTTAGGTTCCCTTTAGACCCCTTCATTGTGAGTACCCTATGGTTTTACGGCTTGTGCCTCGACCAGCTTCCTCCCAACTTTTATAAGGTCGTCAGTTGCGTCAGCCATCTGAACCAGTTGTTCAGGCTACAACTGAACCATCATGATATTAATTTCATGTACAAATTGTGCAGGAATTTTTTGAAAGGCTACTATTTAAAGACTAGGGAAACCCGAGTCCGACTGATATCCTGCCTGCCAGACTTGAATAGGAATTCCACCGGGGAGTTCATTCGGGTGAGCGGCAACTGGCTCGCCGGGGAGCTACACTTCCCGCACACGCCTCGTGACGTTGGTTGGTACCGAGACTTTTCAGTCATTTTAGATTTACGTTTTCTTATTCTGTTTAACTAACCATTGCCTCTTTGGGCTTACTTCAGAATCGAAGAGGTTCTTGCCGGACATTAGGGTCATCCACGAGCGAGATTTGAATTTTGTTCTTAGGTCAGAAATTTTCGTGCACGACGACGGGCAACTCAAGGCGTCCCATTTGATCCTCGGAGTAAGCCCCGTGTACACCACTTGGCAGGCTTTCGGCCAGGCGCTCTTGGTCGACAGCCCCCTAGTGTCGTATATTGACGTTCGGCACAGGCAATTCCTTCCCCCCTCACTCACGGTAGGTGTGGCTCAAGACTTAGACCCCCGCTACACAACTGCAGACGACATTCCGCCGGTTAGGGACGAGTCTGCCGAGCGTGTATCTCAAAATCGAAGACGACATGAGGCCATTGAACAGCCACGAAATGACTCCCCGGTAGCCGAGGAAAGAGCCCCCGATCCAGTCATTGCCGCACCTGCCCAACGAGAGAAGATGGTGAAGAAAAGAGTGATGACCCTCTCCCGGTTCATTCCCGATGCCAGCCAGTCCAACCAGCCCCCATCTCCGGTGAGAAATAGCCCAGCCCCTCAGCTTACTGGTGAAGCCCGAAAAAGAAAAAGGGCCATCGAGAAGAATGTGGAAGTTCCCGGCGAAGGGCTGCCGAAGACCCTGATCTGTCTCAAGGGAGGGGTGACGATCTAGGAGCCGCGGGTCGTTACCCCTACCCAGGTTAGTACTGACGTGGCGCCCTCCTCTCTCAACGAGGTCGGCTGGAGGCATACCTTCACGCTCGGTGGGGGGCCACTACCGACGACCTCCTGCATCTGGCGGTGGGATAAGGGCAATGGGGGGCGAGTGGCCCAAAGCCTAGCACAGGGACTCCTGCTACCCGAGGACGTTCATATTTACTCGAATGGCGATGATGAGTCACTCGCCAGGTGGCTACAATGGCATACCATCGTGATAAGGTTTCTAGCTTTTTACCACGTTTGATGGTGTGTGGGACTTTGTCAAGTTTTAACACCTTGCTTTCATTATGTTTGTAGGCAACACAACTCACTTCCATCGTGGGCGGGAGGCTGAAGGAAGGGGCCGAGGCTACTGAGCGTGCACTGGAGTTGAGGGCTGACGCGGAGATATTGGCCAAGGAGCGGTTAGAGGCTGCTAATGCCGCAGAAAGGAAGGCGATTGACGCCGAGAAGGCCCAGCAGACCGCGGAGAGCAAGTTGGGGGGCCTGACGGCCAAATTGGAGGAAACAGAGCTTAAGCTGGCAAAGGCAAACAGCCTAAACTTGGCTCAGGCCGACCAGTTTACCTCCTTGAAGGACGCCCTCGAGGGTTGTGAAGACAAGTGGTACAACGAAGGTTTCACAGAGGCGCAGAACTCGGTGGAACCTATCATCCAGCAGGCCCGTCAACACGGCTTTGGTGAGGGCTGGACGGCCGCCTTCCAGGCTGCAGGAGTACCGGAGGGTTCCCCTTTGTGGGACCTTAAGTGGATCCCCTATCCTGCCAACCCTCAGCCCGTGCAGAGCCAGACAGGCGCCGAGGACAAGGATACGCCGAGTTTAAGGAACCTCGTGCAAGCGATTAACACTCACGTGGAGATGGTGGACCTTGAAGCCATGAGCAACGCCCCTGCTGGAGATGACGGTGCGCCGAATGAGACCCCCCTCCCTTCCTAACTTGCCGAAGAGGATCCCAGACAAGCCTTAGCCCAAACCCTCCCTTCCGACCCCAATGTGTGAGGATGCGATGAAGATGGAATCCCCTTTTGAAATCTTTATTTTGTTTTTGCTTTATCTTATTTTTATCAAGAGCCTAGGTCACCGGGCTATGGCGACAAGACATTTGCACTACTATTATGACTGTTTTAACTCATACTGCTCGGTTTTAATTTTTATTATAATGATTTGGATGCATGTGTTCTGTTTTTCCTTTCATGTCTATTTTATACACCCAAGAATGCTCGGTAATTACTATGTTTGCGTACGACCATGATCGGTTCTGAGAGAATATCTGTGCCTTGCATGGGTTTAGACATGTAGGGGTAATTAGGCCATCGGGGGGCTTAGACAGAAGCCTTCTGCAGGATGGGATGTAAGGAAGGAACTGGTGTCGGTTTCTTGTATTCAGAAAATGGTGATCAGGCTTCCACCTGTCCGGCGGTAGGAGTCGAGCCGAGGTCAGGCTTCTGTCCTTAGTAAGTAGGGATAGGGTTTTCGTTTGTCCGGCGAGATGAAACGAGCCGAGGGCCGACTCCTGTCCTTAGAAAAATAGTGTTTAGGTTTCTGCCTGTTCGGCGGTATGAGCCGAGCCGTGGTCAGGCTTCTGTCCTTAGAAAATAGTGATAAGGTTTCCACCTGCCTGGTGATAGGATCGAACCGAGGTAAGGCTTCTATCCTTAGAAAATAGTGATAAGATTTCCACCTGCCCGGTGATAGGATCGAACCGAGGTCAGGCTTCTATTCTTAGAAAATAGTAATAAGGTTTCCACCTGCCCGGTGATAGGATCAAACCGAGTTCAGGCTTCTGTTCTTAGAAAATAGTGATGAGGTTTCCACCTGCCCGGTAATAGAATCGAACTGAGGTCAGGCTTCTGTCCTTAGAAAATAGTGATAAGGTTTCCACCTGCCTGGTGATAGGATAGAACCGAGGTCAGGCTTCTGTCCTTAGAAAATAGTGATAAGGTTTCCACTTGCCTGGTGATAAGATTGAATCGAGGTCAAGCTTCTATCCTTAGAAAATAGTGATAAGGTTTCCACCTGCCCAGTGATAAGATCGAACCGAGGTCAGGCTTCTGTCCTTAGAAAATAGTGACTTGTCCTCCATTACCGTGTTTATGCTTGTCAATCCAAAAAAGAATAAAAAGAAATGCAATGTCGCTCAAAGGTATGAATAGGCATTATATTTACAAGTGCTGACTTCTTAAAACTACACCGCCCAAACGCGGCAGGTCAGTAGTAAAACTTCTTAAGATTACAAACATTCCATGGATGGGGCAGCGGGTTTTCGCCCATATCTTCCAACAGATTTAGCTGGTTCAGCATTAACTCGTCATTCTCGGTAATTGTGAATTTGGATACCCGGGTGTTGCATAAGTTTATCTCAGCAAGAATAACAGCTTCTGCACCATAAGCCAGTGAAAAAGATGTTTCCCCAGTGGATCTCCTCAGAGTTGTCCGGTACGCCGAAAGGACACTTGGCAATTCCTCGGCCCATCTGCCTCTGGTGCCGTCCAGCCTCCTCTTCAGCCCGTTGACGATGGCCTTATTCATGGCCTAGGCCAGGCCATTGTTGTGGGTATGCCGGGGTAGAGTACCGGTTTCGGATGCCGAGATTTTCGCAGAATTCACGGAAAGCCCTACTGTCGAACTGCAGCCTGTTATCATAAACGAACGACTCTAGCGCCCCGAACCTAGTTATGATGTTCTTCCATATAAACCTTTTGACGTCTACGTCTCGGATGTTCGCCAGTGCCTCTGCTTCCGCCCATTTGGTGAAATAATCCACCGCGACTAACACGAATCTCCGGTTCTGGATCGATCGGGGAAAGGGCCCGATTATGTCCAATCCCCATCGGGCGAAGGGCCATGGACTGCTGACGGGGTTCAATTTCCCTGCAGGCTAATGTATCATTGATGCGTGTTTTTGGCACTGTTCACATCTTCGAGCATATTTAAGGGCGTCCTTCTGCATCTGTGGCCACCAAAATCCTTAAGTCATTGCTCGGTGGGCCAGGGATCGTCCACCGACGTGGCTGCCGCATAGGCCATCATGGAGCTCGAATAGGAGGCTTTCAGTCAAGCTGGGGTGTAAGCATTACAAGTACGGACCCCCAAATGATCTCCAGTGCAGCTTCCGACTTGGAGATAGCCAATACCGAAGAGCATTTCTCCGAACTTTCGTTGCCTCTTTTTCATCCTCTGGGACTTTATCTTCGGCTAAAAACTCGATTATGGGATCCATCCAACACCTCTCAGTGGCCTGGACTTGTAACACTTCCGTCTTTGCCCTGATGCTTGGCTCCTTCACCAGCTCTATCCTGACTAGCCGTGGGAGTTCACTGTCTATCGAAGATGCTAAAGTAGCTAGGGAGTCGGCGTGGTAGTTCTATCCCCTCGGGATTTGCTCTACCTTTGCTTTAGAAAATTGGCCTAAAGCCTATTTCACGATTCGCAGGTACTCGGCCATCCGTGGATCTTTGGCTTCGAAACTCCCCAGCACCTGGTTCACAATAAACCGAGAATCCGAGTACACCTTTACCTCTGTAGTCCCCAATTCTGTGGTGACTTTTAATCCGGCCAACAGCGCTTCATACTCGGCTTTGTTATTAGAGGTCCTAAAGCCCAGCCTAAATGATTGTTCCAACCTTATACCTTCCAGGGTGATCACCACGATCCCAGCCCCCGCTCCAGCCATGTTGGAGGCACCGTCTACGAATACTTTCCAGGGTTTAGCCTCCACCGAATAGACAATGTCCGATCCCCTCGGCGAGAATTCAGCGATAAAGTCCACGAGCACCTATCCCTTTACCGAGTTCCTTGGTCTGTACTTGATGTCAAAAGAGCCCAGGCAGTTTCCCCATTTAGCGATTCTTCCGGTGAAGTCTGATCTTCTTAGCAGCGACTGAAGTGGGTACTCTGTCAGAACATAGACGGTGTGGGCCTGAAAGTAGTTGGGCAGTTTCCGAGTGGAGTGTACTAGAGCCAACACCAACTTCTCCAGTGGTAAATATCCCTTCTCGGCATCCACTAACGTCTTGCTTATGTAGTAGATCGGCAATTGCACGCCACTGTCCTTCAAAAGCACGGCGCTGGCGGCATGCTCTGACACCAAGAGGTACATGTAGAGGTCCTTCCCGGGTTCTGGTGCCGTTAATGTTGGGGCATGTCCAAGATATTCCTTTAGGTCGTAAAAGGCTTCGTCGCATTCCTGGTCCCACTGGAAACCCTTCCATTTCTTCAAAAGCTGGTAAAAAGGGCGGCACCGGTCAGCGAACTTGGATATAAACCGATTTAAGGTAGCTAACATGTTGGTTAATCTTTGAACTTCTTTCGGGTTACGCGGCGGACTGAGTTGCCTCACGGCTTCTATCTGCTCGGGGTTGACTTCGATACCCCTCTTTGTGACTAAATATCCTAGGAATTTGCCGGAGCCCACGCCAAACGTGCACTTGTCAACGTTGAGGGAAAGACGGCGCTGCCTTAGTATCTCAAATATCTCTTTCAGGTTGCCGACATGCTGTCCTTCCTGTTTTCTTTTTATCACCATATCGTCAATGTACACTTCGACCGTCCGCCCGACCTTACCCTTGAACATCCTTGTCATCATCCGTTGATAAGTAGCCTCCGCGTTTTTTAATCTGAACAGCATTACCGTATAATGATAATTGGCATCAGGCGTAATAAACGCCGTTTTCTCCTGATCCTCGGTAGCCAGCGCGATCTAGTGATAACCCTGGACGGCATCTAGAAAACTTAATCGGGGATGCCCACACATAGCATCCACCAGCTGATCAATCCTCGGCATGGGAAATGGATCCTTGGGGCATGCTTAGTTCAAGTCAGTGAAATCGACGCAGACCCTCCACTTGCCACTCTTTTTTCGTACCACCACGGTGTTTGCGAGCCAATCGGGAAAGAAAATCTCCTTTATAGCCCCCGCTTCCCTTAACTTTGCCACCTTCAGCCTCATTGGCTTGACATGCTCTTTCGCCGACCTTCTCTGCTTTTGCCTTTTTGGGGGGTGTTAAGGGTCTACGTTAAGTCTATGGACTATAAATTCGGGGTCGACTCCTGGTACATCATACGGACTCTAGGCGAACACATCCACATTTTGCACTAGAAAGAGCAACAGTTCCGTCCTCTCTTTGTCTCTGAGAACCGCCCCTATTTGAAAATGTTTATCACTATCCGGAAGAATCCTTACCCTCAACACGTCCTCGGCACAACCAACTCCTGCCCCCACTTGGGGTCGCTGTGATTGCTATAATGAAGTCTTCCCGGCGACCTTTGTTTGATCAGCCACTTTGCTCGCGGCAGCTACTAGGCATTGCCTGGCCGCCTGCTGGCAGCCTCTTACTACTGCGATCCCGTCTTCTGTGTGAAATTTGACCTTGACGTGTAGTATGGAAGGTACGGCCCCCATTTCGTGAATCCAAGGTCTTCCAAGGATCGCTGTGTACGGTGAGTAAGAAGCGACCACTATGAAAGTCACTATCACCTCATTTCCTTCCATGCTAACGGAGAGTAAAATCTTCCCCTCCGAGACAACCATATGGCCGTCGAACCCCATTAGTGGTGCGTCATACCTGGACAGATCCTCTTTCCTCAACCTAAGCCCCTTGTATAAGTCGGGGTATATCACATCTGCCCCGTTCCCCTAATCTATCATTATCCTTTTGACTACAAACCCCCTTACACGGGCCGTGACCACCAAGGCGTCGTCATGTGGTTGAATGGTGCCCTTC
Organism: Castanopsis chinensis; assembly: GCA_032878915.1. Classification (NCBI taxonomy): domain Eukaryota; kingdom Viridiplantae; phylum Streptophyta; class Magnoliopsida; order Fagales; family Fagaceae; genus Castanopsis; species Castanopsis chinensis. The sequence goes on along the minus strand of JAVQMG010000122.1, from coordinate 29,916,290 downwards.
ATGTCGCCGTCATCGAAGGCAATGGGCTGGGCGATGCACCTTTGCTTCTTTTCAAGGGGACATTTGCTCGGGCCCTCTTCTGCTGAGGTAACTGCTAATATTTCCCTCGTTGGTACTTCCCTCGGAACGGCATGGATGACCTTTATTATCCCTACGGGAGGCGGGCGGGTTCCCGCGGGTATGATCATTATGCCCGGCCCCTTAGTTCCTTGCTACTATAAACTCCTTAAGGTGCCCAGTATTCACCAGCTGCTCTAGGTGGTCCTTGAGTACCTTGCATTGTTCGGTTGTGTGCCCTTTGTCCTTGTGGCATGTGCAATATAGATTCTGGTTTCTTCTCGACGGATCCTGTTCGGCCACCTGAAGTAGGGCTCATTTTTTATCTGATCGATAATTCTGTGGACCGGTTCCTTGAAGGCTACGTTCACGCTCCCCACTACCGATCCAAGCTCTTAAATTCCTGACATCCCTCCGGGGCTGGGGTTGGAAACTGCCATTTCGAGAGTGATTTATGACCGGAGCTTTCCCCTTACTTTGCAACCGGTCATCCTCCAGTCGCTTGAATTCTTCGATGCTTCTCATCAATTGCCTCATGTCCTCGGAGGGCTTCCTTGTCAGAGACTCCTTTAACCCAGAGTCGTCGGGCAGTCCCATGCGAAAGGTGCTTGCCGCGATCTTCTCGTTACCTCCACCAATCTCATTGTATAGCTCCCAGTACTGGCCAGCGTAGCTGTGGAGGGTTTCTCCGGCCCCCATTTTCATTGACAGCAGGGCGTCCACGGGCTGAGGGACTTGGCTGCACGTCATGAACCGTATTCCAAACTCCTGTATCAACTCCGAGAAGCTGTGGATCGATCCCTTCTTTAGCCTGTTGAACCATCTCAGAGTCGTGGGACCGAGGCTCGACGGGAAGACTTTGCACATCAACGCGTCATTTTGGATATGTAGAGACATCATCTGGATGTAGTGGCTCACGTGTTCCACCAGGTCAGTCTTTCCCGTGTAGGAATTGAACGGCGGTCTCGTGAATCTGCTCGGCATAAGGGCGCCCTCGATGTCCCTTGAAAACGGAGACTTGGCAGCCTGGTGTAGTGCTCTACTTATGGCGTCCATGGCCGTGTTTTGAGGTCTCCCTTCGTTCGGGGAGGTCGAATCACGGTTCGTGTATTCCCGTGAACCCTCGCAATGCCGACAAGGGTCGAACTGTTGTGACCTTGCTGCACGGCGGGCCTCTGGATTGACGGATCTTTCCCTGTGCCATCCATGCTTCCTTCTTCGACGTCTAACCCTGGCTTCTAACTCCAGGTTTATCACCAACCTGCGCAGTCGCTTTAGCTCCCGATCCTTCTACTCGGGATCTTCGTCCTCTCTCTCGCGGCGGCTACACCCCGAGGCATTAGATACTGCCTGAAGAGTCTGGAACGACCCTTCCCCAAGCCCGGACTCCCCTTCCTCATTTCGCCGCCGGTCCTCGTACCTCTTCTGTCTCCTTTCTCGCCATGTTGACCCTCGTGACGACCCGTCGGAACCATTCTTGGCATAACTTCCTTGTCTGCTCCCTGACATTCTCCCAGGGCGCCTCGCAAAAACCACCACTGCGTAGGAGATGCTCACAGACAGCGCCAATTGTGCACACCCAAAAGCAGCAACTAAGCCCGAATGACGTATTGGGCTCACAATTTATTTGTATTGTAGGTCTTCAGTGTTTCCCGTAATGCGGTGACTCCTTGCTCGGCAACCCAGGTGTTCCTATCTTGCTCCTTCCTCCTCCTTCTCCCCTTTTTTTCAGCCCGCTTCCTTTGATCCCCCTTCTCCTATTTATAGTCACAGCTTGCTAGATTGCTGAGGTCATCTTCTAGCTCAATGGATGGGGAGGTCCAATGTAATTCCCTCTAAGTGGATAGGTAGTTATGAGCGTAGAGAGAACGAAGGTGGCATTGGAACTTGATTCCACTGCCATGTCCGTTCCCCGTCAGAAGGGTTTCTACAGTGACGGGGCATGGTCCGACACCGATAATCTTGGTTGGTGATTGAATAGTCCGATGGCACTGGAACTTACTAGGTCGGTAAACTTGATGCCCGGCGGCATTCCGGGTATGTGGGGTATGCAACGCGGATTTGGTCTTGGAGGGGCGTTCGCCCGGTGCGACGAGGTTTAGTAATGCCGGGCATGTCTTGGGTGGACCCGCTTTTGCCTTTAGGGTGCCCGGTGCGCGTTAGGTCGGTACGGAGCAAGCCCGTTGGGCTGATCAGCATTGGGGCCCTAAGGGGACGGTCGTTCTCGTGGGCCTATGGGCAAATGGGCCTGGTTTAGGACCTACACGGGCAGTCATTCTCGTGGGCCTACGGGATAATGGGCCAAGAAGGATGATGCCCGCACAATTATTATTATTATTATTATTATTATTATTATTATTATTATTATTATTATTATTATTATTATTAAGAAGTTGAAAACATAAGAGTGAAAGAAATAACCATATTGTCATTTTTGGTAATTTACTCTTCAAACCGCAATTTTGATAAATACTAGTCAAAAACTCAACTTTTTTAAAAAAGTATTTTTTAACAAACAATATTTTTTTAAAAAGCCCAATTTCATATTGCACTTTTTTATGCCACCACTTTTTCATAAAGCAAATATCAAAAGGCTGAACCAAATTCACCTATGGCATTTTGCAACTGCAACTCTCCAATTGCTACATGATATCATAGGTCTCCTTTGTATTTGGAAAAGTCAGTTTTTTACCCACGCAGTATGTAATGGAAAAAGTGCATATACATGTTTTCACAATTTAATTTAATTTATTTTTGTTGAGGGTTCTTTTTATGTTTCTTATACCTTAGACATGCGTCTTGATATTAGTAGACAAAGCTTAGTCTAGGCTTTTTCTAAGAAGGAAGTTGGGCTTGGCGCTCGCCTGAATGGGCTCCAAAGTACCATTCCGCCGCTACCAGTTTGTATGCAAACATTGAGTCTAAAGTCCAAGGGAAGATGCTGCAAAGTGGGCTTATCCTCTATTTTTTCCGCAGAAGAAACTTTTTTCCAGTTTCTACCACAGGACTAACTTTTTTGCTGTGCAGTAAAACCTTCTATTGTGCAGTAAAACCTTCTATTGCACAATAACGCTTTCTGCTGCGCAGTAAAGCCTTCTACTGTGCAATAAAACCTTTTCTATGCAGCAAAGCTTTCTGCACTTTTCTGCAACGAAAATGACAACTCTTTATTTTTTATTGCAAAAATACTTTTCTACTTCTTGCACATAAACAAATCTAAAACTCAAAGAATATACCCATCAAGCAAATGTTAGTTTTCATGGGTTAGCATATTCTCAAATATATATAAATATATATATATATATACACATATATGTGTATATATATTTATACGTATTCACATATGCATATATTAAATATATGGCAGAACATAAGCTACAATATATATATATATATATATATATATATATGCTCATGGCAGGATAATGATTAGTTCGTGTCAAAAGTGAAACATGTAAAACAAATAAATAAGAAAGTTTTAGCAGCAAAGGTTTAGCTAGTATAATAGCTAACATGGTAAATATAACAAAAATGTGATATACCAGAATAACTAGTACAGCAAATGAAGATACCACAACAGGACAACTGATGCAGTGAACGTGATAAAAACATACTACAGCAGAATGACTAAATATAGCAAATATAATTTATAACGAGTGAAATCAAATATATTTGTGATCTAGATCAAGTATTGAATCTTCTTGTAGAATATGTAAACCAAGAAGGAACCCAAACCCCAACCCCAACTTGAACAACCTTGTCATAGGCTTTTGCCATCAAAGTTGAGCATTTCACAAAATAGGTCTAAATGGCTAATAGCTATTACTTTTGGGGTATTTCAAAGAGTGGGTTTTCTAAGATGGAGAGAAAATATGGTTTATTGATGTATGCCCCTATTTCTGCTGTGTTCTCTCTCTTCTTTTTACTACTTTCTTTCTTTTTTCTCTCTGCTTTTCTTACTATTAGTTTTTGACCACTACCTTGCCATGGGTTTTTTTTTCTCTATTGGGTCTTTTCTCTTTTGGATCCCCCTCTCCCTAGGTGCCTCCCCCTTTCATCCTTGGCTATTTCTTCATTTTATAGTGAACTGATTCAATGGGATTTCTCCCTTTTACCCCTAAGGTTTCACCAACTATTTTTAGCTTGTTGTGAGCATTCCTTCAGGACTGCCCACCAACCTATTGGTTACCCAGCCACTACCTCTGCTCAGAATATGTTTGCTGCACCTCTACTCATTTCATAACGAAATTCCATTTGTTTGTTGCTATATACATCTACATTTGAATTCAAATGGATAAGGATTAGGCTACCTCACCACCTACCTCTATGGCATACATTAGATTGTCCTAACCATCTACTACCTCTTTTTTGTAAGTTACCATCCTAGCAGAGTATATTTCCAAAATAACTCACGGTCGGAAACCAAATATAGACCCCTTTTTCCCCCACCACCAAACAACACTCTCTGAATCCCCTTGACCGCAGGCCCACCTCCCTTGTATTGGCTAGGTACAAGTTGGTGGTGCTTTGACCCTTGATGCTTGCTCCACTATCTTCTATTTTTTTCTTCTTTCATTCCCGCATTGTTTCTGTTGTAGCAGAATAGCCTTGTTCCATTTTGCTGTGTGTCTCTGTCTTATTTCTTCATGTGTTTCCTGCTATGTTTGTCATTTCCTTTGATTTGGATTTTCTTTCCTTCATGCAATTCTTGCTGCTGGCACTTCCTGTTGTTCTTTGTTTCTTTCATTATGTTTCTTCATATTAGTTTTCACACATTTTCTTTTATACAAAAGGATTTGGGCCTTTGTGGGCCAAATAATGTTGACTAAATTAAAAAATGTCTTGAGCTCAATTTGCCTTGATTTGTTGAAGCCATTCTGCTAAAGAACTGTATTTTGTGGTAGATTTGTATTTCGCTGCAGATTTGTATTTTGTTGCAGATTTGCATTCTGCTGCAGATCGATTTCCCTTACTTTTCTTTCTTTGGACCTTTTTTGCTCTTTGGTCTTCTTGGTGGGCCTTGCTTTTCATTGAGCTTTCCTCCGTATGGGCTTTTGAGTCTTGTTTCTTATTGAGCTCTCTTCCTCATGGGCTTTTGGGTACGGAATTGCAAAAGTTGGCATCGACACTTTTATGTCCAAAATTATGCTAAACTTAAAATGAGGAATACCAAGATTAGTTACAAACAACTAAACAAACTTCTAGACAAAGTTCTAGAATGGATCAGATACCCAATCCCAAACAAAAAAGATCTAATAATCAGATTACGTCAAGCAATAATCTTTTCTAAATTTGACATGAAAAGTGGATTTTGGCAAATCCAAATTCACAATATATAAATATATATATATATATATATCTCGGTTGAATTCAATTTACATATAGTATAAATTTAAGCAATGTTACACCATTCAATATTTTTAATTGGATGAGAATTTTGACAAATCCATCATTAGATTAAATTATCTTCATATATTCCCCATGCTTGCAAAATTTCAAGATGATCAAAGATTAATAGTTATGTAATCAATCCATTGTTTTAATTTAAGTTTTTGTAATTTAAAATAATGAATAAAAAATGAGTTTATAAATTAAATGGTAAATAACATCTAATTTAACAGTGAGATTTTCAAAATATGAATTATTTAACAAGTTATTGGATGGTGTAATGTTGCTTAAAGTTACACTAAATATAACTTGAACCTCAATTGAGGTCGGCATTTGAACACCCCACAGTGGATTTAGGTTAGAGGCTTGCACGCAACCTGCACATGCAAGAAGGATAATGCTAATCATTGAGGAGAAATAAATCAAACTTGTTCACTATTCCAAAACTCAGAAAATAACAATGTATGATCAAGAAATCCATCGTCAAGTACAGTTCAACGCGGAATCACCCTCATATACCCAAAATGGACATTATAAAATCATCTTAAGTTCCCAGTTGTCTCCCTCCCACCCTATGGTGCCCAGTACCATGCTTTACATAAAACAACCATGTGTCTTAAAATTTACTTTTATATAACCCCAATTCTCATTGAACTAGCCCCCAACGCCTAAACAAAGAGAACATCTTATTAGCCATTAGATACCACAGAACAACTTGGGAGGGAGATATTCATGAACAACAAGGACATAGGTAATGAGACATCTACAAAACGCCCCCATGCGAAATAAGTTTCACTGGCGATCTGGTGTAATCTGGCAGGTGATATATCAGGTTATCCTTTTCAGGCTTAGTCGAGCTTCACATTAGAATACAAAAGGGTGTCCTTTGTGATGGGCATATTGAGAAGGAAGTATACCTGCAGAGAAATGAAGACAAAGAAGTTAATGGCGATCTTGCCACAAGTCAATTATAAATGCTGTCCACTTAAATACCATTCTAGCCCTAAACATAGAAAATCCATAATATGGTCTAACCATCTCCTACTTGCAGCATCCAAGTCAAATGCAAAAAAGTTCACATGATCCACAAAATTGATCAAAAGACACCAGATAAACAATGTACACAATCATTAAAACAAGTTTTAGTCCCAATTTTTTGGGGCCATCAACGGATCCTCAACCAAATAGTTAGGGTCAGCATGTGTATTCTTTTCCTCCATTTATTATATCTGAACTCATACACTCTGTTACTTCCCTAATTGTCATATCTTATTTTATTACTTCTACTGATGTTCTTTTTGGTCTTCCTCTACTTTTTTTCATTCCCTCAACTTGGATACATAATCATTAAAAACTACCTGAAACTTTCCTTCGATTTTTTTATTTATTATAATTTATAATTTTGGCCAAAAGAAACTCCTAAAGAATTACAACCTGAAAATTAAAAGATCAATAAATTCTACCAAAGAAGAACAAGAACTGCCAAACACGGATATCCAATCATACAAAGTTCTCAATATTTGGGTACTATGTGAATTTCCTAGACCAAAGTGGTGGCTAACAGTACCGATAATATAATTTAAACTATTTTTGAATTATGTATAAAGTCACCTAGTTCTACAAGATCATATATATAAATCAACATATAAATAAATAAATAGATAAATAAGAGAAACTGCATTGGATTTTGACATCTAAACTGCATTGCTTTTGCTAGTCCTGTGTTTTTTAACAATCTCACAGAAAAAATGCTGGTAGCAAATCAGGAACTGATACAATCTGTGGATTCTAAAGTCTACTTTGTAGCCTTGAGTCAGTTACTACAGAATGTGACAAGTTAATTCCAAATGCAGGGCTGGTTTTCTTTTTGACCAGAAGCTCAATAAGACTCATTTAGAATGCACCTAACCATTTTATTAGTTTACAATCAATTATTTATTCCTAGTTCCCTAAATTATTTTTTATTAGTAAGTTAAGCACGCACCCAATGGGTCTTGGACCCATGAGGGAAGGAGGTGCCAGTTGGGCTAGAGCTCATTGGCAATTCACTCAAAATTAAAGATACAAAATAAGGAAACTTGTGCTTTTTTCTAGCAAAATATGCGCATGCATGTGTACATAATGTGCATGCACACACATCTTGGGTTGCGTTGCATAGAGCTTTTGACCAGTACTGGTTTTCAGTTTAAATTGTGTAAAACATGTTGGTAAGGAAAAAAGTATTTTGTATTAAATGATACCCTGTCACCCATATCAAAATCCAATAAATGAGGGACGTGTGCAAAATTAACTACCCACTAACATGTCTCTCATTTGTTAGTGAGGTACTTATTTCTTCCACATGTCTCTCACTTACTGGATTTATGTCTCCCACTTATTAGATTTTGATACAGTTGACGTGGTATCATTTAATACCCAATACCTTCTTGCTGGTAAGCCTATATTTAATTTCCAATCTTACCCCTATGAAGGTTGAAATGAGAAGAATAATTCCGGTGAGCCAGGCAAGTGTCCACCTAACCAATGCCACTTGTGGATCAAACTCACTATGGGAGCCTTCTGTTTCCACCAACCAGCGTGCAGATGGCCGAGAAGTATACATCAAATTCAACAGCTTGCTCGACTCTGTGGGAGGTGTCCCATGAAAGAAGATGACTCCAACAATTTGACCTGTCATATAATTAATTACCACTGATTTAAATGATACCCGGGGGGAAAATTTTCAACCAATTTGAATTTAAAAGGAAAAAGAAAAGGTGATCACTAAATAAAATTTGAAAGATAGCAGAGATCACACATGATCATTAATCTTCCAAAATACATATTTGCTTCAATAGGGATTTGCTCATATAAAATTTGTGTTTAAATTCCACTAGTTTACTATTCCACTCCTTTACATTAATCAAACCCCAAGGTTATTGTAGAAACAGAAAAAGAAATTGTAACACTGATAACATTATGTGAAGCGTATCAGGTAATTTGAGAGTTTTACAGTTAAATTGGCATGGCAGCATGGCATGACAAAAGCCACAAAGCTAAAGCTTAAGATCATGTAATGACTTCAAAGAAATAAGATAATTGACCTTTGTATGCTTCTTGGAATGAATCAAACATCTTGGACAATGTAGCTACCAATAGATCCACTCCATGCTTAGAAACACCATCAGATTCATATTGCTCTGACAAAGCCTGTTTTTAATGTGAAATTTATAAATAAATAAACAAACAAATAAATATGTGTGTGTGTGTGTGTGTGAAGCTAAAATCTATATATAATAGCACAAATAGTAAGCATAATACACACACACATATACACAGTGAGAGAACACACAGAGAGAGATATATTATCACTGACAAATCTCAATAGTCTACATTAAGCAGGCAAAGAAAGAAGAAAGATCAGTCAGTCCCCAACAACTAAAAAGAGGGTACTACTTGGATCATCCCCAATCATGATAAAGCATTTCCCTTGAAAGCCTTCTGAAACCAAAGATACTAGAAGAGGTTCTTACTTTGCTCTAAACCTCAAGAGACATTGAGCTCATCTCAGCATGAATCCTATCATTTTATTCTTCAAAGGTCCACAGAATCACATAAAAAATTACAGCAAAGGCCACTTTTTTTCAAAGATCAAATATTTAATAAGTCAACTACACAGGTAATTGTAGCAAGGAAGTTCAGGAACCCCAGACCAAATTACACATAAGATGCCGCAAGCTACAATGAACAAATGTGTTCATAAAATTTTCCCAGCTAGTACAAAGTCACCTACTGAGTGCTTCTAACAAGGAAGTGGAAGGCTACCCAAATTGTGTAGTCTACTGTTATAGTTTAATTCATAAGACAATAAAATGTACTTAACAGAAAATAAGAAAATAAAATGTGAAATCCATAAAGGATGTTTCCAAGACTAAGCCTCTTGAAACTAGCAACTGCTGTTCTTGTTATTCAAACTCATAAAAATCTGCAGTAAATTGGATTGCATAACATAATTTAAAAGATTAAATCTAAAAGAATAATGGGGTATACCACCTTAAAGCCATCAAAACAGCCTGTTATCAACTCAGCTGGACTTTGCGTACTTTGTGCCAAATCTTCATGCAACTCTACTGCCCTTCTAAAATTGCGAATCAGAGACAGAAGACTGACAATAAAATCACTGTCTGCTTTCTGAAAATAAATGAAATTTAATTTTTTGAATCAAATGCAAGAAATTTAGCTACTAAAAAAAATAGCATCATCTTGCAATAAATAAATGGATAGACATGTTGGGGAAAAAAATCCTTAGTAAACCTTTGACATATGGAGAATCATGTTGGCACCATCTGCCAAGGGGATAGTTAAATCCCCATTTGATGGCTCCAGGGAATCAGCAATATAAGAACCATCCATCCAAGATGCCTAAACAGAAACAAATAAAAATAAAATAGAAGAAAGCTAGGTCCCAGATGTGAAGTTGTGAACAGAACGAAGCAGTACAAGAAAGGTTAAAAGAGCATGAAAATGAAATACAACATATAATAACATCAGTGATGACTCACAAATTCACCAATTTCCTTGTCAGTATAATCTGCCAAGGGTTCATCCAGGGACAACACGGAGACTTTGTTTTCATCTGTGGCAAATCATACACGTTAAATGTCAGCAGCTTATGATAAAATGATCTAAATGTAAAAAACTTTCATATTCTTAAATTATATTTTCCAATCATAAATGTTTAGAAAAGATTACATACCTGGAAGTTGAATGTCAGCAGCTTTCTCCAAACCAAAACTAACCTTTCTCTCAGACGCACTGCTGAACATGGCATTATTTGAGTTGACCACTAGCTTAGGATCTGCAATTATAAAAACATTAATCTAAATACAAGGCCAACAAAATTACAATAACATAATAAAACTGAGAGTTATAGTTGTCCAAAATGCATTTCAAAAAACCTGTTCCTTGGACTTCCAGGAGAAAAACCGCACGAGGCCTATCAAATGGATTAGGCATGAGAACCTCATTCAACTGCAAAAAACAAACAAAGTTGTGAACCAAGCCAAACATGAAGACAGTTGAAAATCCCAATTCAATTAATAAGAATTTCAATAACCTTAGATGAACCAGCAGCTGAAAGTGTCAAGGGTGGTGAAAAACCAAGTAAGACTGATACTGCAGCTCCAACTTCTGAGGGCAACATTGAATCGGGCTGTGAAGAGTAATAATGGGCACATATGGTGAGAAGATCATATGAAGGCATCAATAGATTGTCCCCTGCTGTGAATAACTAAATTCATGTGATAGAAGACGATATCTACCAAAACACCATAAAATTCAAACATTTTATTTTTATTTTTTTGGACATAGATGTTTAAAGGGAAGGATTTGGATTTCAATTTTGGTTTAATAACTTGAATAAAGTATGAGATGCCGAATTTTTTACCATTTATCAAGTTAACGGAGGGATTTGAGCGTAATCAATATGTGAATTTGAAATGAATAGGTGTAAGATGTCAATTCAAATCCATAATTTCAAAACTGTTATTGTTTGAGAAAAATCTCAAAAGCTCACATAATCATTTTTTGACAAGTAAAAACAAGTCCTATAAGCCAACAACTAGACTATTAGTTTAAAAAGGTCACATAATAATGTGTTATGAAATTTAATATTAAGCAATTTATACCAATGACTGTTTTGCAAATCCGTGATTTCAAATCAACAAATCCAAACATACCCTTTATGAATATATATGATTATAAATAAACTAAAAAACTACCTTTTCTAATTTTCTTGCTTTTTCAATCATTAATAAATAATTTTCATACCTTTCAGCCAAGAGCTATGTAGCTTAAATGGTTGGCACTTATTGGTGTTTCTAAAAGAGACATCTAGATTCCCCATCCTCCAATTATTGAATTATAAAATAATAAAAAAAAACGAAATTTCATACATTTGCAACTTAATACAATGCCAGAAACTCAGTGTTTCTTAAGATTGAATTATAAAATTACTATTTCCTATAAATATTGTTCTTCAACAACAAAACATTTATGATAAAAAAAAAAAGTTTCTTTATGAAAAAGAAAAAAAGAAAAAGGGGTCTATGAGCTACAAAGTGATCAGAAATGGCATTGATGCATAAAAAAAATTAAATAAAAATGATCTAAGTTTGATGCCTAATTCTTTAAAATCGAACCTAAACCACGACGCATACGAAACACTAAAAAGTCAATAAAATTCCTAAGCACCGCACCCGATGCACATGTAACTCAACTTGTTCAATCTGAGATTGAATTTACATTTCCGTAAGAAAACAAATAAAAAGAAAGTAGCGAAGTTGATAAAGAAAAAAAAATTATGAACAAGGAATGACCTGAACGACATCGTTAGATGATGGAGTGCGAAGAAATTGACGAGTTGAGCTATCGATGAAGAAAACGGAAGCTGTATCTTCAGCCTGTAAATCGAAATCAACCAAATTGAAACGGAGAATCTAATCAATAGATCCAATCCAATTTCGTAGTAAATTTAGGCAGAGATGAGGTTGAGTGAGAAAGAACAAACCCTAGATTGCGAGCAGAGAAGAGAAGATAAGACGAACAGGTAGAAAATGCTGCCAATGCGAAAATCCATTGTAGAGAGAGTCTGATCTGGTGGTTTCCTGGGGACGATTAAGAGGACGAGTTTCGTTTTCTGTTTCTGTTTCTGTTTCTGTTTCTCTTCGGCTTTAGGCTCGCAACGACGTCGTTTGAACCGAAACGACGAAGTTTCGTTTTGTTTTGTTTTGTTTTGTTTTGTTTTGTTTTTTGGTGAGCGGGGTCTGAAAAATTGGAGTTTCTCTTTTGTTTTTGTTCAGTACGAGAGAAAGAGAGTTGCATGTGGGAGTTGGCATTTAGCAATGTGTCTCTCTATATGAATGGGTTTCCAACCACGAAAACGCATTAGTTGGCCCATTGAGTTTGGGCCTCTTTGGTGGTGTAATGAACTTTCAATGCCCCTGTTTATACCAGAGTGATAAAAGATTTTTTTAAGTGAGAAATGACAATAGATGATATTATAAATTTTCTTTATGTATCGTAATTATTACGCATAAAAAAATACAAAGTGTTGTTATTTTTTTTAAAGAGAGTTTTAATCTATGATCTCTACTTCTGATGAGTGTTCTTTGTCATCAGACCAAGACACCAATCAGTTTTTGGTATAGGCAAAGATTGAATCTCAGATCTCTTATTTAACTATAAGAGACTTTACCAGTTGAACTAATTAGAACCCACGTTATTCTATTTTTTAAGTACTTATTTTAATATGAGATCTTTTTACATTTATAACAAAATCTCATAATATTTTTAACTGATGCGTTAATATTTCATTAAACTTTTATTGGATTTGAACATGCAACAATATATAATATTAATTTCTCCTACTTAACACCCACACACGTATCTAGCACAAGGCTATAATTGACACAATTTTATTGAAGATGTTATGTCAAAAACTTGCTATGATATCACTATTGGTCCCAATGGGTAGATGGTAGTCTAGTGAAAGTCGAAATTATGTCAAAATTTTGTTCAAAGGGAAGGAATGGGATGAAATAACCTTATGAATATTTATAGACAATAAGGTACCTTTTTAGGGAGAGTACAGTTCTTTGAGCAGTTGTCTTCCTTTTTCAACATTTGTGACCCTTGTAAAGGGTTGTGGTTATTCACTTGGCAATATCTCTCTCATGGGAATATTTTCCTTCCCAGGTAGCTTCTATAGTGTGTATTCCTTTCCCGGCTACACATAACATTTTTTTTTTTTTTGGGGGGGGGGGGGGGGGGGGGGGGGGGGTGGGCAAGTTTGATTCTATACTTCAAGTGGTTTCTAATTTGATCCGCTGATTCGATCAATTTCTACAACCGAACTAAAAAAAATGAAATAAAAGCGATAAAAAAAAAGTACTATACTGAGTAATTAACAATAATTATTTCCAATAAATACAAGATTTAAGGCAGAAAAGATTTTATATTATTGATTAACTTTATTTTAATAGCATTTTCTGTGTGAAAATGAGAATCTCATGGACCAAAGCCTTTGATATTTATTAAAGTATAGACAAACTGGCATGAAGCTGAAAACCCCTTTTGAACCAATAAAGGCCTACTATTTTTTCCCCGGCCTTATGAGTTATATGACTCATCATCCAGAAAATTATACAGGAAAAACGTCATTCAGTGAACTATCTACAACATTTGATTTTTTGGGGAAAAAAAATCAACAAAATATGCTTGATAAAGTGAAATCATGCATAAACATCATGAACGTCATCCTCAAAGAAAAAATGAAAATAGAAAAAGAAAAAGATGGAAAAGAAAGATAAGAAAGGGGAAAAAAAAAAAAAAAAAAAAAAAAAAAAAGAGAAAAAGAGAAAAGGAAATGCGGCACGAGCATATATTAAATTACAATTGACAAGCATTACCCTAAAAGTTAATGATACAACGTGAAAGATCAGAAAAGCAAAAGTAAACTTCTGAAAATACACTGTCCCTATCTTTTTGCCCCACCATTTTAATTTGCATAATTGTGTCCTTTTATTATTATTATATCGAGAAACTTCTTCTCGCTCGTACATTAACTATAGCGAGTCTTCGTGTCCAAAATTCTTTTGTAACAGTAAGTGAGCTATATATTATACAAGAGTTTCAGACTATGGTGCAGTGTGCACAAACTATGGAATTCAATTTGGCGTAATGAGTGCTGACTACTGAGTCGGAATGTAGGACTCAAAAGTGAGAAACTTTTAGTTAATTTTTTGGACTCAAAAAGTGTAGTTCATGTTTGAACTGGGTGTTTTGCACTCTAAATCTAACTGCCACAACCGCATGTAAATGTAAGCAAACACTATATGATCTATGATGCATGTCTTATGCATCGCAGACGTAATTAGGCGACAAGCATTCCTAGTGTATTTATTTCACAAGATCTAGTTTTAGTGAGATTTCATATTCCTATTTCACACCAATAGGATAAGATTTGAATTATGCATTCGACCAGCTAGCACGATAAGACTTAGCTTTTTGCCTTTGGAGGGCGTTTGTTTTTTTTTTTTCTTTTTCTTTTTTTTTTCTTTTTTTAATCTTCCTTTTCCTCCTTGCTTTTACAAATTTAACTAATCAAAGTCCTTGCATGTTGATTGTGCCTATGGTCAAGGATTCCTATTAATCAGGCCAATATAATACAAAAAGCAAAACATTTATCATATTGCTTCTGTCTTCGTATCCATTTATCCGTAGTTGACTTGCATGAAGGCTCAAACAACACATAGCTAAACCTTTGTTTACCTCTTGTAACATGGTTTGCGCCAAAAAGAATATTGGGGTTAACTTCAAGTGTTGTTGTACTTTATTATAATGTGGCATGACAATGGCCATACATAAGTTTTGGAATTTATTAGATGCTAGCTAAATTGATTTTCAACCAGCCTTCAACAAGCCATCATTATGCTTACCAATTAATAACTTTTTATTTTTTAGAGAGTAATTACACTTTGTCACCCTAAACTATATTCCGAATTACAATTTGCACTATAAACTTTCAAAATGCATAATAAGCACTCTAAACTATAACTCATGTTATACTTTGCACCTCGCCATTAATTTTGCCGTTATCTTAGATGGAAAAGCAAAATTTATGGTGCAAAATGTAATTGAGACTATAGTTTAGGGTAACAAACAGGGATGGACCCAAGTGGGGCCCCAAGCCATATGTATATATTATTTTAGTTATTATATATGTTATTTTTGTAGTTTGGCCCCCTTCCACAAGGTGATTGTATTTTAGCAAAAAAAAAAAAAAAAACTATTATACCACCAAAAAATCATGTGTTATTGGAGAAACTAAAGCTAAATATTTTGCAATTACAGTAAACTAGTATAAATACCAATTGATTGTAGCAAGTTGTTAAAAATCAAATGTAATATTTAATAAGATTATATCTCTTTCTTTAATTAAAAAACTCAAATTCTCTCTCTTTCTTTATTATTTTAATGAATTTTTTATATTATTTTAAAGAAAGTGATAAAGTACCTTTTTGAGTTGATAAAAGCTAAAATTTTTAGTATTACTACTGTAAATGCTCTAACTTCAACAAAAAAAAAAAAAAAATCCTAGATAGCCTAGTATTAAAAAAAAACATTATTTTGTTTTTGTTTTTGTTTTTGTTGGTAAATGATTACATCTTAATGTATTTAGAAATAATGATTTTGAGTATTTATAATTTTTTAATACCATACGGATGTCTATTTGGAGTTTTTTTTTTTTTTCCTTTATACTCTGTCCCCCGCTAGCTTAAAATCTTGAGTCTGTTCCTGATAATAAAGTATGATTTTTCATTTGTTTCTAAGGGATTGAAGACAAGGATAATTGGATCTTTTACGTCAAGTCATCCAAGATAACAGCATAATTTACGGCGGGATACAAAGTGTAACGTGGGTTATAATTTAGGATACAAGGTGCAACGCTTGATTTAATGTTAACTTAAAAGTCACCATGCCTTTTTTTTCCTCCATAAATGAGTTTTAGCCCGGAGCAAGAGATTCAAACTTTCAAACTAATAATGTCTGTTTATGAGAAATGCTCTCCAATCGATTTTTTGTTTTTTTTTTTTGTTTTAATGAACAAAAAGGGGGTAGGGGCAACCATATGTGGCTTACCCCCCAAAGCATGACCTAATAGGGGCACCTTTTGTTAGAGAATATTAGATTGAGTCATAGTTACTGTGATTGGAATACCACAAACCTCACCCTAGCACCCCAAGAGAGCCAGTGGAAAAGGCACAATGCATGCTAGGAACTCACCCCCCACATGGTACTCACCACGACTTGAACGAGGGGTCTCATGCATGCACTTGGGATCTCACACCAACTGGGCCACCCCTCCTAGGGCCCCTCCAATCGAATGTTAACACTTATAAATTTATTCAGAAAATATTGTTTCGTACCCTTGCTATATATGTTGTCTAAAAAAGATGGGAAAGCAGCTACTATGTGTACAGAATTAATGATTTTACACTTTATGATATAAGGGTACTTAAAACTTATATATACGATACGTACCTTAAGTGAAGTATATTAAGTTCTCCAATGGAATTCGAACACCTTGTTTTAAACTTAATTATTTTTTGAAGAAAAAAAAACATTGTTATTATCTTATTGATCAATGCAGCCAAGTATTTGAATTCATAATTTAATCATTTCAAATTTATATATATGTATATATATATATATATATCCAAGTTTTAATCATGATTTAATCCTTTGCAATTAATTTGTCCTGTTCGCAGTTAATTAGTTTAAGCCTATTAATATAAAATTAAAATCTTAGCTAAGAAAGAGGAAAACATAAAAGTTGGGAAAACCTAACTGCATTATCATGGTTCTGCAATCAGATTTTAATATATGGGTGAAGTGGTAATTGACAAGCAACTGATGCAATTACTGCCAGTCTGCCAGTGGGCAGTGGGCAGGCCAAACAAAATATATGCGGGGATGGGGAGATTACAAGGTGATCCATAATTGGACACCTCAAAATGGGAACATGGAAGGAAAAAGGAGACAAAAAGATTTTAACATTTGCGTGAAAGCTTTACGTGTGTGGACTGTGGAAATGCTTTTCCCATGCATACAGTCATCCTTTTTTTCATTTCAAAAAGGGTCACCCTGGCACGTCATTCTCTTTCTCGCCCACAAACCAAAAAGCATATGCTTTGATCAGTTTTCTTCATTAGGTGAGGTCTTTGTCATTCATAAAGCGCCAATTATCAGCAAGCATGGAGAGACCGCAATGCCACTCCCACTTGCCTTAACCAAGGATATATTGTGATATGGAATTTTATATATATTACTGCCTTTTCTTTAAGTATGATCATAATTAAACTTGATTAGAAATATTAGTACCCGACGATACTACTCAGGTCCCTTGCGTTTTCTTATGCCCATAAAGAGGTATCAACTCATTCAGATATATTATTATCATTATTATTGTGGGTAAATAAATGAAATTATGAGTATCAAATTGTTATTTTCATTGCCCTAACAATAGCCAGCCATGGTAATTAATATGTCGTCTTTACGATACATAACTTACAGTTATAATGTTTTTTATTTATCAATTGATTGAGGTAAATATTAGTTAAATAATTAAATTCTAAATTTCTTAATAATTTGAATTTTTAGAATAAGTGATAATTTATAAAATCATATATTCATTCTAATTTTCATTAATGTAAGATTGAATTTATTTAATCATGTGTTGGCTTTATTCCATGCCAAATTTGCTTGTATTTTAGCAATTAAATACTCTGTATTTAGGTAGGAATTATATAAGGGTAGTGTGAGAGAGTGTGAAGAAACCTCAAAAGTGTGCAATCAAAAAAAGCCTTGCGACTAGATCTCACGACTGGCTCGGGACTGGCGAGTCGCCAAAGGTGGCACACTTGTGGAGCATGTAGGGGAGTTGAAGGGTCGTGACAGCTGGAGCATTACAGGAAAAAAACTTCTAGTCTGGCCAGGTAGTTAGCTCGCGACTCATTCCAGTCGCAAGGTTGAGTCGACAGAATGCCCTATTTGGATAAACCTGACGTTTCACATTCCTCATACACCCTACTATAAATACCTTTATACCCACCAAATATAGAGAGTTTCCAGAGAGAATTTTGAGAGAGAAACCCTAGAGAAAAACAAGATTGACTCATTCACAATCTTCATTCTTTGATTCTCCTAATTCCTCTACTCTTACTCTTTCCATTGATATATCTTTGAGAGGTACATTTAGTCAAATCCTTATCTCACCATACCCATATCAGTGAGGAGGTGTTTTGGTGTTTGGGAAGCAGTTCAAAAGAGACCAATTCATTTGGTTGATGCAATGGGCTTATTGCGGGATCCGGTAAGTTAGAGAAGACAAGATTCGGTGTAACCTTATTGGAGCAAGAAGCTTGGAGGGCTTAGGTACACTAGGTAGATTAGGCTTGGAGGGTATTCTGCTATTCATATATCCCAACTTCATTTTCCAGTAGATTATTGATCGCTTAGAGGGCGACAGAGAGGTTTTTCGCTGAAACTTCGGTTTCCTCTTCGACAACACATCGGCGTGTTATCTTTGTGTTTGCATCTTTCTTCCCTTTCTCTTTACCTTTTAATTACTGTTGTGTTTGTGATTAAATATGGTTTAGAGTATGTTACCAATTTCGTTATAGCTTATATCTCATTGTCCACACATATATTGTTTGATTATAAGCTTGTGTTGGCATTTTCGGAATTGGGGTCTAAATGTTCATTGGTATTTTATACATTAATTGAACTTTCAATTAAAAAATGAAAAAAAAAAAAAAAAGTCAGCATATATGCTATCAGTATACTACTTGAGGAAAGGGGGAAAAAAAGAAAGGAAAAAGAAAGAAGAAGAAACTAGCAACTAATTCCATATGTTAACCAGTTTAGGAGGTGATGATGTGTTGAAATTGTCAGTGAGTTGTAGGCTCCAAAGCACTCCAATAAGTACTTGTGGAATAAGAACAGATGAACCAAACAGAAGGCATCGGTGTGGTACTGGCCAAGAACCCTCCGAAGGTCAAGTTAGTGAATAAGGAATCCCTAAGAACTCTATAGTGAGAGAGCTAGGTATTTTATACGTACCTGGAAAAAAAAAAAAAAAAAAAAAGGTCTGATACTTATATAGTGGTGATTAGTGATTCAAGATCCCTCAGAAGTAGGGATCTTTCCTTATTAAAGGTATTTGGTATTAGGTTTTCCGTGATTATAGGGTGTCTTTCCATATAGGAAGGACACGTGAGCATGATACGGACTTGGTACGTGATGTGCAAGATATTTTCGTACATGACTATCCGTGGGCACCACACATGGAAACGTAGGACCTGTCAGCTTTTTTTCACCGTAGGTCTTATGGTCAACAGTCGCTTCTAGGTTGTGAGAGAGCTCACCAAAAGAGCGCCCTTCAAAAAAGATATTTGAGTACCTTTTTAGGGCACCTCTCTTTTTGGGTAAGTGGTATGGAGTCGCCACTTATTTTTTATGTACAAAAAATAAGAAAAACTAAATACATATTTACATGACTAAATGTTCCATTCATTGATTGAATAAATAAATAAATACAAGTTTGAAAATTTAAACTTTACATGGCTTTGGGTCCTAGTTACAATCTACTAAATATACATGGCTTTTTGTCCTAGTTACAATCTACCCAAAATAAATAAAGATAAAGTTAGACCTACTTAACCAAAAAATCTAGATTTGGAGGCTAGGTTACCGAATGGAAAAGTGTTAGGCACCCATTCCGCCTAGACAGAGTCTAGTCTTCTAGACTCTTGTAACCAATGCACCATTTTATGCATGCCATGAATGATATGTTGAACATGTGAAATAAAAATTAAATCACACAAATTTATTATGAATGAAGTCTCTTCTTTTGAAAATAATTAGATCTATTTTGGTTGGTAAAAAATTGATTTTTGTTTTGTCAAAATACCAGATCTGTTTTGTAGTATGTAGAAAAAAGTGGTGTTTGAAGAAAAAAAAATTCAAAACTGTTTTTATTTAATAAAAACAAAGTCTTTTGGTTGGTTTAAAAAATTCAGATCTGTTTTTAAGAGATAAAAAAATTGGTTTTGGAGTTTTGTAAAAGATCAGATATGTTTTGTATATGTAAAAATGAATTCGATAACAGAAAAATCAAATTTGTTTTTTTATATGTTAAAAAATTGAAAAGGATTTTTGTTTAAGAAGAGAATCACTCATAATTTAAATTTATGCAAAAAACACAGACACAATCATGTTTAATCTTTTTCTTTATTTCAAAAATCTACATATGTTAAAAAAAAAAAAAAAAAATCAGATATGTATCTAAGAAAGATACAAATCAGTTTTTTAGTTAAGAAAAATTCAGATCTTCATTTTAAAAAGATGCAGATCCGTTTTTATTTTGAGAAAAAAGTCATATCTACATCTTATAAAGATGTAGATTTGTTTTTATTTATGTTTTTATTTTGGGAAAAAGTCATATCTACGTCTTATAAAGATGCAGATCTATTTTTTATTTTGAGAAAAAGAATTGTTCATATGTAGATCTTTAAGATTAAGAAACAAATTATATCAACAATAAAGAAATCAAGAACATATTTGCATGAGCTAAACTGATCATGGTAAAATATAAATATCTAAAACAATTAAACATGCATCATCTTGATAAAGAAAAGCATAAAAGCAAAAGGGTTAGAGAACAACCTCTTGCATGAGCACACTTTGTTCTTGAAAGGATGGTTTGGGGTTCAAAGAAATTTTTTCAATTCTCTTTGAAACCTAAAAACCCTAATTTAGGCAGCAACACTCAAAGAAGGGATCAGAAAATATGGGTGATTTGAGAGCCAGAAACATATGCCTCTTAGAGTGTAGCAAAAAGGTGCTGAATTTTAAGGTTCAACCTCTATTGATAGAGGTTAGAAATCCCTAAAAAATAGCATGGATGATTAGGGTTTGAATCCAGATGCATCCTTTTGCGAAAAGGTCGAAAATGATGTACATTATCGTCACCCAAAGGCCGTTGGGCCAAAGCCAATCCAAGTGCAATTCGGCACTTTTAGAGTGTCGTTCGACACTCCAAATGTGCCGTTCAACACTCCAAATGTGCCGAATTGGCTCTTGGAGGCCGAATGCGCTTTCGTGTTTGAGTGCCATTTGGACTCCTCTTTCTAGGGTTTTTTGGCCGATCCTTGTATCTAGACGTGTTTTCATTCTCCTTCTATGACTTTTTTTTTTATTTTTTATCTCTTTTCTAGATAATTCAAGCTTTTTTAAGAACAATTATCTTGCGGATAAATCCCTTAATAAATCCTGATAAGGTTCATTATCCACAATTTTATTGTTATCCAACCATCCCTTTTACTCCTATGCATGCATTCCTATCTTAAACACTAATTATCAACCAATCACAAAATTTTTTAATCAATTTCAATTGTTTGACCAATCAGAATTAATTTAATTTAATCATGTGTAGTCGACTCTTCCTAGACACAATGCATATAGACCATGCAAAATTGATCATTTGATATCTTTCGATCCGATGGTCTAATTTAGAAATCGGCACCGTTGCGACCATTAGATTCTCAAGATCATTTTCTTGATATGTAATGAATGACATGATGCATGTAATGCAAATACAAGATGATGTATGTATTGCAAGAACAAATTGATGCATGTGATGCAATTATGATTTTTAGGGTACATGGATGGTCATTCGAGTCATTCTCCTTGATTAAATCATAGTGCAAAATCGAGCGTCTACAAAAGTTTTTTAGTAGGTATGTAGGCGTGATGTATCCATCGGCTTTGGTGGCGTCATCCCTTGAAAATGTCGTCGGTTTATCAAGGGTATTTTACTTCTTATCATAGCCATCCCCAGATCCTTCATCATCCTTCCGTGAAGCCGATGATTCTTGCAAAGGTCATCCACTCTCCTTGCTTACTACTTATAAGTCAATTTATTTCTATCGAAAATACCCCTATCAGATGCCCTCTACTCCATGGCTCCGTCGGTCTTGGCTAACGGGCCGTGGAGTATTGTGAACATTAATTATAGCTTTTCTTGAAGGTGGTGTCATTAAATGGCTTTAAGCAGTCTTGACTTAAATGCTAGGTGACACGTGGCACTAGCTAGTTGGCCTTGTTTCTAATCGTAGGCGTCGCTTCGTATTCAGTGCCCCTTACTCTATAAATAGTTCCTCCCCTCCTCATTTTCCTTTACTTCCTTTTGAGAGCTTTGTGAGACCTAAAGTTGTCACACCATCATTCAAACTGCCTGTCACTTGTGACTTGTCGCCTTTCGAGGATGTCATTGTCCAGATCCTTCGTCCGTTTCTTCTCGTAAGTTCCTTTTTCTTTATTTAAGTTCCTTTTTCTTTATTTTTACTTTCTATCTTCTTGGTCTGTCATCTTTTGTCTTTAAAGACCCGTCAAATAGGCTCGTAGATAACCTCCATCACTTGTAGGTGGATAGATATTAGATAGAGAAGCAACAAGTGAACTATCGTCGTCAGTCCGTGAGAGTGCGAGCTACGATGAGGTCAATCCATCAAGGCATAAGGTCAAGGAAGATTTCTCTCGATCCCTAGAAAGGGAACCATCGGCCCATTCCATTAATGGTGAAGAACAAAATGAGGAAGATGAGGAAGAGGATGAGAAAAATGATAAGGGAGATGAACATGAGGAGGGAGATAAAGAGAATGAGGAAGATCAGGAGGACCGGTCCGAAGGAGTAAAGGCAATAGGTCAGGTGGACGGGGGCACCCGGCCTTTTATTCTCCCTCTAATGTGGGCGGTCAATGATTTTAACCCAATGATGTTGGGTAAGGTCTTCAACACCCTTCAAGAATTGCTATTCTAAAAGGACCGCAAATGTTTGCATGTACGATGCTATATTCGCTCCAGGGTTGAGGTTGCCATTGACGAATTTATACCGTCAGCTTGCCAATTTTTTGGGCTTATCTGTAAGCCAAATCGCTCCTAATGCATGGAGAATACTTATTGGAGCTGAAGTGATCTGAGGTCAACTAATTGGTGGGAACCATCGGCTTACCCTCGATGAGTTCTTCAATTGCTATAAGCTCCAACATATCTCTTTGTCTCAGGGCATCTACAATTTTTTGGAGAGGAAGATGTCGCTTAGACTAGTGTCAGATATGCTTGACTCTAACAGAAATTGGAAAAATCGTTATTTCTCCGTCCAAGGGACGAATTGGGTTTGTAGGCCTGAGGAGTGGGATACTATGCCAAATGGTTTTGACAATACTTAGGGGATTGTAAAGGAGTTAGGTGGGCTGTCAATTTTTTATCTTTCTAATCCATCTACTTTGTCATGCCTCTAATGCTCTTCTTCTTGTTTTCAGCCTAGGTTCGTCCCAAATTATCGACTAACAAAAGGCTTTCATCTTTCACGTTTTAGTGATTCCTCTCGAACAAAGGAAGTGGAAATATCTTGTCACCCTTGATACCTTTCACGCATTTAGTGGTGGCCTCGAACCAATATTAGTAGCTCGACAACTACATGCTTTCTCCCGTTGACGTAAGTCTTAAACATACCATCCATTCCAACCGTCTGTTTTCTTTCTAACGTCTATTGCCCACTTTTGCAAAAATGGAAGTAAGTAGACAAAGAGCACTGGTGAGGAAGTCTGTTACAGCACATAAGCAGTAGGGTGGCTGACGCTAAAGGAATGCTTAAAAGGAAGAATTACGGCCAGGACGACCGTCCACCTAAGAAGGGGAAGGGCCCCTCTATCGGTGACAAGCAGCTAAAGTCCCCTTCACCCCCTAAGCCTTCTCACCACAGAGTTTGGAAGGGTCCCATCACCTTT
This sequence comes from Castanopsis chinensis, assembly GCA_032878915.1. NCBI lineage: Eukaryota > Viridiplantae > Streptophyta > Magnoliopsida > Fagales > Fagaceae > Castanopsis > Castanopsis chinensis. The sequence goes on along the minus strand of JAVQMG010000122.1, from coordinate 29,892,453 downwards.
GGTGCCATCTGTCGATTGATTACCCATAAAGACTATGCCATCGAGATGGTCCATTTTATCATCAAGGAGATAAACTTGGACCCTTATGCTGAGCAAACCTCGAAGGACTTAGGGGTGTCTGGACTTTATGACCTGTCTAGGGTACGTTGCTATCGTTTATGATATTGTGCATTTTTTTTTTCTTATTCTTTTCCTAAAGGTTGTCTTGCTTCAAGCATTGATGCAGATGAGGGCACTCTAGGACAGGTGTATGGTTAATGAGGGAGTGATCCGTCAGTTTCACATGCGTTAGGAGATTGAGAATAAAGAGCAGGACCAATACAAGGAAGCCATTCGTACACTTAACAAGGAGCTAACAGATACTTAAGCCAAGTTGAAGGAGGAGTCCCGTCTAAGGGAGGAGGTAAAAAAAACGAAGAATAAACTGACGTCGAAGCTGGCCGCCCTCCGTAAGTAGATGGACAAGACTAAGGTTGACGCCATGGCGGAGTTCCAGGTTTTTCAACCCTTCTGCGTCGCGTGTGGCACAGGTTCGATGACTACTTAAAGCAGGTGGGAGATGCTTATCCTAATCTCAACCTGTCCCAAATTGTAATAGATGACACCGTGCTACCACGCTTGGAAGGGATGACTCTATCAGTGATGAGTCCGATTTTTTTGTTCACACGGTTGAGCAAGAGGTGAAGGACGACGGTGTGGTTATTGCTCAGCCCGTCCTTGAGGGCCCTATTGCTCCCGCGATCTCGTTAGCCGTGGACCCGTCAGCTGAGGTTTGCCCAAACATCGTGAACCCGATTGTCTCAGATGCTTCTCTGTCTTAGCTTCTTCCCTTCTTTTAAATTGTATCTAAGAACCATACTTTATCTTAATTTTTAGACAATAGTGAATGCCCCTTTGGTTTTTGGGCTTTAATGCAAAACATTTTACCCCATGGGTTTTTATCTACTTTTTTTTTTTTTTTTATATATATATATATATTTGTTACTTACACTTGGTTTTATTTGTTGGTTAAATGGGAATATGCCTCTGTCACATGTGTATTACCGATATTACGCTTCATCCATTTGTCCCATAGGACTTAGGATAATTTTTGAGGACCAGGTGCCCGTCAATATCTTTGGTCGTTTGTCCACCTCGTAGGTAGGACTTAGGATAATTTTTGAGGACAAGGTACTCGTAGGTATCCGTGATCATTCGTCCACCTAGTAGGTAGGACTTAAGATAATTTTTTAGGACTAGGTACCTCGTATGTATCCTTGGTCATCCGTCCACCTAGTAGGTAGGACTTAGTGTGGTTTGAGGAGTAAAGAATAGAGCAATGTTTTTGATAATTCATCTAAGTCATATTAATAGTAGATAGATCTAAAAAGAAACTCAACATCCTAACATCTTTTGATATTCAACTTTTGATAAAAAAATGGAAAAACAAAAAGAAAATGATAACATAAGTTGCATTCGACTACTACTAGTAGCACTTGCTCAAGTGCTTAGTGTTCCATGGGTGATAGAGTCTCTATCCATTAAAGGTTTCCAAGTAGTAAGTCCCTTTCCTATGGCAGTCGATGATCTTGTAGGGTCCCTCCCAATTGGGCCCCAGCTTACCTTATGAGGAAACTTTAGTGGCCATTGTTACCTTTCTTAGGACCAAGTCCTCGACCTGAAAGTGATAAGGCCTGACCTTGGTATTATAGTGCTTCGCCATAATGTCCTAATAACGAGCCATCCATTGTTCTACCGTTACTCTAACTTCATCAAGGAGATATAACCGTAGGTGCATCCCTTCTTCATTCCTTTCGCTGTCATGGTGGGATATTCGATAGTTGGTTAACCCTATTTCTACTGGGACGATAGCCTCGTGCCCGTACGTAAGGCGGAAAGGTGTCTCTCTTGTAGGTGTGCAAGCTGTTGTTTTGTATGCCCACAGGACACTAGGTAACCCATTTGGCCATATACCCTTCACCCCCACAAGCCGAGTCTTGATCATCTTGAGTAGGGATCAGTTTAAGACTTCGACCTATTTGTTGGTCTAGGGGTGAGCTGGAGAGGTGTAATGGTTCTTAATTCCCAATTGTTGGTAAAGTCCCTAAATACGTCGTTATCGAATTGCTTGCCATTATCAAAAACTAAGACCCTGGGGATGTTAGAGCAGTAAATGATGCTCTTCCAAATGAAGCTTCAGGCATTTCTCTCTATGATAGTGGCCAATTGTTCTGCCTCAATCCATTTACTGAAGTAGTCAATCCCTACTACGAGGGACTTAAACTACAGCATGACAATAGGAAAAGGTCCAATTATATCCAGCCCCCATTGGGCGAACCGCCACGGGGCGCTCATTGGTGTAAGTTCCTTCGTTAGCTGTCGTATGATATAGCTAAAGTGTTGGCACTTGTCACTTGCCCTTACATAGGACTGGGCGTTCTTCTACATAGTGGGCCAATAGTATCCAGCCTGTATTAGCTTGTGAATCAATGAGCATGCCCCTGAGTGGTTCCCACATATTCTTTCGTGTACTTCTCTCATGACATAGTCTGCTTCGTCAAGGATTAGGCACCTCAGATATGGACGAGAGAAGCCCCTTTTGTAAAGGACATCCCCAATCATTACAAAATGTGAAGACTGTACCTTCAATCTATGAGAAGCGTTGCGATCTTCTAGCAATGTTCCATCTTTGAGGTAGGGCATAACAATTGTTGTCTAGTCGGTCCATAAGGGGATGAATTGCACTTCCAATTTGTCAATAGCAGGGGCATATTGAACGAAGGATAATACCTCATTAGTGGTGTTCGTATACTCCGCGAATGTAGCTTTGGCTAGACAGCCTGCTTGTCATTTTCTTCCCTCGAGATCTGTATAAACTTGATTGAAAATCCATCTCCTGTCTTGCTTTTAACCATGTTTAGATATTTCTTCATTCGTTCTCCTTTTGTCTCATAATCGCCATTGATGTGCTCGACCATAACTTGCGAATTGCAATGCACGATTGCTGACGTGGCCCATGTTGCTTTAACTAAGTCGATGCCTGAGAGGACCACTTCGTACTCTGCCTCATTGTTGGTTGTTGAGAATTAAAGGTGAACCACACATTCTACTATATCTTCTTCTAGTGTCTGGAGCAGGACCCTAGCTCCTTCTGCTCGTTGATTAGATGATCCGTTTGTCCATACCATTTATGCTGTCAGTTCCCTTTCTTCAACTCCTCCTGTCGTGAACTCTGTAATGAAATCAGCTAGCGCCTGTGCTTTGATTGCAATTCAGGGCCGATATTGGACTTCAAACTTACCGAGCTCTATTACCCATAGGACCAGTTGTCCAGCCACCTTCAAGTTATTCATCGTCTTCCGTAGCGGCTTGTCAGTTTGGACCACTATGGTATCCACTTGGAAGTACGCCTTAAGTTTCCCTGTAGCCGTGATCAGCACAAAGGCCAGCTTTTCCATTGGGGTATCGTCCTTCAGCTCCTCATAGCACTCGACTAGTGTAGTAGATGGGCAACTGCACTTGGTCTTATTCCCGTACTAGAGCGGAACTAACGGCCGCCTAGGACACGACTAAGTAGAAGGAGAGCTCTTCACCAAGTTTAGATGGCCTAAGTAGTGGGGGAGACGCGAGGTAAGTCTTCAGTCCTCAAAAGCTTTCTAGCACTTGTCGGTCCACTCGAAAGCTTTTCATAGCACCTTAAAAGAAGGGTAGACACCTATCTATTGCTCTGAAGACAAACTTGTTAAGGGTTGCAACCCTACCATCCAGGCTTTGCACCTCTTTGACGTTCTTCGGAGGGGTAATCTCCATTATCACTCGAACCTTGTCAGGATTGGCCTCTACGCCATACTGCGATACCATAAAACCCAAGAATTTTCCTAACACTACACCAAAAACACACTTGCTGGGTTTGAGCTTCATGTCATAGAGGCGAAGGGTATTGAATATTTCACGAAGGTTGTCTCAGTGGCTAGCCTCTTTCATGCTTTTTACAAGCATGTCGTCTACGTATATTTCCATGTTTCGCCCTATCTATCGGGTGAACATCTTGTTCACGAGCCTTTGGTACGTTGCCCCGCATTCTTTAAACCAAACAGCATGGATTTATAGCAGAAGAGTCCTTGTTTTGTGACAAATAAGGCCTTCTTCTAGTCCGCTTCATCCAACCTGATCTGATTGTATTCGAAACAGGCGTCCATGAAACTTAACAACTGATGGCTAGTCGTAGAATCCAAGAGGAGGTCGATACGTGGAAGGGGATAGCTATCCTTCGGGAATGCTTTGTTCAAGTCAGTGAAATCCATGCACATTCTCCACTTACCGTTTGCTTTTTTGACCATGACCACATTGGCCAATCATTCGGTGTAGTAGAATTCCTTAATGAAATCTGCCTTTAGTAGCTTACGTGCCTCTTTGGCTATGCTTTGTCCTTTTCTTGAGCGAAGACTCTTTTCTTTTGTCGGATTGAGGGGAAGGATAGGCATATGTTAAGCTTATGGACCATGGTATTCGGGCTGATCCTTGGCATATCCTCGTGGCTCCAGACAAAGACATCTCGATTTCTTTTCAGGAAGAGGACGAGCTCTCTATGAACTAAAGGGTCGGCTTGGGTGCCGATACGAGTGGCCCGGCCCGGAAGTTGATTGTCTAAGGGGACCTCTTCAAGGTCTTCTGTTAGCTCTACAACTACCTTCCTCTCTTTGATGGTCAATGCTTGTAGGTGGTCATCCATTTCCATCATGGCTACATAACATTCTTGGGCAGTTATCTGGTCCCCTCGCACTTCTCCTATCCTGTACTCCATCGGGAACTTCACTAGCAGGTGATGGCGTTGTAGGCAGAGGAGCAATCAACGATGAGAAAATTGACCTCCCTAATGAGTTACTGAGGGCATATCCCGATGGTAACCTGTAGAGTAATAGTCCCTATGGGGAAGACTTTGGTGCCATCGAATCCTACCAACGTTGTGTTTGAGGGTAGGAGATATTCTTGGTCTACCCTCATCTGCCGGAACGCAGGGTAGTAGAGGATATCTACTGAGCTCCCGTTATCTACTAGCACCCGATGGGTATTGAAGTCTGCGATGGAAAAGCTAATGATGATGGCGTCATCATGAGGGTGGTGTAGTTGCCTAGCATCTTCCTCTATAAAGCTAATGGCAGGGTTGTCAAGTCTGGTCGCCTTAGGAGGCCGTCTAGAGATCTAGATGCTCTGCACCATGTGCAGGTACGTCTTCCTGGCCTTCTTAGACGATCCCGCCATGGTGCTTCTTCCCATTATTACCCTTATCTCTCTAAGTAGGGCTCTAGGCCTCTCCTCAACCCATCAGTTGGGCTTGGGGTCCCTTGGCGGGTTTTCCCCATTCTTGACAAATCTCTGCAACTTCCCTTATTGATGAGGACCGCGATCTGCTGCTTGAGGTATTAGCATTCAGAAGTGTCGTGTCCATAGTCCTGGTGGAAACGGCAGTATTTGTTCCTAGGTCTTTTGTTCGAGTCCCCCTTCAGCTTATTTAGCCAAGCTAATGCCACGCTATCCCTTATCTGCATAAGGACTTGTTCTAGTGGGGTGTTTAGAGGAGTGAAATTTGTTCTCCCTGATGAGGGTCTTGATCTTTAGTCGTCCCTTCTATCATTCATTCAAGCTGACTTCCTTCCTCGGTTTGAGCAGAGGTCATCTTACCTTTCTCTCTTCCTTGGCCCATCTCCCAGGGCTATCATCGCGTCTTCGACATTCATATATTTCGTGGCTTTGCATAGTGCTTTAACCATTGTTTTTGGGTCGTTCTTGTAGATTGAGAAGAGAAACTCTCCTCGCTCTAACCCACTGGTGATGGTGGTAACGAGAACTTTGTCGTCAACTTCATTTATCAAGAGGGCCTCTTTGTTGAAACAAGACATATACAACCTCAGGCTTTCATCTTTCTATTGCTTAATGTTTATTATGGACATGAAGGATCGTTTGTGTCTTTGTCCTCTGATTAAGTATGTGACAAAGTGGCCACTCAATTCTTTAAAGGTGGAGACTATGTTTGGGGTAAGCTTGTTGAACCACACCCTTGCTAGCCTCTTCAGCATGGTAGGGAACTCCCTATACATAATCTCATCTAGTTCTCCTTGCAGGTGCATGAGCATTTTGAATGACTCTAGATGGTTGAGTAGATCCCTCGACCCATTGTATGTTTCTACTTGCGACATCTGAAACTTCGTTAGGAGGGGGAAGGATGTCACCTCGGTGGTGAATGGGAGTCAGTTCGATGGACCAGCTCATCCAAATTGATAGATATTCATCCCTTCATGGCATTCATCATCAAGTCCATCTTCTCCTTCATCTTCTGCATATCCTGGGACATGTGCATCGCACTGACTTCTATTTTAGAGGGACGACTAGTGTCTTCCGAACCATCCCTTTTGCTAGGGATGTTGCCTTCTTCCTGGTCTTCCCTCTCTTGTCTACCCCTTGTAGGCAGGTGACTACCATTTTGCTCATCGGCATCTCGTTCAGTGCGTGGGCCTTCCTGGTGTCGCTCGTTCCTTTAGTTCAATTGTTGTTCCAACTCCTAGATATGCTAGGTGAGTCGCTCTATGACTGCAACCAGGGTTTTCACTTTTCTTTCCAAGGCATTAGGTGGATTCCCTATATCATGGTTGATGGTAGCCATTGAATGCGTTTGGACCATGTAACTCTTTCATTTTAGAAACGGTGTTATGGCTAATCATAGTGTAATTGTTGTTTCCCATAAACGGCGCCAACTGATGATGTGCTGAAATCGTCAGTGAGTTGTAGGCTTCAAAGCACTCCAATGGGCACATGTGAAATAAAAACAAATGGACCAAACAGAAGGCACCGGTGTGATACTAACCAAGAACCCTTCAAACGTCAAGTTAGTGAATAAGAAATGTCTAAAAACTCTATAGTGAGAGAGTTAGGGATTTTCTAGCGTACTTGAAGAAAGAGGAGGTCTGGTGCTTATATAATGGTGATTAGTGAATCGAGATACCTTAGAAGTAGGGATTTTTCCTTGTGGAGGGCATTTGATATTAGGGTTTTTGTGATTCTTGTGTGTCTTTCCATATGGAAAGGACACATGACTGTGATAAGGCCTTGATACGTGATGTGCAAGATATTTCCGTATATGACTATCCATGGGGACCACACATGGAAACGTAGGACTCGTCAACTTTTCTGCCTTGTCAGTCTTATGGTCAACTGTCGCTTCAAAGTACTCCTGTCGGTATGTGGGCATGATGTATCCATCGGCTTTGGTGGTGTCACCCCTTGAAAATGTCGTTGGTTTATCAAGAGTACGTTAATTCTTATCGTAGCCGTCCCCAGATCCTTCGTCATCCTTCCATGAAGTCAACAATCCTTGCAGAGGTCATTCGCTCACCTCGCCTTTTGCCTATAAGTCAATTTATTTCTGTCGAAAGCGCGTGCAGGGGAGGGGGGGGGGGGGGGGCGGCGATGTTGAAAGAATGAGAAGAATGTTAATAGCTCATCATGATAATGTTGAGGGCGGTGTAATTGTCAATTTGATGTCAGTATGCTATTATTGCTATATATGTCGTGGAAGTACTTGCATTAGAAAATAAGATCAGATTGATCAAAAAAAGAAAATAAGATCAGATGGATGAAACGACGTCTATAGCCACTTATTTATTTGAAAGCGGAAATTGGACAAAAACCAAAAGTTTTTTTTTTTTTTTTTAATTCAACTTGTTCTTTCCATAAAATTCGTTTCCGCAGTCTGGAGAACAACAAGCATTGCAAGACAGTATGAGTCTATCTTGTTCCGGCATTATGAACTGTCCTTATTTATTAGCATTTTGCACAAACAAGATATTATGTACGTAGTAGCTATTTCTCATAAGCATTTTTGGATTGCGATCTTCATTAATACCAAGTATGGCCTCATTAATAATATATTTTTGGCCAAAAAGTCTTCTATCTCAATTGGTTAGCATCACTTGCAATTTTTAAAAGAGATATCGAGGGTTCAAATACTCTATACCCTCAACTATCGAATTAGTGAAAAAAAATAAAAAGTGTTCCTCTATTATGTAAATTAGCTTGTAACTCTATGCATATGTATAGATAAACTTAAAGATATACAATAAGATGCATAATATAAATCCTATATATAATTTAAATATTATTCATAGCTATTTTTATATTTTGTTAACTCTTTAAAAATTTTGCAAGGATATTATTAGGTATAAAATGTAAATTGTCCATATATTTTTATATTATTGAGAAGCACTTTTTTTTTTTTATTTTTTTTTATTTTTATGATTCATTTATTCTAGACTCTTTGGTTTTTGTACTTAATAACTCAATTGGATGAATATTTATGATATGGTCCCACATTTGACTCTAAAATTAAGAATAAAACTCTTTAAAAATAAATTATTTAAGACACATGGCGTAAAATGAGATCTCTAATTTAGAATTTTAATTTGAGTTTCTCTCAGCTTCACCTAGTATTATATCTATAGATATATAGATGAAGCATATTAAATTGTTAGTTTGAAATGCATTTATAAGCCAGCTTATTGCATATTTTTCTTACTATTTTTGGGTTTCACATGAGTCACCTACTTATTTTATTTAGATTTCACCTTTTATCTACGTTACTTTTTACAAAATGTTTTCAACAAGAAAACTAGGTAAGCTACTTCCAAATGAACACTAATATGTTCTTTTTTCCCTTTTCTTTTTCTTTTTATTTTTCTTTTTTGGGTAGAAGAAAGATGTTGTTCAACTAAGGACAAAATTTAAGTTCAATGTTTAGCTATATATTAGATTCTCCAATTAAATCTATTCATATGGTTGCATGGACTAACAAATCATATGCTTGATTTTAATGCCACATGCATTGAGTAATACAATCATATAATTAAATTTAATTGAAAATTTTAGGCACAATATCTAAGAAACTGTATTGAAATTATATCTCATATTAATTATCCTACCAAACAAATAGGATATCTCTCAAATTATTTTATTTTAATTTTTTTTAATTCTATACTTTAAGCTAAGGGTACGTTTAGTAAACTGTAATAGCCACTGTAATATAATAGTTGATTTTATGGTTTAGTTATTCAGTAATTTGGTTATGTTTTTTTTTTATAGTGAATAGTAATTCCTTATGAATAGTTATTCTTTAAAATGAGGAATACGTATTCATTTCTAAAAGGATTGTAATAGCTATTCCTTAGTAGGTGTATTAATTTCTAAAGTTAATATATTTCCAAATAACAAACTTTTCGTATGCACATAACAATTATGAAACTAAAAAATCATAAAACAATAAGTAATCTCTCTTTCTTTTTTTTTTTTTTTTTTTGAGAAATAATTACAACATACTGCTAACCCCGCAGCTCGAACCATTTCTCCCTAGACCCTCAAGCACTTTGTGCATGGGGAGGTGCTAATTCAGCTACAAGGCCGTTGGCAAGTCATCTCTCTTTCAAATTTAAAAAAATATTATTTTTTAAGAAATATAATTATATGAGTAAGATATTTCCTAAAATATACTTTAAGTTTGATTTAAAATTATTTTATTCCATTGAATTTAGGGTTCTATTATTATGTTGTCACCAAACAAATAAATAGTAATAAGTATTACATTATAACATCTTGTATTCTTTGTAATACCTATTCTTATTTCTATTTACCATTATAGTCTACCAAATGTGTCATAAATGTTCTTTTGAGAAAGCTCTTCAAATAAGAGATGGGGAATTAATGGCCTGTTTGGATGTTTAAAAATGGAGGGAGAGTAGAGTAGAGGGAGGGAGAGTAATTTAATACTCTTGTTTGGAAGTTTTTTAAGGAATGAGGGGGAGGGATTTAAAGGGTTTGGAGGGGTTTTAACTCCCTCTAACCCCTCATTTTTAATTCCCCCAAATTGGAGAGATTTGGAGGGAGAGTGGAGGATAAAAATATTTGATCAAATGAATTACCAAATTTGCCCTTACTATATTAACAAAATTACAAATGAAAAAACTAATTACTCCCCTCCCTTAATTTTAAAAACATCCAAAAAATGTGGAGGATAATCATTCCCCTCTACTCTCCTTCCCACTACTCTTCTCTCCTCTACTCCCCTCTACTCTCCTTCCTCTCTAAACTTCCAAACGGGCCATAAAGGTTAAGGAATGTTACGCTTCACATTATGATTTTATGATTTTTGCAAAATGAGGGATGCACTTGCTTTGATTACCCAAGTGGGAAAAAAATATTCTGTAATTAATTGCATATCCATGTCCATGTGAAATTAATCAATTGAACAAAGTCCTCATAAATTAAAAAAAAAAAAAAAAAACAATTGAACAAAGAACATCCAACATAGGCCCCTATTTCTGATTATAATTTTTTTTTTTTTTTTTAAGATTTAATTGGAAGTGTGGGCTATTGGCGTACCTATCAAATGGAGATGCAACTTTTTTTTCTCATTTTTTTTTTCCTTCCTCCTTATCTTTTTGTATTTTCTCAACAACCAACTAATTAGCTCCATCCCTTACTTCAAATAAAAACGCCCTTAACATACGGCCGGGAAAATGCCCACGTGGAAGTTTTCAACATGAACTTCCTTGCAGTTTGTTCAGAACTAGGTTCTTGTCCTTAGAATGTGAGAAGTGATAACTCAAGTGAATGTGACTATGTTTGGATTAGTTTTGTTTTTTCTCAAAATATTATTTATTTATTTATTGTAAATAAAATTAACAAAAATACAGTTAAACTTTAAATAGTAAAGATTTAAAAATTATATATAAACAAATCATACATCATACTATATACTATATAATAAAAATTAGATTACAAAACTGTAGGTATGCCAAATGGCTTTTATCAAGGGTTTAGAAACCATGAATATATATAGTGGCTTATTTGATGCTTAATTTGGCTAAATTAATCACGTTAAAGTTGGACAATCCCATTTTCTACTCTATAAAGTTAGGATCCATTAAAGCTACGGTGCTTCAATCTAAGATTTATTTCAAAAGGGAAAAAAGTGGTGAACCGAAGGGTACTTCAGAAATAAATAAATAAACATCAGCGTGGTTCATTTTCCTTTCATGGAATGTAGGTGCTGAGCATCTGCACCAGTGGGTGTAAAATTTTCCTTCTATTTTAAATACATGTTGTGAAATGATAGAAATATATAAAACAAAGTAAAAGAAACAAAAAATATATATTGATAAACTCTTATATTCAAGTGGTCATCCACAATTCTTTTTCTCTCTTAGATGTGTACAATAACAGTAAAGTAATCCCACATATATATATAGGACCTAAGAATGCTTGTAAAGTTTATGGATAAGGGTGTAATAATGAGTACACTTATGGATATACATCTCCCCTATAGGCTTTATACATTTCACCCTTTACACATCCAAAATAACCCTTTTCATTGCCCAAAGTTTACACATTCTAATCAGACTTTATTTCTAACACTCCCCCAATGGATGACCACTTTCTAAGAATATGCCTCGTTAAATCCTTGCCAAATAAAAATCCTGTGGGAAAAAAATTTGGCTCAAGAAAAAGACTACAATATTCTTATATAACTTCTAGTGCCTTAGAATTGCCTCATTAAAACAATGCAAAGAAAAACCCAGTGGGAAAATACCTTACCGAAGGAAAAAGAGTACAATCAGCACCCATCCTTTAGAAAATTTACTCACCCTCATGAGTACATAGAATTTCCATTGTTCATGGTAAAAATATCCTTATGTCCATGCCAATGTTGTGCACCATCTTCTTAAAAGTCGCAGTTGGTAATGGCTTAGTGAACATATCGGCCAAATTATCACATAATCGTATCTGCTTGACATCAATATCGCCACTCTTCTGGAGCTCATGTAAATAAAAGAATTTTGGTGCAATGTGCTTGTTTCTATCACCCTTAATATAGCCTCCCTTAATTTGAGTGATACAAGTAGCATTATCTTGGTATAATATCGTTGGACTATTTATAATTGATGATAATCCACAGTTCTCATGAATATTTTGAATTACCGATCTCAACAAAACATACTCATGACTCGCTTCATGAATTGCAATAATCTCTCCATGATTTGAGGAAGTAGTAGAAATTGTTTGCTTAACAGATCTCCATGAAATAGCAGTATTTCCATATCCTGTTTGTGATCGGCCTTTGTGTGGATCAGAAAGGTAACCTGCATCAGCATATCCAACTAACTATGGTTTTGATCCATTCCAAATTAGTAGTCCCACGAAGATAACGTAAAATATGCTTAATTCCATTCCAATGTCTTTGAGTTGGTGCAGAACTATACCTTGCTAGTAAGTTAACTGAAAATGCTATATCGAGTCGTGTGTAATTTGCAAGATACATCAAAGCAGTAATTGCACTAAGATATGGTACTTTAGGACTAAGAGTTTCTTCATCATCTTCTTGTGGTTGAAACAGATCTCTCTTGATGTCAAGTGACTGAACCACCATTGGAGTGCTCAAAGGATGAGCTTTATCCATGTGAAATTGCTTCAGGTCTTTTTCTGTATACATTGATTGATGAACAAGAATTCCATTTGGAAGATGTTCAATTTGCAGGCCAAGAAAAAGTTTTGTCTTACCAAGATCTTTCATCTCAAATTTATTTTTAAACAATTTGCTATTTTTGTTAACTCTTCTAGAGTCCCTATAATATTTAAATCATCAACATATACTGAAACAATAGCAAATCCGAATTCTGATTTTTTTTTATTATAAAAACACATGGACAAATTGGATTATTCTTAAATCATTCTTTCAAAAGATATTCACTGAGGTGATTATACCACATGCACCTGGATTGCTTTAACCCATATAAAGATCTTTGTAGCTTGATAGAATACATGCTTCGGGATGTAGGATTATCTGTTTCAAACATTTTATATCCTTCAGAGATTTTCATGTAGATATCATTATCTAATGATCCATACAGATATGTTGTAACAACATCCATTAATCACATATCTAAATTTTCTTTTGCTACCAAGCTAATTAAAAATATGAATGTTATTGTGTCCATTACAGGAGCTAATGTTTCTTTATAATCAATACTAGGTCTCTGCGAGAAACCTTGTGCTAAAAGTCACGCTTTGTACCTTATAATTTCATTTTTCTCATTTCGTTTACGTACAAATACCCATTTGTATCCAATAGGCATTACACCTTTAGGTGTTCAGACTACAGGTCCAAAAACTTCACGTTTACTTAGTGAATTTAAACCTGCTTGAATCGGCTCTTTCCACATTGGCCAATCATTTCTACATTGACATTCATCAACGGTTTATGGTTCATATTCATTATCATTACTTCCAGTAATATCAAGAGCAACTTTATATGAAAATATGTTGTTGACAACGATTTTATTTCTATCCCATATTTCTCCTGTATGTACAACATGTATCGAGATCTCGTTATTTTCAGGTACTCAATCCTCTTTAGGGGATAACTCTTTAAGAGGTTTATTTTCAGGAGATTTTTGTTCATAAGTTTTGGATAGATCAATTAATTCTGTAACATGTTTCCTGAGTATAGCCTCTTTATGGGTTGAAACTTTTTTTTCTTGTACTTTTCTCTTCTGGAGAATTTTATCTTTAACACCGATAGGTCTTCCATGCTTCGAGTGTGGCTTTGATTCATTTCCTGCTATATTAACTGATTGTCTTACAAGGACTTCAATCCGTGTTGGAGTATTAGCAGCTAGAATGTGAGATTTCATTATTTTTTTTTTGTTGGTGAATACATCCGGTAATTGATTTGCAATTCCTTGCAATTGAATAATCTTTTGAACTTCCAGTTCACATTGATTTGTACGAGGATCAAGATGAGATAATATCGAAACATTCCAAGTAATCTCATGTTGTGCTTCAAGCAACGACTTTTCTCCTACTAATGGTAGGAAGATTGTTTCATTAAAATGACAATCCCTAAAACGTGCCTTAAAAACATCATTAGTTAGAGGTTCAAGATATCTAATGATAGATGGGGAATCAAAACCCGTATAAATTCCAAATCTACGTTGAGAACCCATCTTAGTGCGATGTGGGGGTGCAATTGATGCATTAAACACATCCTAGATCAACCCAATTACAAGTAATATGCATTTTGTTAAAGAACTAGCCAATACATGATGACATATGTTCCTAACATGAATCACATATGTCCTAACAATCTCCTCCTTTGGCAATCCGTGAAACAACCATCACAAACAAATGAACATATAAGAGAAGTCATAAATCACTTAACTCATACTCACTTGTTGAATATAATAAAATCTATCCTAACACAAACTCTTGAAAAACTTTACAAGAAGAGAGTTCATTGCAAGGAAGATTTTAACAACTTGTATTTCTTAAATAATTTAAACAAAACTCATTAAAGCATCTTAGTATGAAACAGAAATAAAAGATTGCATACAAATAATAAGAAGCATGTACATAAAGAGAGAAAAGAAACAACACATGAAGAGATAGGTGAAAGAACTGTAATAACCACCTCATCATATATATATATATATATATATATATCAATAAAGATTACAAGGTTTGCTATCGCAAAGTGGTCACAAGACCAAAGGTACATGAATAAAGTATCTAAAAGATAGAGAAAAAAAAAAAGATACATAAGTTCTCACTACATCCCTTAAAGTATATACACTCCTCTTAACAAAAATTTCCTATGTACTAACTCTTCCCCTAAATACATGACTACTCTCATACCCAAAACTACTCCCCCTTTTCGTCATGAATGACAAAGAGCAAGTAACTCAAGTAGTCATCTCATCATCATTGGAGGAGCTAGCACCACCATTCTCATCATCACCACCATCAGAGCCACCATCTTTGTCCTCATCCTCATAATTCTCTAGAGGAGTGGAAGACTCAACGAAGCCACCAAGGTAAGCCTGTTGTCATGCAATACGACCGACACGGGTGTTCACCTGACACAACTTATTGCTGAGAGTGTCAAGGTGAGCATCCATGCGCTGAAGCTGTGCCATGATCGCATCAAGAGTCACACCGCCCGTAGAAGAAGAGGGAGTGGATGTGGATGGAGTTGAAGAAGCCGAAAGTGTCGCCGTCTTAGTCCGTGGCCGCTTTGGTCAAAGCTGGGCCTCATTCCTTCTGACAATCACCGCATCAATGACACACATGATAAGGAAATGATCGGAAGGGGGAAAGGAGACAGAAAAATGGAAAAGAATCCTCGTGATAGCTAAATGAAAAATAAGCTTATCATGGGTCGTTGTATCCGACCCACCCGACCATATCTGCCCCACCTGAAGGTCCATGGGTGAATCCAAGTGCTTCTATGGGTCGATCACGGGTAGAGTTATAATAAGAACTGATTATTCGGTTTGGGTCTCGGGTTACACAACAAAAAATCCGAATAACCTGACCCGACCGAATATTTGGTAAAATAAACTCAACCCACCCATTTCCATTCAGCCTCAAGCACCTAGATCGTGTAAGTGAAGTCACATCAGGAGCTTTGGTTAGTGGGTAACATGTAATGGAGAGCAAAACCTATCAACTTTTTGGGCACAAATTCCCAATTTTAAATCTAGCTGTTTATATGTTCAAATCAACGACTATGATTTTTTTTTTTTTTTATCAAAGTGATGATACAGTGATACACATCCAGCATTCCAGATTTCTAGCTGATTTTTTTGGACAGGCCACAGAGACATCACATCATCACTTTAACAATCCAAGTTATCCAACGGTTACAATCAAATGGTTACAATCCAACGGTTACAATCCAACCACACCGGCTTCAAATCATGACAGACCAGTAGACCACACTCACAATCCAACGGTTACAAATCATGATGGGTAATCAACAATTACAAATCCAAAGGGTACAAGTCAGATCCCTTAACAATTCAAATCAACAGTTCAAAAAACACTCATATTGCAATCCAACGAGCCTAAAACCTCTCTTCATTCTTCACCTAATCTCATTCTCATATCTCTCATAGTCCGACTCTCACTTTTAGTCTCAAACGCTCCCTCTCTCTCTCTCTCTCTCTGTGACTCTCTCAAATCACCAAATCCTCAAATCTCTTCACCACCGAATCCTCAAATCTCTTCACCACCAAATCCTCAAATCTTCAGCCTTCACCAATTTCATACGAAATCTCTTCAGTTCTTCACACTTTAAAAGCTTTGATCTTCACCAATGGACAGACCACACTCTCAAACTCTCAGTTCTCACTTTACCTCTCTCTCTGAAGTCACTGGTTGCGAGGTACACAAAAACCCATCTACTTTTTCAATTTTCATTTGATTTTATCATTTGGGTCTTCTTTGGTTTTTGTTGATGCTAAGATTTTTGTTCAATCAATTATCTGGGTCTCATTTCATTTTCTTTTTTCTTTTTTTTGGTTTAATTATTTTTTATTTAGGTCTAGCATGCTTGATAATTTTTCGGAAACTGAATTTTTACCAAGCCATGTATTATATATATATATATATATATATATATATATATATTTTTTTTTTTTTTGAGTAAAAGCCTTGTATTATTTATCAGTATATCTGTGTGTGTGAAACTATTAGGCACAAATGAAACTATTTGTGTGTGTGAAACTATCAGACACAAATGAAGAGAATCTGAACTGATTCATAAGTGCTTTGCTTTGTTAATGATGGGTAATGCTAAATATGAATGAAAGATCTCTAAATTATTAAATAGATAGAGATTTTTGTTTCCCTCTGTTTTTTGTATTCAAAGTTGGGATTTTGTTAATTTTTTGTTAGAGGCTTAGAGTTGATGCATGTAATTTAAGCTGTTGTGAATGTGTTCAATGTTTCTATTTTTATTACTTAGTAAAATTTATACTGTTAAATTTTGTTTCCCTCTGTTTTTTGTATTCAAAGTTGGGATTTTGTTCATTTTTTGTTAGAGACTAAGAGTTTATGCATGTAATTTAAGCTGCTGTGAATGTGTTCAATGTTTCTGTTTTTATTACTTAGTAAAATTTATACTCTTAAATTTTGTTTCCCTTTATTTTTTGTATTCAAAGTTGGGATTTTGTTCATTTTTTGTTAGAGACTTAGAGTTGATGCATGTAATTTAAGCTGCTGTGAATGTGTTCAATGTTTTTGTTTTTATTA
This sequence comes from Castanopsis chinensis, assembly GCA_032878915.1. Classification (NCBI taxonomy): domain Eukaryota; kingdom Viridiplantae; phylum Streptophyta; class Magnoliopsida; order Fagales; family Fagaceae; genus Castanopsis; species Castanopsis chinensis. The sequence continues at coordinate 29,875,338 of JAVQMG010000122.1, read as the reverse complement.
CTTCGTAAAATTTATACTGTTAAATTTTGTTTCCCTCTGTTTTTTGTATTCAAAGTTGGGATTTTGTTCATTTTTTGTTAGAGACTTAGAGTTGATGCATGTAATTTAAGCTGCTGTGAATGTGTTCAATGTTTCTATTTTTATTACTTCGTAAAATTTATATTGTTAAATTTTGTTTCCCTCTGTTTTTTGTATTCAAAGTTGGGATTTTGTTCATTTTTTGTTAGAGACTTAGAGTTTATGCATGTAATTTAAGCTGCTGTGAATGTGTTCAATGTTTCTATTTTTATTACTTAGTAAAATTTATAATGTTAAAAATCAAATAAACTCCCAAGTTTTATAATTTGAAACACTAACTAATAAAAATTGAAACCCTAACCATTTTACTTTTTTTGTTCTTTGTTTATTTGTTTCATTAATTCTTTGTGTCGTTAATTCTGTTCCTATTTTAATTTTACTCAGGTATTGAAAGTTGTCCTAGTGAGGTTTTCAGTCTTCAAATTCAAAACTCCAACACCCCTAGTTCCTTTAAGGTATGATTTTTGTTTCCCTTTGTGTTTTGTGTTAAAAGTTGGATACTGTTTTATGTTAAAGTTTTATGTAGGATATTGTTTTATGTTTTCTATTTAGTTTTATATAGGATACTGTTTTATGTTATAGTTTTATGTAGAATACTGCTATTTGGTTTGTTTGATTATTATTATTATTATTAATTGTTGTTGTTCTAGTTTGCTAATTTCTATATTTAATTTTTTTAGGTCATGGATTCCTCCACTACACAACTTGATGGTTCCACCGCCACCCAAGCTGATGGTGCTACTGCCACCCAAGAAGTTGCTGTTACAACCTAAGCTGAAGCTACTGATGGTGAGTTGCCCCCAGTTCCATCTAGTGTAGTGAGTAAGACTAGTAATGGTAGAAAAAAGTCTTTAGCTTGGAATCATTTTGAAAAAGTTAAGGTAGATGAAGGTGTCACTATGGCTATATGTAATTATTGTAAAAAATCATATCGTGCTGATAGTAAGAGTTGTGGTACTAGTAATTTGTTAGCTCATGTGATAATCTGTCCTAAGAACCCTAATAGAGAAGATAAAGGGTAGAGAACCTTAGCTTTTGAACCCAAAAATGATGGAGATGAAGGGTTCAAACTTGTGTCAACAACTTTTTCTGTTGAGGCTTCTAGAAAGGCACTAGCTGAAATGATTGTAATTGATGAGTTGCCTTTTAGGTGTGTTGAGGGTTATGGGTTTAAGAAATATGTAACTACCTTACAACCTAAGCTCCGTCTAAAAGATATTCCATCTCGTCAAACTGTGGCTAGAGATGTGATTGGAATTTATAATAGTGAGAGAGAGAAGCTAAGGAAGTCCTTGAAGGGTTGTAGGGTGTGTCTTACTACGGACACATGGACTTCTATACAAAATTTGAATTATATGTGTCTCACATGTCACTTTATTGATGATGCTTGGAAGTTGCATAAGAGAATTTTAAATTTTTGTCAAGTTGAAGATCATAAGGGAGATACTATAGGTAGAAAAATTGAGATGTCTTTGCGTGAGTGGGGTATTGATGGCATATTCACTTTGACAGTGGATAATGCGAGCTTCAATTTGACCACAATTAAATTTTTGCAAAGGGTAACAAAAGATTGGAATGGGACTGTTTTAGAAAATGAGTTCATGCACATGAGGTGTTGTGCCCATATCTTAAATCTCATTGTTGGGGAGGGTTTGAAAGAAATTGATGGATCTGTTGCTAGGGTGCATGAATCTGTGAGATATGTGAAGACCTCACCTAATAGAAATCAAACTTTTAGGAATTTTATGGAGAGGTTAGGTATAGAGTCCAAGAGTCTTCTTTGTCTAGATGTACCTACTAGGTGGAACTCTACTCACCTTATGTTAGAAACTGCTGAAAAATTCGAGAAAGTATTCCTTAGGATGGACTCTGAAGATGATGGTTATTCATCATACTTTAGAAGCAAGGAAGATAATGGTGGTTTGAGATCTCCTTGTATGAGTGATTTCCAAAATTGTAGGGCATTGGTGACTTTCTTGAGGCTTTTTTACAATGCAACAAAGAAGTTCTTTGGCTCTTTGTATGTTACCTCAAATGCCTTTTTTGATGAGATTTTTGTTACTTAGGAGAGTATTTCTCATTTAGTTAAATCCCAAAACATCCTCTTGAAAAACACAGCCATAAACATGCAAACTAAATTTGAGAAGTATTGGGGGGAAGGTGATAAAATTAATCCTCTTTTGTATGTGGCTGTGGTTCTTGATCCACGAAAAAAATTGAGGTTTTTGAAGTTTTCATTTTTTGAAATTTATGGGAATGAAGTGGGGAAAGTGAAGGTTGATAAGGTGAAAGATCTTTTGATGAAGTTGTATACATTTTACTGTTCTGTTAATTCTCCAAATGTGCAAGAACTAAGTAGGAGTGATAGGACACAAATGGTAGGTGATGCTAGTGATCCATATGTGATGTTCCACTCTCGATATGAGCTTTTCTTAGAAGCTGAGCAATCTGTAGGCTGTAGTAATGAGGTTGAAAAGTATTTGGTTGAAAATTGTGATGGTAGAAGGGATGTGAATTTTGAGTTATTGGGTTGGTGGAAGGACAATTCTAGTAGGTACCCAATGTTGTCCAAAGTGGCTAAGGATGTGCTGGCTGTGCCAGTTTCGACTGTTGCATTTGAGTCAGCATTTAGCACCGAAGGCCACATTGTTGATCCATTTCAAAGTTCTCTCTCTCCTCTCATGGTTCAAAACCTTGTATGTGCACAAAGTTGGCTTCAAGCCACAGTACCAATTTCTTATCGCCAATCAAGGGATGAGGTTGAGGCATTGGAGGAAGAATTTCATGATTTAGGTAATATGTTTAAATTCTAGAACTTTATACTCTATTAATTATTATTGAATGTCTCATGTTTAAACAAATTTTAATATGTTGTATTTATTTCCTTTTCTTTTCTAGTTTTAAATCAACAATCATCATCAAGCGCATCAGCAAGTACCAGCTCCAAATTCGGTTCTAGCTCAAGCAAACGACCCATAATTAGTGTTGAAGATTGATAACTGACTTGGTATGTTACTGCCTTTAGCCTCTTATTGTTATAAACTTGCTGCCTTTTATATTTGGTCTTGTATTTGGTAGTAATGTATTATTTGTTAAATATTTTATTTTTGTCTTTTGTAGGCGGAATAATTTATTTTGTAAAGGAGGCAGCCTTTTGGGAACATTGTAGAACCTTTTTTGTAAATTGCTTTTCTAACAATACTAGTCTTAATGCTAATAGAAAAGAAATCCTAGAAATCATATAAGTTTTCTTTTCTATTAGTTATAAGCTTGAATATATGTCATTTAATGCATGGAAAAAACTATTTTTTTGGAAATACTTGTGATATTTTATTATTGTAATTAATTATAGTGCTAGGAACATTTTATAGCCAGCAAGGTTACTGCCTTCTTGCAGTAACCTCATTTTAGCCTATATGACTTGCCTATGATATAGATGTAAGTATTGCAATATAAATCTGTAGTTTATGCTTGCTGTGGTTGGAAATACTACTTGTGTGGTTGTTGGAAATACACATGTTTTGTGTATTGGTTTGCTATTTTGTCTAGGTTATTTGCTGTGTTAATTTTTGGATAGTCATTGTGGTTGTTAGATAAGTCGCAAGTGATGAAAACTGAAAATAGAAAGTTTTTCAGTAAGTGGTTGTTGGAAATACACATGTTTGTGTATTGGTTTGCTATTTTGTCCAGGGTATTTGCTGTGTTAATTTTCGGGATAGTCATTGTGGTTGTTAAACAAGTCGCAGGTGATGAAAACTGAAAATAGGAAGTTTTTCAGTAAGTGGTTGTTGGAAATACACATGTTTGTGTATTGGTTTGCTATTTTTTCCAGGATATTTGCTGTGTTAATTTTTGGGATAGTCATTGTGGCTGTTTAACAGGTCATAGATGATGAAAAATAAAAATATGAAGTTTTTCAGGAAGTGGTTGTTGGAAGTACGCATGTTTTGTGTATTGGTTTGCTATTTTGTCCAGGTTATTTGGTGCGTTAATTTTTGGGTAGTCATTGTGGCTGTTTGAAAAATGAAAATATGAAAATTTCCAGGTAGGTTGAGGTATGTTTTTTCAGAAAGTTTTTGTTCTTAAGCCCCAATATATTTATAAGGGAAGGAGCTTAATTTAAGTTTACTTGAAGGCCCATTAAAAAAAAGAAAAAGAAAATTGAGGCCCAATCTGTTTTATTTGGAAAGTTCAAAAAATATGACACCCAATGATTTTTAAAACTGCCACCAGACTCCTTAATTTGGGCTTGAAGGGTTGAAAAAATTGAAACAAAAAACATTGCTTAAAAGTCCAAAAACTGGGCCCAATAATGGCCCAAACCCGCCTAACCGACAACTCCGACCCACCCATCTGATGGCCCGAAGCGCCGGATCCGACCCTACTATTCGGTCGAATACGGGCCTAAGATCCAACCACCCGACTCAGACGGGTCGAGTTTGGTTTGGGCCCAAACTTGAACCGGCCTGACCTGTGGACAGGCGTAATCCTTATAGACATTTATATGGGAGGGGATGCAATGAGAAAGGAAGTCAATAGAGAGGTTCTCTAGGAAGGATAACAAAAATCGAGCACGAGGCTCAGGGATAAAGTTATAGTGAGACAATAGATGTAGAACAAAAGTCATCACCATATTAAGAAACCTCTAACCTTTAGCAAAGGTCGAGCAACGAGTGTTCTGACGATCACCTCAATCAGAAGGAGTCTCACAGAAGATAGACATAAGCTCGTCTTTAGACATAGTCTTAAGATGCACACAACAGGGGTAGTCAGGATACACCACCCTCAAGACATGGAGCACCTTAGATACAATATCCGGAGTGACCATAATCCGCATGCGTGGAAAGCGAGTAGAAAATGAGGTACTGAATAATCGAATTCGTGCATATTCGAGTAAAACTCCTGTATGATCATGGAAGGGCACGTGACTGGGATGCCACACAGTGACTCCCAACCCCTGCTGTAGATGACAGTGGGCAGGTTAGTATTAAAGAAATCTGACAAAATGACTTGGCGTTCCGAATGAATGCCCCCTTAAGAGAAGTTCTCCGAGAAGTCCTTATGGGCTTTCTTATCACGGTACTGAAGATGAGAAAGAGTAGGATCAAAGGAAGATGCCCCGGAACGAAGAGGGTTTCGAGACGAAGTGGATTTAAGCTTAGGTGCCATGATGCAGATTGAAAGAAGGAGAGAGAGAGAGAGAGAGAGAGAGAGAGAGAGGAAGTGATCTTTAGACCGAAAGAGGGGAAGTGATCTTGAGTGAGAGAGAGGTGTTGGGAAGGTGAGAAGTCTGAAACTCTCAAGAGAGATCCAAGAGAAATGAGAGAAAATTCACGTGGATCTTATATATAGAAATCCTAGTTTCTCGATAGATCGAGAGGTGTCAGAGCTGTCAAGAATTAAAAAGTGAGAAATAGCTATTGAGTAGCTATCAAGAAGCTGTCTAAAGGTGTCCACAACAAAAGGAGCTCGATGGATCGAGAAGTTATTGAGAAGCTATCAAGGAGATAGAAACTTTCTCGATGGATCAAGAAACTATCGAGAAGCTATCAAGATTGCAATAAAAAGAAACTGAAGATCTCGATAGATAGCCTAGCTGTCAAGAGGTGTGCAGCAGCTGTTAAGAGGTGTCCAGCAGCTGTCGAGATTGCTTAAAAACAGTTTTTCAAGAAGAGAAAAACATAGATATGAATGCAATTAAGCACGCTACACAACCAAAGACCCAAATAACGTTTTAAGCTCTTAAAAACATCTCTCAATCAAGAAAAATGTCAAGCATTTAGATCCAAAACACACACACATACACACACACACTAAACAAGTCTAATTAATTTTATATTTCAAAAATAAGCCAAGACAGTTTAATGGGTATACATTAACACATGTATTCCTTGTGATAGTCAAATCACATTGTACCTACACATATATCAAAAGTAGCAAAGAATATTGCGTGTTTTGTGTGAAATAACATCGCAAGATTGCATAAGTGTCTATATATTATGACGATTTGAGATATGAACAAATCAATTTAATTCACACACGATCATAACTGCTTGATGGGAACTATTACCTTTGAGGTACATCTTATAACTCCTATATCTCTTTGAAGACACGCTTGTAGTCATATATAAAGCATTTTGATTCTTTTTGCTTTTATTTTTCTTTACATATTTTCTTTTAAGCATACCATGTATGGGCATATAAGAGAGAGAAAAGAAATACCCAATTATGTTAAGTTTTTGATATTGCACTTTTACTATATCGAAGCATATAGATGTCATTTCATGATTGGTAGACAACAGTGGTGAGATGTTTATTTATGTTTTTCTCTTAAGATTTTTTAGTCCTTCCCGTAAAAAAGAGTGATACGAGTGTTAAGTATAAGATAAGTATAAGAGGTTATGTAATCTTACTCATCACAAACATAAGTCACAAAGCTCACTTGCTTAGTTGTGCAGAGAGATGCTCATTTAAGTTACAAAAGATACAAAGTTTAGAAAACTTTGTTTCAATGGCCATCCAAGGTACACAAGTACCAATGTATACAAATACACATTGTTTTTATATTTTTCTGATTTTTCCTTTTTTTATTTTGAAAATAAAATAAAAACTAAACAACCAAACAAAAGCAGACAAACAACATGAGAGCATGAAAGAAAAATGCATATGCATGAAAGCATGACTCCAAAGCGGATAAGAAATCAAGCAAAGAGAGTCCTACTTTAAATAGAGAAAAGACAATTAAATCTTAAGCTCCTTTCTCACCCATACAGCACGAGTCTTTGGCCGTAAAGATGAAAAGACATGTGTCCTAATATTTCTACTAAAGGATATAGAAGAATTAAAATTCTCTTGAAATTGAGTTAAAAAAACTCAAAGCTTTTAATAACTTTTCAAACAAATGTGTAGTTCCTTGAGAGGAAACCTATGACTGTTTGGACATTTTTTTTAAGGATATAATTTAAAGTAATTAGGACGAATGTGTCCAAAAACACCACAATGATGACAAACATGAGCAATTTTAGAGCTACTCGACTTCCTAGAAAGAGGTTTAACCTTAGAGGTTGACAAAGACCTTAACTTAGGATAATTTGGCCTAATATGACTAACAATATGACAATAATGACAAGTGGGAACAAATTCATAATTTTATTCAACCTAAGAGGAGTTTTAGACATAGGTTTAGAAACTTCAACGTTAACATCAAATTGTTTACCTTTGTCTATCCTAGCAATATTAGCCTTCAACTCTTCATTATTCATTTTAAATGGAGGAATACAAAAATCTTTTTCTTTTGAGTTAGGCTCAACAACAAGTTTGGCACTAGTTAATTTTTCAACTTCAGTTTTAAATTCAACTAGTTACTCTTCCAAACTCTTAATTTTGTCCACCTGAGATGAAATTTGATTTTTAAAATTCTCATTTAAATTATTGGATTTATCCAATTTTGCAATCAAATAATCCTTTTCAAGTTTGACATTTTTAAAATTAGCTTTTAATTTTGTAGAACATTCAAGAGATTTCATGCAAAAATTATAAAGCTTGCAATAGGTATCTTGAATATCATTATCATAATTCAATACAAGATCATGCAAATTAAAACAATCAAGAATTTCCATGACAACGGGGGTCAAAGATCACACTCAGGAAATTAATCCAATCAGAGTGTACTCACTCTGATACCACTTGATAGGCCAAGAATGTATTGACCCCTTGTGATGAATTAATTGATTAATTAATCAAATTAACATGTAATATACGTGGTAGCATAACTAAATCACCAACTAAAAATAAAATGCAGCGGAAAATAAAGTTGACAATGTGATTTGTTTACGAACGGGAAAAACCTCCAAGGTAAAAACTCCACCAGATGATTTTAAGGTCATCACTCTCGAGAATTCACTATTATCATAATAAATAGTTACAAATAAAGGAATTCCAATACCTTATGCCAACCCTTAACCCAATACTCAATTGGACTTGTTTTGTAGTGACAATCACTCATTTTAATATACGACTCTCAGTACATGACTAATCAATAGATGCACAGATCTCAGTACGCGACTTAATCACCAACTTGAGAAGGATGTTGGCTGCAAAATTCTTCAGTTCATCACACGATGAAGATCACGAAATTCCTTGGTTACAAAACCCTATAGTGTACAAACACAGCAGCTTCTTCAAGAGAAAGAAGAGCTAGGGCAAATTAGGTTTCCGATCACAATTTGCATGAACAACACTTTACTTTACACTTGTGCAACTGTGTCACTTGTGATGGCTCTTAAAATAATTCTTATATATGTTTAAGGTTGTGAGAAAAGAAAGCCTAAACATATACTCACAGATTGGAATGAAATCAGAATTAAAAATTTGATTTTCATAAATCTCGATAAATACCATATCTATAAAGTATCAGGTTAAAACAGTTTTTTAAACCTTAATAGATACTAGTTGTTGAGATTTAAAATCCAACATTTCATCACTTGATTCTTGAAGAGACTTTCATGGTTTTAATACTTGAACTTGAAATCTTGTTCCTTTTAGTATTAAACACATATTAAATTTACCCAATTGTAAGTAAAATGCGTTTTGTCAAAAGATTAGTTAATACATAATAACATATGTTTCTAATATGAATCACATGTGTCCTAACATAAAAGGATGAGAAAATTGAATACATAGAATTTAAATTAGGCCAAAAAAAAAAAAAGAAAAAAAAAAGAAAGAGAGAGAGAGTAAAGTGTTTAGAAAAAGGTGTACCTAAAGAAATATATTAATATAATAATAAAAAATAACTAATCCAAAAGGAGCACTTATTATTACTAAAACATTTAACAGGAAATAATTTGTATTATTCACATTAGACCAAAAAGAAAGGGCCCCCACAGGGGTAAGGAAAAGGAGTTTTGTAATTACCAGAACACCCTTAACGTAAATCGTGTAGCAGGTTTTAAAGGACGTGGGGACCCATGCATGGTATCATGGAGACAAGAGGCCAAGATTTTCACAAGCACGGAAAGCAGGGATTGGAGCAATGATGCTTTACTTTCTCTGTGATCTTTAATTATTTTTATATAATTTTCTTTTTTTTTTTTATAAAAGGCAAATCAGATTCAGACCCCGCATGAACTGTTGTTTTCCAAGGCCTCTTCAAGTCAAAAAAAGGGACATTATTTGCGGAAACAGCCAAGCAAGAAAAAGCCACCATCCTTGGCCGTCTACTCATCTTATTCAACCATAACTTTACTTTATATTTTTCGGATTCCTGTTCTCTACATGACCAGACAAGCCAAATTTGAATGGTTGTTTTTGAGGCTTTGAAAATATGACCTTACCAACCTTGTAATTTGTGAAATAAGATTTAAAAACAAGACCCTTTTCTTAAATATAATAAAATTAAGTACAACTACAAAATACTTTTTTTTTTTTAAGTTTTATTTTAAATTTTTGCTAGGTTAATAATCATTGCATAATAATCAATTAATAAAGGGAATATAATTGTATAGCCGTTTATAATAATTAATAAAACTTTCTAAAAATCTAGCAAAAAAATAAAAATAAAAATAAAAATTTCTTAAAAAAAAAAAAATAGAAGGAATCATCAACTTATCCGTAGCAGTCCTTCATAAAATATTAATATTTACACTAGAATCAAATCCATCATTTTAGCAAATATAAATTTGGACTTATTGATAGTGAGTAGGTAATTCAATATGTGCTAGAATTTTACTTGCCAACGATAATAATTAATGTCATGGCTTGAAATGTGGGGTTCTAAGTTAGAGTTGCACCTACCTTCTTGATATCGTAAAATCGTATTCAATCATTAACCAAAATCAGTACTAGGCTACTAGCTGTGTTTGGGTGAGAATCTGTAGGTGTCATTATACAAGATGGGTAAATTATTTTTTTGTTCTTCAAATTGGTAAGTTTAGTGTATCATTATCACAATGTGTTAGGAATCACGTTTTATAAAGCAAAAAATATTAATTATAATATTCTATTTGGCGTTGAAGACTTTGCACCTCAATAAGCAAACAAATTTATTTTTTTGACATAAAAAGATTGCAAAATGTTAAAAATAGTACAAATTTTACTATATAAACCTTACTAATTTGTGACAATAATTATGATTAGTGGATTTTGATAATATAATAAATGAAAGTCTGAATTTAAATGACTTCCCTTTGTTAATTTAAATGATCACCTTGATTATCTTGAACATCACAATTTATTAAATTGTCCTTATGTGCATCTAGACAAAACAAAGTGATCATCACATGTCTGATAATGGGAATCAGTTAGTGAGTATATATAGTCATGTGAGGTCATGTTATTTTTTGATCTATAAGAGCTAACGGAAATTAGTGTAGAAGTCAATTCAGTAGTTGTGATAAAACTTCAGCAAGGAATTTAAAGAAGATTTTATTTTTTTTTCCGAGAAAGTAATTTAAAGAAGAATTAGAACTCCACAAGGGGCATTTTTTGCATTTAGGCCGTACTATACTATTCCAATCAAACATATCTAAGGGTATCCCAGAAATTTCGTAGTAAGAAAAGGGGCAATATTGATATATTGGCAAGTCCCCTTCATTATATATAAAGTCCCTAGCGTGGTTCATACAAAATGTAGCTTTAAGTTTCGAGCTTCAATATTCCAATTCCCATTCACATTAACATTTTTCTCTTCTTAATATTTTTCTTCCCTTCTTTCCTTTTATACTGGGTGTTGCAATTGTTTCATGGATATTGATCTCCTTCAGGTTACTGGGGGGTGGTTTATTGGTTCTTTACTAGTTCTATATCAATGGCAAGAGCTAGCAAGGCAGCACTTTGTGAAAGCTCAACAAAATCACTAGTTGTATTGCTATTTCTTGGGCTTCTCTTGATTGTTACTCTCTTTGATCATCCAACAGAATTTTCTATGTTACCCAAAGCTCAATCATCATCTGCAGCCAGGCGACTCCTTTTGCATCCATCTACAACACAGCAATTCAACACAGGATTTCATCCCAAACAAAGTAGCAGCAAGAATGTCACAGATCGACAATATAAAGTTTCTGCGCATGAAGTCCCTAGCGGTCCAAATCCTGAATCAAACAAGTAGCAAGATGCACCAAGAACAAGATTATATGCATACCATATTCCTGGCCTTCCCGTAAGCCAAAATGTGTTTTTTATGGTTTTTATCTTCATCTTTTGCTTCTTTAATTTGGATTGTACAGTAAGCAATAATCTGATCGATGATACTGGTATTCTAATGTCCTTGATATCTTACCTAGCTATGTGTTACATGTGCCTGGAGGATGCTGGTATTTTAATGTGTTTGATATGAAATACTTATTTTGGAAGAAGAAAATATTTTAGTATATATGCATAGACAAAAATAATCTTCTTCTTTTAATTATTGAAAGCTTGCCATGTATATAAATTTTAGTTATATGCATAGCATAGATAGTAGATACTCTATATACAGGGTGGGTCGCAGATCAGTTTTCTTTTTTTACTGCTTCTTCAATTATGAAGTTCAATATCCGAAAACTATGTTCAAAAAATCCCCGAAAAGAACCATATGTAGCTCTCTTTCTTAATGTAGTGATGCAAACGAGGCTATTTGTGTTCTTCCTCGTCTTCACTTTTTATCATATTTGCTCAGGAAAGAATTAAAATGGTGATACTATTAAGGTTTATTTTTAAAATTTTGTATTAATTACTTTAAGGTAAAGTTTCAGTCAAGGTCATTGAACATGCAAAAAGTTTCAGTGGGCCATGGAGTTCTGCATGTGTTGTCCAGCACGTGGCCCGAGAAATCTGACACTACAAAAAGTCATGAGATATGATTTGATAATCATGACGATTGAGCTTGTTATAATTGGAGCACTTATCAATAATTTTTTTAGGTTAAGATGATACGTGATGTATGTGTTTTTCTTTGTTCCCTTAGTGCGGTTGGTTCTTGTTAGTGATTTTGCCAATTCAAAGTTTGTGTCGGTTGAGTCAATAATAAGCGAATTATTAATAAGTGTAAGAGTGGGACAATTTTCTTTAATTTTCCTGAAAAAATGAAAGATTTCTGTGAATCACTATACAGATAAAGCTAACAAAACAAAAGACAGACATGCAGGTCCCTTCTAAAAGCATTTCGGAGATTGCTAGGCACTGAAAGTGAAAGCCCTGCCTAAATTCCCCTATTGAACTAGTAGATAGTGAGCTGCTCGATCGATTCTTTTTCCTAGCTAGGAACCCACTGAAATTTTGGTTATGTTGAAACATGGCTACTAGTACTATAGCTACCTTGGACATATCTGCAATTTCTTGGATAACAACTTTAGCATCCCTTAATTTCTACCATATTTTCGTTAAAATAATCTTGAATTGCTTGCTGATCGATCAATAGCTTTTCTTAAAGCTAGCAACCTCTGTCGTCTGTAGATGCTGTATATATTATAGCAGTTTTCGTAGACCTTGCCACCGGTTTCTCTAGCATCCTTCTTGAACCCAAGCTGCTTCAATATTAATTAATTTTGTCCATAATCTAGCTAGCTAGGTGGCAGATCCCATTTCACCCTGCACTGTTACTTTGGTCTTCCTCCGGTTCAAGCAAGCAACTTGATGAAATCTCAAATCTGGACTAATCTTTTATAGGGGAGAATTTCAGGATCAATTACCTCTTTGCCAAACAGAATTGAATTCCTGAACTTCCAGATTGTGTCAACGTATGGCTGCTGCAGCAAATAATACGGACTCCACTTGTGGCATCACATATACCTGCTAGAAAGTGACTTGGGGAATCTGCTATCAACATGATAATTTCAAACATGCAGACGCAGTATAGCTTGCCAGCAAACTTTGACCCCCATTTTGCCAAATCATGCCATTTTGCAGTGGCACATTTTGCTCCCATTGCAACTCCTTTCCACACAGAACGTAGCTAGACTCCTACTTCCATCACTATCTTCATTTACAATCTACCTTTCAAAGGTAAAACTCCTGCAGCAACTCTCCATAGTAGCATCCTTATAAGTTAATTACGCAATCTGCTACCCTATAATTTCTTCCATAGTCTTAAATGAGCTTGAGATTATGATCAATGTCCAATTCCCAAATCTAACAGTAATGTTTCCAGATTTTTTTCTCCAATAATAAAATCTTGTCAAGCCTTCAGCTCCTTGGAAGAGAAAATTTTAAAATTGCTGCAATAGTTTCAATTGTTGCAACTTCTACTTATCGCACCTTCTAATACCAGCATTGGACAAAAACACTTGGCTCAATTCTTCTGAGATTGGTTTTGGTTTAAAATCACTTACCAAAGAACTCATTAATCTAGGGGCAGACTCAAGATTTTAAGCTAGCAGAGGTTAGAATATAGAGAAAAAAAAAAAAAAAAAAAAAAACTTCCAAATAGACATCTATATAGTATTAAAAAATTATAAATACACAAAATCGTTATTTTTAAATATATTAAGATGCAATTATCTACCAACAAAGGCAAAAACAAAAACAAAATAATATTTTTTTAATACTAGGTTGGCTGGGATTTTTTTTTTTTTTTGAAGTGAGGGCATGCATTCACAGTGGTGATGCTAAAAATTTTAGTTTTTAATATCTCAAAAAGCTATTTTATCTATTTTACCACATTTCTTTACAATACACCCAATGTCAAATGTTCTTTTTTTTTAATCACTTCATTTAAAATATGACAAAATTTAGCTAAAAAATTTGTTGTAGCCTAAGGCTACAACTTTACTCAATGTCTTTTTATTGAATATAAATTTTGATAAATCCACCATCGGATAACATCTTCTTCTTATATTCTCTATGCTTACAAAATTTCTATAAAATTTAATATCAATAGCTATGTTATCAATAGATTGTTTAAATTGCAAATTTTTATAGTTTAAAATTATGCAAAAAAATATAAGTTTATAAATCATATAATAAATAATATCCTATTGATACAAAATATGATATGTGTATTAAGAGCGTAAGGAACATGAAATTCAACGATTAGATTTTTAAAATATGTAGTAATGTCTATTTGATTGAATAAGGTTGTAGTCTTATGTTACAAATAATTTTGTAACTAAATAATTTCCTTTAAAATAATATAAACAACTCATAAAAATATTAAGGAAGAAAGAGAATTTAAGTTTTTTAATTGAAAGAAGAGATATAATGTTAATAAAATATTGTATTTTATTTTTAACAACTTGTTATAGTCAACTGATATATCAGTTTACTGTAGTTGCAAAAAATTTGGCTTTAACTTCTCAAATAACACATGATTTTTTGTATTTTTGGTGGTAAAATAGTTTTTTTCTTTTTGCTAAAATACAATCACCATTGTGAATATTTTTATTGTTTTTGTTAAGTTTTTGAGTTGAATAGTTTTTATTTGGATTAGACTAGCTAGATCGATTGGGAAGAAGGAGAGCCTCACTACAAAAATGAAATATAAAATGACTAAAAAAAAATTTGAACCCAGGGGGGCCTAGGCCCCCACCTTGTCCGACCCTGTATGAATCTACCATTCCACACATCTATGTGGGAGCCTTGCCCACTAGATTACACAGTTTTAGAGATGGCCAGAGAGACTTGATACAATTTTAGACCTAAGGCAATAACTTTAAATAACTTATTTCCTCATTTAGTTGTGAGATTTTAAATTTTTGTTATATTCTATTTGAGATCTGTTTATTTTGCTGAAATTGAAATTTTTTTTGCTAAAAGTACTGTAGATAAAGGTAAAAGTTAACTGAAACAGTACAATGAGATCCATAAATAGTACCAAAAAATACAGTGGAGCCCATGAATACTAGCAAAAATAAATAAAATAGTACAATAAAACATAATAGTAAAATAAGTTGGCAAAAATAATCCATGCCAAACACACTATTTAATACTTGTAAAAAAAGAAAAAAGGATCACTTGGTAGTTTTAACATTAACAAGTAAAGACGGATTCACTAAAAATTAAATTAATAATACTTTTTTTATATATCAATTGTATATAAAACATAGCATACAAAAAATGAAACAAACTTATTTATCTTAAAATGTAACCTCTATGAATAAGTATAACTATATAAGAAATAAAGGAGGGGTTTGGTGTGGAGTTGCTAAGAGATATTTTTAGGATGGGGGGAGATGTAAGTAAGAGTAGTTTAACGTGTATAATTGCAATTGCCATTATGGAGAGAGAGAGTTTTTTTTTTTTTTTTTTTGTTGGAAATGATGAAAAGACTTTTAAAGTTAGAGAGTGAAATAAAAAGTGTGTGTATATATATATATATATATATATATATATATCATTTTTAGAGAAACATGTAACGCTTTCTTAAAAAAAAAAAATCAATGGGAATCATATAAATTTGTTTAGATTATTATATAAATATAGTATTAAACTATAAAATTAAAAGTTTTAGGACCTTCTTCCATTTAGGGGCTTTAGGAAATTGCCTAATATATATTCCTACGGCTATAAATTAACCAACTTGTTCATAAGCAACTCAAGTTTAGTCCAATAAAAAATTTGTTCATGTTTGTTTATTTATAAATAAGCAAAGTTTGAGATTTAGCTTTAGGCTTGTTTAATAGACAAACTAAGCCTAAGAAAAAAAATGTTCATGAACAAACTGTGAGCTATAAGGCTCGTTATAAAACAAGTCGAGCATAAACTCAATTATAAGCTCAATATATGTTTGCTAAATAAACTCATTACACATATTTTAATAATAATATGATTGCTTGAGACTATTGCCTATTTTTTAAAATTTTCCTTTCCCTCTAATTGACCAAGCACCACTTTAAACTTTAATTACATTTTAAAAAAAAAATTTAATTTTAAGTGGGTCATGTATAGTCCTTCTCCATTAATCATCTAATATAAATTTATGAAACATGTTAGTCATTTTCTATTCATAATAGTTAAAATTATATTTTGAACAATTTCTAAAAGCCCTAATAATCCTCCCATTATGCCATTCCATGATAGACTTATAATGCACCCTACCACAAACTCATCTAGTATAAACAATCCTAAGAAACCATTGAGACTAAACTAGGACTAATTATGATTGAAAAGACTATAAAATATGAAAAGTACGTGCCTTTCTTGAAACCACGAACAAACATATTAAGCGTGAAATAAAACCAAGAAAAAACATAATAGGAATAGCTAAATGGCTTACAAAAGGCTAGCATCATATAGAAAATAATATTTTCAAGAAAAACTAGAATATGTGAAACAAAAGATAGGCTTCCACCGAAATATGATCTGGAATAAGCTCAATAAGATATCAAAAGTTTTGGTGACATGAATCAACAAGGACATATACATAAAAAATTAATAGCTACTTTGAATGGCAAATCAATCAATCTCCTGCTGATTAAAACAAATAACGTTCCTCTAAATGAGAAACCTTGTCAAAATATAAACCAAATCACTCGGCCATGCATTTTTGTCACGAATGACAATAGAGCACAAATAACATGATGCTCTATATTAAACAAATACAACTTCCCCTATCAAGATCATAGGTTGCAAAAACAACCTGAAAAGTACATAATGATTTCAGAGTAAACTTTGGAGAGAAAAATATATATTAGAAAAGAAAAAGATTAAAAAACTTGAGACAAAAAAAAAAAAAAAAAAAAGCATAGGAACTCAATACCATTTAAAAATAATGAGGGTTCACATAGAATAATAATATTCTCTCTTTTATTATATATGCAAACTTGATACTATAACTCTCCACGATATAAAAATTCATGCATATGCAATACATTTTCACGTGTTAGAGTTTCTTGTAAACTCAAATCAACCTCAAAAGTAGAGAAAAATTTATGATGATAAAACATTGTCAAAATTCTAAGATTTTCAAATTAATCAAGGATTTTTGAACTTGAATCCAATTTGTTTTTCACTTTCTCTCTATGTATATTTCTTTTTCTTTTTCACATAGATTTTCTTTGCATTTGCACTTGATTTTTATTTGACACCGTATCTCTCCATATGCAATTAATCAACAATTCGTGGTGGCTTTATACTATTGAAATAAGTAACCCTCCTCTCTCTAATTCATATATTATAGTAGCTTTGCACTTTAACAAAGATGTCCCTCTTCACTATCTTTTCAAGCAAACTATTGTGTAAAATTCAAAATTTTATCAAAGCCGATATCTTTTTTTTTGGTCAAGAAGGAAAATTTTATTAAGACAACTAAGCAGCAACAGCACGGTCAGGAACAGACCGATCAAAAGCAGCCCCTGCTGCATCTAAACTGAGCAGCAAGGATACATCAAGAGGGGGTTCAAGAAAAACAACAAAGTCTTGGGGAAGCAAGGCTCCCCTCCTAGCTAAAGCATCGGCACATTTGTTGGCCTCCCTATAACAGTGTTGAATCTTTACCACAGGAATAGCCCTCAGCCCCGCTTTACAATCACCAAGGATAGCATCTAATCCGTTCTGATTTCTATCTTCTTTATGCAGCAGGTCCACCACAACTTTTGCATCCAATTCTATAATCACAGCTGGACATTTTAAGGCAATACATAACCGAATTCCGTCACGGAGGGCCCACAGCTCCGCAGCAGCACTAGAAGTGGTCCCAATAGCTCTCGCAAAACCTCGCACCCACTCTCCATTAGCATTGCGGATCAGCCCTCCACCTCCGGCAACACTAGGATTCCCCAAGGAGGAGCCATCGGTATTCAACTTAACCCAATTTGCAGGAGGGCGAAGCCAGCTAACCTTAATAGAAGTGCAAAGACCCTTAGACCTCCCATTAGATCCAAGAAAAGCAAATTCAATGGCTTTAGCCATTACCTCTTTTTTCAGATCAGGCCGGCCTCTGACTTTACCAAAAACAACACTATTTCTATGCAACCACAGACTCCAAATACCAAAGGGAAAAACAACCCCCCAATTAATCCCTGAGCAAGGAGAGCTTTTCAGACTTCGGCAATTCAGACGCAACCAATCTGACAGAGAAGTCCCATAAAACAGAGAGAAAGGCATAGGTTGGGGAAAAGAATTCCAAAAACATTTAGCAAAAGGACAATCCCTTAAAACATGGATAATAGTTTCCGGATCACCATTGCAAATAGGGCAAGTAGGAGAGACATCCATGCCGCGGTAAGCAAGGATGGCACGGACAGAGACGCTGTTAAGGTAACATTGCCAGATAAAACATTTTACCTTAGGGATAGTGATAGACTTCCAGATCCAGGCACAGTCAAGAGAAGAAGATGGGGCATCCTCCCCCTCCATGCAAGCCAACCTGTAAGCCTCTTTAAGCTCAAAGGCCCCACTAGTGGAGGAAAACCAAGAGAGCCGATCCCCATACAAGGCAGAGTAGGAAATAGGGGTGGCTTTAATAGAGGCCAAAAGATTAGCAGGTAAGACGAAGGAAAGCTTTTGCCACTGCCAGCCACTAAAACTAGCAACATCTTTTAAGCAAGTGCTCTCTTCCCCACGATTAAGAGGGCCTGAAATGAGATTCCGCAGCGGCCCAAGGTCCAGCCATTTGTCATTCCAAAGAGATAGATGGCTATTTCTGCCAACTACCCATTTGGACCCCTTATTGAACACAGCCTCACCTTTCCTTAAAGCAGACCAAGTATTGGAACAAGACCGAGGAAAAGGATGGGCATTTGTGACTCTTCTAGCCACCCTATACTTATGACTAAGAACCTTTGCCCACAGGGAGTCCGTCTCAGTTTGCAACCGCCAGTTAAGCTTGGCTAACAGGGCAACATTTTTGGCTTTGGCTGCATGTAACCCGAGACCGCCCTCTCTTTTGGGCTTAGCAATCTTCTTCCAACTAACTAAGTGAAGCTTCTTTTTATTGTTTGTTGATCCCCACAAGAAGTCACGGCTAAGCTTGTCGACATTATGGAGCACTTTAGAAGGAAGAGCAACACACTGCATTGCATAATTAGGAACAGTAGTTATAACAGATTGGGTGAGAACCAGCCGCCCCGCAAAGGAAAGAAGATTAGCTTTCCAGCCAGCAAGGCGGCTCTGAATACGCTCAATAATGAACCCAAAGTCCTGACTCATGCCAGCGTGCTTAATGGGAAAACCTAAGTATTTTCCAAGAGTCGGGGTGGACCGAAAATCCAGGATCTCACACAAAGAAACTCTAATCTCCGGGCTGACATTAGGAGAAAAGAAGACCCTAGACTTAGCATTGCTCACTTTTTGCCCTGATAACGAGCAAAAGGAGTCAAGGACTTCTCTTACAGCCAAGCAGTTCTTCCTATCAGCTTTCGCAAAAAGAACAAGATCGTCAGCAAAGAAAAGATGGGAGAAAGCCAGCCCTCCCCGCGAGGCTTTAATCGGATCCCAAAGCGTGGCATCGCACTTCTCAGTGATGAGAGCCCCTAAAACTTCCAAGCAGAGAATAAATAAGTAGGGGGAAAGGGGATCCCCTTGTCTAATGCCCCTAGAAGGAAGAAAAGGCTCAAGAGCGCCACCATTGAATAACACCGAAATAGACGAGGAGGACACACAACTCATAATAAGAGATATAAGATGATTTGGAAACTTGAAGAGCGTTAAGGTATCACGGATAAAGCTCCATTCGAGGCGGTCATAAGCCTTCTCCAAATCAATTTTTATAGCCATGAAACCTCTTCGCCCTTTCATCTTAGACATGGTATGAACAAGCTCTTGCACAATAATTGCATTATCAATCCCTTTTCGACCAGGCACAAACGCCGTTTGATAGGGGGAAATAAGATTGGAGAGCATGGGGCGAATCCTAGCCACAATCACCTTGGTAACTAGCTTGTACACGGTATTGCAAAGGCTAATGGGCCGGTAATTGCTAAGAGACTCAGGAGCATTGCATTTTGGAATTAGAGTGATGAGAGTTTTGTTTAAATATTCTGGCATGGATTGGGAAGTAAAAATCTGTTTCACCTCCACTTTGACTGAATCCCCAACAAGCAGCCAGAATCGCTGAAGAAAACCCGCATGAAGGCCATCTGGTCCAGGAGCTTTGAAAGCTTTGAGAGACCAGAGGGCACTTGAAATTTCTTCATCAGAAACCGGGGCAGCAAGCTTTGCAACTTCCTCATCCTGGAGGCACGATCTCCAACAAGGAGGGTCCCACAAAGACAGCAGCGAGCTACTGTGACTAGTCATGAATAACGAAGCAAAGCCGGTTCTAATATGATCTGCAATAACACTCTCATCAGTCAACCAGTTACCCATATTATCTTTTAAGCCATTAATACGATTCCTGCTGCGACGCACTAAAGCAGAAGTGTGGTAAAAGCCTGTGTTTCTGTCCCCCTCAACCAGCCAAGTAATCCGCGACTTCATAGCCCAAAACTCTTCCTCTAATTTCAAAACCTCAGCAAGTTCAGTACGCAACACCTGTTCAAGACGACACAGAGAAGTATTGGGGTTAAAGGAAAGGGCAGTTTGGGCACCCCTAAGTCTGGCGAGAACACGCTTCTTCCTGTGGAACAAGTTTCCAAACACATCCCGATTCCAAACCTTTGCTTTATCAGTGAACCTAGATATAGCGTGGGGTAATGAACTAGAATTAGTCCACGCGTCACGCACAATATCCGGGAAAGAAGAATGGGACAGCCACATAGGCTGGAATCTGAAAGGACGAGGCAGCCTGCGACCATGAGATCTGTCCAGAAGCAGCTTGACTGGACAATGGTCTGAGTCACCTCTCTCAAGGTGATCAACACTTGCTTCAGGGAAAAGAGCATGCCAATCCGCATTGACAAAATATCGGTCAATCCTTTCCTGGACAAGCTGAGAAAGAGGCCGATTGTTTGACCATGTATAGCGAGCACCAGAAAAGCCAATATCGATCATCTTACAGATATCAAGGCACTCCTGGAATCTTAAGGCACGGCTGATATTCACTGGTCTGCCACCAAATTTATCTCCTCCAATCAGCACTTCATTAAAGTCCCCGGCAATAACCCAGGGTAAATTATGGAGGTGAGCCACAGAAGATAAATTTTCCCACAAAAGGCGCCTTTCAGCAAGTCTTGGGCTAGCATAGACTGCAGATAAAAGCCAAGGACCCTGAGAGTTAGGCGAATTGGAATTCACCAGGGCATGCACCTCTTGCTCCGTAGTGGCAAGCTCAGAGATGTTCACTTGGGTGGAATCCCACAAGACCCAAAGACCACCAGTAAGCCCAATATTGTTAACCAAAATAGCCCCATCCATAGGAAGCCTATCAACGATACCTCTGGCTCTATCGCCACTCACTTTCGTTTCCATGATAACCAAAATTGCAGGAAGGTGTTTACGAATCAAATCAGAAACGAGGCTAAAAAAATTCGGTTTAAGTGCACCACGACAATTCCAAATAAGCATATTCATAACTACAGAAGGGAAATAAAAAGGAAACCAACAATTAGGAAGCAGCAGAAGCATTACCTCCAACCTCAAACATCATATCATCAGCCTCGCGGTCCGAAGAATGGCTCGCATCAGCTAGCGACACACTGTGCTTTGGAGAGTTTCCCTCCTGCGTAGTGGCCATTTTCTTTGCCCGAAGCGAAGGATCAATGCGTTTCAGGGGGGCACTTGAGATGCTCTCACAAGCAATGGCAACACTAGATCCCACCTTTCCTCCATCTTCAAAGGGGCAATTTGGAGTTCCCTTTAGAGATTCCTTATTACAGAGGTTAGAATTAGTGTTCATTTGATGGGATTCAATTGGCCTTTCCACCACGGGAGTGCCATGTTGCATCATCAAATCTTCCCCAATACCCATCTTCGGCTGCATCGAGTTGGCCTTCAAAGCCGCACAGGAAGCTAGCGGAGAAGGAGACCCTCCTGCTTTGAACTCCGTAAGCGGCGTTGCTTTGCCCAGATCCTCGACAGAGGTGAACATGCGAGCCATCTCCGAAGTGGCTTTAGGCGTGCTATGACCAGTCACTTTCCAAGCCTGTGAAGATTTCCTATGCGTTTGATCCTGAAAGGAACGTCTAGGCTTGTAACCTTGGGCAGTGCCACTACCCTTGACATTGGGAGACTCATATTTTGTCTTGTTCTGGGGAGAAAAGTCTTTGTTTTGGTCTATTGCAGACCTATTACCATGCGAAACTAGCAAAGCCGGGGATCGCTTTTCCACACTGTTTTCTAGGCCCACTTTGGACTTGCCTATCTCGACCAACGAAGGCCCAGAATTCATGACCTTTTTGGGCCTATTTTCTACAAGAGCTGAAAGAGGCAAAGTATCCGTGACTTTAGGCGAAGTCTTGCTTTGATGCTTCTTTCGAGCAACCAGGATCCACGGCCCAAAAGCCTCATCCTCTGACAAGTTTTGCCCTTGCGTGTCTTGCTCCTTTCCCGCCTCTTCTGATCAAAGCCGATATCAATGCTTGACTTAAAAACTCAAGGTTTTCAATGAATTTTAATTTTGTAAACTTCACCTACAAGTGAGTTTAATAATGAGTAAACAAGTTTGCATATGCTAAAATACAAAGCGTACATGACTTTTACACATTGAACCATAGTTTTCATTTATTTCAAAGTAGTCATGCCCGTGATTATACTTTCCATACTTCTCTATAATGTCACAAATGTTTTAAGTCGAGAGATAGAGATTAATATTCATGTATTACACCTGTTCGGAACCCACCAATTCCTAAAGGAATTGAATGGGAACTACAAGGAAGTTAATTTGATATGATGTAGTAACCCTCCAAAAAAGTTAGAGATGAGAAAGATATTGACTTGTTTCAAGGTAGTTACGCTCCAAGAGAATGAAATCCATAAAAACAACAAATTGGTTTTTATTATTATTATTCAAGATATGATATAATTAATAAAATAGATTTTTCGAATGATAAAATAGGATTAGATAACATTTTTGATTATGAATACTCTAAGAGTGAGCCGCTCTGGGAGTTAACCCTAACCCCAAGAACAATATAATTATATAGAATTGAAGCATAGATAATAATCATACATACGATCCCAGACTTTACAGTGTAGAAAACTTACTGCCGTGATTCAACTACCAACTCTTCTATTCTGAAATCCTTCCACGAACTGCATGTATGTCTTTAAGAACCGCCTTGAAGATTTGAACACCATAATGCCATTGAATGGATACAAACCAGAATGTTTTACTCATGAAAGATCTTTTCCATAGTCACAGAATGGAGGCTATATTTGTCTCTTTGAATAGCTTTGACTTAGCTTCGGGCCTCTCTTAGTTTAGTCTTAGGAAGAAAGGAAAAAATAAGAGTTGCTTTTCTTTGGTATAGACTATAGACTCCTTTTTTGCCTTAAAAGTTGTGTAATAAGGGGCTTGTATATGTGCACAAAATTTGGGTTAAAACCTAGCTGGAACTCTTCTCCCATCAAAATTTAGACTCTTAATTGCGCAATTTTGCACTCTAGTGTGCTTCTCAAATTGCATTCGTGTGTCACTTTATAACACAATATCTCACTTGTTTCAAATCCAAATTAGTTATATTTGTATCCATTTTGGGACTGTTTATTTACACAGCGATTTTTCCTTTAAAAAAAAAATTGCTCTTCTTTGGTTTTCTACTCGGTTACCATTTTTTTTTTTTTGTCATTATCATTATTGCTTGGTATACTACATAACTGTGGTAAATTTATTTTATTTGTTGATTTATTATTAACTGGTGCAATTAGTCGTTAAATTTGTTTACTTCGCAAGTTTAATCACACATGGCTCTCAAACTGAATTTATCACAAACTGTATAGATTGAAAATATGCAAATAAAATCATAAGTCTAAGTTCTTTCATTTTTTTGAGCTGATGGTGCTTTGACATTTTTTCTATCTATGTTTTTCCTTGAAGAGAGAGAAAGACGGAGAAGGTGGAAGACCACCCATGAATATCAACCAAGTTACCCATTTCTGGTAGCCTGGAAGCAGTAATGCTTTTATTGCTTAGGGGTTTGAACACTAGAAATCCCTGGTGCATGCTACTAACCTATGTACTATCTGTATACCGCAAAGAAACTTTAGGGCAAATTTGAACCGCATATTTTTTTTTTTTTTGAAATAGAGTGGTTGAATTCTTTAATAAGAAATCATGTCATATAATCATTTTACAAATTTAATTTGGATAAAGACTAGCTAGATGAAGAGTTTGTATTGTATATGTGCAGCGAAAGACATGAATTTATTAGAGACCACAAAAGTACATTCAATATTGTTAGCATAAACAATTGACCTCAAACACTATGTATTTCTCATTGAATTAATTAACTAGCCTTAGATACAATAACTTTCGACAGGATTTAGATTGAAGCTCTATAGAAAATCGACTTCCACACATTTGAGCAGTAACACACAGTTCTCTCTGAATCCACTTCTACACTCCATTCATTCATCTGCTTACAAAGGAAAAAATAAATTGATTTGAATTAATGTTCTTTTATCTGAATTTAGGAACTAGCTAGGGCCATAGTTGTTCAAAGACATAAGAATAGCCAAACTATACATTGGCCGTATGGTAATATTGTTTGTATTTTTTAAAAATACGTGTGGGTGAAAAAATGTATAAAAATACGTATAATGCTGTTTAAACATTGAAAACTGTTATTCAAAATATACTACTAAACACTCCCCTAAAATCTGCAACTACTAAAGATTACCATAATTTTTTGGCCTAAGTCCGTACAATAAATAAAGAACTCATTTGAACAAATCTAGATCTTTGTACATCTCTTACAACAAGTCTCTGACCCTCCAAAGGAAGTTCTTGAAGGCCCAAAAAAAAAACCTATCTTATTATTATACAAACCAGATCAAAATCCAGCTATATAGCCATTACATGCTTACATTAAAACAAATAAAAATTGTGTACCGAAACCCTAATTTCATTTTTATATCACCAAGTAGTCTTGAGCTTTTTAAATTTTAGTATTGTTAATGTACGTTTGGGAAAGCTTATCTAGTTTTTTGCTAAAAACATTTTATTAAAAATGTGCTAAAGTATGCTTATACCTTAAAAGAAAGTATATAAAAAAAAAAAAAAAAAAAAACTGGAAAAAGCGAGATTTTAAAAAACTGTATATAAAAACTTAAAAAAATTTAAAATTTAAAGTTGAGCTTATAAGCTAATACCAAATACGCTCTTAAAATCAAGTCAGCTGTAACAATGATAGTGTTATACACCCTAGTGGGCTAGTGTAGTCCTATTGCTTTAATTACAAAAGGCTAGCCTATTGTGAGAGTAGTAGATATATATTATGAGAAATGTTAGGACCATACTATTTTATATAATTTTTGCCACAACTCGTCACGTGGTGAGTTGTGAGTAGTAAATGCGTGGTTCTACTATATGGACTCACTACCACACATCTACCATTCATAATTCACCATGTGGGGAGTTGTAGCAAAAATTTTGTAAAATGGTGTGAATTTAACATTGTTCATTAAGGTTGTCCAGACCCGACCCACACTTGCCAGACTGACCAAACCGCCCAATCTCCACCTAATTTCAGCCCGAACCGACGCTCCTGTGGGTCGGTTATGGGTTTCCGTGCCCAAGACCCAATGCCGGCGGGTCGAGTGGCGGGTTTTCCTCTCCAAAACTCGAGCCACCCAACCCAACCGATGTTATGTACAAATCCCTCAACTCCGGCAAGATCAAGCTTAGATTCGAGGAGATCTGGCAAGAACTCGACTGTATTTGGTAAGATCGAGCTTCGGTTTGAGGAGATCCAGCAATATCAAGCTTAGATTTGAGGAGATCCGACAAGATCAAGCTTAGATTCAAGGAGATTTGACCAAATCTCAGCAATTTTTAGCTAAAAAATGCAGAATCAGACGAGAAAATGCAGAATCTAACAAATATTTCCAAATTTCGACGATGATTTTTTTTTTAGATTTCGATACTTTCTATATTCCGGCGAGCCACCTGACCCGACTGACGCTCACCCTCACTCAAAACCGACTCGACCAATTTTTTCGGCGGTCGATTTCGGGTTTCTCCGCTCCTCCACCCTATGTCGACGGGTCGAGTCTGGGTTGGATCCTAACCCGACCCGACCCGTAGACAGCCCTATTGCTCATATATTATTCAAACCTAGCTAGCCCTTGTAAAACTTCAACCCTTGCTACAACCATCGTAGCTAGTATATTTCACCTTCCCACCAAAAAAAAAAGAAAGAAGAAAAAAAGAAAAGAAAAGAAAAGGTAGGTAGCTAGCTAGTGGTTAGACCATAAATTAACTTACAACAAAGGCGTGCAATAAATGTGAGTAATTCATTTGGAACCTCTTCACCAAAACGAAATCCTTGCGCCTTTCCACCATGTGCACTTGTTGGTGGGCTTTTATTTTTCAATTTAAGGTTAAATTAATGGGGGCCCCCTAGGAAAGTTGTGAATTCACTATCTTAAGAAAATTTTAATATTATCTTTATGAAAAATAAAAAAATTAGGTTATTTTTTTTTCTTTTTCCCAGTAATTTTTTTTTAAAAATTAATGTTATTAAGACACTCATTAACTTTTACCTTCAATTTTATTTTTTTATCTACTGTCACTCATACATTTACTTCCTTCCTCTTTGGTCTCTCTCTCTCTCTTTTTTTTTTTTTTTTTTTGCAAGATAAAACTAGATGCTACTGCTAGGTAAATCGGTCATTATTGGTTGATGATATCATTAAGGCTCTGGCATTACTAGCTATAGGTAAGGTTTAGTTCTTGAAGCTATTCACATATAGGAGATTAGAGAAAAAACAAAACCAAGACAGTTGACACAACAAACCGGAGACTTGGAATGATTTATTCATAACAGATCGAGACATAACAGGTTATTCTCTTCCCACGTACATGAAGGAAATACAGATACTGATATTTGATCTATAAGCATCTTCAAATAACTCCATAAGTTTCAATCAACATTAAACTAGAAAGTCTAAAACAGAAGAAAGAAAGAATAATTATGACCAACATTATGAACAAACATTCTAATACCCCCAGCACGTAAGTATACAGCAAAGAAGCCAGGTCTTGAAGTTGTAAAGTACTCTAGTGTCCGCCACCAAACCCAGTACCACCACCAGCTCCAAAACCACCTCCAGCCCCGAACCCACCACCTCCACCAAATCCACCACCCCCACCGGCACCGCCACCACCACCAAGTCCTCCGCCAGCACCTCCACCTGCTCCAAACCCTCCTCCTGCACCACCACCAACACCACCACCACCGCCAAATCCACCTCCTCCACCTGCACCTCCACCTCCACCAAGGCCTCCACCAGCACCTGCACCACCACCAAAGCCCCCACCTGCACCTGCACCACCACCAGCACCACCTCCTAAGCCTCCACCACCTCCTCCACCAAGCCCACCACCACTTCCTAGACCACCACCTCCACCAACTCCACCACCAGCACCAAACCCACCACCAGCTCCACCTCCACCACCTATACCCCCACCACCACCAGCTCCACCACCAATGCCTCCACCAGCTCCTCCACCTAGACCGCCACCACCTCCTCCACCTAGACCGCCACCACCTCCTAAACCACCACCACCACCGAGGCCACCACCACCACCAGCCCCACCTCCAATGCCTCCACCAAACCTTCCATGTCTAAACCCCCTCTTATAAATCCCATGACCTAGACCTGCCCCCTTAAAAATATGTGGATGGTGAAACAAGTTCTTCTCATCCTTAATCCCACTAACATCAGCCACTACCAAACACCTCACAAGAAAAGCACACATGAAAGTGAACACAATGCAACCTGAAACAGCCCCCATTGCTGGCTCAAACAAAGAAGCCAAATTAAATCAACAATGAGAGCACCAGAAGAAGAAGAAAAGCAAGCAGAGGTGACTGTGAAGTGGTGCAACGAAGGAGTGTGGTATATATAGCGAAAAGAAGGTTAAAATATAAAACAATCGTCCAACTGTCACACTAGGATGAGTAAATGAGGTTCATCTGTCATTGGGCAGCTTATTTATTTGGCCAACTGTCCCCCCCCTCCAACAAGTTCAGAAATGAAGACACTAATGCATTAGCTAGATTAACTTTGACTATTGGGGTTCCTTTGGGATTTCCAGTTTCAATTTTTTATGTCTCAAAGAAAAAAACAAAGAGTCAAACTGATTTTGGTTGGCCAATTGGAGATCAAGTTGAAAGCAATGGAGAATTTCATCCCTAATGTGATCTCATTTAATAAGGGCTTTCTGATACCATTAATGCAGCCACCAAACAATGTGCGCGTGCCATACCTTTTTATTATTATTCATCACTTGCGCTCCCACTTAACACTCTTTTTTTCATGTGACTATAGATGACAAAGTAGATGTGTGGTAGATATGAATTTGTTTTGTTATAGTTTAACACTGAATAATGGCCTTGATTTGCATATATATATATATATATATATATATATATATATATATATATATATATCCAAATGTTACTTAATTTCATGTGTGCTGTGTTTAATAGCGAATTCCTCTCAAATTTCCTCCCCCACTTGTCTTGCTGTCTGGTTCTTTTAAGCTAGCAAATGTCGGTGATCCCTTTTGTTTTATGTGGATACGCGGCAAATGTGGGTGAATCATTCGGAAGAGAAAAATTAGAGTAATATTTAGATATTCTCAAAACACAAAAAATGATGTTTCCTCCTCTTACATTAATTCATAGTGAAGTTCACTCATAAAGTTATGATAAGATTTATTATAAATGTGAGAAAAGGAAGTCCATTTTATCCATGTTCCGTAACTACTAAAAAAATTTCCAAAAAATTATCAAATCTTCTGTAAGTAAACATAGTATTGTCTTGGATGCGTCTTGAATGGTGTCCATGTATCAATGTGATAGTGCCAAACTGACGCAGGACAACCAGAACAAAAATTGAAACAACAACAAAATAAATAGATATGACCTAAGAGTCAGCACCTAGGTCTTACTTGGAGTCAGCACCAAGCGGAGAAACTACTAGGATTCAGCATCTAGGGTAGACCTGGAGTCAGCACCAGATCAAAGAAAGACAAAACGACCATTTTTTTCATTCATCAAAATATCAACTATCTCCTCAAGGAGTACAATAAGTTGCTTATATAGGATTGCTAAACCCTAGTTCTAATTGGCGAGGAAACCCTAATTGCCTTATTACAGAAATAATCTTCCTTCCAAATTAAAATACTAATAGCCCAATAAACTAATAGGACCTAAAACATAAAAATACAATTGATTTGCAAACATAAATAATATTAAATAATAATTTTCTTGCATCTCCCGCATCACAAACTTTACAGTGACAATTCTAATCTGATTAGTAATCTTCATAATTAAATAAACATTCTGTCTTGGATGTGTCTTGAATGGCATTCATCAATCTGAAAATGCTTTCAATAACAAAAAATCAAATCAAATGGTTTATATAGAAGTTGCATTCCAAATCTGAGGATGCACACCTTGTATTACATGTTTTATTTGTGAGGATGTACGTCGTTGTTACGTATTTGCACTCCTCTATTTCAATTATTTATAATTTATAATTAATTAATATATATATAAAACTGAAACAGATTGAGTTTTGTTTAATTTTTTTATGTAATATAAACTTTTAAGGCGTTATGTTGAAGAAATGCATCTATACGGTCAAAAGCCATTAAGCTCACCTGCACTTGCAGATTGAAACTTTCTTTCTTGAAAGATGAATCTGCATTGGTCATAAATTTTTTGGTAAAGCTAACAGATGCAGAAAGAACTATGAAAATGTGTAGTAACAACAAGAAAATTGAAATATTAATAATAATAAAATAGAAGAAGAAATCAAAATTTGAAAATGCCATGTGCATGTGGTGTGGAAGCCGCAAAAAGCAGAACACATCTATTTCAAGAAACTAACTTCGAATCCAAGATGGTTTCTTAAATCCATAAGGAGAGATAGTGTCTAAAATCCACTAAAAAATTTAGAGACAGAAATTCGAATTTTTATTAATCGAAAACTGCTCAATTGCCTTAGGAGCTACAATATATTTAAATAGTAAAGGGAATCTTAGGGCGGCTAAGAAATCACCAATAAAACCCTAATTTACACTAATCAGAAAATTATATTGCAAAATAGTAAATTTTAGCCCAAAAATAAAGAAAAAAGAAAAGATAATTGTGAAATTAAAAACTACTATCTTTAAAAGACGTCCCAAAACATATGGGGTCTCATTTTGACTTCAAAAATTAGAATTTATTAAGGAAATAAAAATTAATAAAAATAGCAAAAAGCCAAATTTTAGGAGATAAACAAAGGAATTTGCTCGGAAAGCGACTTCGATCAAGGCCAAAGGCATGAGTTTTACTCTTAGTGTCATTTCCCTTCACATCATCAATTTTCAACAATTTTGACGTTGTCGCTGATGATTTCTATTAATTATTTTCTACTTCTTGGATTTTTCGCATGCTTACTTTTGGCAGTCTTACTGCTCAAGGAAAGTCTGTGTTTTCTATTCTACATCAGTTCCTATTGTTTGGCTTATTTGAAGGGTGATACTTATAAATATCAGCAACATTAAATATAGAAGAAATACTCATATGGCGGAAGTGCAACAACTTAGGCATTTTTGTTGATCTTTTTTGTGATCTAAAACGAGTCATACTTTTTGTACTTCAGCTTATTATAATAAGTACTAGAAGTAACCACTCCATTCAAAGGTAGACCAACACCAGATCTGGAACTACTAGCAGGGAGCTACATCAACAAGCATGGAAGTGTTATGGTGAAATTTGGTCCAAAAAGCCCGACCAATGCTGTAGATGGTTTGATTTAGTATTGCATACTAATCAAAGTGCTTTTGAGCTTTTAGAATAATCATGGTTACTGTGGACCGCAAGAAATGAAAGAAGAGTGCAAGGGGAGGAAATTAATCCGAACGCATTGATTAGTAGGGGGACATGCTTACAAGTAGAAATTTTGGAAGCAAATTCAGATCCATTTGCGACAAACAATTCAAGCTCTCGAGTGGAAGCTGGAGATACTCAATTTTGCACTCATAATATAATCAAGAAAAATAGCTAGAATGACCATTCATATATCCAAAATTCATGATTGCATTTCATGCATTAATTCATTCATTGCATATCATAAAAATGATCTTGAGATTTTAATGGCTATGACGGTATAACCGATTTCAAAATCGGACCGTCTGATTGAAAGATATACATGATCAAGTTTCCATGGTCTACATGCATTTTGTTTAGGTGGAACTAATCACACATGATTAATTTAAATTAATTTTGATTGGCTAGACAATTAAAATTAATTAAATAATTTTGTGATTGGTTATTAGTTAGTGTCAAAAATAGGGTTGCTTGCATGGAAATAAAGAGGGTAATCAAATAAGAACAAAATTGTGGATGATCAAGACTTTTTGGGAGTGTTTATCTACAAGATAATCATTACTGTAAAGACTTGAATATTTGGAAAAGGGGCTTAATTTTTAGAATATGGATTAAAAACACGTTTAAGTGTAAGTCTCGGCTAAAAAAACCTCAAAAAAATGAGTCTAAAATTGACTAAAACTCAAATGCAAGTCCAACACCCAAGAGGGCCATTTAGCACTCTTGGAGTGCCGATTGGCACACATTGTGGGCATGGCCCGAGGGCTTCTGGATTGAAATAAATATTATCATTTCAATTTTTTAGAGATAAGGACGCGTCCCAGTTCGTATTCTGATCATTCAGCTAATTTTTCGAAGCATTCTAGCCTCTATAAATAAAGGATACCTCTCATAATTCAGCACAATTTGTCACACTTTCTGACCCCCCCCCCCCCTCTCTTTCTGGCTCTTCTCTTCTTTTCAATTCCCCCTAACATTAAAGATATTCTGGAGGCTTCTACCTTAGAAATTTCTTTCTTGTAAGCAAACTATTTTAGGCTTCAAAGAGTTAAATAAATTTCTTTGAATCATAAAATATTCTTTCACTAAAAAGATCTTGCTCATGCAAGAGGTAATCTATTTCTTTTCTTTTTCTAGTCTTCTCTATTAATTTTGTTTGATGATGCATGAATTGGTTCAAGATGTTTTATTATTTCTGATTCTTGATATAATTGCCATGTTTTGTTTGAAATTTTTCTTTAAATATGTTCTTAGATGTTTTTTGTTATGATTTCTTTCTTGAATCTCAAAATTTGCTAATTATCAAAGATCAACTAAAAACTTATATGAAATTTTCAGATCTGATTTTTTTTTTTTTTTTAACTCTTATAACCAATCTATATTTTCATTAAATACAGATCTGATTTTTTAGGAAAAAGTTTTCTTTGTCATAAAACTGCAAATTTTGAAATTTAAAAGAAGAAATTAATAAGTAGGTTGAAGTATTTTCTTTTTCTTAGTATGTGATGCATGTAAAACAAATTTATCTCAGGGAGGTGAATCCTCTTTCAAAAGTCTTTTTTATTTTACGTCCAACAACAAATCTAATATATATATAAACCAAAAATCATTTTTTAACTGTTCAAAACAAATCTAGTTTTTCTTATTAAAATCACTTTTTTTAACTTTACACAAAAACAAATCTGACATTTTTTTAACAAAAATCTTAGTCTTTTCTTTACATAAAAGATAAATTTATTTGAATTAGTTCTGGTCAAGTGTTTGTCATGTGTGTTCAACATATCATTCACCATCATGCAAAAAATGGTACATTAGTCCTTTGAGTCTAGAAGACCAAACTTTGTCTGGGCGGAATAGGTGTCTAACATTTTCCCATTCAATAACCTAGCCCTCGAACTTATATTTTTTGGATAGGTAGACTAGTGTCTTGTTCTTTTATTTATTAATCTATGATTTTGGTAGATTGTAATTAGGACAAAAAGTTTTGTATTCTTTTGCATAGATTGTAACTAAGACTCAAAGCCTTGTAAGGTTCAATTTACCAAGATTGTATTTATTTTTATTCAATCAATGACAATGAAATATTTATATAATGTAATTTATATTTATTTTTTCTTTTTTTTTTTGGTATAAAAAATAAGTGACGACTCCATAGCATTTGCCCAAAAAGAGAGGTGCCCTAAAAAAGCAACCAAATCTCTTTTTTGAGAGCACCCCAATTTTTACAGTCTCTCACAGTGGCAACTCTACTGGGGATGTCGAAGGTTAAGCTTTGTTTTAGACTTTAAGTGACCAACTTTATACCCATGTCTTTGCATAATTTTGCATGATATTGTTGTTTGTTTGTTTATTTATGTCTTGAGATGTTTGTATGGTATTTTTGTTTGTGTTGCCATGTTTGTTTGTTAAAAGCTTTACCTAATTGTCATAGTGTGTGCCATCAAAACAACAAATATGTATGCACCCATCTCGACAATATGGTGGTAGTAACTATGGATCACCGATCTTCATTAGATTCGAGTACCCAGTGGTGAACTCACCAACTCATAGCCTAAGGTCACTAGACCATTTCTTGTTGACTATAAAGGATAGACCATGCTGTTTGAACCAATGTAATGTTCATTACATTACAAGTTAGGAGGTGTAACATCCTAACTATGGGAAATAATGAAACAACAAACCCACCCTACAATGTAATGACTTAGAACCTATACTTAGGTCGGTCCATGTTAAAATTGCATTGCGTGTTGTGTGTGTTTGACTATTGTTTGAACCGTGGTAAGCCCAAGTTCAACACTTGGGCCCATCGTAATTGTTTGAATGTTGCGTGTTGTATGAATATGATTTTGTTTTTCTTTTTTTATATTTTGGAAAAATATGAGGGGCATTGATGCAGTTTAAGCCTAAAGCCAAAGTCCAACAAGATTTCAACCCTTTGGATCACAAGTTCATCAAAAGTCATGCACATCAAGCTCAAGGAAGGTTTAGCCCTAATGAGTCAAGAAAGAATTGAAGATGTTCTTAACTGCATCCTGAAAGGTCAAGAAGACGAATGAAGAGCTAGCCCAAATCTCCCAGATAGCCAACTCTGCATTACAAGTCAGCTTAGCCAATCAAGCTATGCTCTCTACCTTGTGCAAAGATAATTCACCAGAACCCGAAGAGATCCCACACTTCCAATTTCTAAAGAAAAGAGCTAGGGATTTCAATGAGTTGTCTTTCTAACTATCCTCTCCAATTAACAAGAACATGTCAATGGACTCAATCCGCAAGGAGGTAGTGCCTTACCACTTCAGTAACGATGCAGTCAAACCATTAACTGGTACTTTTAGGCACCAAAGGAATTTTTCAAAGTTACACATGACTTTGAGCAAAGCTTTGGAAAAATTACAAGCTGAGGGATTATTAAAGCCATTAGATCCTAAGCCAATACCACATCCCATGCCTAGAAGCTACAATCCTAATGCTCATTGCAAATATCATCAAAGGAAAGGCCATACAACTGATACATGTTATAACTTGAGGCATGACATTCAAGATCTCATCGAGCAACAAGTCATTATTCCGCCATCATCAGCCAGTCATCCTAACTTTGTTTGAACTTTATTTTGGCTCTTTGGTTTTATTGTTTACTTAGGATTTACTTTCTAGTTGGTTATTTGCTAAATATAAAGTCCATGTTGTGTTTGATGCATTTGATTCATCATGTTGTTCATATGTACATAAAAAAAAAAAAAAAAAAAAAGACATTTTGGACTAGGGACACTAGGCCTTCAAATCATTTCAATTCATTTTCAAAAAATTGGACTATGGGCATCGGGCCTTTTTAGTAACTTTTTTCTAAAAACCCTTTTTGTTCTTTCAAAGACTACAAGATTTATCCAAAGCCTCCCTTTCAATGACTTCAAATTTTTTTTAAAAGCCTCCTTTTCAAGAGATTATAAGAAGATCTATTTGATAAAACTTTTTCCAAATCAAGATGATTAATTGCTCTACCAATCAATTTGTTCCAAAGAGGGATTTAACTTCATTCAATCCATGTAAGGACTTTTGCTAAACAATTATAATATGAGAAGAAAAGGTCCTAAAGGCAATCAAAGAAATTCATCAATTTATTCATAATTCTCAAGCCACATACACTCAATCCCAATCTCTCAAGATTTTGTCATATTGTTGGAGCATTTAAACTCTTATTCCAAAAACAATTTATTAAAGGAGTCTAAGTCATTGTGCTTACAAGAATATATCACTAGGGATAAAAGGCTGCCTTTGGTAACCCACATTATTCCTTGACACCTATTACAATAATTATCCATTGCTAGCCAATTTAAGCCTCTAAACAATTAGCCTGTTTTTCAATGAACCCACTAAAAATTTAAACCTTGCGTGGGAAAATTAAGCTTGCTTGCTTAAATCTCAAGATGAGAAAGTGTTGACCTTATGGATTCAGCACCACTTGGTAAGGTCCTTAATGAAGACAATGAAAAAGATAAAGAGTTCATCAAAGAAAATTGATAGTTCACTCCATCAAGCTAGGAAGGAAGGAAATCTATCAAGAATAGATAAGATTTTGAGAAAGCATCAAGCTGTGAGAAAAAAGACTAGCCATCGAGCTAGAAAAAACTTCAACCAGAGAGAGAGAGAGAGAGAGAGAGAGAGAGAGAGAGAGAGAGAGAGAGAGAAGTGAATGTAAGAATTTTCATCAAGTTGTGAGAGAATACTAATTCATCAAAAGACACGAGAGAGCTGAGATTCCATAAAAGATCATTCAGGTTGAGAAGAATAAGCAAAAATGAAGACTTATCAAGAGAAAAATCTAATCAAATTGAGGGAAATGAGGGAAAGAAAAAATAAGATACATTTCATAATAAAAAAGTGTGTTCAATTAAGTCAAGAAAAATGAAAGTGCACTAGAAAGGATAAAAGGGTATCGAGGAGAAATACAAATTCATTTAGGAATGATGGAAGTCTATCAAATTGAAAGAAAAAAAAAAATGCAGTTGAGTGAAAGCCAATAAAAAAAAAAAAAAAAAAAAAAAAAAAAAAAAAGCTCGCTAGGCTGGAACTCCGAAAGGGTGGTCTAAGCAAAAATCAGAGCAAAAAAAAAAAGCTTGCTAGGCAAAAAACCCGAAAGGTTGGTCTAGGCAAGAATTAGAGCAAAAAAAAAAAAAAAAAAAAAAAAAAAAAAAAAAGAGTTTGTGAAGCTAAAAACCCAAAAGGACAGTCTAGGCAAAATTAGGGCAAAAAAAATTTTTAGAAAAATTTTTCAAAAAAAAAAAAATGAGAGTGAGTGATCTGACCACAAGATAGGATGCTAAGAAAACCAAAAAGAGGAAGCCGTCAAGTTAAAAAAAAAAAAAAAAAAAAAAAAAAAAAAAAAAAAAAAAGACCAAATGAAAGGAATCAATGAAGACCAATGAGAAGATGATGAACATGATAAGGATTTTATCACAAGAGTCAAAGATGGAAGATGTGGAAAAATTTTCCAATGCTTGTATTTAAAGTATTGCATACTTGGGAAAATATCATAAGAGTTTTGAGTCTTTTATATCCTTCCTTTCAATAACCTGAACTCGGTCTACATTACAACCTTTGAATAAAGCCCTCTTTGAAGTCCTGCTGATTGAAAGCACACATTTAGCTCCAATGATAATTTCTCTTGGATTAAGAAGGAAAACTACTCAAGACTATCAAGCCCCACTGGCTGATATCTTTAAAAGAAAAATTTTGCAAATTCTCATGTGATTGAAAAAAAAAAAAAAAATTTCTAAGCTCCAAACACTCACTTTGTTTGCTTCCAACAGAAAACAACTCTCAAGAGAACAAATTTCCTAATTCTTAAAAAATTTAAAAAATTTTCAAACTTGGGATTTTTCCCTTTCTTACTTATTCCCAACATGTGTGATCCCCTAGCATTTCATTTTTTTTGATTGTCTTTGAAGACTTAATCTAAAATTTTTCAGAATGAAGAAGCAAATTTGACTACATGTTTGTATTGATTTCAAATCCTTTTTAGTCAACGAGATCGAGTTAACAATTGAGCATTATGATTGATCAAAGAGGTTGTTTAAAGGATCACCTTTTGTTCTTTTGAAAAAGATAACATTTCAAAAGATCTCATTCTAAGTAAATTGCTTTTTTTTTTTCACCAAAAAAAAAAAAAAAAGAGACTCATTTCAAAAAAATTCATTTTTCAAAACTTTTTTTTTTTTTTTAAAACTACGTCTGGACCTGATCCTCTATGAGAGAGGTATGTAGGCAGCCTTTCCAAAGGCTCAATCACAATCACCCAAAAAGAAACTTCATTTCAAAAACGAAATTTCAAAACTTCATTTTTCAAAACTTTTTTTTTTTCGAACTACATCTAGACTTGATCCTCTATGATAGGGGTACGAAGGTAGCCTTTTCAAAGGCTCGACCACAATCACCCAAAAAGAAACTTCATTTCAAAAAAAGATTTTTCAAAATATCATTTTTCAAAAATTTTTTTCTGAACTACGTCTAGACCTGATCCTCTATGAGAGAGGTACGTAGGCAGCCTTTTCAAAGACCTGGTCACATTCACTCAAAAAAAAAAAAAATTCAAAGGCTCAAAATCAAAACATTTCTTTGTGTGAATTTAGGCTAGGAGCATCTATGTTGCATTAAGCATATCATCAATTTTCTGTGCAAGCATGTCTAAACTAGGATTGGCCCAATGCAATTTTATAATAACTAATTACTAATAAGCTCATGGAAAAAAATCTTTGCAGGAGATGGAAATGGATCTTTCATCTACTTAACATTCACCATCAATCTTCAGTTTAGATGCTACCATATGTCCTAGAAAGAGGGCTGAAAACACGACAACTGGATAAGATTCAAGAGTGCAAATCGGCACTTCATAAGTGCCAATCAGCACTCTAGTATTGCCGATTGGCACATCATTTCAGCAGCCCTTGTTTTGCCTAGTTTCATGATTATGATCTTGTTTTACTCAAAATTTTCTTTATTGAAGGTCCCTACACAATAAGATTTTTTCAAAATTCACATTGATTGTTGAACTAGGGGCATTCAACCATGCCTCATTCATTTTCCAAAAAAAAAAAAAAGGAAAAAAAAAAAAAAAGATCATCATCATCATCTTTGCATAAAAAATCAAGATTTCCAAAAGTCATGCATTCATTTCTAAACTAGGGGCATTCAGTAATGCCTCATCCATTTTGAAAAAAAAAAAAAAAATCATCTTTTCCTTTAATATCAAGGTTTTCAAAAATCATGCATCAATTCGCAAACTAGGGACATTTGACCATGCTTCATTCATTTTCAAAGAAAAAAAAAAAGATCATCGTCATCATCTTTTCACAAAAAATCAAGATTTCCAAAAATCATGCATTCATTTCTAAACTAGGGGCCCCGGCCATGTCTTATCCATTAAAAAAAAAAAATCATCTTTTCCTCAAAAGTCAAGGTTTTCAAAATCATCCTTCAATTTGCAGACTAGAGGCATTCAGCTATACCTTATTTAAGTAAGATCACCCATGTCAAAACCAATTAGGTAAATTCAAACTATTGCACCACAAAGCTTCATCACGTAAACTCTAAATTTTTTTGAGTCAAGCTCTTATAAGGATAAGTCCATACAAATCAAAGTCATCAAATGAAAAGATCAAAGAGTGGTAGTTCATGAGTTATATAAATCAACTAAATAAACTCCTGTTTTTCTTGCAGGAATCTTCAATGGACAAATCTCCATGAACAAATCTTCTAAGGACAAATCTCTGTGAACAAATCTTCAATGGAAAAATCTCCATGAAAAAATCTTCAAAGGTCAAATCTCCATGAACAAATCTTTAAAGGAAAAATCTCTGTGAACAAATCTTCAATGGACAAATCTCTGTGAACATATCTTCAATGGACAAATCTCCATAAACAAATCTATAAGGTTGAATTTATTCAACTATGTGTTAGCTTTATTCCGTGCCAAATTTTCTTGTATTTTAGCATTTAGAAACCTTGTATATAGGTGGAAATTATGTAAGGGCTGTGTGTGAGAGAGTGTGAAGAATTGATCAAGAGTGTGCATCAAAGAGGCAACTCGCAATTGGAGCTCACGACTGACTTACGATTGGTCACCCACCAGAATCAGGCACACGTGTGGAACATACAGGAAGTTGAAGGGTCAGGATAGCTAGATCACTACAGGGCAAAAAGTACAGTCTTGTCATTCTGTTTTCTGGCAACTAGAACTCACGACTTATCCCACTCCCAGTCACGAGTGACTAGCAAGAACACCCTGTTTTGCTGAAAACTGACTTTTTCACATTCCGTTTCATACCCTACTATGAATACCCTTATACCCATGAAATGTAGGTGTGGCTATTGAGAGAAAAACCCTAAAAGAGGTTTCTACAACACACCCACCTCATTAGAGAGAGAGCCATTCATTCTTAGAGAGAAATCTTTGTAGTCACTTCTCCTTCCCTCTCCCATTGTTATACTCATTGAGAGGAGATTTGTACCCAAATACAACTTACACCTATTTAGAGTGTAGAGAGTGTTTTAGAGCTTGGGATCATTTGGGGATTTGCTAAAAGAAGCCAGTGAGGCTTGGTGGATACAATTGGGCATATTGTGGGATATCGAAAGCTAGAGAAGACATGACTTTGAGAAATTCGTGGGTAGCAGGAGCTTAGAGGGTTCAAGTATATTGGGCAGACTAGCTTAGAGGGTCTTTTGTTATTCATGTACTCCAACTTTATTCTCTAATGGATCGATTTCAACTTGGAGGGTCACAGAGAGCTTTTTCGTCTAGTTCTTCGGTTTCCTCTTCGATAAGATGTCTTAGTGTTATCTTATATTTGTATCTCTCTTCCCTTACTCTTTAACCATTAATTGCTGCTGTGTTTGTGATTAATTATGTGTTAAAGTAGTTTACCAAATTGGGTATTGCTTATATTTCATATTCCGCACGTCTATTGTTTGAATATAAGCTTGCTTTGGAAAATTTATGTTTGAGGGTCTAAACATTTACAAGTGTTTTACAAACTAAGTGAAGTTTCAAAATCTTCAAAGGACAAATTTCAATGAACAAATCTTCAAGAACAATGCCACAATTCAATTTTCGAAGTAGAGAAGCCCCTTGGACACCTTTCATCAAGATCGAGGTGGAGAAGCCCCTTGGTCAGCACAAATCAAGATTGAGAAAGAGAAGCCTCTCAATCATCCCAGGTCCTAAGGTAGAGAAGCCCCTTGGTTACCTTTCATCAAAATCGAGGTAAAGAAGCCCCTTGGTCACCACAACCCAGGCTCCATGGTAGAGAAGCCCCTTGGTTACCTTCCATCAAGATCAAGGTAGAGAAGCCCCTTGGTCACCACAACTCAGGTTCCAAGGTAGAGAAGCCCCTTGGTTACCTTCCATCAAGATCGAGGTAGAGAAACCTCTTGGTTGTTACAATAAACTCAAACGCGGGTATAGCACCCAAGAGGGCCATTTGGCACTTTTCAAGTGCCGATTGACACAAATTGTGGGAACGGCCAAAGGGCTCTTGGATTGAGATAAATTTTATCCTTTTCAATTTTTTAGAGATAAGGACATGTCTCAGCTCGTATTCTAATCATTTATCTAATTTTTTGAAGCATTCCAGCCTCTATAAATAGAGGATGCCTCTCAAAATTCTGTACATTTTTTCACACTTTTTGATCCCCCTCTTTCTAGTTCTTCTCTTCTTTTCAATTCCCCCTACGTTAAAGATGTTCTAGAGGCTTTTTCCTTAGGAATTTCTTTCTTGTAAGCAAAATATTTTAGACTTCAAGGAGTTAAATAAATTTTTTTGAATCCTAAAATATTCTTTCACTAAGAAGAGCACGCTCATGCAAGAGGTAGTCTATTTCTTTTCTTTTCTTTTTCTACTCTTCTCTATTAATTTTGTTTGATGATGCATGAATTGGTTCAAGATGTTTTATTATTTCTGATTCTTGATATAATTTCCATGTTTTGTTTAAAATTTTTCTTTAAATATGTTCTTAAATGATTTTTTGCTATGATTTCTTTCTTGAATCTCAAAATCTGCTAATTATCAAAGATCTCTTTAAAATAAAAACAGATATAAATTTTTCAGATATGATTTTTTTAACACACAAAACTGATTTGTATTTTTGTTAAATATAGATCTGGTTTTTTTAACTCTCAAAACTGATCTGTATTTTCTTTAAATACAAATCTAGTTTTTTTAGGAAAAAGTTTTCTTTGTCATACAACTGCAGATTTTGAAGTTTAAAAGAAGAAATTAAAGATTAGGTTGTAGTCTTTTCTTTTTCTTAATATGTGATGCATGTAAAACAAATTTATCTCATAGGGGGGTGAATCCTCTTTCAAAAGTCTTTTTTTATTTTACATCCAACAACAAATCTGATTTTTTTTTATTATTATATATATATATATATATATAAACCAAAAATCATTTTTTTCACTGTTCAAAACAGATCTGATTTTTCTTGATAAAATCACTTTTTTTAACTTTACACAAAAACATATCTGACATTTTTTTAACAAGAATCTTGTTCTTTTCTTTACATAAAAATAGATCTAATTTTTCTTTTATCTACGTAAAAACAGATCTGATTTTTCTTTACAAATCAAAATTTTTTTAATGCATAAAACAGATTGAATTTTTATAAAAAAGAGGATACATTTATAAGATAAATTTATTTGAGTTAGTTCTGGTCAAGTGTATGTCATGTGTGTTCAACTTATCATTCAACATCATGAAAAAAATGGGTATATTGGTCATTAGAGTCTAGAAGACCAGACTCTGTCTAGGCGAAATAGGTGCCTAACACCTTCCCATTTCATAACATTGGCTCCAAAATTAGATTTTCTGGATGGGTAGACTAGTTTCTTGTTCTTTTTTTATTTTATTTTTTAAATTTTGGTTGATTGTAATTAGGACAAAAAGTTTTGTATTCTTTTGCATAGATTGTAACTAGGACTTAAAGCCTTGTAAGGTTCAATTAACCAAGATTGTATTTATTTTTATTCAATTAATGACAATGAAGTATTTTTATCATGTAATTTATATTTATTTTTTCTTTTCTTTTTTTGTATAAATATAAGTGGCGACTCCACACCACTTGCCCAAAAAGAGAAGTGCCTTGAAAAAGCACACCTAAATCTCTTTTTTGAGAGAACTCCAATTTTCCCTGTCTCTCATAGAAGCCACAAGTTTGAACATATATCAAAGTCAACATTGCTTTTCAAGCTTCAATTTCAAGAAAGAGAGGAAGTCCTATTAAGATATAATTAAGGACAGTTTGTTATTGCTCTATCAAAAACTTATATAGTTGGAAATAACCCCATGGAGATCAATGCATTGGCAGTTATATATGGATGTGTTGAGGCTATGTTAGGTAAAAAAGAGAGGAGCTCATGCAATTTACTTTAAGGCTGGTGTTGATCCCAATGACGAAACTAACTTAGCGCTGAGGGGGGTTCTTGCCCCCCCTCCCCCTTATTAGGGTCATATTATATCTAATTAGTTAATCCTTTGATAAAATGCACTTTACTTATAATTGGGTAGATCTAAGATGGGTTTAATACATCGAGAAATATGTTATTCAAAGCATATCAAGTGTTCATATTAAAAGTCATGAAGATTGGTCTAAGGAACAAGTGAAGAAAGGCCATTCATTAAGTCTTAACAGATAGTTTGATAGATGCTTGCTATCAAGACATAATGTGAAGCTCAATAAATAGCTTGATAGCAACTCGATCTATCGAGACTTACAATTTTCAGTTTTCTAGATCTGAAACTCAGCCCAAGTTTTTGTATTTATTTAAGGTTTCTTTTCTCACAACCCTAGACATATATAAGGCTTATTGTAAGAGCCATCACATGAATATAGAGATCAAAAGATTTATTTTCTCTGTGAGAAGCAACTACATTTGTACGCCATAGGGTTTTGTAACTAAGTACTTCCTAATTTTCATTATTAATGAAGTGAAGAACTTTGTAGCCAACAACATCTGTTCAAGTTGCTAAAGTTAGCATGTATTAGAATCCATGCAAAAGGTTAGTCACAGATTGGAGAATTGTGCATCAAGGGAAAGAAGGTTATTACAAGATCAAATCCAATTGGGCATTGGAGCAAAGGTTCAACTGTAGGTTGGTATTTTGGAGGGTAGTTGGTAAGATTCCTTATACTTGTAACTGCTTGATTGTTGATTAGTGGATTCTTGGGAATGGTGACCTTAAAATCACCCTGTGGGTTTTTTACCTTACAAAAGATTTTTCCCATTTGTCAACAAATCACTGTGTTTTAGTTTCCACTGCACTTTGTTTAATTGGTGATTTGTTCGTGCCTTCATGATTTGCATGCAATTGAACCTGATAATCAACTTGGGTAATTGAATTAATTAACTAGGGTCAACCTATCTTAACCCAACAAGTGATATCAAAGCGGGCACACTTTGATTAGGTTTTAATCGTTGCTGTGTGATCCATTAACCCCTGTTGTTATGGATCATGGGAAATCCTTAATTATTCCTCCATTATTTGATGGTACGAACTATGCATACTGGAAAGTAAGCATGAGAGCATTTTTGCAGTCTTTAGATGAAAAAGTATGGCTTGCAGTTGAAGTAGGTTAAAAGAAACCTAAAGAGCCACTAGAAATATGGGATGATACTAATATCAAAGCAGCAAATTTTAATAATAGAGCGTTGAATGCTTTGTTTAGCATTATGACCAATGAAGAATTCAAGAAGAACTGCTCCACTGATAATGCAAAGGAAGCATGGACTATTTTTTTTAAAATACCTACGAGGGCATAAAAGTTTTTAAAAACTCCAAGCTCCAAAGGCTCACTACTAGTTTTAAGGAAATAAGGATGGATAAGGATGAGTCATTC
The DNA here is from genome assembly GCA_032878915.1 of Castanopsis chinensis. Classification (NCBI taxonomy): domain Eukaryota; kingdom Viridiplantae; phylum Streptophyta; class Magnoliopsida; order Fagales; family Fagaceae; genus Castanopsis; species Castanopsis chinensis. Next base: position 29,831,533 of record JAVQMG010000122.1, on the reverse strand, counting down.
GGTGAATTCTATGCCAAGCTCAAGGACATAGTGAATTTAGCCTTTAATCTTGGAGAACAAATTCCAAAGCCCAAAATTGTTAGGAAGATCCTCAGATCTCTTCTAGAGAGATTCCATGCCAAGATCACAACCATAGAAGAATCAAACGATCTTAACTCTATTCCTTTGACAGAGCTGATTAGAAATTTGCAAACCTATGAACTAGGGTTAGTAAGAGTTGGCAAGGGTAGCGAAGGGAAGAACATGGCTTTGAAGGTTAAGAATAACGATAACGATGAGTCGTTTGAAGATGAGGATACTAACCTCAAATCTTATATCACTAGACAATTCAAGAAGTTCATCAAAATTGCGAACGTTAAGCAAGTGGTAAGGATCACAAACAGTCTGGATTCTCTCAATTCAAGTCCCAAGACAAAGGTAAAAGAGAATTCAAGGATATTGGTCAAGGCAATAGTGCTCTTACTGGGCCAAAGTATTACGAGTGTCAAGGATCTAGACACATGAAGCAAGAATGTCCCACATATCTTAAATCCTTTCGTAAAAGCAAAGCTTTAGCTGCCACTTTGAGTGATAAGAAACCAAAAGTATATTCTGATGAAAGTGATCAAGATGGGATAGTGAGTGCTTTCATAACTATTATTTAGTCCCCTAAGGAAGCAATAGAACTAATCGATGAGGAAGAAGAGCTAATAGAATCAAAGTTTGAGAAGATAGATGAGCAAGACGACATCCACTCTGCCTACTCTAAATTGTACAAGGTCTTTGAGAAGCATTAGAAGCTTTACAAGTTAGCTACAAGAAAGTTTAGTGAAGTGGAGTTGGAACAAGAGGAACTCTCTACCAAGGTTGATAAAGCTAATTAAACCATTGGAGTACTAAGGTTTGAGAACAAATTTCTTGTTGAAAGGACCAAGAAACTGGATGCTGGACTATTTCAGGTACAAGCACAATTGGAAAGGACTTTAAATGCCAAGCTGAATAAGATGCTCAACTTCTAGAAGTCTCGGGTATGATCATTCTCTCTCTTCTTGTAGTACCTATTCAAATGCTTTAAATAGGGTTATTTTTTTTCCCCTTACTTTTAATGGTAACTCTGAGGTAATTGATCCTAATATTAAAAATTAAGGATAAAAGTGATAAGGGAAAATCGATTCTAAGAGCACCCTCTATGGTTGGTAAGAAAGATACTAAGTAGAACAATTATCACTCCACCAACAAGAAGTCTCAACTAAAGAAACCTCATTTTTGTCACTACTGTGGAGCATTTGGGCACACGTTCAAATTGCTATAAGTGGTTAGCCACTCAACAAGGCAATAGTGTGTCATCTCTTGGGAACCAAAATCAACTCCAACTTTCTTTAGCCCTTTTTGGAGAACTTCTTAAGGTTGTCATGTTACTCTCTAACCTAAATGGTTTCAACTCTCCTCTTTATGTTGGTTAAATACATGTTTGTATCGTATACAAAATATACACAGTGGAAAATTAACAGATCTACTTCATTCGCAATTGTTAACATGTACTATGCAAATTTTAGAATTCAAGAACAAGAGAGCGTACCTTGGTGCGGTGAAATTCAAAAACAAAAGATCAGAAGTACTCGGGAACACTTTTAATCTTCACTCCAATTCCACTTTACACCCAAGAAGTGTGGTCTCTCAATCAATTTTTAAAAGGAGAATAAGAAAGTGTCTCACACTCATATACACACCATTTTACAATGATGTCACACTCTCACTCAAAATTTTGTATGTTTCTCCCTTTATATCTAACTGATTATCTAATTGGGCAAGTCTATTGGGCCATTCCAATTAGGCTTTAGTGTGTGGCTTGAAGTGAAACCAAAAGGGACCAATAAGACACTAACTTCAATGGGCCTTAGGCTTTTCTGTCAACTCTTGACAAGTCCAAAGTTACAATTAACTATATCTAATACCACTATATAAATATAGTTGCACTCTAGGCCTTATTTATAAATTATATCCCAGGACCTTATTATACATGCAACCTCTTCATAAAATATTCGTAGTAATATAAAGTCATGAATGTAGACTGCTACTTTATAAATTATTACATCTTAATCCTTAAGTACCCGGTTTAATCCTCTATGTTATTCATCATATATTTATGAAATCCAATTTCATAAATATATACTTTAATAACTCCTTACTAAAGTGGTTAGGCCTAACACTCTGAATAACCAAACCCATTTCATAAATATATACTTTAGTAACTCCTTACTAAAGTGGTTAAGCCTAACACTCTGAATAATCAAACTCATTAAACTTATTTCAAAGAAATATTTTGCATCTCCTTTAAGAGATTATGAATTTCATCTTGAGAATATATGTTTCATCAACACTAAATGTGACTGCCCAATATACTAAGATTTTGATCATGTCTTTAGATCTTACTCCTGATATATTAAAGCAATCTACATTACATGATCAGGTCCATTATCCTCTCAGGATTAAGAGTTCATGTAAATAGAATTCATGAGATTTATTATTCATTTAATAGTCACTAGGAGAACAATAAATCTCACAGCGGTCCAGTTCAATATGTCTTAACTCTTAAAACATATCAACATACAAACTAGAAGTCTCCACTTCCATGATCAAGCCAAATCATCTTAGTTGATATGTTATAGTCTTCGCAAATGAAGTGCCCAATTTCATCACCAACTACGAACTATAATTCTGAGCTTACAAAGAACTTGTGATTTATATCTTCTATGACTTTTCACATAAATCACAGACTATGCATCTCATAGACTATATGATATTGTCTGAACATTCATGTTACTCTTATTTTAGATAAGAATAAAACAACTTTATTAATCACAACACTAAGTCTTACATAACGTCATACATAATGTCATACATAGTGTCATACATAACATCATATAATAGGATTTAAGGGCACTAATCCTAACACTTTATCCATCTAAACAAAGGTTCATGCAAAAGAAAGGCTCTCCATCCAAGTCTCCCATCTGGAAGGAAAAATATTTCAAGTGATTCCTTCACTTTCCTAATCTCATGCATGGTGTGAGTTGTGGTTTAAGTCAGTCTAGTTTTTGATGCATTGTTTTTTTCTTTATGCTTTGTTTAAAGTTTTCTTTAATAAAAAAAAGGAAAAAAATTGAATAATAAAAAGACAGAGTGTGTTTGTGTATATTGGTACTTGTGTACCTTGGATGGAAATTGAAACAAAGCTCTCAACTTTGTATCTCTTTTAGCTTAGATGAGCATTTTCATGCACAACCAAGCAATGTGAGCTTCGTACCTCTTTCATGTGATTTGGTTGACCTTTTATCTTCCATATCTTAAATCACTCTTTTTGACGAGAAGGACTAAAGAATCCCAAGTGAAAGACATAAATAATCATCTATAAACACCGCATTTTATACCACTTACGACTCAAGCCCCTGTTCCCTAATGATGCTCGAACTCTAAGGCCCAAGGCCAGACCACTAACATCCGATTGCTACCTCGAGTAGAAAACTTACTACCACGACCACGTGACAGCTCTGAGCCCACGTACTACTTCTTTCCTTGATCTGTAGCAACCACAAGCTCTCCTACTTGTGACTTTGAGACTCCACTCAAAGGTTTCAGATCTTCTTTAAAGTTCTTTATGCAGTAATTGAATTCACCATCAAGTTCTTGATGCAAATCTTGATCTTGATAGCTCTATGTGTGTGCGAAGGTAAACACCTCTAGATTGAGTCTAATTTTCAATCGACCAAACCTTGCAGATTTTGACCAATAAATTTTGAAATCACTCGATTCCAATTCTACATAAAAACATGCTTTGAGCAAACCTAAATCAAGACTCTATATTTTGATCATGGTTTGCCAACATAATACATATTGAAGTTCTAATACATTAGTTCCTAAAGTCTTAGAATCTAACAGGAAGTGTTAAAATGAAAAATATAACTTTTAATGAGTAAAAATATCTATTCTTGGAAACGTGAGGCTAAGGAAACCCTCATTATGTACATGCAAGAATCGGCTTACGCATGCAGCTTTCTTCATGCGCACATAGGCACAATCCTGTGCACGCATAGCGAATTCGAGAAACTAAATAAGGCAAGTTTTCTGCATTAATATCGAGGTTTAGAATGAATCTCACCTTGTTTGGAAGTCAAACCCCTATTTTCACACTATAAGTAGCCTTACATGGTATATTTTCAAAACACACAGAAATCCCACGAGAAAACACTAAGATTCACTAGAAATAGTGAATCAAAGAGGGAGTTTTTTATAAAACATCCGTAAGCCAATTTTCTTTTGATTAAGGCCTTTTCTAGCTTTGATCTTTTGAGTTTAAGATTACTAATCACTCTTTTATTGAACTGTGAATAGATTTGACTGAGGAGAATTATTAAAATTAGTCTTGAAGAGTTTTTCTTTGAGGTATAGTTCTAAACCTTTTCTTTTATTTTCTTTAGTTTAATTCTGCTTTGTTTGTTTCTTCCCTTGCTTTATGTTTCAATATGTTTATGTAGTCTAAGTTTACGTTTTTGTATGTCTAAAGTGCATGTTAGAATGTTAGATTTAGGGTTTTAAATCTTTGCTATGTTTCTAGGGTTTCTGGACAAAAACCCACGTGTGCGCAAGTAAGATTAGGAGCACGTAGGGTTGTTCATGTATTCATGGTTCTAAGTCTCTACTTAACATGTTTGTTTGCTTGTTTGCTTTTCACATGTTAGAATTAGGATTGATCTTGTGTTTTCCTTATTTGATGCCATGAACATACATTCACATGCTCATGCATAATGTCATAGGTGTTGAGTTGCTGTAAGGTAAGTGAGGTAGGTTATGCATCGGTATGAACATGCATTTTAATGATGTAATATGTTTGTTTGATGTTTAATTTCATATTTTAAAGCTTGGAATACATGTGACAATCTATGTTTGCTTACCATGCCTATGTTTTTTCCTTGAATGGATATGATGATAGTAACATGCTAGGGTATACGCCATGCCATGCTAGATGGATGCTAGGTTGGCTGGCATCTATGCTAGACGTATGTTAGGGTTTATGACTTGATGAGAAGCTTGATTAGATGAATGTTAGGCTTTGGTTGACAAGCACGATAGATGTATGGTTTGGGATGATTGATTCCATGTTGTGTGTTTAGATGCATGTTAGTGTTTGTGTGAGTTAGATAACAATATTGAGTGTGCCTTTAATAGGGTTAAGACATAAGACACAATGAGAGGCAGCCAACCTTAGGGTTGGGCAGTTTTGGGTGCTTAACACCTTCCCAAAACCGTATCTTAACTCTATACCAATATCTCTAGTAGTAAGATCAATAGTCCTTCCTTAAGAGGATGCTATATATATGGTTCCTAGACCATTGCAAAAACTAGGTGGTGACGCCCATTTTCGTTGTGTCCACAACAAGGAAAGGGAAAGCCCTTAACAAGGAAATGCTAAAAGACATTAGTGTTGGTGGTGACAAAGGTTCCAGAGCCAACTTTCAGGGTTGGATCAGATACTTCTAGAGGGAGTATGCTGATGACGTGGATGAAAAGGCAAGCTTAGATTCTTTGAAGGAGGGTACAAACTTTGTTGTGGGAGAAGGTAATTCTAGCCTTTATGAACTTGAAGGCTTATGTTGCTTTCATACTATCCCATCATTTATTTGAAGGATATCCTCATGAAAGGATCCTAAGTAGACATTTCTGTTTGGCTATTAAGTTGTCCAAAGGACACTCTTTTCCCCTTGCCCCTTATTTCTTAGGGACTCTATATTTTCATCTAGATCATTTCACCCTCGACCTACAACGTTCTTGGGGTAGATTTCAAGTAGAAATATTCATACCTATAGCATTCTTACAAATCTGGTTGTGGGAACACTTTAAGAATTATGCTCCTGTCCCCAATGCTTTAAGTTTCTTTAAGAAAAGTTTGCCCTCACCCCAGGGATTACCATGCTTATGGGGTTAAAATAAGGTTATGGTATCTTTTGATAGCTTCCTATGTAAGGTGTTGGATGACCCTATCGATTGGATAGCTAGACCTTATTCCCCTCTTGAGGGTGGACTTCCATTTTTGTTCCATTTCTTGAAAAATGAAACTGTTTCTCGTTATAGAGATGCTTTTTGGACTAAGGAGGGGCTCTCCTTTGTTGCTTGTGCCTTTACCTTCTATCTTTAGGCACATTTTCAGGATGACTTTGAAACCCAAGCCTACAACCCTCAAAGGTTTGCCTGCCAATTTAGTTTTGATCAAGGCGTACTTGGGCATTTCTCCACTCCAGCCCCACCTGCTACAATGGCATCATTAACTTTCAAGAGTAGGAATCTTGTTCAGGTGTTGTTGCCTGGTTCCGAAGTTCCTATTGCCTCTCTATCTAGAGCTAGATTACCTTCACCTAGTTTTAAAGCATGGTGGTTTGGTATTAAAAAATGTGTTAGGAACTTTGGAGAAAGTGGATCCCAACGTGTGGAAATCCCACCTATCTTATAGGGTGATTTGACTTTGAAACTCTTTGCCAAAGCCAAACCTTTAGCCAGCAAAAGGAAAGGGAAGAACAACAAAGTACCTTCTGTGAAGAAACCAAGAGTGTGTACCTTTCTTCCTTATCTTATTCTTTTGTAATGTTTTCTTGATAATGGCACATGTGACTTTCTTTTCTTCTTTCTCTCTTTTGACTTTTGACAGGTTAAAGAAGTTGTTTCTCAGACTCAAACAAAAGTGAAAACCACCCTTTTGGCACAAGGTGCCTTTGTACAGAAAATGGTTTCTAAGAAGTAAGTAGAATCTGATGCTGAAAAGGGGGATTCTAACTAGATGTAAACTGAAAATTCCTAAGAGAAATAAGGATTTCATAGAATTTACTTCCAAGGATCGAGAAAGTGAAAGCGTTAAGGCAAACCTCAATCCACTATTCTCATACTTTCTTCCCCTTTGAAAGTAGTGTGTTCCAAACTGCTTTCAAAGTATCCTAAGATGATGGTGGATACTGACAAGTGGACACTACCTCTTAGGAGCTTTATGTTGGAGCAAATTAGGTTTGTCCCATCCCAATTGCATTTTAAAGGTAAAGAGGACAACCTAACTCTTTCCTTTGATGAATTCCTTTCCACACTAGGTGATGCTAAGAGCATGGGTTTCAATGTCAAATGGCTTAAAAGTGTTGGAAAATCTGCTTTTGTAACTCATACAAAATACACAACAGAAGCAACAAATATGAATCTTTTTCATTCATGATTGATAACATGCACTATCCAAATTTTCAGAATTTAAGAACAAGATTTCGTACCTTGGTGTGATGAAATTCAAAACAAAAGATTAGAGATACTTAAGAACACTTTGAATCTTCACTCTAATTCCACTTTATGCCCAAGAAGTGTGGCCTCTCAATCAGTTTCCAAGGGAGAATAATTGAGTGGCTTCACTCACACATACACACCATTTCACAATGATGTCTCTCTTTTTTCTAATAAAAATTTCTATATGTTTCTCCCTTTATAGCTAACTAACTATCTAATTAGGCTGGCCTATTGGGCCTTTCCAATTGGGCTTTGGTGTGTGGTTTGGAGTGGGACCAAAAGGGACCAATAAGACACTAGCTCCAATGGGCCTTGGGCTTTTCTGTCAACTCTTGACAAGTCCAAAGTTACCATTAATTATATTTAATACCACTATATAAATATAATTGCACTCTAGGCCTTATTAATAAATTATATCTCAAGACTCTAATAATATCATTTGACCCCTCCATGAAATATCCAAAGTGAACAAAGTCATAATGAACTATCACTTTGTGAACAACTATTTTATCCTTGAGTACTCGGTTTAATCTTTTAGTTATTCACATTTATTGAAATCCAATTTCAATAAATATAAGTTTTAGTAACTCCTTACTAAAGTGGGTGCCCTGAATAACCAATTCTTATTAAACTTATCTCAAAAGGATATTTCGTGTCTTTACAAAAAGAGAATATAGATTCCATCTTGAGAATATGTGTTCCCTTAACACTATGTGTGGTTATCCAACATACTGAGGTTTTGACCGTGATATTAGATCTCACTCCTGATATATCAAAGTAACCTACATTTCAGATTGAGGGTCTATGAAATTAGAAGTCGTGAGATTAATTATTCAGGTGACAATTGTTGACTGAATAATTAATCTCACAATGATCCAGTTCAATATATCTTAACTCTTAAGACACATCAACACATCAACTAAAAGTGTAAGGAAATTTAGACCCCGGTTGATAGAATTAACAAGTTTTAAACCCAAGTTGTTAATTAGATTTATTATGCATAATACTTGTTAAAACAAACAAACATCAATATCATGTCAAAACTAAGTGCAGTGGAAAAATAAATAAGACAAGATATGATGACCCAGGAAAACCAATGAAACCAACCAGTTTCACAGTAAAAAACCTGGGGGGAAACCTTCCCGAAAAGCAATTCATTATAGTAAAGAGAAGTTTCAGATCTAGTACAAAACCTTTATCCCTAGACTCTACAATCCCCGTAGATGAACTCACAGCAAAAACCTTCTACTGCTTCAGAACCTCTGAACTCTTCAATATATGAACGCCACCCCTTGATGCACGGATCCCAGTACGTGACTAACTCCTTTGCATGAATCCCAATACGTGACTAACTCCTTTGCATGAATCCCAGTACGTGACTCACTCACCAACTTGAGGTAGAAGAATGTTGGCTACAAAGTTCTTCACTTCATCAACAATGAAGATTAAGAAGCACTTGGTTACAAAACCCTAAGGCGTAAAGACACAGTAGCTTCTTTCAGAGAGAATAAGGCTTCGGTCACCTTTTGCATATGTTCTCCTTTTATTCTCTTGTGTGATGGCCTCAAAAATAATCCTTATATATGTCTAAGGTTGTGAGAAACGAAACCCTATACAAATACAAAAGCCTGGCCCAAAAATTAGATCTGAAAATTCTGATTTCCGTAACCTCAATAGCTTCTCGATCGATCCACCAGCTATCGAGCTTTATTCATTAAATTTTGATAGATAGCTATCTGTCGAGCAGCTGTCAAGAAGGTGTCTGCAGGTGTCCAGCAGGTGTCCAACAGGTGTCCACAGGTGTCCAGTTATCTGTCCAGCTTTAGTGAACACTTTTTCTTTACTTGTTTCTTGGTCCAATCTTCATGGCTTTAATACTAGACTTGAACAACATGTTCTTTGAAGTATTAACACATCCTAGATCTATCAAAATACAAGTAAAGTGAGTTTTGTCAAAGGATTAGCCAACTACATAAAATATGTCCTTAACAATCTCCCCCTTTAGTAATCCATGACAAAACCACAACAAACAAATGAACATATGAAAGAAGTCATAAATCACTTAACTCATACTCATTTATTGAATACAATAAAATCTACCCTAACACAAACTCTTGAAAAACTTTGCAAGAAGAGAGTTCATAGCATGGAAGACTTTGACAACCTGTATTTCTAAAACACTTTAAACAAAACTCATCAAGGCATCTTTGTGTGAAGCAGAAATAATAGATTGCATACAAGTAAAAGAAACATGTGTATGAAGATAGAAAAGAAACAACACATGTAGAAATAAGTGAAGAAACATATATCATCATATATATACTACTTGATAAATACCATGTTGTATGTAAAAATGGTCACAAGACCTAGGTACATGAACAAGGAGGTAAACACTCCCCCTAACAAGATGAAACACAACTCTGCCTTACAAGGGCATGTATTCCTTCCCCTAACTTGTAGAATCTTAAAGAAAGAAACCACAAATTCTCCAATTTCTCCCCCTTTTTGTCACGATTGACAGAGGGTATAGGAAGCTATAAAACTTTACCCAAGAAACATAAAGATGATCAAGGATGATCAAGGTGGCACAAAGAATCCATAAAAATGTATGAATGTAATGAAACAAGATGTTATGGATGACAAGATAAGAGAAACATGCAAAACAAGGAAAAAAATTCATGCAAGGATATCTCGATCGATCGAAGGTGTCGAGAAGCTATCGAGCCAACCTCGAGGGATCGAGAAGGTGTCGAGGATCTATCGAGCAGACAGAAGATATCTCGATCGATCCACCTAGCTATCGAGAGGTGTCAAGATTGCGATAAGATGCAATAGAAGATCTCGACAGATAAGCCAAGTATCGAGAGGTGTCGAGATGGCTTAAAAGCAGTTTTTCAAGAAAAGAAAAACACAGATGTGAATGCAATCAAGCATGCAACTTAACCAAAGATCCAAACAACATATTAACCTCTCAAAAACATCTCTTTACAATCATTTAAAGCACATGGATCCCAAAACACACACACACTAAACAAGTCTAACCAATTTTATATTTCAAAAAACAAGTTAAGACAGTTTAGTGAGCATACGTCAACGCATGTAAACCTTGTGGTGGCCAAATCACATTGTACTTGCACATATATCAAGAATAGTAAAGAATATTGTGTGTTGTCAGTGAAAAACATCGCAAGATTGCATAAGTGTCTCAAAGTTATGATGATTTGAGATATGAGAATATCACTTTAACTCACACACAATCATAACTTCTTGATGAGGACTATCACCTTCGAGGTACATCCTATAACTCTCACATCTCCTAGAAAACACGTTTGTAATCATATTTTAAAGCATTTTGATCTTTTTGCTTTTTATTTATTTGCATATTTTCTTTTATTAAGCATATCAAGCATGGGCATATAAGAGAAAGAAAAGAAATACCCAATTATTTTAAGTTTTTGACATTGCACTTTTGCTATGCCGAAGTATACAGATATTATTGACATTGTACTTTTGCTATGCCGAAGCATACATATGTCATATCATGATTAGTGGGTAACAGTGGTGAGATGATTATTTATGCCTTTCTCTTAGGATTTTCTAGTCCTACTCATCAAAAGGAGTGATACGAGTGTTAAGTACAATAGATCACTTAACCTTACTCATTACAAACAAAGAGCTACAAAGCTCACTTGCTTAGTTGTGTATAAGAATGCTCATCTAAACTACAAAAGATACAAAGTTTAGAAAACTCTGTTTCAATGGCCATTTTAAGGTTCACAAGAACCAATGTACACAAATACATTGTTTTTGTATTTTTCTAATTTTTCCTCCTTTTTTTTTTATTTTGAAAACAAAATAAAATAAAAACAAAACAACCAAACAAAAACATACAAACAATCATGAAAGCATGAAAGAAAGATGCATATGCATGAAAGCAAGAAAAGAAATACAGATGCATGAAAGCCTGATTTCAAAAGCAGATAAGAAATCAAGCAAATAGAGTCCTACTACAGATAGAAAGAATTAAAGCAGAGGACAAAATGAAAAGATAATTAAGTCTTAGGCTCCTTTCTCACCTAGACAGCACGAGTCTTTGGCCGTGAAGATGAAAAAACACGTGTCCTAGTATGACTACTAGAGGACATGGAAGAATTAGAATTCTTCTAAAATTGAGTTAAAAAACTCAAGACTTTTAATAACTTACCAAGAAATTCCATGACAGCAGGGGTCAAGGATCACACTCAGGAAATTAATCCAATCAGAGTGTACCCGCTCTGATACCACTTGTAAGGAAATTTAGACCTTGGTTGATAAAATTAATAAGTTTTAAACCCAAGTTGTTAATTATATTTATTATGCATAAAACTTGTTAAAACAAACAAACGTCAATATCATGTCCAAACTAAGTGCAACGAAAAAATAAATAAGACAAGATATGATGACCCAAGAAATCCAATGAAACCAACCAGTTTCACAGTAAAAAACCTAGGGGGAAACCTTCCCGAAAAGCAATTCACTATAGTAAAGAGAAGTTTCAGATCTAGTACAAAACCTTTACCCCTAGACTTTACAGTAAAAAACCTAAGAGGAAACCTTCCCGAAAAGCAATTCACTATAGTAAAGAAAAGTTTCAGATCTAGTACAAAACCTTTGCCCCTAGACTCTACAATCCTTGTAGATGAACTCACAGCAAAAACCTTCTACTACTTCAGAACCTCTGAACTCTTCAATATATGAACGCCACCCTTTGATGCACGAATCCCAGTACGTGACTAACTTCTTTGCACGAATCCTAGTACGTGACTCACTCACCAACTTGAGGTAGAAGAATGTTGGCTGCAAAGTTCTTCACTTCATCAACAATGAAGATCAAGAAGCACTTGGTAACAAAACCCTAAAGCGCAAAGACGCAATAACTTCTTTCAGAGAGAATAAGGCTTTAGTCACCTTTTGCATATGTTCTCCTTTTATTCTCTTGTGTGACGGCCTCAAAAATAAGCCTTATATATTTCTAGGGTTGTGAGAAAAGAAACCCTACACAAATACAAAAGCTTGGCCCAAAAATTAGATCTGAAAATTCTAATTTTCATAACCTTGATAGCTTCTCGATCGATCCACCAGCTGTCGAGCTTTATTCATTAAATCTCAATAGATAGCTATTTGTCGAGCAACTATCAAGAAGCTGTCCACAGGTGTCCAGCTATCTGTCCAACTTTAGTGAACACTTTTTCTTTACTTGTTTCTTGGTCCAATCTTCATGGCTTTAATACTAGACTTGAACAACATGTTCTTTGAAGTATTAAACACATCATAGATCTATCCAAATACAAGTAAAGCGCGTTTTGTCAAAGGATTATCCAACTACATAAAATATGTCCTTAACAAAAAGTCTCCACTTCCATGATCAAGACTAATCATCTTAGTTGATGTATTATAGTCTTTGCAGATGAAACGCCCAATTTCATCACTGACTACGAACTACATTTTGAGTTTACAAGGAACTTGTGATTTATATCTTCTGTGACTTTTAACATAAATCACATACAATGCATCTCATGAACTATGATAATATCCTATTAGTTCATTTATAAATAATCTCATATAATTAAATAATTTAATTATTTATAACATGCCAATAAATTGGATTTTAGGGCATAAACCCCAACAAAAAGTTGTTTCATAGCATTAAGGGACCTAAAAAGGGCAAGGCCTTTTGTTCATGCTTCTTTGTCCTCACTTCAACAATTTAGGGTTAATAGAACCCTTTGTATCAACAAAGTAGAGGAGACAAAGTTGGTCATAGAGGCGCAGAGCACTTCAATCACCTAGCTCCAGGAATCCATAACCAAACTTCAAGAAGATTTGTCATCCAAGCTGGAAGCCAGTTCCACCCTTCATACTTAGCTAGAAGGTGTTGCATTAGAACAAGGTTCTTTAAAAAAAGAAATTGAAAAATTGGAAGGCGAGCTAGGTGCTCTGAGCCATTCGGATTTTTCTCTTGGAAACATTAGTGCTCTTACAAACATTATTTAATTAAAAAGTTGTAATATTTTGTGGTCATAGAGGACCTAATTATTGTAAACTTAACTTTATTTCTATTCAGTCAGGATATTTAAAATTGCATGCTTATTTATAGTAATATAAGTTTTGTGGAGCAAAAGGGTATTAGGTTACAAAATTAAGCATAATACTTCTTAAGGTGAGCTCCATTAATTGGGCTATATGCCTTTGTACCTGCCTGATCTTTTAGCTAATAGTGTCTAGTTTGGTGTGCTTCCTCCACAATGTATGGTTCTTTCCATTTTGGTGAAAACTTGTGTCTAATGGATCCAGCCACACCTTTCACATGAGAAGATGCTTTCCAAACAACTTCTCCCACTTGAAACTTTCTTTATTTAACTTGGCCTTCATGCCTCGCCTTCATACTTTCTTGATAAAGGCGGTTATGAAAGGCAGCGTTGTCATACTTTTCTTCAACAAACTCCAAGAGGTATTCCCTAGGTACTCCTAAATCTATTGGGATGACAGCCTCCATGCCATAGATAAGGGAAAAGTGTGAGGCTTCTATAGCTTGTGATTTGGCTGTTCAATGAGCCCACAGAGCTATAGGAATTTCCTCTCTCCATTATTTTCCATTCTCCTTGGTCATTTTTCCCAATAATTTTAGTAACCTTTTCTTGAAGGCCTTATCCTGGCCATTTCCTTTCAGATAATAAGGTGTTGATGTCGTGTAAGTTATGGAGTCCTATTCCTTTAAATGACGTACATCCTTGTTCAAGAATAGTGTGCCATTACCATAAATGAATCTACTTGGTACTCCAAAATGAAATATTATATTTTCTCTCAAAAAATTAGCCATTGAGCTACCCGTCACTTTCTTTATGACCACAACTTCCACTCATTTGGTAAATATTTTAGTGGTTACCAAGATCCAAATACATCCTTCAAAATGGGGATTTATAGGACCTATGAAATCAAGCCCCTAACTGTGAAAAAAAATATGGAGCCATGGTTGGGTGGAGGCTCTGGTTGATGGTATGTATCTCATCTCCTTGTCTTTGACATTCTTAACATTTCTTTACAAAAGCCTGGGCAACTCTTTACATGGTAGGCCAATAGTATCCCTAGTGTGAAGCCATTCACCTACCGCCAGGGTGTCCTGGTGGCTCTCCCTCATGCAAATTTGAGAGAATGCCCTTTACCTCTGTGAGAGACAAATTAGGCATTGACACCTTCCCTTTTTAGGATTCTATGGAATTGCCACTTATTTTATAAGTAAAATAAGAAAACTTTACAATTTACAATACACCTTGAATAGTATGTATTTTTATTAATTGGAAACAATTTATAACTTGGTAGAAAGAAGTTTACATCACTTTGATTCCTAGGTACAATCTAATAAAAAGAAAAATACAAAGCCTTGTTTCCTAGTTACATTCTACCCAAAATAAAATAAGACATTAGGTTACAAGATGAGAAGGTGTTAGGCACCCACCATGCCCAAATAGTGTCTGATCTTCTAAACTTTAAATGACCTTTTAAATACCCATAAAATATGACATGCAAACTATTATGTCAATATTTCTAGATCTAAAATTAGTTAATATGCAAAATACTAGATTTGTTGCATTTATGCAAAGAGAAATTACATCTGAATTTTATTTGTGAAAAGAAAGATTTTTTATGAGAAGCTTCAAATTAGCAAAATGAATTTTGTGATAAAAATTTAGACATGATGTTTTTTAAATAAAAAGGAATGGATTTTTTTTTTTTTTTGAAAAGTTCCCAAATCTAGTTTCTTAATTAAATAACAGAATGGATCTCCAAAAGGAAAATCTAGATTTGATTGTTTAATTAAAAAAACATAATGAGTTTTAAAAGAAATTTCAAATCTAATTTTTTTAAGTGAAAAGAATGAATTTTTTAACATAAAATTCAGATATGATTTTTGTTTAAAGAAACAATGAGATTTTGGAAAAATATTTCAGATTTGATTTTTGTTTAAAGAAGATAATGAGATTTTGGAAAAATATTTTAGATCTAATTTTTGTTTAAGGAAGACAATGAGATTTTGGAAAAATATTTCAGATCTAATTTTTGTTTAAGGAAGACAATGAGATTTTGGAAAAATATTTCAAATCTAATTTTTATTTAAGGAAGACAATGAGATTTTTGGAAAAATATTTCAAATCTAATTTTTTTTTTAAGGAAAACAATGAGATTTTGGAGAAATATTTTAGATCTAATTTTTGTTTAACATAAAGCAACAGACCTAATAGTAAATGGTATGCATTACATCATTACATAAACACATATACTAAAATGTACATCACATAACCAAAAAAGAATCAAGGCAAACAAAAGGAAGGACATGCTAAGAGCATGAAGAATTGAATCAATTATATGAACATGAGAGGAAAAAAAAAAAAAAAAAAAAGAGACAGAAACATACTTGTGATGGAAATATGCATGTATGCAGCGAAAAATTAACGAATCTACTTCATTTGCAATTGATAACATGTACTATGTAAATTTTAGAATTTAAGAACAAGAGAGCGTACCTTGGTGTGGTGAAATTCAAAACCGAAAACCAGAAACACTTGGAAACACTTTCAATCTTCTCTCAAATTTCACTAATGCCCAAGAAGTGTGGTCTCTCAATAGTTTTTCAAGAGAGAATGTCAAAGTGTCTAACACTCACATATACATTATTTTACAATAATGTCTCTCTTTTTTATGTTTTAAAATTCTGTATGTTTCTCCCCATATAATTGATTATCTAATTATGCTAGCCCTTTATGCCTTTCCAATTGGGCTTCAGAATGTGGCTTGGAGTGTGACCAAAAGTGACCAATAAGACACTAGCTCCAATGGACCTTGGGCTTTTCTGTCAACTCTTGACAAGTCCAAAGTTACCATTAACTATATTTGATATTACTATATATATATATATATAGTTGCACTCTAGGCCTTATTTATAAATTATATCCCAAGACTTTATTATACATGTAACCCCTTCATAAGATATTCGTAAGTGAATGTAGACTACTACTTTATAAATTACTACATCTTATCCTTGAGTACTCGCTTTAATCCTTTAAAGTTATTCAATATATATTTATGAAATCCAATTTCATAAATACATACTTTAGTAACTTTTTACCAAAGTGGCTAGGTGTAACTCTCTGAAAAACTGATCCATTAAACTTATTTCAAGAGAATATTTTACGTCTTCGTTAAGAGACTATGAATTCCATCTTGAGAATATATATTCTATCAACACTAAATGTGGCTGCCCAACGTACGGATGTTTTGACCGTAACTTTAGATCTCACTCTTGATATATCAAAGTAACCTACACTTCATGATCATGTCCATTATTCTCTCAAGATTAAGAGTTCATGCAAATATAAGTCATGAGATTTATTATTCAATTGACAATCATTAGGAGTATAATAAATCGCACAGCAGTCTAGTTCAATATGTTTTAACTCTTAAAACATATCAACATATCAACTAGAAGGCTCCACTTCCATAATTAAGACAAATCATCTTAGTTAATATGTTATAGTCTTCGTAGATAAAATGCGCAATTTCATCACCGACTACGAACTAAAATTCCGAGTTTACAAAGAACTTGTGATCTATATCATCTGTGACTAAATCACATAGATCACATACTATGCATCTCATAGACTATATGATAATGTACCATATTCATGTTACCATTATTTTAGATAATAATAAAACAACTTTAGTAATCACAATATGAAGTCATACATCTTGTCATACATAATATCATACATAATATCATACAGAGCATTATATAATAGGATTTTAGGGCACTAATCCTAACAATCTCCCACTTGCCCTAAAGACTATTGTGCACTAATCGGACTCCCATTCCCTCTAAATGTGACTCAAAAGTCCTTTAAGGCAAGACTTTGGTAAAGGGATCTACTAGATTTTTTGTACTTTCAATTTTTGCTACCACTACATCTCCACGAGCAACAATGTCTCGAATGATGTGGTACTTCCTCTCAATGTGTTTTCCTTTATGATTCCTTGGATCTTTGGATTGTGCAACCGCTCTACTATTGTTGCAAAACAATGTAATGGGAACTTGCTCCATTCTTATAACACCAAGATTAGAAAGGAATTTCTTAAGTCAAATATCTTCCTTTGTTGCTTCACAAGCAGCAACGTACTCAGCATCCATGGTGGAGTTCGCAATACAGGATTGCTTAACACTCCTCCAACTTATGGCTCCACCTCCCAAGGTGAAAACACATCTTGAAGTGGATTTTCTGACATCCAGATCCGATTGAAAATGTAAATCTGTATAGCTAATGGAAATCAAATCCTCACACCGGTAAACAAGCATATAATCTCTCGTTCTCCTAAGATATTAGAGAATATGCTTTACTACTTGCCAATGTTTTGGTCCTGGATTTGATTGATATCGACTGACCATGCCAACTGAATAACAGATATCTAGTCTAGTGCAAAGCATGGCATATATGGGTCTTCCCACTACTAAAGCATATAGAACTTGTCTCATCATATTTTCTTCCTCTTGAGTCTTAGGTCTTTGGTCGTCAGACAAAGAAACTCTATGTCTAAAAGGAAGCAATCCTTTTTTGGAGTTTTGCATGCTAAACCGTTCTAGAATCTTATCTATATATCTAACTTGTGATAAGCCTAACATCTTATTCTTGCAATCTCGCCAAAGCTTGATCCCTAGAATAAAGTTAGTCTCACCTAAGTCCTTCATATCAAATTGGCTAAACAACCAAACCTTTACTGATAACATTACCCCCACATCATTTTTAATGAGTAAAATATCATCAACATAAAGCACTAGGAGCATTACTACTTTGTCTTGATGTCTTTTGTACACATATGGTTCATCAAGATTTTGTTCAAAACCAAATGATTTGATTGTTTGATCAAATCTGATGTTCTATGACCTAGATTCTTTCTTAAGTCCATAAATGGACCTTTTCAACTTGCATACCATATACTCTTGGTTCTCCGCTATAGGTTTAATGCTGTTAGGCATCTCTACAAGATCTTGAACTTGATTGGAATACATGGAATCTAATTCAGATTTCATAGCATTGACCCAATGATGTGCATCTATATCATTTATTTCCTCTTCATAAGTGTAGGAATCCGATTCAGCCTCTTCTGAGATAGCTTCATAAGTTTCTCCTAAACCTATAAATCTTATAGGAGGCCGAACAATTCTCCCACTGTGACGAGTCACCTGTGTACTAGACATCTCATGAGTAGTATCTTGTGGTGTATCCAATACAGCCACATCATCCCTAGTTTTATCCAATGACTGTTGATTTACATATTCATTCATTTCAGCCAATACAACTCTACTTCTAGGAGTAAAATTATCCTTCCAAAAATTTAGCATTTGTACTAACAAAAACTTTGTTATCATTTCGATTATAGAATAAATAACCCATAGTTTCTTTTGGATAACCCATAAGCAAACATACTTCTGATTTTGGTTCCAAATTATCAGGCTTCCCCTTTAGCACATGTGCTGAACAACCCCAAATGTGGAGATATCTCATATTAGGCTTACAGCAACTCCACAATTTCATGGGTGTTTTAGGAACAAATTTTGATGGAACTAAATTCAAAAGATGTATTGATGTATCTAAGGCATACCCCCAAAAAGAAATTGGTAAAGTTGAGTGACTCATCATGGACCTAACTATTTCCAAAAGAGTCCTATTCCTTCTCTCCGCTACACCATTTTGTTGAGGAGTTCCAGGTGCTGTCAATTGGGATACAATCCCATTCTGAATTAGGTAATCCCCAAAAAGGTATTCGCCACTTCGATCAGATCGAATGGCTTTTATGTGTTTACCCAATTGATTCTCAACTTTAGCCCTAAACTCTTTGAACTTTTCAAAGGTTTCGGACTTTCATCTCAATAGGTACACATAACCGTATCTTGAATAATCATCCGTAAAAGCGATGAAGTACTTATAGTCTCCTTTTGCTTGGGTTAACATAGGACCATATACATCTGTATGAACTAATTCAAGCAACTCTTGGGCTCTTCTACCTTTTGCATTAAAAGGTCGTTTGGTCATTTTACCTTTCAAACAAGATTCGCAAATAGGAAATTCATCAAAGTCCATGGGCTGTAAAAGTCCATCTTTGATTAGTCTTTGAATCCTATTTGAATTAATATGACCCAAACGCAAGTGTCAAAGATATGCATCATTAGTAGAAGGAAACTTTCTCTTTAATGATATTACATGAGAGTCATTATCTAATTTAGAATTATGCAATTCTTGTTTATCAAGAGTTAAAATATAAAGACCATCCACAATATTGCCAAAATAGATAAACATTTTATCCTTCTTTATTACAATAATATGCTTTATGATAACACAATATCTATGTTTACCTAAATAAGTTGCAAAAATTAAATTCCTACGAGCATTAGGTACAAATAGACAGTCTTGCAATATTAAAACCCTAGGCTTAAAGCATAAATTAACAACACCAACAGCTACAACTGGAATCCTACTCCCATCAGCCAAAGTAAGAAACAATTCCCCTTCATTCAGCTTTCTGGTCTCGAGAAGCCCCTGCAAAGAATTGTAGATATAATTAGTACAACCTAAATCCACACACCAGGAATCCGTGGGATTCTGTACCAAACATATTTCAAGAAGAAATGAACATTTCATACCTTTATTCTTTGCAACTTTGAACTTTGGACAATTCTTCTTCCAATGTCCTTTCTCACCACAATGAAAAAATTTTCCTTTGATTTTCTTTCCTTTGTCAGCAACCCCTAAGATAGTTTATTTACCCTCTTGCTTAGTGAAGTCCTTCTTCTTCTTCTTCTTCTTCTTCTTCTTCTTACCTTTGCCTTTCGACTTAGTTTAAGAAGTAGAATCTTCACCCACATTGGTTTCAACACTAAAAGTACCAAGGATGCCTTTCGCCGCCACTAACTCATTCATTAATTCAGACAAAGAATAAATATTTTTGTTCATGTTATAATTAAGTCTGAATTCCTTGAATGATTCCGGTAGTGACTAGAGTATCATATCCACTTAGGATTCTCCATCAATGTCGACACCTAAAACTTCCAATGTATTTAGATTAGAGATCATTGTAAGACAATGCTTTCTTACTGAACTACCTTCAGCCATTTTGGTATTATAAATTTGCCTCATGGTTTCTTACCTTGCTGAAGGCCTTGCTCACCAAACATCTCCTTCAGACTTAGCATAATGTCCAAAGCTAGTTCTACATCCTGCATTTGATGCTGTAGAACATTTGAAATAGATGCTAGGATATAGCACTTGGTCATCTCATTAGATTTCTGCCAATGATCATATCGCTGTTTTACCTTAGGAGGAGCATTTAATGACAGAAAGCTAGGATATGGTTGAGTAAACACATATTTGTGCTCTTTAGCTGTAAGAACAATGTCCAAATTTATTTTCCAGTCAATATAGTTGGATCTAGTCAGTTTGCTTTGATTAAGAATAGTAACAAATGGGCTAAATGATGCCATGTTCAAATCAGAAAATAATAAACATGAATATAATAAGTAAATTAGACATTATCAATTTAGCATATAAGCATATAATATGGAACCTTAATAAAACCATAAAATAATATATGCAACGACAATCCAATCCCATGTTTAAAATTCCTTGGAAGCAAGTAAATTATAAACACTATGATTGATTGAGAACTATTCTCATTATTAGTGCTATCATGATAACTCTTATCAAACACTAATAATATGTCATTTTTCCTTTAGCCTCTAATTAATAATGACATAGCTCCGAAGGAAGGTTAACATTAAACTTAGTCTAGTGTACACCATTGACTGAATTCTAAGCGAGTCATTAAGTAACTCCATGGTGGCGTGGTCGTTCTTAATGTAAAAACACATATTATCCATCATTAAGAAGTTTAATCTGTAGTACCATGAATTAAACACCCTCCGAAGGGAGTCAGGCATATACGCCAAGGCGTGGTACTTAATCACACTACTATAAACTGACAATGGAGGTTGTGAGATCCAACTTTTGTATCTCTCTCCCACTAGATGTTTTATAATAAAGGTTTTTAAATATAAAACATGCATAACCTAATTATGCACAGTTTGCACTTTATATATTTGAAAACACTTTGAAAAAAGTTCAAAATTCCCTTCAGTGACATTTTCGCGAGTATCTCGCGACTAAGCTCTTCCCATGAAAATGAATTAAGGCAAAAAAAATGAATACACAAAATTCAGACAGAGACTTTCACGACTGTTTCGCGAGTAAAGCTTACCCGCAAAAAATTTTGTGAAAACACAAAATTCAGATAGAAGCTTTCGCAACTGTCTCGCGACTAGTTCACAAGTAAAGCTTACCCGCAAAAAACCCGTGTTTTCAGTTTTTCAAAGGGAAGATCTAAAACATTTTCAACGGTTTTTCTATGAACAAACAACCACCATATGAACATAATAAATGGAATTTGATATCAAAACTGAATTCCATTTATGATATAGCCTTAAAGATCAATTTAACATACTAAAATTCAAATCTAAACAACATCATAACATCAATATCAGTTTTTATCAAACCATGGTTTCAACAACCACGCAGAAAATTAAAAACATACATAATCTTTTAACATCATGAAACTATTATCTCTAATTCCAAAACTCACAAAACATGTTATACAGATTCAAATTGAAGATTTGTTAATTTTCTACTACGTACATGCATATTTCCGTCAATTGGTATCAGAGCGGTCTTCAAACCAATTGATGGAAATATGCATGTACACAACGAAAAATTAACGGATCTACTTTATTCGCAATTAATAACATGTACTATATAAATTTCAGAATTTAAGAATGAGAGAGCATACCTTAGTGCGGTGAAATTCAAAACCAAAGAGCAGAAGCACTTGGGAACATTTTCAATCTTCACTCCAATTCCATTAACACCTAAGAAGTGTGGTCTCTTAATCAGTTTTCCAAGGGAGAATGTCAAAATGTCTAACACTCATATGCACACTATTTCACAATGATGTCTCTCTTTTTTATGTATTAAAATTGTGTATGTTTCTCTCCTTATATCTGATTATTTAATTGGGCTAACCCTTTGGGCCTTTCCAATTAGGCTTTAGTATGTGGCTTGGAGTGGGACCAAAAGGGACCAATAAGACATTAGCTCTAATGGGCCTTGGCTTTTTTGTCAACTTTTGACAAGTCCAAAGTTACCATTAACTATATTTAATACCACTATATAAATATAGTTGCACTCTAGGCCTTATTTATAAATTATATCCCAAGACTTTATTATACATGCAACCCCTTCATAAAATATTCTTAATAATACAAAGTGATGAATGTAGACTTCCACTTTGTAAATTACTACATATTATCCTTGAGTACTCGGTTTAATCCTTCAAAATTATTCAATATATATTTATGAAATCTAATTTCATAAATATATATACTTTAGTAACTTCTTACCAAAGTGGTTAGGCCTAACTCTCTGAATAATTGATCCAATAAACTTATCTCCAAGGAATATTTTATATCTCTGTTAAGAGACTATGAATTCCATCTTGAGAATATATGTTCCATCAACACTAAATATGGTTGCCCAACTTACTGATATTTTGACTGTAACTTTAGATTTCACTCCTGATATATTGAAGCAACCTACACTTCATGATCATGTCCATGTCCATTATTCTCTCAGGATTAAAAGTTCATGCAAATATAAGTTGTGAGATTTATTATTCAATTGACAGTCGTTAGGAGAATAATAAAACTCACAGCGGTCTAGTTTAATATGTCTTAAATCTTAAAACATATCAACATACCAAGTAGAAGTCTCCACTTCCATAATCAAGACAAATTATCTTAGTTGATATGTTAAAGTCTTCGTAAATGAAATGTCCAATTTCATCACCGACTACGAATTAAAACTCTGAGTTTACAAAAAACTTGCGATCTATATCTTCTATGACTAAATCACATAGATCACATATTATGCATCTCATGGACAATATGATAATGTCCCATATTCATGTTACCATTATTTTAGATAATAATAAAACAACTTTATCAATCACAATATTAAGTCATACATTATGTCATACATAATTTCATACATAATAACATAGATAGCATAATACAATAGGATTTAAGGGCACTAATCCTAACAACTTGCATGAACCTGTTCCACAAGGAGAGAGTTCTTTAGAATCAAAAAGAAATTTTTTTAACGATCTAGAATAAAAGCCACATAACAGAAAAGATATTCCTAAAGAAAAGTGTCCAGAATTTCTTTAACATAAAAGGAGAGAGGGGTCAGAAAAGGGGTCCTATTTATAGTGGTGCTTAAAAAATAAGCTGGATTGGAGTAGAGACAAAATAGGTTGCATTCTTATCCCTAAAAATTCAAAATGGATGTGTTTTATCTTAATCATAACATTTCTAGGCCAGTCCTCAAAGCTATGACAATTGGCGCTTGTCATGTGCCGATCAACACTCCTAGAATGCCGATTGGCCCTCTTAAGTGCTGAGCCCAATTCCCAACTTTGGTTTAATCTGGACTCTTTTTAAGAGATTTTCTGAGTTACAATCTGCACCTAGATGTATTTTTAACTCGTATTCTAAAATTAATAGCTTTTATTTTGATAATAAAGTCCTTAAAATAATGATTATTTGACAGATAAATATTCTTAAAAGACATAATTATCAACAATTCCCTTGTTATCTGACAAAAACCAACAACCAATTGTTGATACCATATTTTGTCTGCCTCAATTTGCTTGTCGAACCCCGAAAAATCCAAAAATATTATTTTCTCTCCATGGGACTACAAGAACATCCAAAATGACGTGGCACCACCCATTCAGACACCGTAGCACCCAAAGTGCCTTTTCCAAGCCAAAATGACTAAAACACCCTTAGTGGGCCTAGAAATCCTAATTTCGATCTAGTTGTCAGAATGAGTTGAAACTAATGCCATTGCAAAGATAATCAAATTCTCATTCCAACGACTGTTCACAAGTCGAAATCAGAGTTAGAAAGGCCAAGATATCATGAAAACCAAGTTAACGCATTGATCAATGCACCGCTAACTTCCTAGAGCCATAACTTTTAATCTGAAGGTTGGATTTTCAAGTTAAATACCTTTTTAGAATCAGGAAGTCAAGATCTTTCTAGAAGTTTCAAGATCAAACCTATCCAAGGAAGTTTCAAGATGAAGGCCCTCCAAGGGCCGCTCCCTCGAAAAGCGCGTCGGGGCTATAAATAGCCCCAAGCACCCCCCAAACCAAAGAAAGGAGGCTCCCCAAGATGTCTACTCTGCCTGGACATTCTACACGTTTTTTCTCTTTTCCAAGCACAAAAAACACATCAAAGCCTCTTGATTCTTCCTTCTTTACCAAAAATACAAGGTAGTGTTCTTGCACCCAATCTTTTTTCTTTGGTTCTGCATCTTGGATTTAGGGTTAAGGGGTGTGGGTGTAGTTTTTTAGCTACTTGTCGATGCCAGGCCTTGAGACGGCAAAAATGTCGTTGGGCCTTCGTCTGACCACCCACCATGGCGATAACTCCCACGCACGTGGGGCCCTTTTAGAGGGCCCCTCTTGATGATGGTTGTGTGTTTGTGTTCGCACGGAGCTTCGAGTGCTCTCTCCCTCTCTCTCGGTGGAGAAAGGTAGGTCTACCTTTGATGTTATGGTAGGAATCTAGGCCAAATTTTTAAGTTATTACCAAAGGTGAGTGAAGTTGCTACCAATCATTGGGTTTTTCTAAGGTGTGATTGGTCACCTGTTTCTAGTTGATTTTATTACCAATCCTAGGCTAAGAAAAATGTCATTTTTCCTAATCTAATATGGATGGCAAAAAATCTTGATTCTTGAGTCTGGAAGTTTGGTTACGTGCGGAAAAGGTGTTAGGCACCCCACCACGCCTGTCCAAGGACAATCCTTTGTTTTAACAAAACCTTAATTTTTGGAGATTGGCAGTAAAAAAAACATGATTTTACCATTGGCTTTCGAGGTTTAACACGCATGGGACTTTAAGGTTTGGCTTTTGCATAGGTATGGTCCCAATCTATGCTTTCCTAAGGCATTCAGGCGAAATACCAAATTTCGACGTCGAAAACCCTGCAACATGTCACCTTCCTTTCACTGTGGAAATTAGGCATCACTTGCCTTAGGTGACATGGACTGTGATAATCACACCGGAAGGTAAGAGCAGGTATATATATATATATATATATACAGCATGCATAATGCAAGAACACAGAGCAGGAAAGTAAATGCCTACATCCCTAGAGCATGACCAAAAATATAAGTACAAGAAAATAAGCAAGGGTCACCATACTCTAGAGATGAGGACATATGGTACACTGCATGATATACCTAATACAAATCATCTAAGAGAGAAAGGGAGGAGGAAGGAAAGGGGTTTAAAATAGTACATAACCAAAAGGGGTAAAGTAAACTCCTAAACCTACTATAAACAGCGGCTTGGCTCGAATCTACATGCTTAACACTGAGCCCACAGAGGGCGTCAAACATGGCAAAGCCTAGAACAGGAAAGGCTAACACAAGCATAAAGCATAGAAGCAAACAAGCATAGACATGCAAAAAGGAATGATCAAAACCCTTTGGTATGGGCCAAGGTGCACGGATAAGGACCAAGACCATGGGGTTGAGATCGAATCCGAGCCAATAGGCCAAAAAGCAAGAAAGAAAGACAAAGCAACAAAAGGGATACATTAGCACATGGTATGACGAACATAGCCTAGGTCTAGCACACAAACATGGCATGGAGCACACAAGAACATGGAAGATGGCATAAAGCATGTCAAGAGCATAGATCCAAACACACAAGCATGTGAAAACATAGATCTAGGTATATAGGCATAGGAACATGCATTTAAACATGTAAATCCTAACGCCTAAGCATGGAAGAACATGAATCTAAGCATAGGAGCATGTGAAGACACGGATCTAAACATATAGCGTGGCAAGATAGGCATAAACACATGTAGATCCAAGCAAGGCATAGCCAAAACATTATACAACCATGTGAGCATGAAACCCTAACATCAACATGGAGCAAAAAGATGAACAAAGCATGGGAAAACATGGCATAATGCATAAACATGTAGATCTAAAATCTAAGTGTGTAAACAAGCACAAGAAACTGCAGATCTAGCCAAACAACACATGGGAAAGATAGATCTAGGCATAAACACATTGGTACAAAGCATAAAGCATGTAGATCTGGACAAATAACATGTGAGCAAGCATAAAAGAACATGGATCTAACCTAGAAACATGCTAGAAACAAGATAAAGCAAGAAGCATGTCAAAGAAAGCAATAAATCAAGTTATTCAAACAAAAATAGAAAGAACATGCTAGGAAAGAGATTTAGAAGTTTAGGGGTGTGGATGGTAGCTAAAAAAGCTACATCCACACCCCTAAACCCCTAATCCAAGATGTAGAACCAAGGAGGAGAAGATTAGGTACAAGAACACTACCTTGTATTGTTGATGAAGATACAATAATCAAGAAGCTTTAATGTGTGTTTTTGTGTGTTTTTCAGTGTTTAAAAGAGAGAAAAAAAAATGTGTAAAGAACCCATGCAGAAGCTGAAAATCAGAAAAATGTGGTCTCCTCTAGGTTTGATGGGTGCTTGGGGCCATATATAGCCCCAGGTGCATTTTTTGAGGCAGTGGCCCTTGAAGGGTTGCTGGCCTCAAACATTCTCTGATCAAGTTGATCTTGACACCCTTGAATAGATCTTCACTTTCAATTTCTAAAAAGGTATGGAATTCAAAAATCCAACGGTCGGATCAAAAGTTTTGACTCACGGAAGTTTACAGTGCATCGATCGGTGCGTTGTCTTGGTTTTCATGATATCTCGGTTTTCAGGGTCACTTTTCCAACTTCGACCGAGGTCATCAAGTCAGAAATGGCACAAGAATCATGTGAGGAGGAATCAAATCTAGCTTGTCTCACCCACTTATGTCCTAAAGAATTCTCAGTAAATGCCATCAAATCCTCTGTGGATGATTTGACTTTTACTATTAGGCCCTGTGTGCTAGGTGAGACAGTAGGCCATTGGACCATCGAGCCCTGCTTTGTGGTCGCACTAGCTGAGTAAAGGGTACTCCTATTGGATTAATCATGGTTTGTATTGCATTCAAAACATGCGCAGGGGAAAAATAACGGATTTACTTCATTCTCAATTGATAACATGCATTATGTAAATTTTAGAATTGAAGAACAAGAAAGCGTACCTTGAAGCGGTGAATTTCAAAACAAAGATCAGAAACACTTGGGAATACTTTTAATCTTCACTCCAATCTTACTAATGCCCAAGAAATATGGTCTCTCAATTAATTTTCAAAGGGAGAATAAGAGTGCATCTCTCACTCATATACACACAATTTCACAATAGTGTTACACTCACAAAAATTTTGTATGTTTCTCCCTTTGTATCTAATTGATTATCTAATTGGGCTGGCCTTTTGGACCTTTCCAATTGGGCTTAAGTGTGTGGCTTGTAGTGGGACCAAACAGGACCAATAGGACTCTAGCTCCAATGGGCCTTGGCCTTTTCTGTCAACTTTTGACAAGTCCATAGTTACCATTAACTATATTTAATACCACTATATAAATATAGTTGCACTCTAGGCTTTATTTATAAATTATATCCCAAGACTTTATCGTACATGCAACCCATTCATAAAATATTTGTAGTAATACAAAGTCATGAATGTAGTTTGTCACTTTGTAAATTACTACATCTTAATACCTTGAGTACCCGATTTAACCCTTTAATGTTATTTATCATATATTTATGAAATCCAATTTCATAAATATATACTTTAGTAATTCCTTGCTAAAGTGGTTAGGCCTAACACTCTGGATAACCAAATCCATTAAACTTTCTCAAGGGAATATTTTATATCTCCGTTAAGAAACTATAAATTCTATCTTGAGAATATATGTTCCATCAACACTAAATGTGGCTGCCCAACATACTGAGATTTTGATCATGACATTAGATCCCACTCCTGATATATCAAAGCAACCTACACCTTATGATCAAGTCCATTATTCTTTCAGGATTAAGATATAAGTCGTGAGTTTATTATTCATTTGACAGTTATTAGGAGAATAATAAAACTCACAGCGGTCCAATTTAATATGTTTTAACTCTTAAAACATAGCTACATTTTAACTAGAAATCTCCATTTCCATGATCAAGACAAATCATTTTAGCTGATATGTTATAGTTTTCGCAGATGAAATGCCAATTTCATCACCGACTACGAACTAAAATTCTGAGTTTACAAAGAACTTGTGATCTATATCTTCTGTGATTAAATCACATAGATCACATACAATGCATCTCAAGGACTATATGATAATGTCTCATTATTTATGTTACCATTATTTTAGATAATAATAAAACAACATTATTAATCACAAAATAATGTCATACATAGTGTCATACATAACATCATACAATGGGATTTAAGGGCACACATCTTAACAATTCCATCATCGTGTGGTTAGGTCCTCCAATTGCCCGAAAGAGTTAAAATAGCATATTTAGTTTGCTTTGCATGTTTATTTCCTGTTTTCTACATTCCTTGTTTGAATTTCCCAGTGTATTTTCCAAAAAAAAAAAAAAACATTTCCCTGTTATCATTATCAGGCATGAACTTTGTTATCCCCATATCTATAATCCATTAATGAAATTATCCAACATACTATTCAGGAAATTCTTGCATTTATCTCTTTATTCGCTTTGCTATGAATATGTGTTCATTTTTCTTAAGTTTCCTTGTATATGTTCCGCTCTATAGGATAAATTCTAATTCCCAAGCGAGTACATCGTCTTGTTGCCATAACGAGGATATTGATAACATGAATGAGACAATAGAGTTGGATCATGATATTGAAGGATTAGAGGAAATTTCGAGTTTGCCTCATGATATCTTGGAAGCACTAAACAGAGAAAATGAGGGGTCCAAGCCATACATAGAAGGAATTAGGGTGATTAACCTTGCCAATGAAGGCATAAATGAAAAACCCGTCAAGATTGGGGTAAACTTTCCTAAAGACATGAAGCCTAAGCTCATAGCACTACTTAAAGAGTTTAAAGAGATATTTGCTTGGTCTTACCAAGATATGCCAGGGTTGGATACTGAGATTGTCGTGCACAGAATTCCAGTTAAGCCAGAATGCCCTCTAGTGCAGCAAGCCCTTCGAAGGATGAAATCTGAGATCATTTTGAAGATCAAGGATGAAGTAGAGAAGCAGTTGAAAGCCAGTTTCCTAACCACGATAACCTACTCAGATTGGGTCGCCAACGTTGTTCCCGTACCTAAGAAAGATGGGAAAGTACACATGTGCATTGATTACAAAGATTTGAACCAAGCCAGCCCCAAGGACAATTTCCCAATGCCATATATTGATACACTGACTGATTATACCACTACCAACATGTTCTTCTCCTTTATGGATGGATTCTCGGTTATAATCAGATCAAGATGGGTGAGGAAGATAGAGCTAAGACAACATTCACCATTCATTGGGGAACCTATGCATATGATGTCATGCCATTTAGCTTAAAGAACGCCGATGCTACTTATAAGCGAGCCATGGTAACCTTGTTCCATGACATGATGCACAAAGAGATTGAAGTCTATGTAGACAACATGATTGCTAAATCTCGCAATGCCAAGATCATTTGGTGGATTTAAGAAAGCTATTTAAGCGCCTCATCAAGTACAGGTTGAGATTAAACTTTAACAAGTACGTCTTCGGAGCTAGTTTAGGGAAATTACTTGGCTTTATAGTCAGCCAAAGAGGAATTGAAGTGGACCCAGTAAAAGTCCAAGCTATATGGGATATGCCGACACCACAAACTGAGAAATAGATTCAAAGCTAGGAGGGTCAACTACATAGCTCGCTTCATAGTGCAGTTGACTGCTACATGTGATCCATTGTTTAAGCTCTTGAAGAAAGTCACAATGATAGAATGGAAAGATGAGTGCCAAGCGGCCTTTGACAAGATTAAGCAGAATCTGTTAAACCCTCTTGTTCTGGTTCCCACGACGTCGGGATATCTGTTGATCCTCTACCTAGTGGTATAAGCAACCTCTGTGGGCTGCATGTTAGGCCAATTGGCTGAGCCCAACTAGAAAGAAAAGTTGATTTACTACTTAAACAAGAAGTTCACCAGCTATAAGATCAACTACATCACCATTGAAAAGACATATTGCACCTTAGTGTGGGCTTTACACAAATTGCGGCAGTACATGCTCTACTACACCACGCAGCTCATTTCCCACATGGATCCCATTAAGTACATCTTTGAAAAGCCAATTCTTACGGGGAAGATCTCCCGTTTGCAAATGTTGCTCTCCGAATTCAACATTGTGTTTATGATAAGAAAGGCCATCAAGGGCTAGGCCATAGCCGATTATCTAGCAGACCAACTGTTGGATAATTTGAAACTTTCAAAATCCCTCTTCCCCGATAAGGATGCCATGGCGCTAGAACCAGAACCAGACAATGTGGAACCATGACACTGGAAGCTTCATTTTGATGGAGTCACCAATTCTCAGAAATGGAGTGGGAGCAGTCTTAGTTTCCCCCAAAGGCCAATAAATCCTTGTTTTAGTCAAGCTGAATTTTGATTGCACCAGCAACATCATAGAATATGAAGCATGCATGGTCAACCTGCAAGTGGCCTATCCTTGTTCGGCGCCTATGACTTGAGCATTTTTGGATATTCCTTGTTGGTCATCTCCCAAATTGAAGGAAAATGGAAAGCCCGAGACACCAAGTTGATTCCATATTAGAAACCTCGCATTCACCTATTTGCCTCGAGCGCACAACCAGTTTGCAGACACCTTGGCTACCCTTGTGTAGACACTCGAACACAAAAGTGCATTCGACTTCCAAAGTACCATTTAACACTTTTGGAGTGCCGAACGACACTTTAAAAGTGCCGAATTGGCCTCTTTTGGGCTTTAGCCTAACACTCTTTGGGTGACAATAAGGCATACCCTTTTCCATCTTTTCGCAAAAGGATGAGTCCCGATTCACGTTCTACACATTGGAGCTATTTTTTAGAGTTTTTTGGCCTCTATAAATAGGGACTAGATCTTATAATTTTGTTTTGGTGCTTTGAGAGGCCTCTCTAAGTGCTTATATTTGCTGATCCTTTTTGATACTTACTGCCAAAATTAGGGTTTTTAGGTTTCAAAGATAATTGAACAAATTTCTTTAAACCCTAAAACATCCTCTCAAGAACAAGGAGTGCTCATGCAAGAGGTTGTTTTCAATCACTCTATTCTCTTTTATGCTTCTTGTTTATAATGATGCATGTCTTCTTTTATTCTTAATATGAATATTAACCATTGCTTAAATGATCTTGATTTGTTATAATCTCTTTCTTAATTTCAATAATTTGCATATAACCAATTCTTTTTCTTAATTAAAAACATATATGCATCTTTTTTAGATGTAGGTCTGAATTTTTTTAAAACAAAAATGGATCTGCATCTTTCTTAGATGTAGATCTGAATTTTTCTTAAAACAAAAATAGATCTGCATCTTTATTGGATATAGATCTGAATTTTTATCAAATCAAAAACTGATTTGTATTTTTTTTAGATACAGATCTGAATTTTTCTCAAATAAAAAAAATTGTTTTTTTTTTTTTGTTATCAAAGACCATTTTTTTTTTTATCATAAAACAGATTTGATCTTTTACAAAGTTAAAAACATTTTTTTATTCTCAAAAACAGATCTGATTTTTCTAAACTAAAACCAAATTTTTTTATCAGCAAAAAAAATCTGAATTTTTCTCTCCAAAAACCATTTTTTTATGACAAAACAGATCTGGCCTTTTTTTACAGACTAAAAACCATTTTTTTTTTATCAAAAATAGATCTGAATTTTTAAAATAAAGAAGAGTATTAATTCATAAATAAACTTATGTGATTTATTTTTGTGTATATACAACAAGTCATTCATAACATGCATAAATGACACATTGGTCACAAGAGTCTAGAAAACCAGACTCTGTCTGGGTGGAATGGGTGTCTAACACATTCTCATTCCATAACCTAGCCTCCAGATTTAGGTCTTTGGATAAGTAAATCTAAGCCTTGTCTTTATTTTA
Organism: Castanopsis chinensis; assembly: GCA_032878915.1. Classification (NCBI taxonomy): domain Eukaryota; kingdom Viridiplantae; phylum Streptophyta; class Magnoliopsida; order Fagales; family Fagaceae; genus Castanopsis; species Castanopsis chinensis. The sequence continues at coordinate 29,798,999 of JAVQMG010000122.1, read as the reverse complement.
TTTTGGGTAGAATGTAACTAGGACAAAAAGCTATTTAATTATTTGGTAGTTTGTAACTAGTTTCCAAAGCCATGCAATTTTCAATTTTTCAATAATGTAATTTTTTTATTCAATCAATGAGAAGGATACTATTCAATCATGTATTTTATATTTATTTTTTCTTATTTTTTGTATAACAAATAAGTGACAACTCCGCAACACTTACTCAAAAAAAGAGGTGCCTTAAAAAGTACCCAAATCTCTTTTTTGAGAGACGCCCCCCAATTTTGGCGGTCTCTCACAGTGGCAACTCTACTAGGGATGTCGAGGACTAAGTGACCAAATGTATACCATTGTTTTGCATGGTTTTGCATGACATAGTTTGTTTATGTTTGATGGGATGTTGTATGATATTTTGGTGTATGGTATTTGTTGTTTGTATTGCTTGTTAAAATCTTTCCCTAACTGTCTTAGTATGTGCCATTCAAACAACAATGTATGCACCCTTTTTCAACAATTTTGTGGTGGTAGTAACCATGGATCACCGGTCTTCATTAGATTCGAGTACCCAATGGCGAACTCACCAATTCATAGCCCAAGGTCACTGGATCATTTCCTGCTGACTGTAAAGGACAAACCATGTTGTTCGGACTAGGGCAATGTTCATTACATTACAAGTTGGGAGGTGTAACTTCCTAGCTATAGGAAACAATGAAATAACAAACCCACCCTACAACGTAATGACTTAGAAACCTATCCTTAGGTTGGTCATGGTTAAAATTGCATTGCATGTTGTGTGTGTTTGTTTTGGTTGATTAATGGATGTGGATGGGATCTTACCTTTGATTAACCAGACCAAGCCTGTCATTAGGGGAGATTTGGTCAAGATCTAAAGGAAGGCTGCAAAGAGAACCTAAGCCCGACGCTCAACCCAGTAGCTCCAATTCCAAGCCTGTCACTCCCATCACAATACTGAAGCCATTAAGCATGGAAGAAACTCCACTGCTACAACATCACAACCCCATCTTCGACATCCAAGATAGTTCAAGCCACAAGAAGTTTGAAGCTCCCCATATTATGGTAGAAGAAGGAGAGCACCCAAACATAAAGGAACCTATGAACACCTAAGAGCTGCTTAACACTATGGTAGCTAGTCAGATTCAGCTGAGGGAGGACATGAACCGTATGATGCAACAGTTCCAAAATTTGAAGAGTAATCAAGAAGAGGACAAGACTGATCATGATCCACCAACTTGTAGAGAGTGAGAAGAAGTGGTGTGCTGTCACAGGCAACCGAAGATAAAACTTATACTCCTAAAATTATATGTAGTAGTGCGAGCAAGGATCGTTTCCATGGAGAGTATCTAGCCTAGTTTTATGCTACGTGAACAAGGAAGGGGGGTTTGAGTATAATGAAAACAACTTTAAGAAAAATAATTAAGGAACAATTCAAATTAAAATATCAAAATCAATCAAAAGAGCAAACCTTAGTCGAAGTCAACATCCACCACCGGAATTTACAACTGATCATCGATGCAAGTATATATCAATTCACACTTTGAATATTCACTATTGGAACTATTTTCCTATCTCTCCTTAATCATAGCTAATCAGAAAATAAGTGATCTAATTAACCCTAACTACTAAACCTCCAAAGACAAGCGCTAAGGATTTAATCTAGTAGCAGCCTTAAGAATTAGAGAGATCGATGACACTAAACGATACAAGCATAAGCGGTTGTATTTAATTTAGTCAAGCGTTCTTCCTAAGATCTAATAATTTCTTACGCAACAAATCATTAAATCTTGGTTGTTTCACAAATTAGAGAGATCAAACAATTACGGATTTGATATCTAACCTAGCAGTAGATTAAAACGAATAATAAACTAGTAGGCCTCCTATTAATTAAACGAGACAATCATAAAAATAGGCACAGGAGAACATCCGATATTCAAATCATAAAATTGAACAATAAAAACAAATTAGATCTCACAGTTTTATTGATTTCGAGGTTTCCGTTTCCTTCAACCAAGAATAAAAGTTTTAGCCAAGCCGGGCCATGATGAAAACCCGAAGGAGAAAATTAGAGAAGAAGAGAGAGAAAGAGAGGTCTGCGTGGAGTCTAATTTTTCCTTCCCCTTTTACACGTTAATTCCCCCTTTCCCAAGCCTACAAAATCTGCTAATAATATTCTAAATAATAATATTCAAATCTGTCTAATTAAGGAAAAATATTAAAAATAAAACAAAGTCCTAATATGACTAGGAAAGTGGTGTTTTTCAGCTAGAATTTTCGTGCATCAGATATGGAAGCTTCCAAAAATAAACCCCATCAGATCCGCGTATTAGAATTTCAGGTAAAGGAACATTCCAGAACGTCATCAGTCTAGGTGCAACAACCTCAAACCCAATTTCGACCTTGATGCAGCCCATTTCTCTCAAAACTCAAAACATGAAAGTTGTAGAACTGTATCTTGGTGTTCCATAGCATCTTGAATCATCTTAATTGAAGCTCTAATGAGAGAGTTATACCCAGATTATGAAGCAATGTTGAAGCTGTCCTAAATTGCCCAATTAACTTCGTTTTGCACTTAATGCCTCCATTTGCATCTTAAATAAAAATATAAGAATAATGAGTACATTTAGGCACCAAATAAGTATAAAAGACTAAACATTAAGGGAGAAAAATATGACATTTTGCATTCTCATCAAATTTTCCCACACTTAACTTTTGCTTGTCCTTAGGCAAGACTCAAATTCACTTTCCCAAAAACACCAAGGTTGCAATGCCATCAACAAAGAACAACCAAGCTCTTCAAAACTCATAACATATCATGAACAAACATTCTTAAACAACTTACAATTACTTAGTAAGCATTTTCACTCAAAGATGGAGTAAACTAAATATGTAGACCCTCATGGAAATAAACACTCGACTCTCATGTGTTTGAAGGGTATGTGTTTCGCTCAAATTCATTCCAATGGAAATGATCGACCATAGGCTTGCATATCCTCTCATTCTACACCACTGAGATCACATGCATAACACAAATCATAAGGACTTTTCAAGGGTTGTAACAGGGTTTAGGATCAAGGTGGGAAATATTTGGGAATGTAGCTTAAAAGCCATTGAAACTAGTGGAACAAAAATGAATCAACTCAAGCATCGAATATATAAGACATGTAATACCAATCACTCTATTTAGCAACTTCCACCTTTGTATATATCACGTATAAACTGACCCCTTTCTTGGAATTTTAGGAGGAATTATGAACATGGACAGTTTGTAATATTAAAAGCAATTTCCTCTGTCACTTTCTTCTCTCTCTTTTTTCCTTTTTTTTTTTTTTTTAAAGAATTACATCAACAATGGAGCTCACAAATTGAGAATGAAGACATGTTCCATTTCACTAGTCATAGCCATACCACAAATCCATACACCCCCCCACTTATTTCTTGCCCACCCATATTTATCATAATGATGAACAATGCTCCGTTGGCTCTGCGGCTTCGATAAAGGCATTGTTTTTTGGGTTAAAAGCTTGTAACGTGGGTTCACAATAAAGGGAAAAAAAAACAATAAAGCTCAAAGGCATTCAACAAAGGGAAGAATTAATTACAAGGTAGGCTATTTGGCTAATGTAGCTTATAACAAAGAGGGCCTTAATCATGTTCATGCATGCATGTGTCATTATGATCTTAAGAGAATCAAAGCAAGTTCTAGAGAAACAAATGTTGGATAAATACATGTTTGTATCACATACAAAACATACGCAGTAGAAAAAATAACGGATCTACTTCATTCATAAATGTTAACATGCACAATGTAAGTTTCAGAATTTAAGAACAAGAGAATGTACCTTGGTGTAGTGAATTTCAAAAACCAAAGATCAGAAGTACTTGGGAACACTTTTAATCTTCACTCCAATTCTACTAACTCCTAAGAAGTGTGGTCTTTCAATCAGTTTTCAAAGGGAGAATGTCAAAGTATCTAACACTCACATACACACCATTTCACAATAGTGTTATATTTCTCTATCACAAAAATTCTATATGTTTCTCCCTTTGTATCTAACTGATTATCTAATTGGACTAGCCTTTTGGGCCTTTCCAATTGGGCTTAAGTGTGTGGTTTGCTGTGGGACCAAAAGGGACCAATAAGACACTAGCTCCAATGGGAACTCTTGACAAGTCCAAATTTATCGTTAACTGTATTTAATACCACTATATAAATACAGTTGCACTCTAGGCCTTAGTTATAAATTATATCCCAAGACTTTATTGTACATGCAACACTTTATAAAATATTCGTAGTACTAGAAAGTCATGAATATAGACTGCCACTTTGAAGATTACTACATCTTAATTCCTTGAGTATCCGGTTTAATCCTTTTATGTTAATCATCATATATTAATGAAATCAAATTCCATACATAAATACTTTAGTAACTCCTTACTAAAGTGGTTATGCCTAACTCTCTAAATAACCAAACTCATTAAACTTATCTTAAGAGAATATTTTGTATCTTCGTTAAGGGACTATGAATTCTATCTTGAGAATATATATTCTATCAACACTAAATGTGGTTGCCCAACATACTGAGGTTTTGACCGTAATTTTAGATCTCACTTTTGATATATCAAAGTAACCTACACTTTATGATCAGGTCCATTATCTTCTCAGGATTAAGAGCTCATGCAAATATAAGTTGTGAGTTTATTATTCATTTGACAGTCGTTAAGAGAATAATAAATCTCACAGCGGTCCAGTTCAATATATTTTAACTCTTAAAATATATCAACATACCAACTAGAAATCTCCATTTTCATGATCAAGACAAATCATCTTAGTTGATATGTTATAGTCTTTGCAGATGAAATGCCAAATTTCATTACTGACTACGAACTAAAACTCTGAATTTATAAAGAACTTGTGATTTATATCTTCTGTGACTAAATCACATAAATCATATACTATGCATCTCATGGACTATATGATAACGTCCGAATATTTATGTTACCATAATTTTAGATAATAATGAAACAACTTTATTAATCATAACATTAAGTTATACATAATAACATACATAGCATCATACAATAGGATTTAAAGGCACTAATCCTAATAATCTCCCACTTGCCCTAAAGACTATTGTGCACTAATCTAACTCCCATTCCGAAAGTCCTTTGAGGCAAGGCTTTGGTAAAGGGATTCACTAGATTCTTTGCACCATCAATATTTGCTACAACCACATCTCCTCGAGCAACAATATCTCAAATGATGTGGTATTTTCTCTCTATGTGCTTTCATTTCTTGTGATTCCTTGGATTCTTGGATTGTGCAACTACTCCACTATTGTCATAGAACAATATAATAGGAACTTGCTTAATTCTCACAACACCAAGATCAAAAAGAAATTTCTTGAGCCAAACTGCCTCCTTTGCTGCTTCATAAGCAACAACATTTTCAGCTTTCATGGTGGAGTCAGCAATGCAAGATTGCTTGACACTCCTCCAACTTATGGCTCCACCTCCCAAGTGAATACACAACCTAAAGTGGATTTTTTTAAATCTAGATCCAATTGAAAATCTGAATCAGTATAGCTAAAGGGAATCAAATCCTCACTATGTTTTGGTAGATACTTGAAAATCTGAAAATCTAGATCCATACAAGCATATAATTTCTCATTCTCCGTAGATACTTGAGAATATGCTTTACAGCTTGCCAATGTTTTGATTCTAAAATACAAAATTAAAACACAACTTAAATCCCCTCCCCCAAACTTAAAACTTACATTTTCCCTAATGTAAGGTGAAATGCGAAGAAAAGACAAAGATGACCAAAATATAAATGCAAAAATAAAAAGAAAGGGAAAAGGACTCCCCTGGGTTGCCTCCCAAGCAGCGCCTTTGTTTCTTGTCTTTGGCTGGACTCAATTCTTCCTTCTAAATCACTATAGATCGGATCTTCAAGGTACAATTTTTCCACATTCTCTACTTGTAAACCTTCATAGAAAGGCTTAAGTCTATGGCCATTCACCTTGAACACTTTGGAAGTTGTAAAACTTTGAATTTCAACTGCACCATGGGGAAAAACATTAGTAACAACAAAAGGTCCAATTCAAGGAGAACGCAACTTACCTAGAAACAAACGAAGTCATGAATGGTATAGAAGGACTTTTTGACCAACTTTAAACTCCTTCCTAGATATCATCTTGTCATGAAAAACCTTCGTCTTTTTCTTGTAAATCCTTGCACTCTCGTAGGGATCATTGCGAATTCCCTCTACCTCTTGTAGTTGCAACTTCCTGTGCTCTCCACTTTCATCCATCTTCATGTTGAAACTCTTGACAGCCTAATAAGCCTTGTGTTCTAACTCAACTGGAAGGTGGCATGGTTTCCCAAACACCAACTGATAAGGTGACATACCAATGGGCATCTTATATGCAATCCTATCGCCCACAAGGCATCATCCAAGCGCAAACTCCAATCTTTTCTACTTGGATTGACCATCTTTTCA